>OY757911.1:67423321-68120821 GCA_963585895.1 Sepioteuthis lessoniana | reverse complement strand
CTGGAGCTTTGGTGAGTGCGGGGTAACCTTTCATTGACATCTCTCCAAGGTCCACTCTATACCGGATTGGTAGCACCTGATAGGGTCCTATCTATAGGTCAAATAGAACTGTTTGACATTTAAACTGAGTACAAACAAATGACTTATTCTATTTGAATTGCTTGAAATGGAACTGTTTGATCATTTAACTGAATGTTTCTTAAATGAATTGTTAATGCTACATCGCAATACTCGGAACCATTTAACTGTGTGCAAAAGAATGAGCTTCTGTTCGTTTAAAAACGAAATAGGTTTACAAATCATGCATATTTGATAAAGAAGATTTGGCATTAAATAACCTAAAATGTTTGATATGCCATAAAGCCCAACTAAACCAAACCTAAAAGCTTTAACGATCGTGCACTTATGATTTGCTTTGAGTGTAGATTGGGAACTGAACTCAAGAAAATCAGATGTTTTCCTCAGACAGCAATTCGGACTAGTATTAAATTTAAAATTGTTAAATTTGATAATTACAGAACGTTGAGACCAGCTAATGTCCAGTCTCTATAAAAATTCTTTGGATTGGATCCAACAGCCAAACTGTTGCTGAAAAAATACCATTGTTTATAACTTTCTTATATTCCACCCTTATTACCAACATTACTCCAAGTGATGCGTTCTTACCACCCACCCAATCGCATTTCATAAAGATGTTCTACCTACCCGTCAACAAAGTTCAGTCGTTTACCGATTCAATTGTCAGTGTGATACTCATTATGTAGGTAGAACCATCCAAAGACTAGATAAGAGAATTGCTCAATATCTTCCAAGTTACGTACGTAAACAAACACAAGACCATCCAGGAACTCACAGATTCATGAGTCCGTTATTGGCGACCACTTATTGATCTTAAATACTTATGGTGAATGCAATTCAAACGTGTTCGTCTTAGTCTTCCATAAAGCCCGGAAAAAAACGCGATCTGGATATCTTAGAGACTGTTGTAGTCAACACACAGCGTCCGGCTTTGTGTAGGCTGAAAGAACTCATAAGCACAAACTATTAAGGAAGTTATCATTTTGATTACATGATAATTTTTTCTCTTCCTCTTTTGAGATTAGACCCCTCACTCATTCAATTATTATATAATTAACCAATACTTTTAAAAGGAGTCGGTCGGAAGGTGCGTCAGGTTTTGTTTTAGTCGATTTCTTATTAAAATCATTACTCCGTTTGTTTTTTAGAGTTATATATATATATATATATATAGCATAGCATAGCATAGCATAGCATGACAGCATAGGTGCACATTACTACATTTGTCACAGAAGTTATTCTGTCTGATGATTACAGCAATATTTCCTTTTACCACAAGACTTTATTGGTTTTATGCCAGTACGAGAGTGCCAAATCCAGGCAGATTCATGTTCTCCTTGATCTTAGAACCTCTCGATCTCTTTTTTGTTCTGTTGGTGACAAAGCGAATTTAGTCGAAATGGCAATAATACCTCGACATTTGACTCAATCGGAAATATATTGGTTGTCCAGTCATATTTTTTTATATTTCTCTCGCAGATCTTTATATTTTTTCAGCTTATACTGATGTATCCAATTTATATTTTCTGTAAGAAGAGCCGTTAACTCAATTAAATAATTTCTTATCTAACATATTAGATCATTGCATCGACCCGGATGTTTGTCGATTAATGTTATTCCAGCTAGAAAAAACAAGATGAATTTCGAAATTTACAGTGACACTCCAATAAATTCAGTCATTAAATCGCGAGCAATTGTATTTATCTGTTAAAATATTTCTGGAATGTTTCCTTCTTTTACAAAATGTATAAAATTGAATGTGAAACTTTATTGGCAGCTTCACTACATATTTTTGTTGTCGCGACAATTTTGCGTTCTCTTCCCATTATTAATCTTTATCTCCCTTTCGTTAGCTTTCTTTATTAAGGAACTATCTTACGTTTTTTTCCGCTGAACTACTTCCGGTGAATCCCTAAAAAAGGCCCTGACAGGCATTCAAAATGGGCATTGCCGGAGCTTATGACATGCATCGGTGAGATCCTCATCTGTCATAATTCTTTCCCTATCGACTTTATTACCGATATGTGATATCGCGTTTCTTCCTTTTAACCCATAAACTCTCTTTAAAAGACTTTATTATTTGAACATTTGTCTAACATTACATTTTATGTACAGTTCTTTAATTCCTCAACAAAATATTTTCCTTTTTCTACCACGTGTTCCTCACTCACTCTTTTTGTCCTTTAGATATCCATAGTTGCGTTACTAATTGTAACTTTCTTGTTCTTTATAACATTTTACGTTTAAATATCATAATATAAACCAACGTTTCCTATCTGCAAAATATGTGCTCCTTTTATTTTTATCTAAACGTAACTTAGTTCCCTTAATTCTTCAAGACTTCCGATCTCTCTTTTTCATTAGTAACTTTCCTTATCTTCTACCATCATTTGTTTGAATTTTGCTTTTTTCAGTTTTACTTTCATGGTAACTAATAAATCTGTCGTAGAGAAACAAATTCTCTTCAGAGTCGTAATTGCCGAAAGCCATTTATCTGACTGTTAAAAGGTACGCACACGTTTCCAGATGGACGCGTACTGAGAGACAGTATGCTTAGACATGTCTTTATCTGTAGCTTTTCAGAGAATCCTTATAACTACTGGTATGTTTTGGGGGCTATCAAATGCATTGCATCCGTCAGAATCTTTGAACCACCACAGATTGAAATTGATTGGCATTGGTATTTTCTAAGGGTCCATCTATCGCCACTAATACTGTAGGTGGTAAATTACACCGATTATGCTAGTTGCCATAGCAGCAATCACTTCCTTCATCGCAAGAGATGATTCTGTATTTTCTACATTTTTACTTTCCATTTCCGGCTGATCATATGGCGTTTTATTTGTGGATTCCTAGAATTGTACTCACTATCCTTATGCTCCTCAATAAATGAAGTCAATTTCTTACTTTCAATTTTGCATTTAAAATCCTGATTTTCACTTGGGTGTGAATATCGTCTATCTATAGATATTTACAATCTTTATATAAGTTCATCAGTTTGTTTATAGTCTAATGGTAAAAAATCATTTATTTTTGCACAGTGTTTCTTTTTTAGAATCATTTCATTCTGTGTTAATGCACTTAACTCAGTGTTCCTCTATTAAGCAGAGAGGCTGAAAATTACAATACAGTAAAGAATTTCAGATTCGAATTTATATGTTAACAGTGTGAAGCTTTGAATTTATTGATACATTTATATATATATATATATATATATATATATATATATATATATATATATATATATATATATATATAAGGATTGTTGTTGGTACAACGGGAGAAAAGTAAATATCTTAAAATTAATAAGTCCACAAATGATTTCAAGTTTTGTACTTAGGTTTTTATTACTTTATATAGAAGTGTTCTACACTTTATATAGTCGTGTTCTACACGAGTTGCGAATTTTTACCCGCTAGCGTAAAAGGTATAAGGGTTCATTGCCAAGTAAATATATATATATATATATATATATATATATATATATATATATACATATGTAGACAAACATACACACACACACTATTATATATATTTGCCCAGTCGGCAACCAATGTGTGTCCTGGAGATGACACGAAACAATCTGATGGTGAGGTTCCAGTAATGCTGGGGCTTTGGGGAATACGGAGCACCCCATCATTGCCATTGCTCCCAGGTCCATTCTGGCCGGAATGGTAGCACCTTATCGGGCTCTATCTATGGGTTGAATAGAACTAAACTGCATACTTATGCTAAACTGAATTGTTTGAATTAAAACCGTGTGATTAAACTGAATAGCTTTAAAGAGAAATGTTTTTGACGATTAAACTGTACTTACATTTAAACTGTGTGCTTATGCTAAACTGAATGGTTTAAAATGGAACTGTTTTTGACTTTGAAACCGTACTTACACTAAACTGAATTGTTTAATATAGAACTGTTTTGACATTTAACTGTGTGTAAAATAATCAGTACTTACACTAAACTGAATTAGCTGAATTAGAACTGTTTGAAAAAACTGAATTGTTTGAAATACAACTATTTGCATAAAATGGATTTAGCGTTAAATACCTACAAAGGTTGATTTGCCATAAAACCCAAACGATCAACCACTAACCAGAATAAGAGTGGAAAAGCATAATCTTATAGCTCTTGCTTTTAATTACTTCTCAAGTGACATTTTACGCAAGTCTTCTAAAACTCTTTGCAGCACTGAAAAAAAGGTTTGGCCCATATGGGTTAAATAGAACTAACTGCATACTTATGCTTAACTGAATTGTTTGAATTAGAACTGTTTAACTAATCTGAATAGCTTAAATAGAAATGTTTTGGACAATTAAAATGTACTTACATTTAAATAGCATACTTATGCTAAACTGAATTGTTCAAAATGGAATTGTTTTTGACATTGAAACTGTACTTCCACTAAATTGAATTGTTTAATATAGAACTGTTTTGACAGTTAACAGTGTGTAAACAAAATATGTACTTATACTAAACTGAGTTAGCTGAATTAGAAATGTTTTGACAATTAAACTGTGTATTCATGCTAAACTGAATTGCTTGAAATAGAGCTGACTACTTGCATGAAAATGGATTTGGCGTTAAATAACCTGCAAAGGTTGAAATGCCGTAAAACCCAACCAACGAACTTTTATATATATATATATATATATATATATATATATATATATATATATATATATATATATAGTAGTAGTAGTAGTAGTATTCTGTCCTGTTAAACCAGAGTTGGGCGTAATTCCTTCAGGACAAGAAAATCATTCAGGAGCTGAACATTTGAATTTTCCTGGTGGAGAGCTCAATGTAATTTTTTACAGAGCAATATTTCCCTAGACCTTTCTAACAACACCTATAAACCTTTTATAAAAATGGATCAGTCCCCTTCTTATATTAACATCAATTCAAACCACCCAAAAGCAATAATTAAACAAGTTCCAAAAGCTGTAAATCTAAGAATAAGAAATCTATCAGCAAATGAAGAAATATTCCGAAAAGGTAGTAAAACGTATACTGATGCACTAAAAAGTAGCGGGTATAAAGAAAACTTTACCTATAAAGAAGAGAAGGTGCCTAATGATAATAATAAAGAAATAAATAAGGAAAATAGACGTAAAAATAAAAAAAGGAAAATAATATGGTTCAACACCCCGTTCTGTAGGCTAACTAATATAAATATAGGAAAATATTTTTTGAAACTAGTAGATAAACATTTTAAACACGGAAATAAACTACATAAAATATTTAACAGAAAAACGTTAAAAATAAGTTACTCTTGCACGAAAAATATTTTTCAGATAATTAATAGCCATAATAAAAATATGACTAAAGATTTTCAGGATCAAATAAATAATAATGATAATAATAATAATAACGGTATAAAAAAAGAATGTAATTGTAAATCCCGTGACAATTGTCCTATGAATGGACTATGTAATTTAAATAATGTAATATATCAAGCTATAATTTACCCTAAAGAGAATATTACAGATAAGAAAACTTATATCGGGTTGACGTCCACTAAATGGAAAGAGAGGTATTCAAACCATAAATTTACCTTCTCCCACGAACACCTAAAACACCATACTGCACTATCGAAACAATTCTGGTGTTTAGAAAACAAAGGGTTAACCCCTGAGATAGAATGGTCTATTTTGAAAAAATCAAATACTCCAAATAGTTTTGACGGTAGATACAAGTTGTGCATAGAAGAGAAAATACATATTTTAACACATAAATGGCCTGATAAGTTATTAAAAAAGAGAAGTGAATTAATAGCTAGATGTAGACATAAGACTAAATTTAAACTATAGACTAAAAAAATTTTTAAAACATAGAAATAAATAGTGAAACCAGACAAAAAACGTATCCAATATACACACTAGGAAAAATAGGTAGCTAAATAAATGGTATCGAAATTAATATAAGCATTAATATTTCTCTTAAAAGTTAATTATCGAACTTAACATGAAAAGAAAATAAATTAAACAAATAAATAAAAAAGTTAAATTACCGTAATTATAACTGACGGAAGAATTTTGAAAATAAAATAAATAGGTAAATAAAAAAACGGAAATTCAATAAAACGAGGAGGTAACTCCTTAATCTTTTCTCCTTCCCCCTCCACCCCACGTGTCTATTCTGTTTTATTTATCCATTGGATCTGAAGAAGTCCTGTTAGATTTTTCTTCGTGTTTTTGGTTCAGAAACTGAAAAACAGGATGGAAATAAATTTATAATCCTAAATTAACCGGTCTTTGGTTTTATCTTTAAAGAAAAGATATATATATATATATATATATATATATATATATATATAGTGTGTGTGTGTGTGTGTGTGTGTACGTGTGCATGTATGTTTGCGTGGAGGCGTTCATAGTGTAAAGATGACCGTCTTAGGAAATGAACATGGCGACCCGAGTTCAAATCCTGAACGAGGCTGCTTGCATTTCACTTTGCGCTTATACACTCGGAAAGGTAGGAATCCAACTATTCGAAAATACATGAAATGACAAGATAGTAAGACATCTGTACATCCTTGCTTCTACATAACAACAGTTCAGTTGTAAGTATAGCAATATAACTGGTGACCATATAAAATGCAAGTTTTGTTTCCGAATACCTTATTCCATACTTTTGCCATCAAAGGATAATTACAAGTCAGCAAAGATTCGATGTTTGAGATTCCTTCTCCAGTTTTGATTTTAGAGGTAACTTCTCCTTGAAGGGCTTAATTCACTACAGCTTTATCTTTAGATTGAAGCCCCTTCGACTATATAAAAAGTAAAGTTGGTGACCCTAGTCGAGGGTAACCCGAAGGCTGCCCTTTTGATAGCTACTAGACTAAGGTGTAGAGGAGGGCGCTACTACTTTCCCTGGATTGCTCCACTTTACCCTTGATCCGTACCTTATAATGATGATTGTTAAGCAAGGAGGCATCAAGTACCATTTTTTGAGTCTTTGGAATGACTCGAGCTGGGATTGAACCCAGGTCTCCCAGACCAATAGCGAACACTCTGTAATGTTTGCATACCTTCCATTGTAACATTTTAAAAAAGTTTAGGAAAAAGAGTTAAATCAATTTTGATCAAACAATTCATAGGTTTAAAAGGCTTGTATATAAGTTAGCTCCATTTTAGCATCAGGATAATTTTGTTATTAAGCTGGTGTATGGAGGCTCCTAACGACAAAATTTCTTATTCTGCTCTGCAATTCTCAGAAACATTGGTTTCCTTATGGTACCAAATAAAAATTGGTCAACCACTTTTAACGTGGAAATCATTACAAATCCTGTTGGGTAGTTGTCTTTTTTCTAACAATTTTCTTCCGAGAAAATGATGCTGTCTGATAAATAGGGGACGAGTGATTGAATAGCTTCAAAAGATCAATATCTCTTTCAAGTGAATTAATGGTTGCCAGTAAAGATTTCCTTTCTAGATGAAATGAACTGAGAAACGAGCACTAGTTTATTTTTCTCTCTCTTCCTCTTCTCCTCTCTCTCTCTTTCTCTCCTCTCTCTCTCTTGCACACACACATGCACATATTCACTCACTCACTCACTCACTCTCTCTCTCTTTCTCTCTCTCTCTCTCTCACTCCCTTTTGCACACACACACACACACATACACATACTCACTCACATTCTCTCTCTATCTCTCTCTCTCTCTCTCTCTCTCTCTCTCTCTCTCTCTTTTGCACACACACACACACATACATTCTCTCTCTCTCTCTCTCTCTCTCTCTCTCTCTCTCTCTCTTTTGCACACACACACGCGCACATAGTCACTCACACACTGTCTCTTTCTCTCTCGCTATCTCTCTCTCTCTCTCTTTCTCTCACACACACACACACACACAAACACTCTCGCTTGCTCTCTCTCTCTCTCTCTCTCTCTCACACACACACACACACACACACACACACACACACACACGGGAGCGCGTGCACGTGAGCAAGTATGCACTCAAACACATGCACAATTTATCATTTTTTTGTCTCCCACTTTTTTGTCTCTCATTATATCAATTTTTTTTTTCGCTCATCTTTTTCCTCCTTTTCTTTTTGTCACTCATCTTTCTCTTTTTTTTTCGCCTTCTTTTTTCTTCTTTTCTTTTGTCAGGGAGTCCCCGTGTCGTGGTAAGTAAAGTGCTGAACTGCAGCCTTGAAGTAAGCAAGTTCGAAATTGAATCATGCTATTACGTTCACCTCTCAATCTCCCAGCTACAGTTATCACTATTATTCTAAAAGGATAGCTTTGGTATTAAATATCCCACGAAGGTTAATATGCCTTAAAAGAAAGAAAACAAACATCTTTCATTGTCTTTCTCTTTTTCTTTTATCTCACTTCGTTTCTTCGTCTTTCTTTCTTCCCTTAAATTTAACTTATTCTCAATATTATATGTATGAATGAATGCATGTTTATATATATATGAATGCATGTTTATATATAGCTACATACCAACATATTAAAATACCGATACAAAAAATAGTAATATGGATTTAACCGTTAATTTTGAAATCATGTCATCATTTTTTTTTATTGAATGTAGTAGACAACAGATTTATTCGCTTAAAGTGACACACTTTATTGAAAGAGGTTTGATTTGGTTTCTTTGATTAGTGACATATCAATCATCATGGGCTTTTTAATGACAAAGCTATACTTGTAGAAGAACAGCGGTAATACTATTTAACCTATTGCTGGGTTTAAAGGGAACTCTTAACTTCCTCAGGGATATTAGTCCGAAAGTGAACGTAATAGCGCGACTGGATTTCGAACTCGCTTACTTTGAAGCTGCAGTCCAGCACATTCACCTCTACAGCACGGGATTGCCTTCTCCTTCGTTCGCTAAGTCTGTTTTAGACTTAGCGAACGAAGGAGAAGGCAAACGATTCTGAGGCAGGTACTCTCAGGTGATGCGTACAGTGAAGTCGTTTGTCTCAGTCAGCTTCAAACTTGGGGTGAAACAACAGTACCTTTTTTTATCGAGGCTTTGCTTCTTTTTCCTATCAGAATCACCCCATGAATCAAAACCATTATTGCATATTGTCAATCAGATTCTCTGCACAGGACGCGCCTGTGAAAATAAACAGAAGCAGTCACGTGGTTGAACGGAAATGTGTAGATGTAACGAAATGATATATGCAAATACCCATGGTAGTGTCTGTCTCAGTCTTGTGTCAGTTTTGAGTGGCCGCACGGTTGAGTACCCGCCTTGATAAGAAGAAGTTATGGGTCAGTATAGTAGTCTGTCTTCGTCTCCGTCCGCCCGTCTCTCTCTCTCTCTCTATCTCTCTCTCTCTCTCTCTCTCTCTCTCTCTCTCTCTCTCTCTCTCACTTGCCGAAGGTTGACCCCTTTCGGGAATTAAGTGTGAGCGTTATATTTCCATAACTAAGATTCACCCAGTTCATTCCACTTGACCTTTGTCTTAGAAATGAACCTGGTTACATCCTTATTATTCACAGATACTCTCTTTAAGATATAAGGCGCTTGGTCATATTGTTACATCAACTTACAAACCATTAAATCACGACTTTGCGTTGGGCGAGAGAGAGTGGAATTAGATTGCTAATGATCCTAATTATTGTTTTCTATCGAGTCAATTTTTTGTGTCTCCTTCGGAGACGAGAATTCACGCGTTTAAAGAGTAAAAACCTATTTCAATGAAATGTTAAATTTCTGATAGTAACCAAAGTAAAACGTGATTCAGAAGTCGACAACTTTTGATACCGGACGCTTAGATTATCCGCAAAGATTTTTAGTTTACCTTCGTAAAATGCCGAGGTGCCGAGGAGATCTCTTGTATTCTTTCTCCCCGCCGGTTGTCTCTTTCCGAATCAAGCGGTTAAAAAACCCGACTCCGAACCTTTAGGCCCGGAATTGCTCTACTCTGCTGATTGGAAGCTACTCTTTCCTCCTTCTGGGATGAAACCGGCTTTTATATCTATCGAAGAGTTGTTGAATTCTCTAGAATATTCCAGACAATTTCACAACATTCGAGAAAAAGAAAGTGAATGCTCATTTCCTGTTTCTTTATCCTCTTTTCCGCGGGTAGTCTTATACTTATATAGGGTCACGGAGTCGTTTCGTTTAACCGTTAAAACCAGAGTCAACATGAGGGGGTGTCCTCGTGGTGTAATGGTTAAAGCGCTGAATTGCGGTAAGCGAGTTCGTACCCCAGTCGCGCTATTACGCTCACTTTCGGCCAAATACCCTTGGGGGAAAGGTATGAACCCCCTTATCCTCCCAGCTATGGGTTAAATAGTACCACTATTGTTCTTCTAGAAGGATGGCTTTGGCATTAAATAAACTACGAAGGTTGATATGCCATTAAACAAACAAACTAAACTAGATTTGACCATGATACATTACACCGATCCCATCTCTGCTCTACGGGGTAGGGTCAAATAACTTAAGGGATTCCATTTGGACGCTACTAGAACTCATTAGAATAAGTTGCTAATATTTTTCTTTTAAAGCAAAGCACTGCCAATATACATATATATGTATATATATATATATATATATATATACTTTTTTGTCATACAAAATCTATCCAAATACTCCCCGTTACGCTGGACTTTTTGTAATAACATATTAGAAATATTTGATACCAAAATAAAACTAGATTTAGAATATGTTAGAAGCAATACCATTTGATCTTGAATCGCAGCGTTAAATCGCACTATATTTCTTTCATTTGGAGAATAATGAGTGCAATAGTCCTTATATATTTGACGCAATTGGAATGTATTGATAGATTTTGTAGCACTTCATGGTCACAACTGCAGAGACGCTTTTCAGAGAAAATTGATTTATCTTCCAATAAGATAACGCTCTTCTACACACTGCTGGAGATATTTACAAATGGTTAAAAGAACATAATAAAAACTACCCAGCCAATTCCTCCTACTTAGATTCAATTGAAAAGCTTTATAGTATCATTTAGATGCGCTTGAATTTAAAAGGTGCATAAAATGACATCACACCTATTGAATGCAACGGCCTAATTGACACTATGTCGTGAAGCATAGGTTTTCTCAAGGGCAATGGTGGGTTAACAAATATATCGATTTGATATCCTAACATAGATAATGGTTATCTTATTTTGAATAAACTATTCTAATTTTTGCTAGGTGATGATACTTCTTATTGCGAATCACAAAATCTAATTCAATTTTCAACAACTTTGAACAAAATATGATAACATTCATTACATTCAGAAACAAAGTAATTTCGACTACATTAATTACATTAAGTTGAAAATTGAGTTCGTACATTAAAGACCACTATTCAAATATTTTGATATATAACTTTATATCTTTTCATCTGATATATATATATATATATATATATATATATATATATATATATATATATATATATTATTACAGGACATAGTTTTCGTCCTAGAGCATAACAACAGATTTCTTGAAAGCAGGTCATAGGAACTGGACGGAACTCGCAGCCCCGCTCACCTAGACTTGTCCCTGAGGAATCTGTAATTGACATTGTGGTTTGAACATGAAAGCCGACGGTTGGATGAAGAGGGCCACGTGGCAAAAATACCCATGTGATCACGCGACACAAAAGCAAATTGGGGACGAGTAGTTAGCGTCAAGCTACTCGTCGAAAGACACACGTGAAAATTCCCTGGGTGAAAAATATATAACTTGACCAACTCATTCATTGTAGACACTCAGTTTAGTTCCCAAATGAAGAAGAAACCAAAACAAGTGGAAAAGAAGAGAAAACCGTAAAAATACATCCTGTATTAAATCAAATACTACATTGCCGACGAGCAAAGAATAAGCGACTCTTGAAAAGATTAAATGAGAGAACCTTCCTCTAACAAAAAGAAAAGAGAAGAAAGTGAAGATTTTAAAAAAAAGAAAAGAAAGAAAATAGAGAGAAAAAAGACTTTTATGAAATCTCCAACGAGATAAATAAAGACTACGACAAACTCCTTGGCGCTGTTAATATTATTATCACATTGTCACATATATATTACATGTATCATTATGATAATATAAATGTCTGAATTGTTTGTGATATTCATGTTTAATCCTCTTTATCCTTCTATGTTCATTCGCATTTGGGTGTATAAATTTTTTTGTTAGATAAGTTTGTTAAATTGTCTTCGGCTTACGTTCTTTGGGAGATTTCCCACCTCATTTTTATCTTTAATGTGTCACGGATTTATTACGTGGATTGTTGAAGGAATGGTCATGTGAACGATATTTATAGTTGATATGTTAGAGACCCATTTGCGCAGTATTTATAATTGCGGACTGGGTCCAGGATAAGAAGTCGTGAAATAATTGGGAACCTCGTTCAAAGACTAGAAACTTATCCACATTTAAATGTTGTTCACCCATTCTAACGACCATCCGGTCCGTAACAATATATATATATATATAAATATATATATATGTGTGTGTGTGTGTGTGTCTTTTATATGCTTACTTCTTGACGATTTCATTTAATTGAATATTTTCAAATCATTCAATTTTTACACTTTTATCTTGTTTAAACTAAGCAACCATCAACCTCATCATAATAATCGTAAGAGCAAAAATCACAAATAAGTCATTCTTCTCCCTTGACTTCAATCAAATCACAATTGATATGCTTTATTGACGTTTACTTTCATCTTAATTCTAGTTGTTTTTCATCATAAATAATCAGACCACTAGTCAACAACCTTAATCAAAATGAGCAGATCAGAATAAAAGACAATGCCCTCAGCAATGATAATGCTTCATCTAATAAGAATTCAAAATATTATTATTAGAACCACTTAGGTCTGTCACACCAGATATCGCAATTCTAGCCGGCCATTTTTTTCTGTTTCAATGTCGTGAGTTCATTATCTTTTAAGTTTGTTTGGTAAATAAACCATTGTTGTGCATTTAATGTTACGTGGCATAATTTCGTTTCTCAGGACTGATGGTCGCTAACTTCTGATCGCAACAATCGATGTGGTCGTGTTAATCGGCAGGGGTCGAGTATCTGAATTCAGTCAATCCCCTTGTTGAAATAGTGAAGTGATAAAAACCATCTCCTCAGTTAAGTATTAGCAGGTGCAGCAAAATTGTCATGGCGTTGGTTTCAAAGTTGCGCGAGAAATAATTCTATAAGTCTGTTGGATAAAAGTCTTTTATAAGAGGATAAAACGAAAGATTAACAATTTGGCCCGTATTTTTTTAAAAGATTTTGTTTAGAAGGAAGTAATTACATTTTTCTAGGTCCATAAAATATTTGATACAAAATTCGGAAACTGCTCAACAAAGAAATGGCAATTTACTGTTTCAATCTCTTTGATCGATTCTGAATTCCTTTATAAAGAGAGCATTTTTTTTTATTTAGCAAAGTAATCCTAGTTATAAAAAAACGAACTTTTTTTAGAAATTTTTCATTAAGAAGCATAGAACATATTAAAATGCTTTTTTATTGTAATTGAAATAAAATTTGGTTTCTCTTGCGTAATGTTCCTATTTTTTGTCAAAACCAATCGATTGGAAACATACTGTGTTTTGTTTAAATTAGTGAGAGAAATACTGCATGTATATATATGTATATATATATATATATGTGTGTGTGTGTGTGTGTGTGTGTGTGTGTGTGTGTGTGTGTGAAAATTGCTGTCTATATTCACTTTTTCACCAAAATTCCTGCTTCTATGAATTTGAAAATTCACAATTCTTTGTGGAATCTGGTGTTAGAATAGAATATATAAGAGGTTAAAGTAGAAGAAAAGACAGGAAAGAGAAGATAGAAAAGAAGAGGAACACAAGAGAAAAGAAGATAGAGAAAAAGATAGACGAAGATAAGGCTCCTTAAAAGTAATGTAGGTCAAGCGTAATATTCACTTTTGTTTTTCTCAACTATAGGGATTTTGGCGAGTGGACATGGAAGATTGAAAAGAATCTCATTAGAACTAAAATTAACTGGAAAAACTCAAACCTACATCTTGGCTGTTCTATAACATTCGTGCCAAGTGATATAAAGTAAATGGGCTTAGTATTGGTGGGGTGTCATCCCCTCCAGTAACTGCCTGCATGTTCATTGCCTGATACCTGAAGTTCCCCAAAAGAGCAATACCGAAGGGACTAAGCTATTTTAGCGCTACTCTCAACATGCATGTGACGGACTCTACTTTAAAAATCTTACCTTGTGTTAAATACTGCCACAGAGGCAGCTTAATAAACTTAAACCGAGAAAAGGTTAATGCTTGAAAAATAAAAAAAATATATCGTTGTGTATTCCTATTTCATATGTACTTCATATCGATTCATTTTAGTTCTCATTTAATCTTTTTGCCCAGTCGGCTGGGACTGTAGAATACACTGACTGCTCCTCTGCAGAGGGGTAAAACCCCCCAATGAGTGTTCTGGATATGACACTAAACAATCTGATGAGGTTTCAGTAATGCTGGGGCTTTAGGGAATACGGAGCACCCCTTCATTGCCATCGCTCCCAGATCCACTCTGGCCCGGCGTGGTAGCACCTGATAGGGCCTTATCTATGGGTTAAATAGAACTAACGGCATACTTATGCGAAAATGAATTGTTTGACTAAACTGAATAGCTTAAAATAGAAATGTTTTTGACAATTAAACTGTACTTACATTTAAACTGCGTGCTTATGCTAAACAGAATTATTTGAAATGGAACTGTTTTTTGGCATTGAAACTGTATTTACACTAAACTGAGTTAATATAGAACTGTTTTGACATTTAACTGTAGAATTGCTTGACTAAACTGAATAGCTTGAAATAGAAATGATTTTTATGATTAAACTGTACTTACATTTAAACTGCGTATTTAAGCTAAATTTAATTGTTTGAAATAGAACTATTTTCATAAAAATGGATTTGGCGTTAAATAACCTACAAAGGTTGATATGCCATAAAGCCCAAACAACCAACCAATCATTTAATCTTTACTGTACAAATAACTTTCAATGGTAAATTTAATCAATTTTTTTTTCTATATTAGCCTGATGTAAATAAATGTCCTGAATCAAAAATCCAAAAATACAGGCTAGACTGAAGTAGTTTTGTTTTGCATTTTTGTAACTTAGCTTATGCTAATTTGTTTTTAGTTTGTTTTTCTTTGCAATCAAAACCAAAATTGAAAATTCAACTGTAATTAAAAAAAACTGTTTTGTATAATGAAAAAATATTCACGTAATTTTTAAGCTTGTTTTAAGTACGCATATGTTTTTTTCTCAAGTTTATATTTTGCAGTTAAAATCAAAGCAAAAAATTCAACTTTGAAATAAACTTGAACATTTTTTTAGACTTTTAGAGACTGTAATAAAAGACAAACAATGTAATTGCTTTACATATGATACTTACCACCCTGTCAGATTTGACATGGTGTCAGTTAATAGTGAAGAGCCATGTACGAATCGAAACTCATGCGCAGCCATTTGAAAAAATGTCTAGTCCAGACAACAGTCTCCTTTTAGGACGCCTCAGGCGCCAAGCCATAAACTCAAAGCTGATTTGTTTGTTTGTTTGTGTGTTTAGGTTTTATGGCATATCAACCTTTGTTGGTTATTCAATACCAAATCAATTTTTATACAAATAAACAGTTCTATTTCAAACAATTCAGTTTAGTATGACTACACAGTTTAATTGACAAAAGCATTTCTACTTCAAGCAATTCAGTTTATTCAAACAGTCCTCATTCAAACAATTTATTTTTGTATAAGTATAGCTTTTGTTTACACACAGTTAAATGTCAAAACAGTTCTATTTCAAACAGTTCAGTTAAGCATGCAAAAACACGTCCGCTTCAAACAATTCAGTTTAGCATAAATACGCAGTTTAAATATCAAAACAGTTCTATTTCAAGCAATTCAGTTCAGCATAAATACACAGTTTTATTTTACCTATAGATATGACCCTATCAGGTGCTACTACTCCAAGCCACAGTGAACTTGGAGGTGATGGCAGTGAAGGGGTACTCTGCGTTCCCCAAAGCTCCAGCATTGCTGGAACCTCACCATCAGATTGTTTAGTGTCATAAATAGGACACTCGTTAGCAGAGGAGTCTTACCCACCCCCTGCAGAGAAGCAATCGGTGTATTCTACAGTCCCAGCCGACTGGGCAAAGTAAAACCTGAAAGCAATTGTTTTACTTAAGCTTTATTCAAATATAATTTGACTATGAGCCAGTTAAGATGAATTTTTTATAGTGGCTGATCTAGTGGAGAGATATCTAATGTTGAATTTTTTAAGTATATTTTATATTTACGGGGTGTAAATTGAAAAATATTTGTTATTTTTTAAGCCTGTTTTGCATAAGAATTTTTTTAGTTGTTGTTTTCTTAGGCAAACTTTATGCAAATTTCTTATAATCAAAATAAAAAAGAAAGCTCCAAAGATATTTTGTTCTTTGCAAAACGTTCAAAGAGTTTTACTAAAAGGTTGTAATTTTGCCATCTTTTCTTAACCACATGTCCATGTTTCCCTTTACTCAACTTGGATGCACAGTTTTCATCATTTTATTTCCAAATCGTAAAATGTTTTCAATAATAATTCCCCGAAGAAGATTACTCTCTGCTTATGCTGGGGGGCGTAAAACTTAGAAAGCAATTGAGTTTATTCGCCCGCCCTGGCCTATTACATATCGGTAGGCATTTCAATCCAGACTTTTCTGCCTTCTCAATCGATTGCTCTACTAGAAATTGACAACACATTCTTTCCTACAATACGTCTATAGATGGAGGTGTGTATGTATTTATGTCTTTCCCAAAGGGCATGAAGTGTAAAAGAAAACAGACTTGGCTGGAATTTGAGGTTTGGTTTGGTTTCTTTGTTTAATGGGATATCAACCTTTGTAGATTATTTAATTCCAAAGCCATTCTCCTAGAATAATAATAGTGGTACTATTTAACCCAAAGCTGGGAGGATAAGGGGGTTCATACTTTTCCCAAGGGTATTTGCCCGAAAGTGAACATAATAGCACGGCTGGAGTACGAACTCGGTTACTACAATTCCGCTGTCCATCGCTTTAACCATAACACCAGGAGGACACCCACCCCCTGGAATTTGAACTTGGTTCGCTGTTTTTATTTGCCCCACCGATAACCATTATGTCATCACACATCTTTTTATGTCAATGATTTATCATAAAATATTAACAAGCTGAAGTACCCAGCTGCTCAAGATAAGGAGTCGAGATGAATCCTGGAACTGAACAATGCATACTGGTTCTCATTTCGACTGCCACAGCGATACTAACAGATAAATATAAAAGTTTACTTCAACTAATTTCATTTTTCTAAACAAAGTTATTTTAACGTTTATTTTCAATTGAAAATTTATAATAAACAATTACAAAATATAATGGTTTCCAGAAAATATAAATCTACATTATACTATCAAAAATATGCGCCCTCCGAGCACAAGTTTTAGGTCTTAGCATAATGAAATATTATTTCAAATTAGAAAGACTAACGAAATAAGCGTAAATACATATAAAAAGATTACACTTATCTTTATTTTATCTTAATTGATTTTTATATAGGATTATACATATTTGGTTAAATCCGTTTGAGAATAAAACAATGACATTAGAAATCAATAGCACTAAGTAATTATTTATTAAATCAGGTTTTTTTAAAACCCTAATAAAAATTACCCACACTATGTACTATCTAAACATTTTTTTCTTAATAATATGTCACATGGGGGGGTGAAATTGATGTTATTCGAAATTAAATCCTTACATTAAACTTATTTAAAAGAAGAGCGGGGGTATAATCGACGAATAGAACAGCTTGGATGCAAGTTCTTCCCATCACTCCCACCAACCATTTTTGAATTTTCATAATTTAGCTAAATTAGACTGTAATGAATAAAATCACATAATCATTTTTTCTGTTAATGGATTTCTTTTAAGATTTATTGACGGGATTTTTGCTCATATTTATCAAAATAAAACCAAACAATTAGAACTCAATTATATCAAGCGCGGACCCCCGCATATGGCCAAGCAAAAGCAGAACCAGCTCGAACATACATACAGCAGCGATGTGAGGATACGGGATGTAACCCTGAAGACCTGCCAAAAGCGATGAATGATAGGGAGAAGTAGCGAGAGAGGGTCAGGGATATCCGTGCTGGCGGCACGGCCTGATGATGATTATGATGATGCTGTTATATCAAAATCAAATGTGACCAATTTCTAAATTAGCCTTCCCGTTCAATTTGTAAACCGCTATTTAGTTGTATATATAAATACAATAGCATACTACGAGTATGTAAAAAAGGCCAACAGTATTAATGATATAAAAACGGTTTGTTTATAATTGACATTTAAATAAAAATAAAATAAAATCATGGAAAATGTGACGTAAATAACTCAGGAAATTGTGGCGTCGATGTGGGCGTAATTTCGGTTACAACCAGACTAACAGACACACAATCTCCATTATGATAAGACATAAGAGGGTCGTTCAAAAAGTTCTAAAATTTATCCAGATGTTAGATTTGTCGTATGCCACTCATTTTTTCACGATCCTCACCTGGACATCCATTGAGACATAAATCTGAATTAGGATTTCTAAATCTAAAAGTGGTAATATGTTACTACAAGAAAAATATTTAGATATGGCCATTCTTTCTAAGTGAGGCTTCGAACTTTTTGAAAGACTGTCGTATATAAATATAAATCTTATGAAGTTGATTTTATTCTGAAAATAATTTCCTGGAATTTTGAAGTGAAATTATTCTTTTTTTTAAATTTAAGTCATACTTGAAAGGTTTGTCGATTTATGCATTTTATTTTTCCGGGCTATAACATGAATAATCAATAAGATCATTTAATTAAGTTATATCTTCAGTTTGAAGGATTACTGAATCACCGATTTTGCAGTATTTAATTAAATCCAAATTAAAAGAACCTTGTTGCATTCTGCCTTGAAGTCTGAGTTCAATCCCGAGTTTAGCGAAACATAAAGTGACATTAAAAGAGTGAAATAATTAAAAATGCGACATAAATGATTTGAGATATCTCAAGGCATGAATAACGAAATAAGAAGTCTACCATTGGGGATTTAGAAATTGTACTGGCGCCATCAGATTGCATCCAGAAGTTATAATAAGAGTTGGAAGGAAGCTGGTTGAGGTATACTACACCATCATAAAAGACGCTTAAAAAAACTTGGAAGTACTTGCAGACTGGAAAAATGCCCATCTAGACACGATCTTTAAGAAGAAAGACAAACGAGATTGCAGCAACTGCCACAGGATCACGCTTTTCTTCATACAAGAAAAAGTGTTCGCCCGCATACAACTCAACAGACTATCGACCCTAACGGGGGATTTCCAACCGGAGACGCAATGTAGGTTCCGCACTAAGCGAGGAGCCACAGACATGATTTTCTCCTTGTAACAAATACCGGAGAAATGCATTGAACAGGATATACCACTCTGCATGAGATTTGTCGACTTCACAAAATCCTTCAACACAGTAAACAGGGAAGTGCTATGGAGCATAATATGGAAACTAAGGTGCTCGGACCAATTCTTGAAGCTCGTATCAGCCTTGCACGCAGGAATGAAAGAGACACGTCAGCTTAAGAGAATTCTGGAAACTATTTGATGTTAGGAACGGAGTGAAACAGATATTTGGTCTTGCTCCACACTGTTCTTAATTTTTCTTTTCATGGTCTTGTCTGATGCTTTCACTGATTCCACCCGAGGCGTATGGATACAGAGTAGACTGGGAGCAAACCTGTTCAATGCCAGTCTGTTAGAAAAACCAGGAACATCTCGGTACGCGAGCTCATGTTTACTGATGACACCGCATCCATGGCACACACAACCAAGAAGCGGGGGAAATAATCACCCGTTTCTCGAAATCTTCAAGGGCATTTGGGCTGAAAATTAACTTCAAGCAAACCCCCTCCAGGATTTCATGACATTTGCAAAGACATAAAGGGGGCCAGGTACTAACCCAAATGAATATATTCAAATACCTAGTCTCCATAGTCACCAACCACAGACTAGACGCAGAAATAGATGCATGATTGTCAAATGATTCAAAGCCTTTGGCAGACTGAGGAAGCGAGTCTGGTTCAACAAAGACCTCTCCATAAAAAAATAAATGAGCAATGTGCCTTGCCATAGTTTTCTCAACCCTCCTATACGGCGCAGAAACTTGGCCCGTATATAAAACGGATGACCAATGACATCACATCGATATGAGGCGTCACTTACGCAAATACTAAATGTCAAGTGGGAACACCATATTCCAAATTAATTCATCCTGGAGAAATCTAAACTCCCTGGCATATACGATACACTTGCCTAATGCTGCCTAAGATTGGTGGGCTACTTGAACAGACTTAAGGACAGCTGACCGCCAAAACAGACCTTTATCTTAGTCTTAATAGAATTTCTCCTTCCTCTCTCTCTCTCTCTCTCTCTCTCTCTCTCGTATGCACTCATATGCACAATACAAAGCCGCTGAATTTTCTCCCATCGTATCAATAAATACTTTAAATTTATTTTGTAATTTGTGAATATACTATTGTTTGGCATGGGTAAATCATAATTGTTTGCCATTTGCACAATTCCCAGTGGATCGCCGTTCGCACACGCACATACACACACACACACACACACACACACACACACATATATATATATATATATATATATATATATATATATATATATATATATATTTATATATATATATATATATATATATATATATATATATATATATTATTTTGTTCTTTACTAATTGGATACATTCACACAGGCAACATTTACTATTCAGATGTGTTTTGTTTATCTTAGCCTGAGAAGAATTTGTTCTCATACACATGTCCTGAGCTGCAATTAATAGCAATTCAGTTTCTCACGTGAAGTGGAGAAGATGAAATTAATAACTAGAAAAGAAGGAAATAATTCATACTTATCATCATCATCATAATCATTATTATCGACTTGTTCGTTTAGTGCAAGAATTGCCAAAGTGGTCAATATCGACCCCATGGGAGATGATGGAACTATCCAAGACATCAGAAGGAAGCCAATAAATATGGAGGGATATGAAGTCGAATTTTAGGGGTCAAAAGCTGATATTAAATAAACTAAGACTGATCATCTACCTATGATAAATGACAGCAAATAGATGCTGCACTCTAAGCATGTTCCTCTAGTTCATATTACATATTTATTTATCATGCTGTATTTCTGCGTGTCTAAGATTGAATTTTTTTATTTCTAATTCTAGAATTGTTTAATATTTTGTACATTCCTAATTTATTCCACAATAAAGAGTTTGTTTGTTTGTTTTTTTCTTTTTGTGTTTTAAATTACAAGAGTGATATCCACAGAGGTGTGAGATACAGAAGATAAAAGTAGTATTTTGCATGCAGTTTTCCTAACTAATTCATCAGGAAACCACACGTCTTTATTCATTTATTGTAAATGCCTTAGGAGCTGACCAACAATCAAGTAATCTATAAAGAGGTGAACGGTTTATAAACTTTGGTGATCCTTCGATCATCGCAAGGATTTCCTTTAATCAATTTTGTTGCTATTTTTTACCGACTTTTCCCTTAAATTTCAAGAGGAATATCCGTAGTGTAGAGGCTAACATCCTGGACTTGGACAACGTAGTAAGCGAATTTGATCACTAGTCACACAACTACGTTCGCTTTTGGGCTAATACCCTTGGAAACGGCATGAACTCTCTTATCCTCCTAGTTATCGGTTAAATATTATCACTACAGCTTTTTTAAAAGGATGACTATCGCAATAAACGTTGCGGATGTCTTTAACCCACGATGGTTGATTTACCATTAAACAAAGAAACCAAAACCAAATCTCTGACTCTAATGTGCTATTCATTACTTTATCAATAAAGAGTCTGTCAAGGTGACAAAGCCTTACTCTTAGAAAATGTTTCTCATTCTCAAGGGTACTGGTTTTATTAAACCTCTTCTTATTCCCACATCGAAGCAGCCACATCGCTTTGGCTTTTGATTTATATGAAATGATGCCTGGAATTGAATATTAACTGGGATAGCACTTACTACGTTCAAATTAAGAGGAAGTAAATTTGTTTGCGTTCCGAGAGAAGAGTTATTTTCAAAACAAACATACGTAAAATACAACCGACTATAAAAGGTTTTAGCTACCCCAGCAGTCATTTCTTGATAACTGTCAGACAAGTAGTAAAATCTATCTCGAGGTGCCAAATCCTATTGCAAATTCAATTAGATGAACAGTAATGTTTGACTATACTGACGTAACTAATCTGTGTATCAATTAGTTCACCATTGCCAGAAAACAGAAATGATTGGCAACAAAAAAAAAAATCAATACCTATCTTGAAATGCTCGATTTTGCTTTTGCCATATTATTCCATGACGAAAGCAGCTTTGCTCGAATTTGTTTATTAGCCCGCTCATGACTGCCATATAAAACTGTACGTGACGTATTTACAGTAATACTAAAAATAACCTACACGTCCTCGTGTGTTTTCCTGCGACATCGTTACTTGGAAACTGTTTATTCGTTTTACTTGAAATAATAAGGAATTCAATTACCAAAACCACGGCTTTCTTACAATAAAATGTTGTATGAGCCCCAAAGCTATTTATACAGAAATTACATTTTCTACATTACTGGAATTATTACGTTTCATAATCATTGTAGATATATGAAGCCTATCGCTGTAGGTCAAGTGACATCAAGTCGCTTGAAATCTCCTGAAATCTCTTCAGTATTCTGGCCGTCTCTACCCGTGCTGTGGTCTGAAATGCTTTGATATTTCAATAAATCTCTAATTCTATTTTTTTCCGATGATCTTCAGGATCGTCTCAATACGTCAAGGAGTACATTTTTCAATTTACAATTTATAATTTATCATACCACATAAAATGCCCCCTTATTAGGACTGTTCTTCTTGAAGAATGACTTTGGCACTAAATAACCTACGAAGATTGATATGCCATTAAACAAAGAAATCAAACCAAACCATAAATGCCAGAAAAATAAGAATTTCCAATAACGTTGTGGCTAACGTATTGAATTGTGACTTTGTGGTCAGCGAGTTCGAGCTGCAATCGCGCTATTACATTCACTTTTGGACTAATATCCTTGGGAAAGGTATGAACCCCTTATCCCTTTGCTATGGGTCAAATACAACTACTACGGTTCTTCATTCTAAAACTATATTTTGAAAAAAAACTCTTAATGTACACGATATCTAAAAAGTTTCACTTAATCTAGCATAGGTTTAAACAAAGGTAGACATATCGTTCTATTTTGATTTTCCAAAGTGGAAAGCTTTTCCTTTTCCAAAAGCAGTATAATGCTCGTATTTGGTAAAGCAAATAGAACTGATCATTCACACATGCGCGGCTGCCTGAAAATACAAACATACAACGAAACACACACACACGAAATGATTGGCTAACCTTTTTTCTCTCCTTACAACTATTCTTCCTTCACTAAACAATTATTCATATCTTAAAAAGGAGTCTCTCGTCGAAGAGAAAACGAGAGTTATTCTGGGAGAGATGTGCCATTTTCATTTAAAATAAACGTTTAGTGGTTAATTTCTTTGAATACTGATAGAACCGAGAAATGGTGCGAACCATAATTCAAATTGTTCTTTATGTTTAAGAGATTAAAAATGCGAACGTTTCCAGGCCAAACTGTCCAATTTTTTTGTAAAAAAAACAGTAGTAGCAGTTGTATTTAACCCATAGCAAAGGGATAAGGGGTTCATACTTTTCCCAAGGGTATTAGTCCAAAAGTGAATGTAATAATGCGACTGCAGTCCGAACTCGCTAACCACGAAGTCACAATTCAATCCGTTAGCCATTACACTATTGGAAATTCTTATTTTTCGGACATTTATTGTTTCGTTTGGTTTCATATCAACCTTCCTAAGTTATTTAATGCCAAAATCATTCTTCTAGAACAGTAGTGGTACTGTTTAACCCGTGGCTTGGAGGGTATGAGGGTTCATACCTTTCCCAAGGGTATAAGTCCGAAAGTGAACGTAATAGTGAGACTGGAGATTGAACTCACCTTACAAGTCCAGTGCTTTAACCATTACACCACAAAGACACCCCGACATTTATGGGTATACCTACTTAATGAATAGTACATGAAAACAAATTGCATCTCATCTTTTTTCACGCTTTACATTATGGAATCTGAAATTGAACAAAGAACGGTATTTTCCACTACTTGTTTATCAACGTGAAATTGATAATTTTGTGGCGGGATAGCAATGTTGTACATATAAGTAGCACAGCTGGTGGCGTAAAATTCCCTAGACATTTAGCCACCAGATTGAATCTTACCCTGCGTCCGGTGTTGCACTAAATTAATTCAGATTATAGAGTGAAAGAACTTGAAAAACTCTCCTTCTGTCGCGAAGTTCTAGGAGAGATGAAGTCAACGGAAAATGTAATTGGCCCTCTTGGATTGTTGAAAGATCAACGTTGTTACAAAAGGGAATGCACTGAGTATTTAGGAATGTAGACAACCGTAAAGATAAGAGGTTAGAATTTAAATGCATGTAAATTTTATAACACAATATTAATCGCGTGACAACAACATTGTTGTCAGACAATATTTTACATTTGAGAAGGATCTTATCATGCACTAACTTCCTTTGAGCATCTCTTCACTTGTGAAGTATCATTTTCTCTGGACAAACGTATTCCGCGTATAAATCTTACAAATAGATGAGAAACTGATTTATTACAAAATTTCATCAAGTCGACAATTTTGTGTTTTGTCGATAATTTTCGGAAAACCGAAAGAGCGCAAGATAGAAATATCTTGTACTGACAATCGTTAACTTCTGTATATCTTGGTGTCCTAGCGTTTAAATTGTTCACTCTGAAAATCTCTGATTTGGCTTAAATTCTTTTTTAAACACTATACTGCATAAAATACAGGCGCTCATGGTATAGTGATGACCGTTATAAGAAATGAACACGGTGACCCGAGTTCAAATCCTGGCCGAGATTGTTTACATTTTATATCAGTATTGGGAAAGATATGCCTCTAACTATCCTCACTCTATGGATAAATAGTAGGGCAGACTGACCTCTTTAACCTTTGTATGACAACCTGTCTAGGAGAAGAAAAACTCTGAATTCAAACCTGTTAAACTTCGCTAAAAAATTGGCCTTGTGTCACATCCTGCTTGTGCGGAGGGGCTGGGTAGATATATATATTCAATAAAATAAATATATTGATTCTACAAAATAAAAAGTTAAGGTTTTGTTATCAGAATGAATTTCACTCCAAATGTTGTTTCATAAAGAATTTGTTGTCCAGGATTGAATCGGTTCTGTTTAGTACAAAGATGAAACCGTTTACAAACTGATTTACTTCACGCTTGAAGTATTCTGAGTTTAAAAATTGAACGTATTGCTCCGGAAGCCATTTACTTTGTACCATTTGCTTTCCCTATTACCTGTGCCAGCGGCGTATTTCCCAAAGAAAGGAAGGTGTGTGGTTACTGAAGCAGGTTTTGATTGCATTCTTTCTATCAGTGGCAAGGCTGTAGCGAATTGAAACATTTCTTACAGCTGTTGATATCTGGAAAAATAAAAATTACTGAACTGTGTACGATTTAAATAACGTGATACTTAGTAGAACTGAGATTTATCTGACAAATTTCTTTGTAACAGTTTTTAAACTATATATATAAAAAAAAACAGATTATTATATTTCTAAGATGATTATATTTCTAAGATGATTTCTTTTCTCTTTATAATAAATCGTTTTATCGTTTTTTTTTTATTGTATTTTATTTATTTTTTAAAATAATTCTTTCTCCTTTGCAGCCACTTTAGTACTTATTATTTGAGCTTGGCTCGAAGAGAGATGTTCAAATATGTATTGAAATAACTTGGAGGTAAGTGAAGAAATATCTAAAGGTTTTTAATTATAGTGTATGACAATACCAAGATGTCTTCTCAAGGGATAGGTCAATCCTTGATGGCCAAGGCATCCTAAAATGAGAAATGTTGAAGAAATCTTGGGATTTTTGTCACGATCCCATGTATTCCCATGATTTCCAACAATATAAATGAACTTCGGCAGTATCCTACCCCCCATCAGAGGACCAGAATATAGCACCTCAGTGTTAAAGGGTAAAAACTTGGCGTGCATTTGAATGAATATACATATATTATTTGTAACTGAATAGTTTGTTGGTAATTTCATTTTTAAATAAGAACTAATTTGCTTGCACGCTATTATGGCTTTTGTTTCTACACAGTCAAATGGTTTTAATTATTGCTATCTATCACTAATAATTCTATTCAATATTAATCATTTGTTTGCACGCAATAAAGTGTTTACAAGTATTGCTATTTAGCACAAATTATTCTATCCAACACCATTCATTTGCATCATCATCATCATCATCATGTCGCACCGCCAGCGCGGATATCCTTGACCCTCTCTCGCCATTTCTCCCTATCATTCATCGCCTCCGGCAGGTCTTCAGGGTTACATCCTGTGTCCTCACATAGTTGCTGTATGTATGTTCGTGCTGGTCGTCCCACTCTTGCACATCCATTCCATGTATTGCTATGTTATACCAATATTTCAATTTAGGCACACTGTTAAAGAATTTCAAGTATTGCTTTTTAACACTAATAATTCTATTCAACATTACTCATTGGAAACAAATGGTTCCTAGAACGGCTATGTCACTAACTATTCAATTAAACATCAGTCATTTGATGATATACAGATGATCAAACAGTTCTATTTCTATCAATCTAGCATAACTCATTTGTTTGCATACAGTTTAAATATCAAATAATTCTATTTTACTCATAGATAAGACTTGTTCAGATGCTAGCACTCCGGGTCAGAGTGGACCTCGGAGTAATGTCAATGAAAGGGTACTCTAAACTCCCCAAACTACCTGATGGTTTAGTTTCATATCCAGGACACTTGTTGGAGGAGGTCTAACCCCTCTGCAGATATGCTGTCGGTGTATTCTAGAACATCAGCCGATTGGACTGGCAAGCAACAGGATTTTTTCCACCTTATTTATTTCATAGTTGGATACAAATTATTCTTAAAATAGAGGGATGCTATGATTAACTAATAATAATAGTCAGAATACGTGAATCAACAGAAATATTCATAGACTAACTAAGATACTCATATAGAATGTAACCAAATGAGGTTTTTTCATATAGTCCCCATTACAGGTAACAGCTGATATGACGTCATGATATGAACGTTTCAGCGAATGAACTTTCCAGCTCAATGAAAACTGAAGTCACTTTATTAAGCAAAGATCTACTTGATTATCTAACGAATCTTTGCTCTACGCTAGACGTCCCAAAACCTAAATAAATCTATCCTGACATTCATTGATTATGTAAGCGAATGTGCGTAAAGTAAGCATGTGATTTTCAAGATGAAAGAGAAGAAACCATTCAAATCTAGTTTCTTTCAGAGTTCATTCCAGAGTGCTTCAATTTACTGCAAAGCGATTTACTGAATATAAAGAAAGCCACACTCTAAGCATGAGACATTATAGTTAGTCATTTCAGGGCCTACTTCCTTCCATCCGGGCAGAAGATCAATACTGTTGCTCAAACAACCGCTCTTTAAATTCAAAAGAAATTGAACTGGATTTTTACAGCTGTTATTCTGAATGAAATGCTTGTAAAAGAACTTCAGCTGAAAGATGCGTCTTTATTTTTACTTTATTTTTCATTTAATGTTCTTTCTTGTTTATTTTTTATTATTTTTATTCTTTTATCATTTGTTTTGTTTTGTTAGTTTTGTATTTTTGTTTGTTTATTTTTGAAGGTGTTTTGCTTTCTTTTTTTCGGTTTTTTATCATTTTGTTCTTTTTTTGTTGATTTTTTGTTGTTTATTTGATAATAGCTTTCGTCAGGCTATCATGTGAAGCATCCTGAAAATAGAAGTCATTTTAATGTGAGCACATCTTGTGAAGATAGTAAAATTCCTATGCTTATTAAATTTTAAATGAGAAAAAGAATTTTAAAATGAAAGCTAAGATTAATCCGAGAAAAAAAGGAATTTTGAGCTGTTTATTTTATAGTAACTTTTAAACGTTAGACGTATTTTCAAACTAATTACCTGTTAAGTCATTTAGTTTCGTTGTCCGTGTTTTCAACACCTTTTTAAAAATAACAAAAACGTTACACAAAAAGAATAGGATTATATAACATTTTTTACCAAAGAAAGGGAGAAATTATATGAAAAAATTGCTTCCATTTCGAATGTTTAGAGAATGATAATTAAGTATGAAAAATTGTCCCTCGGTACATTTTGGATTGTTTTTTTTTTTTTTGTTTTGTTTTGTTTTGTATTTTTAAGAATCTTTAATCAGATAAAAATGTTCTATTTTGATCCGGTTTTTTCTTGCTTTCTTCTTTTACAATCATTAAAAGAAAAAATTGAAAGAATTTTATGTGTTGAAGAAGAAATGAAAGTCTATTATACATTCAAACATAGATAATGATACTAAGAAATATTAAACTCATATTTCTCTTCATATCTCTCTTTAATTTACTGTTTTATAAAAGTAATTATCATAAAATTTTTGCGTCTAAAATCATTTTAAAAGCTAGAGTATATAAATACCTATTTATAAACTTGACTATTTTTAAATTCACGTTAGGTGGATTCTAAAGGGGGCTCTGAGCAAAAATATTTTGTCCACTATTATTGACTTAAGTCCTTCTACGAGGGTTGGCTGAAAATGTTGTTACAGTGCTTGCATTCCGTTGTTCAAAAAAGTCAACAGCAGATATGACGTCATCATATAAACTTTGCAGACAACGAACTTTTCAACCCACCCTCGTGAACAGTTTAGTATTTATATTTCTCTCTCTCTCTCTCTCTCTCTCTCTCTCTCTCTCTCTCTCTCTCTCTCTCTCTCTCTCTCTCTCTTATACTTTAATAAGCCAACAAATCTAGGTGTCCGACATAAGTATTGACGAACAACAAATTAAGACTCATTAATTGATTGATATCTCTCAACAAAGGTTTTAAAAGAATTTGCTAGCTCAGTCGGCTTGGACTGTCAAATACAATGACTGCATCTCAACAGAGAGGTAAGAATCTCCAAATGAGTGTCCTAGATATGACACAAAACAGTCTGATGCTGGAGCTTTGGTAAATGTGGATACATTTTGATTAGCATCGCTCTCAGATCCACTCTGGCCCAGAGTTGTAGCACCTGAGAGAGCCCTATCTATGGTTCAAATAGAACAGTTTGGCATTTAAACTGAGTGCAAACAAATGAATTATGCTGAATTGAATTGTTCACAAAATAATTGTTTGATTATTTAACTGTGTGTAAATAAATGACTGATGTTTAATTGAATTATTAGTGATACATAGCAATACTTGGAACCTTTTAACTTTGATTTATGCTAAACTGAAGTGATTGTAATAGAACTGCTTGGTCATTTAACTGTGTGTAAATAAATGACTGATGTTAGAGATATATAGCAATACTTGGAACCTTTTAACTTTGATTCATGCTAAACTGAAGTGATTGTAATAGAACTGTTTGGTCATTAAACTGTGCGTAAACAAAGGACTGAAATTTAATTGAATTATTACTAATGTTTACAAATCCTATGTATATGATATATAATAACAAAGCGGGTTTAGCATTAAATAACCTACAATGGTTGATCTGCCATAAAACCCAACCTAACCAAATCATATATATTTAATATATATGTATAAATAGGATTTGGCATTAAACAACCTATAATTGTTGATATGCCATTAAACCAAACCAAACCAAACCAAATCCCATATCTTTAATATATATATAGAAAGAGTATTTGGCATTAAAAACCCTACAATGGTTGATATGCCATAAAAACCAACCCAACCAAATCATATATATATATATATATATATATATATATATATATATATATATAGAGAGAGAGAGAGAGAGAGAGAGAGAGAGAGAGTATTTGGTATTAAATAATCTACAGTGGTTGATATGCCATAAAACCAAACCAAACTAAACAAACCAAAATAATTTGCGTATAAATTCATTATAAAAACGAAAAAATTGAAGTTAATTCAAGAGGCGGAATATTTTGTTTCCTTTTCTTTGTTCGTTTGTTCTTCATCCTCATCAAGTCGTTCCAACGGAATGATTCTCCTGACTTTCTCTCACTACCCATTCCTATCAGTGATTACTCTTGATAGACCCTCTAGATGGCATAAAGGTGGATAATGCAAGTTTTCGCTGGTCAGCCAATACCGGTGCGTCTATGAGTTGAAGTCCAACAGATAACATAGTTCATAAGTTCGTCATTACTTCTCCAACTGAGCCCGACATGTCTTGTTCGCTTTTCTTGGATAGTTTGTGAGGTTGGAGTTAAGTGACTGTAGAACAGCTGTTTAGTTGGGAATCTGCGTTCAAGATTCATTCAAAACAACACATAATATTCTTATTAATTTTCCGTCTTGCTAATTCTGTTATTCGTAAGAGTCGAAGTGATATAACCCTACAGTAGTATTGACACGTCAACAGGTTGAAATAATTCTCGTTTTAATTTATCAGAGAGATCAGATTTCCATATGGTTGATAACGTTTCGTGCCTTGCCAATTCGTATGTTGGCATCGGTTTTAGTTGATAAGATATTGCAATTGAGGTATATGGACTGGTTTTCTAATTTCATAGGTTTGCCATTTAATGAGGAGATAGTACCATCTTAATCGGTAAGTTTCTATTATTGATTTGATTATCATAGTTGTAATATTTTTGTCATTTCTTTTTTTTTTAACTCATTTTGTTTACGACCAAAAACAATGTGATGATCCGGAAGTTAAGTTATTTTGCTAACAATTTTTAATTAAAAAAATGACTAACGATTCAAAAAAGGGAAAATATGCACTATCATTATCATTAAAAAGTTACTATTTTACTGATGGGGAGTTTTTACACTAGTGTCAGTTAGTTGTCTCACTGTAGTCTATTTTGGTTTGGTTTTATGGCACATCAACCTTTGTAGGTTATTTAATGCCAAATCCATTTTTAATACATATAAACAGTTCTCTTTCAAATAATTCAGTTTTGCATATGTACACAGTTTAGCTCTGTTTGACCCATATATAGGATCCTATCATGTGCTACCACTCCGAGCCTGAGTGGCCCTGCGAGCGATGGCAATGAAGTGGTATACCGTATTCTTCAAAGCTCCAGTATTATTGGAGCCTCACCATCAGATTGTTCTGTGTCATATCGAGGACATTCGTTGGGGGAGTCTTAGCCCTCTGCAGAGATGCAGTCGGTGTATTCTTCAGCCGCAGCCGACTGGGCCACACTCTAGTCTAAGTGACTGCAAGTCTCCTCGAGGTCTCTGGGGGATCCCCGTGCGTAATAGCTAAAGTACTATACTGTTCTTTTGGAACAATACTCCAGGGAAAGGCATGAATTCTCTTATCTCCCTCACTATGTTACATACCCTGGTCGGGAAACGAACACACTTTTATAATGAAGTGTACTGTAATACATAAAGTCTGAGAAACAGATTACACCCACCCACCCCCCAAAAAATCCTCATCGGATCTTTGTAAAGTTTAAAACGTTTTCAGACAAGACTTAAAGTTTGATTTAAATTGGGTTCAAAATGGCGAAGATTTATCTTTATGTACGAACGATTATTTGGTGTGAATCATATACTGGGATTAGTTTTATCACCTAGGTTGTTATAATCAAAACGTTTCACCCTTGTACCCGAATTTCTTCAGGCATCAGCCATAATTGGTAACCTTCTGGGAAGCCCAAAGTAAATTCTGTCTTCAATCCACAATCCATGCTCAGGGGATATCTCATATCAGTTCATTCATACGAGTTGATTCGTTCTTATGATGTCTTTCACTGAATATGCCGTTTTGTACTACATGACCATGGAATTGAACTTTAACCACTGCTTTCATCCAATAGGCTATAAATCTTGTAGTGATGCTTATATGCATCCTTAAACCTAGTGTCGTTCGTTTGCTCCTTCAATTGAATATATAAATATATGTCTTAATGAAAAACATTTAAATTTAGATTATGACCAAATTCTTTAAATGCACGACAGTTAAAATAAAACTGACAAAAACGATTTCACTATTTTCTGCTTATTTTCCATACAGAAAACGAAGTCTCTTATACTCTTTGCTCGTACGAATATTTAAAACTTTCATAACACGTTTACTTTTGTTTTTTAATTTAGTCCGAACACTCCAGAAATTTAGATAAAATAAAAAGCATATTGTACTTACTAAGATCAGATATAACTGCTAAAATATTAAAGTGTCTGATGGAGACTGATTCATCAAAAACATACAAAATTTATGCTATTGCAATCAATAGAACAAATTTTAACTATTGTTAGTCTTTCGAATACAAGAGTATATCTGTTTTGATAACAGCGTATAAAATGGGCAAAGATAAAAATATTTCACGCGTAAATGTCTGAATGAATCAATTTGAGATTGTCTGGTGATTTCTATCGGGAATAAATATCACTTCTGTCTAAAAAGGTGTCATAAGTATCAGTCAGTGTTGTGTTTCTCAAAAGCTGACATTCGTTCATTTACAAAACAAAAGCAGAGTTTTCTTATAATCTACAGCGTTTTCTACAAAGTTTAAAAACAATCAATTTTTATTCTCAATATTTTAATAACACAATAAAACAATAAAACCAACTACCACAAATTTAGGAGATGTTCATGATGTAACGGTTATCGTCGTAGAAAACTGACCAGGCAACCCGAGTTCAAATCTGGGGAATTCCCCGAAGTGTACCTTAATATTATGTACACTTAAACTACGTTAAAATGAGATTATAATTCTTAAAATTGATTCATTTTGGATGAAATTTAAGATACCTAAAATGTTTGTCTCAGCATTTGCGGCTCTTGATTATATACGATGTTTTTTTAGCTTTATTGTTTTTTTGTTTTGTTTTGTTTTTGTTGGGTTTTTTTTAAATTTTATAGAACAAGGAAGCCTAAAATAGTTTCAGAAAAATGTACTAGATAAATCCACGAGGCATAATGGCTAATGTAAAAGACTGCAACATCGTAGTAAACGAGTTCGAACTCCAGTCGTGATGTTACGTTCACTTTCAGACTAATACAACCTGGAAAGGCATGAACTCCTTTATTCCCCCAGCTATTGGTTAAATAGTACTATTACTGTCCTTCTACAAGTGTGACTTTGGTATTGAATAGTCCAGGAAGGTTGATATGCCATGAAACAAAGAAACTGAACCAACCGAATTCAAATCCTGAAGCTCTCTGCATTTCACAGACCGCTAATACTCTTAGAAAATGTAGGCATCCAACTATTATACCTCCAACTATGGATAAGAAGGGGATCGAAATTCTATCAGAATTAGTTTAAACCAACACCAGAGAAAGTAAGCAAACGTTTTAAAATCATAACAATACTTGATTAGGAGGTGCCCATGGTGTAATGATTATCGTCATTGGAAATGGACGCGGCGACATGAGTTCAAATCCTGGTCAAGACTAATTGCATTTCACATAGTACTAATACCCTTGAGAAAGGTAGGAATCCAACTATTCTCCCTCCCGCTATGAGTAAATCGTAAGGCAGACTGGGCTCTTTATCCTTGGTTAAATAACCAGTCTAGAAGGAAAACTCTGATTTCAAACCTGTTAAATTCCGCTTAAATATTGACCTGGTGTCAAATCCTGCTTGTACGAAGAGGTTGGTAAATACATACTTGAATAGTTTCAGTCAAAAGTGATAAGATCACGTGAGGTGGACTAAAACGTCCATAGACTGAAACGTTCATATGATGACGTCATATATCCGGCTGATGACTTCTTTGCAAGCACTGCAACACCGATGGAAGAAATGTGTGAACCGCAAAGGGGAATATGTTGAATTAGTTGTATTAGTCTGAAAGTGAACGTAATAGCACGACTGGAGGTCGAACTCGTTTACAATGATGTCGCAGTCTTTTACGTTTGATCAAATTGTATGAGAGTATATTGGTTAGCCTATGAACCTTTTAGCCGACCCCAGTATGTCCATCCTTATCTATCTATCTATCTATCAATCGATCTATCTATATACAAGAGTAGGCTGAAATTTTCATTGGCTGAAAAGTTTATATTAAGACCTCATAACTGCTATTGATATTTTTTTTATCAATAGGATCCAAGCCCAGCAGCAATGATAGAAGAATTAAGCGGATTGCCAGGGGAACTATGGTGAAAATTAATCCTCATTTGGTCACATCTCATAATGGTATCTTGGTGAGCCTATGATCTTTTTAGTCGCCCCTCGTATTTACGTATAATTTAGTACTTCTGCGTAGTAATTTGCAAAGCTCTTTGCTTTGATGTGGCACAGGGCCGAATGAATGGGGCACCCAATGAGACTCGAACTCACTTGTGTAGGTTTGCTCGTCTAGCTTGCTAACCGTTACACCACCAGAAATGCCCAGCGTAGGATGGGAATGCTATAACTGTTCCTGTGAAAATGACACGGTTATTTTTTTTCATGTAATATATACGAAAAAAAAAACAGTTATTTCGCAATGTATAAAATATAATACTACCTAAAAAAAATAAATACTACTACTGACCTATAATAATCGCTACATTTGCGTGTATACTTCCAACAGTAAATATAACGATAATTATGGGACAGTAGTACCTAAAAAACGATCAAGTTAATCTTTTCTAGGTGTGCATAAATGCATATAATGCGTAATATCATGAAAGCATCTTTGTTCTTTATTCATTATTTTAATGGCAATCAACCTTCGCGGGATATTTTAATGCCAAAGCCATTCTATCAGTAGTGGTACCGTTTAACCCATAGCTGGAGTATTAAGAGAGTTCTTATCTTTACTCACGGTATAAGCCCAAAATTAAACGTAATAGCGCCCCTGGAGTTCGAACTTGCTTACTACTGTGGTCCTATACTAGTCACGGAGTCCAATGTGGTGTGACTACTTGTCACAGTACTTGTTGTGGCTGTTGTGTTCGTGACTACCACATTAGCTTCCGACTGTTTGCTTTGTCAAATCCTTCCGTGCCCACGCTGTGTTTGAAAGACCCACGAAGTGGGGTTGACACAATTCAGCTTGATCTTCTTCTGACGGTCAGGTAATATGAGTGGCTAGATTGTCTAGCAACTCAAAGAATAGGGAAAATCCGTTATTTAGCAAACAACAAAAAATCGTTTTTATTGAAACACGTTTGTGAGACAATAAATAATAAGCAAACGATGTTTGCTTTCCTGGCAAAAAAAAAAGAAAGAATATCGAGAGATGTTGTTGCAGTTCAGCACGTTAGTCACTACTCAACGAGGACTTCCTCCTCTTGGAAGCATGGACAGTTGAATGAAGACAATTTTCCCACTTTAATTAAATAGGGAAGATTGGGTTCGAAACTTGATTTATTTCATAATGAAATAATGACGCAATTTTTTAAAACGTAACAGAGGGGTAGTTATTTCTAATCCACAATCCCATCTGAAAGAATTGAAAATGCATTGGCCGTAAGAATAGCAAGGGAAACTCTTTAAAACGGTCATTCAACCTTTCAGGTTTATATCCTAAGATCAGCAGTCCTTGAACAAATCTGGTTAATGAGGAATCCAGTTGAGGGGCCCAGGACACCGGAAGTTGTAATTTCAGCAACTACAAAAAGAAATCCGTCCGAAAAAGAACGGTACCTTGCCAGTTTTCAACCTTCAGTTTGCCTGGTGACGATACCTAGAACTATCGTTGATTTAATCAATTTACCCGCAGCAATGTTATCGCTGCATCTAACATCCCATATAAGAGAGTTGCCACCTCGGAAAAGAAAAGCCGTTATGCCACCCTGACTCTTGCTGTTCCTTCGATCCAATCTCACTGTCTCCATTTACGAGGGAAAACCAGATACCGCTAGATGATATCGTTGAGGAATTGTTGTGTTAATTAATACACACACAAGTTGAGATTATCTCTACTGTCTTAGATATTTTCGAGAACAAAATTGACAGTGCTCGATAACAGTTGGCACATGGAAGCAAAAAAAAAATACCAAAAATTATTGTCTTTTTAGCCGGCAGGCAATAAGACAAGCTATCTCATCTGTCCTCCAGAGCCGTGGGACACATACCAAATGCCACATCACAACGCCGCGTAAATTTCTCAATAACTGTCGAAGCCTATTTTCTTTGTTACCATGTAAACACAAGGCGGATGTCAAATACTGCATATATAACATCCACATGGACATAATAAAATCCAAAAGAAAACGGTTTAGACACAATAATTTTTACCTATTACTTATAGAAATTTGAAAGAAATTCCATCGGTATGAATTACTTATTTATTTTCCTGTGTACAAACATGTAAATCCAGTTTTCTTATCTCATTTTCCCTCAACCATTTGTGGAGATCTTTCTTTTGATATAAGGCATTAAGGCTTTGTGGTTAACGTGCCAAACTGTGATATCGAAGTAAGCGAGTTCGAACTTCAGTCGCGCTATTACATTCACTTTTGAACAAATACTCTTGGAAGAGGTATAAACCTCCTTATCCCCCAAACTATAAAGTAGAGAGTACCACTTCTGTTCTTCTGTAAGGTTGATATACCATAAAACAAAGAAATCGAACCCAACCAAAAAAGTACTAATATTAATTGTGTTAATTATTCCAGCATAGAATAAATTTTATAGCAATGTTCAAAGTGTTATAGAGAAAGGTTAATGTCTAATTAGAACCAATATGTTCTTGCACATTATTTTCGTACTTATAAAATATTTTATCTCCGTGTTTTTCAAACGTCAGAAACCAAGAAAGAAAACAAAGAAATATTGAATAAATGTCTACGAGAAAGCTGCCTTTTTACTAATCGAATCCGTGAAAAGCAACTCATATGTGATTGATTGATTGATTTTAATGGCATGTCAAACTGTCTAAGGTTACTTTATACCCTAAGGTCTAGGAATCGCGTTTATAATACATTTTTGTTGCAGTTGTATCTTAAAGGTTGTTTTTTTAGAGGGAAGGGTTGCATACTGTCCTGTCAAATACGAATAATGTTTAAATTGAGCTATTTGACCCCTCAATGGGACCCTAACAGGTATTACTACTCCGAATCAGAATAGACTTGGAGTATTGGTAATGAAGGGGTACTCCATACTTCTCAGGTCTCACAAATGGAGCCTCACCATCAGGTGCAATTTAATACCATATCCAGAACACGCAGTTCACGTACTTATAATTACTAATGACTATTAATATAATTAAAGGTGCTATAATTACAACCTGTTCTAAAAGTTCACCAAAATTCAGCTAATAGGCAGAGCACACGATCAATGTTTGAAAGGCTGATGTGACAGATTATCTTAAAGTTAACAAGGAAATCATTAATTTCCTCTCCTTCCTTCTCAGCTTTTAGAACTGAAAAGTCCATTTCAATGTAGCATAAATATCGATACAATATTGATGTCTAAGAGACGAAAACTTTGATACCGTACTGGCTCGTTACCATGGTTACAATTTGTCCTCATTTCACATCAATAGATTTCGGAATCAAATAGGAAAAGAAACATTTTCTATCTCCCATTATTTTTACTGTATAATGAAATCAAATGTTGTATATTTTCGCCCTCCTAATCGACTTTTTATGTCCTTGTTCATATTTTTATCATCTTTTTTATCTATTTTATCACTGCTATAATTAACCTATATTCAAAATATAATCAAACATGACCGTACAAACAAACAAAAACAATGCAACTCCCAAAGATCAAACAAAACCTTAATATGGTAGAAAGTATATTCATTGAAACAGACTACATAATTGCGTAATCCTAAGCTAGCAGATATAACTAAAACATAAGACATATTATCGAAGCAAGATCATCTGCAAAGCATATACACGTGAAGCAAGATTTGTCTACAAATCTTTGTTTCGCTCTCTAACAATTTCTTTAAAGACAAAAATATTTATCTTCAAACTATTTGCCTTCAAATTATATATATATATATATATATATATATATACAAGATTTAACATAAAGTAACCCACAATGTTTGATATGCCATAAAGGAAAATAACCAAACTTATACTGAGTTCATGTTGTAACCTAACAAAACGTTACTGAATGTGAAATAACCAAAATAAAGATTAGAAATGGAAATATTTATAACATAAACGAAATCCAATACTTGCCAGTGGCGTGAAGAAGGTAACCGCAGGTAGTGGTGACTACTGAGTTGGTGTATTTTCCCTATTCGTTGCGTGCCCCAATAAACGGGTGAGTACAGCACAATGCCTTTTTAAGGTGGGTCTGGGCGCAAAGCCGTAGCCTAGACACACCTGTCGGCTCCAAAAATACCACGGGCATCGGCAGTATTCCCCGAAAATGAGGTGCTCGATGCACCAGGCGATAAACCTAGCCCCTCCGAGGAGGATTAAAGCCTGAGGAAATGGCCCCCTGAAGTTCGAGGAGGATCGGCCGCGCGACGTAAACACTGGGCTTTTACAGTACCCACGTCAGGCACCCTCGACCGCGTGAAACACTACCGCCAAAGGTAATTGGGATATATTTTCACCCCCTCACAATAGAGTCCAGCGTATTTATGAGGAATGGGACATACCCATTAATGTTTATAGGTTGGGTATATAACAGCTCTCTACTTGTGTTTCTTTACACTTACTGGAAAAGATTGGTGAAATTAGGACTAACTACTTTACTAGAAAGAATAATGAGAGATGATCCAATCGAAACTTTCCAAATAATAAATGGAATTTCTAATTAGGGTAGACATTTTTTTAATTCTTCTCCTCGAACTGGAAATTTACTGTCAAGGTAGATTTCAAAAATTAAGTCTATTAACCAAATGGATTTTTTTGCAAATAGAATAATATATTTTCGGAACAAATTTCCAAATCAGATCAAAAACAGAAATAATGTAAAATAATTAAGATTGAATTGGATGATTTCAGAAATAATGGTAAGACAAAGAACTTTTGGAACTATCGAACTAATTCCTTAAAATAATTTGATCTGTATATGGATAATGCATTAATATGTTCTGTTCAAAGATTCTTTTTTTAAGGTTGATGTAAGAAGACAGTAAAAAGGAAAGATATGCAACGTGACATAAACAAATAATAATAATAATGATAATAATAATGATAATAATAATAATAACAAACTAGTGCAAAGGGAGTATAAGACTAGACACGCCTGGGTTAAAATATCATCCACTGCGAATTGAGCAAGAAATTGAAATTTGACAATACTCCAAAATAGTTCATGCACAAACCGGAATCCGTCCAAGTTAATTAAACGCATAAAATTCTCTTGGACTTTGAGATACAAACAGATCATTTAATTCCGGCTAGAAGACCAATACTGATAATTACCATAAAGAAAACGAAAAATTACCGTAAAGGAATTTGCTGTCCAAACGGACCACAGAGTGAAAACCAAAGAGGGCGAAAAAAGAGACAAAAACTTGAACCTTGCGAGAGAACTGAGAAAGCTATGGAACGTGAGGATGATGGTGATATCAGCTGTAATTAGCGAACTTAGAACTCTTCCCAAAGGCTTGGAAAGGGTCTGGAAGAGTTGGAAATCGGATGAGCAAAGGCCATCCAAACTACAGTATTGTTGAGATCAGTCAGAATACTGAGACGAGTCTTGATGACCTGAGGAGACCTGCTGTTTGTCAGACTCCATTGAAAACCATCAACTACAAAGACACCAACGGAAAAAATGGACTAGGAAAGACAAGTTTTCACTTTACTGATATGTTAGGAGCAACTCTACTCAAAAAGGATAGAGAAAAAGAATGACAAAAATCTGGGAAGAAAGTACAAGATTTCAGACAAAAAGCCAAAGACTTGCTAACCAAGCTAGGATGACAATAAGGAAACGTTGGTTTTCTTACCATGAAATATTAGAAATACACCAAGAAGGGAATTATGCGCAAAAGATCCTGATATAAGAACCAAGACGCCAAATTCTAAAAAAAACAACAATCCTCTAACCGAAATGAAACGCAAAATAATTACAATCGAAATACCACACCATCAAATACGACAAAACAAAAACTAAAACAGGAAGGAAAAGTTAATATAGAAATGTTAAAGAGAATGATTTCTGAAAAGAAAGACACTTTACAAACTCTCAGAAACCAAAACTGGAACGCAGTCCAGAAAAAAAGAACGAATTATTTACACATATCTCAACGAACAACATCACTGAATTAAGCGAACTAATCTATGCAGGGCCGAAATTAGTCTGTGCAAAAACCAGTGTTCCCCAAAAGAACACGTACATAAACTCAAAACCTGGATGGGAAATGAGATTGGAAACCCAAATTAAGAAAATTACAACAAGCAAAAATGCTAAGTTAGAGGAAAAACGCTAGAATATGTTGGGAAGAAAAGAGAAAAGCAAGATAATTACAACAAAGGATACAACTCGAAGAAATTAGTTCAGAAGTTACTGGCGAAAGAAGGAAGACTAAAAAGATACCGAGACTCAATCAAACAATACAGAAAAAACAGGACCTTCTAAAACAACGAAAACAAATTACCAGCAAGAAGGGGAAGAAAGCACGAAGACTTATCAACAGCCGGACCAAAAGTAAGCAAATAATTCTGGGGCAAAATATGGAAACTGAGAGAACATAACAGAAAATCTGAATGGATTATCAACATGGAAAAAGAGCTACACCACGATTCACTCGGAGCAATACTCAAAAAAGTACCAAAATAGAAAACGCCAGACTATGATGGCATACACGGATACTGGTTTAAAAAATCCACCAATATCCCTAACAGATAGGCTATCAAAATGACTAGATGCTTAGAAGAAACAGACATGCCGGAATGGATGACCAAAGAAAAGGTCACACTGATCTAAAAAGACACCAAAAAGGAACCACCTCTAATAACTACACTCACAACAAGCCTTCCGATGATGTGGACGATACTAACGGCACAAATTAGGGAGGATATTTACTATTCGCTAATAAACCGTAGACTTTTTCCCTTGAACAGAAATAATGCCACAAGGGAACAAGACGAACAAGAGATCTACTATAAATCGATAAACATTCTCAAGGAGAGCAAAACGAAGTAGAAAAATCTAGCCACGGCATGAATAGACTACAAAAAAAAGCATATGACATGATCCTGCAAAGCTGGATAATAAAGTACCTCAAAATGTACTAAATATTCGACGAAATCATTAAGTTCATCGAAAAGAGTTCAACTAGAGAGTGGAATCGACGGCAGAAGGAAAAAGTTTAGCAGAGTGGAAAATTCTGAGAGATATTTTCCAGAGAGATGTCCTATCACCATTGCTATTTGTGATAGCGATGATGCCACACAACTACATACTTAGGAAAAACCCAGGAGACTACAAACTTCATAAATCGTAAGAAAAGATAAACCCTCTTGTGTACATGGTCGACATTAAAGTGTTTGCAAAAATTGAAAAAAAAACTTGAAAACCCTAATACATGCAGTAAGAATATACAATAAGGATATAGATATGCAATTTCACAGAGAAAAATGTGCCATGTTAATAATGAGAAGCGGGAAATGGCAAATGATGGAATGGAACTACCAAATCAAGAAAAAATCAGAACTTTCGGAGAAAAAGAAAACTTAAAGTACTTGGGAATAATGGATGCAAGTGGACTCCATCAAACAAGTAGACATGAAAGAATAAAGAAAAAAAGAGTATTTCAAACAAAATTAAAAAAAAGAGTATCTCAGGAGAACTAGAAAACTACTCAATACCAAACTATAGAGCAAAAACCTCATGAAAAGGATAAATACCTGAGCAGCCCCCCTTTTAAGATACTTGGGACCATTCTCAAAGTAGACGAGGAAAGAACTTCAACAAATTGACCATAGGGCAAGAAAACTAATGACCTAACACTTCAGAAATGAGATAGACAAACTATATGTGCCAAGAAAAGGAAGAAGAGAACTCACCAGCATTGAAGACAGCGTCGATACAGCGATAAGGTCAATTGATGACTACAGGAAAATAAAGAATGACTAATTACAGCGACTAGAAACAATTCAAATAACACAAGGGTTGTTGTGTACTCATATAATAAGTATGCATATATACACATATTAATATTGACGAAATAATAAAGACGAGCGAAGACTTCTTTTAAAAAATATACCCCTCACTTAATTTGAAAGGGTTGTGTGTGTGAGAGGGAGTTGGAGACCGAACAGAAGTGCAATATATTGACCCCCACTCTTATGGCCATCAGTGTTGTGTCTTCTCGTTCTCCAGGACTGCTCAATCATCTGATCTCCAACTCACTGACTTCCTGTCTTCACCAAGTTATATAATAGTTCAATCGCCCACTTAGTCTTTGGAATGGCATGTTTGATCGTCATCAAGCGGAAGTAACAGTCATGCAGTTCACAGGTCACTCTCTTCCGGTGCATCAGTCTATGAGTGTACCATGGGATTTTTACCTTGTCCCATTTTGTCAGCCGAGCACGCCTACGCGATTTCTTCATATGACTGCCATCGGAATGTGTCACCTCCTTCCGGTGCTTCACTTTGGAATGGCATGTTTGGCCGGGTCGAAGGTCAATATACAACAGGATCAACATAACATTAATAACTAGAAAATAAAAATAGGAAGAAAATCAATTATATAGTTACTTCAAGCGACAAGGAAGCGAAGGTTTGGACATGGCTAAGAAAGGGAAACCTCAAGAGAGAAACTGAATCTCTTCTAAAAGCAGTACAAAACAACGCTATAAGGACTATGTCAAAGCACCAGGAGACAAGATGCAACAAAATAGTGAGTGTACGTTATGTAGTGATAGAGACGAAACGATCAATCATATAATAAGCGAATGCCGTAAAATAGCGCAAAAAGAATATAAAACTAGACACGACCGGATGGGGAAGATGATCCACTGGGAATCGTGCAAGAAATTGAAATTTGTCCATACAAACAAGTGGTATATGCACAGCCCAGAATCTGTCCCGGAGATTGAGACACACAAGGTTCTCTGTGATTTTGATTGTGATCTCAACCAAAAAATCAGACCTAGAAATAGTCAACAAAAAAGAAAACTTGCTGAATAGTGGACTTTGTCCTTCCAGCTGACCACAGGGTAAAACTAAAAGAAAGCGAAAAGAGGGATGAAAGTAACGATGATACCAATTGTAATTGGCGCGCTCGGTACATTCGCCAAAGGATCGGTACAGGGACGGGTGGACTGAGAAATAAGAGGACTAGTGGAGACCATCCTAACTGCTTCATTGTTTTGATCGGATAGATTACTCAGAGACTTGAGGATACTTGCTGTTACTCAAACTCTAGTAGAGAACCATTTCATAACGCTGGTGTAAAAAATTCTCAAATGAGTAAAATAATAAAAGTAATGATAATAATGCTTAGTTTTCTGGGAGTTTGCCAGGCGTTCGCGCCAGGTGGGTGTTATTAAGCTGAATCGCCTGGTCCTAGTGGGGCTGTTCTCCAGACAATACCTGCTTTGCAAGACTGAGGTATTAGCTTGGTGCCGGAGGCGCCCCAATACGGGAAATGCCGAAGAGACATGCATTTTTGACACCTTGAGTCACATCCTACTATTGCAGAGGAGTTGGGTAAATACATATATTTCTTTGTCAACTTTTTTAAATCCTGACACATCTCCTGAGAGAGGCAAAGGAAAACAAAGGAGACTTGACTGTATTATGGTTGGATCTCGCTAACGCCTACGGGTCCATGCCACACAAACTGGTGGAGGAAGCCCTAACGAGACATCACGTACCGCCATCAGTATGCGATCTCATTGCAGACTATTATAAGAATTTCCGGATTCTCATGTTCTAGTTCAGTAACATCAGAGTGGCAAACCCTGGAAAAGGGTATCATTACAGGGTGTACTATGTCTGCTGCCCTATTCTCATTGACTATGAACATGCTTGTGAAGGTGGCAGAGGTGGAATGCCGAGGTCCTTTGTCTAGATCAGGAGTCCGCCAATCACCAATAAGGGCTTACATGGATGATTTAACCGTGACGACAACATCTGCCATGGGTGGTAGATGGCTCTTAAAGGGTCTCAAGAGAAATATGACCTGGGCTAGAATGTATTTCAAGCCAGCAAAATCCAGGTCACTAGTATTAAAAAAAGGCAAGGTCATAGAGAAAGTCCGATTTACAATCGCAGGAGAAACAATACCTACTCTGAGCGAAAAGCAAATTAAGAGCTTGGGCAAGACTTTCAACGGTAGTCTGAAGGATACAGCCGCAAAACAGAAGACTATAAAAGACCTTGAGGAATGGCTGACGAAAATCGACAAATCTGGATTGCCTGGTCGATTTAAGGCATGGTTATTCCAGCATGCAGTTTTGCCCCGGATATTGTGGCCATTGCTCGTCTATGACATTCCGATTACCACCATGGAATCGTTAGAGAGAGCAATTAGTAATCGGTTGAGAAGGTGGCTGGGCTTGCCGAGATGCTTAAGTAGTGCAGCTCTCTACGGGAACAGCAACGCATTGCGCCTCCCCTGCAGCAGTCTCGTGGAAGAATTCAAAATCACGAAGACAAGAGAACTGCTACAGTATACAGAGTCTGAAGATCCAAAGGTGGCGGCAGCAGGAATTCAGATAAGATCTGACAGGAAGTGGAGTGCGAGGAGAGAGTTACAAGTGGCGGAGGAGAGGCTTAGGCATAAAGATATCTTAAGGTCGATAGCTAAAGGCAGAGCGGGATTGGGATTTTTCCCCTCGACGCATACCATCAGTGCCAAAGGCAAGGAAAGACGCCATCTCATCCTAGAAGAAGTCCGAAAGGGCGTAGAAGGGCGTTACGGCAAAATGGTCGGTCTGAGTCAGCAAGGAGCCTGGACAAGGTGGGAGGATGTAGAGAAGAAAAGATTATATGGTCAGATTGTTGGCGGCCGGATTTCAACGAGATTCGATTCCTCATTAAATCGGTGTATGATGTGTTACCGAGCCCAACGAACCTGCACAGATGGGGGAAGATAGAGACCCCCAATTGTCAACTATGTGCTAGGAAAGGATCTTTACAACATATCCTTAGTAGTTGCCCAAAAGCTTTGGGTGATGGACGGTACCGTTGGCGTCACGATCAAGTACTCAAGGAAAATTGAAGCAGATCAATTTCGTAAAAGCAGGTGAGAAGATACAGAGGAAGAGGAGAGAGAAAACGAACCTGTTATCTTCCGCGGACGATTAGCAGTTGACAGTGGATCTGGAGACTCAGCTGAAGTTCCCCAGACACATAGCTGTAACATCGCTAAGATCGGACCTGATATTGCACTCTGATAACGCAAAGCAGTGCATTATTTGGGAGCTGACTGTGTCATGGTAGGAATATATTACTCTCGCTAATGAGAGGAAGAGGTCCAAATACCAAGAACTGGTCGAACAATGTCAACGAAAGTCATGGAAGATTCATTATGACCCCGTAGAAGTTGGTTGCAGGGGCTTTGCTGGACAGTCTTTGGGCAGAGCCCTAGCAAAAATTGGTATAGTCGGGGCAGCTAGAGTGAGAGCGCTGAAGGACATTACCAACACAGTTCTGAAGGCGTCAAAGTGGATTTGGCTTAAGAGATCAGAGCCATGGAAGAAATAAAGAGGACGTTGGAGGAGCCCAAAGAATTAAGACTAGGACGCACATTACAAACCATAAATGTGTAATGAGTTAATACTAAGTTAAGATAGTTGGAATGTCAGGGGGAGGGGTTGAGAATAATTGGCGGTTGGGTGGGGGATGGACATTTTATTTTATTTTATTTATTTATTGATTTTTTTTTTTAATAATCCGTTTTTTTTTTTTGTTTGTTTGTTGTTGTTTTTTTGTTTTGTTTTTTTCTTCATCGTATACTGGTTATGGTCCGCTACAATTTAAGGTAATAATTTATTTGCCAGCGATCACGAGCAGTTTTAGTTAATTGATTGAAACCTAATTTCAAATAGTTCATGGGACGAAGTGGGGCTGGAGATAGGTTTGAAATAGTAATAAATTAGAATGTAAGGAGTTGAATAGAGTAGCGTTTTTTTTTTTTGTTTTTTTTTTTTTAAGGAATATGCATTAGATTGGTAATATGAGCATAGGTTAATGATAAACGGGGAGGAAAATTTTGGCAAAAGCATGAGTTAATCTGTAGCAAATAATCTCGTGAGCCAAATAAACGGGATTTTTTTTTTTTTTTTTTTTTGTGAATAGGGATATAAAGTAAAAGTTAAAGACTGACTGAATAGTTTTGAGCGGGGGATTAATTCATGTTAGTTTAAAAGTATTAGTATAGGACAGTTTAGGCGGGAGATTCGTGTAAGTCTAGTGAAGTGTAAATCATGGACACGGACGAGTATTAAAATAACATCTTACCTCGGTACCGATTCCGGAAGTAGCCGGGCAAAACCGGATGAGGTAAAGATGGTATTATATAGCAGAGGAGTGTGGAATGCCCTGTTTTCATTGGCTGTTTACTAAAAGACAGATGTCTATAAGAACGGCCGAAGTCCGGCTTTTTATTTATTTTTTCTTTGCTTTGGTAGAGGCATGAGCGTAGCACGTCTCGATCACGGAGGCGGCTTGGCTCTTTCAGAGTCAAGCCGGGGTTACTGTCGGAGCTGATATGATGCAGAAATAACCCGAAATCGGCAATGAAGACAGCGCATCACTGAAGACCTCCCTGATGCATCTAAGTTGTATGATTGAAATAGCTTTGGTTTTTACTTTGTTCAGTTATATTCTATACATTCATAAAAAAATAAAAATAATGATTTTAATTTTTTATTTATGCTTTTTCTTTTTTTCTTTTTTTTTTTTTTTTTTTTTCAAGAAGCCGAAATGACCCTCCCGAAAAAAAAGTTTGGGCTGAATCAGATTACACCTAAACTTCCATACCCAAAATCCCACGATCAATCGGCCACGCTAAATTCCGTACTAGAAGCCTTTTTAGTGTCTTCAAACTTTCACTCTTGGACACAGACATCATTTCTTTAAAAGAGACTGGAAATGGTCACTTTAATATCTTATATGATCTTCCCGATCCTGAAATTTTAGACTTATTGTAAAATAGCAGTCAGCCTGAAATATTTGGCTTAAAGGCTCGGAGAGATGATTGAATAATTTAAAAATTTGTGCGGCTTCTCCAGTTACTTTGTATTCTCATCTCCTTGAAAGAGGCAAGAATTAACCTAAAGACTACAATCAGTATACCTTAAGAATTAACCCTAAGATTACAATCTATAAAACGTATACCCACGAACGTATACCAAGAAGGAATATTGAACAGGATAAACTACACTAGTTTATAAAAAGCCTCCAACCAATGTTTCATAAAGCAAACGATCGCAAGAAAATTAAGAAACCTTCACCAAGTCGTCATTCTTCACGAATTTAGAATAATCAATTACATATTCTCACTTGATTAACTTGGTTTCCTTTGCTAATACCGTAACAGAGCTTTTACGACATCCCCACGTCGTTTTGTTGATGAAACCAGTCATAAACTTAATAGCTATTAGTCTACATTCAAGTCGACTGCTTGGTGCATTTCAAGAGCTACTATTGTTTGGTCTACTTTTATAAGGCCTCCTAATAACGCGAATAATGGAGCTATAATCGATCAGCATTTGCTCGTGAAGTGTGAACGGTTTAACGTCAAGTTGAAGATAACTGTAAATTTCCAATGTTTACAATGCTTAGTACGGCACAAGTCAAATGGATAAAAATGAATGGAGGAGAACAGTGCTACGCCAGTTTTCTAAGCTCTCTGAATCCTTTGAAATTCAGTATTCGAAATCTTGGATTTTAGTGGAGTTCAAACAGCGACTACGGGTGCCGGTAGGAAATATAACATTATTCAAACCAGTGATCACCAAAGCCTAGCCCTTTTACCAAAACTTTTCTCGTTCTCCAATGATACCTATATTGAAAAAATAAAGTCTAAAAAAGATCAGCTTCAGATCGCCCTTACTGTGCTTTTGTTATGGACTATAATTCTTAAGAGTTCTGTTCTGTTAGATCAATTGTTTTAAAAAACATTTTTCTTTTTTTCTTTCTTTATCTCGACGATGGGATTCAGTTATTTTAAAAATAATTATACGTCATATAAGAAGTGTCATTGTATTGAGCTTAATTTCTACCGACGACGTCTTTTCATAAGTAAACATATTTTTTTTAATTTACCTGAAGATCAAATTTAAAACGTTGGGTATAAAAAGTAACTCCGAAAATCATACTTGTAAGTAAACGAAATTTCTATTAACGAGATATTGCAGTGATTAGTACTGTGGGCGTTTTCATGTTTATTTACAACGCTATTAAGTTTATATAAAAGTTATAAACATTTTTATTCACATTCACTGAATCCTTAATTATTCATGGAAATTTTCGTTAGCTTTCAATAATTTCCTTCCATCTTTCAAGCATAAAAAATTCCAGTCAATCCTATTATTAATTCTTCGAAAAATATTTCAATATCTTTAACTTGTACATCGCTAACCATGTAAAACGTGTTACATGACGCAGAATATATGATAGTATGAAGATATGGGGGGTCAAGAGATTATGACACGTGTGAAAGAAATCGCCATCCTAGCTTTCTGATCGGATGCTACATCACAGCAAAATCAACGGTCGATTTATTTTCACCGAAAAGGTATTTTTTTCTATTCGAATGAGCTGATTGTTCACGACTGCTGTCAAAGGTCCATCAATAAAGAATTTTGTTTTAATCAAACTCAAGAATACTATCCGCTTATTTTTGTTTATAGGTCCAAGATAGTTGCGAGATTTCCCTGTTTTTTTTTTTTTTTTTTTTTTTTTCATCTTGGATTCTCAAAATGAATCAAGTTTTCATAACCAATGACTAACTTGTTTAAAAAAAATGACGTTTTCAGTGTTGAACAAAAGAAAGACGATATATGCTGAATGATGTTCATGAGGAACATATTTTCCAAGCTTCCGAATGTTTCAACTGAATGACGTTAACGAAGAACATGGAGAAATAGCTAGATTGGAATTATAAAAGGAAGCTGTGTACTGTTTTGGACAAGTCCTGGAAAGAACACTCCGTAAAACAGCAGCCGTACGGTCACCTACCCTTATCTTACGAACCATCCAAGAAAGATGTGAAAGGCATGCTGATCACAAGTTAGGACGAACTCATAAGAGAAATTTTTGTGGACACGCTAGTGTTGAAAAACCAACAAAGACTTACATTCATCAGTTCTGGGCGGACAATAGAAGCAGTTTAGAGGAACTGCTATATATGATGGCTCATAAGGATAGAGAGTCAAGAGAATCCTTGCAATTAGCACGATTTGATAATGGTGAGAAATTATATACTAAAGCTCTTTTTCGCACAAGCAATGAACTTCAAAGTCACCCTGGGATTTCAATTCCATTTAAAATTGTAAAAACGATAAAACTGGGAACATGTAATTCAATTTCATAGTTTTAAATTAACATTATCCTTTTTAAAAAAAAGTCTTTGTGTGATATACTATTCGTTGCAAGAAAACTGATTTCAGTCTATTTGCCATTAAACCAATAACCCAAATACATTCATGAAAATAATTCTCGGTATACTTGCATTTTCCTATATTTATACATTCATGCTTCTTAAACCCCCTATATATAGTTGATCTGATAGGAGCGTATAACTTGGCCCAGTCGGCTGGGGCTACAGAATATACCGACTGCATCTCTGCAGAGGAGAAAGAGATATAGTCATATACAGGACACTCGTTGGAGTTTCCTGTATATGACACTAAACAATCTGATAGCGAAGCTCTAGTAATGTTGGAACTTCGGGGAATGCAGAGTACACATTTATTACCATCGCTCCCAGGTCCACTCTGTTTTTTGAAATTTCCAAAACTAAAATTTAGAGAGGAATTCTATATAGAATGTATGTACAGGACAAAACTGCTCCCTTACTTTGTGTCCATCAGATCAGCTAAACCTAATCTTTATCTTTTTACTTAGCTGTATGAATTAGACATCGAGCAGAAAATATCCTCTCCAGAAACCAAAGTAATGAGCTTTTTTCCAAGACTTTTTCCTTCTATTTTACCCGGAAAATTAAAACTTAAAACGATACTGTCGTTGTGTTTACATTCATAGTACGAATAAAATGACAAACATTTACTCGGTAATGTTTATCAACTTAAAATTCCGGACAGAAAACGTTACTTAGCTTTAATTTTTACTTGTAGGATGAGTTTTCAGCTTATTATAATTATTTATTTATATCATTAAACATTATTTTATTATCTATAAACTGAACTATGTTTTCCTCTGTATATTTATTAAAATTATGATTTGAAATTTACATATAAATGTAACAACTACAATAGAGAAGTTTTAAAAGTATTTTCCAAGAAAATGTGAGAAAAGTCCAGTAAAATTCTGTCCTTTTATATCAGAAATTCGAAAACAAAAATTTAAGTCTGTACTATCAAAATAAGGCAACGTTTATGAGAATCTAATTGACGCTGATCAACCATCAATTTTTACGAAAGAATGAATAATTTGAAATGTCTTGCGTGTCATTTTTTTGCTGAAAAACTTGTTTATTAAGATTAGATATTAGTCAGACCTACTTACACTCTTAATAGGGAAATTTGACTTCACTCAATAATTATATTAAACAAAAATTACTTGGCTGAGGTCATGACATTTTTTTCAAAACAAAAATCTCTTTATTGATTATACCATGAATGAGTTCATCACCCAGCTATAAAACAAATGTTTGAATTTTTAGAAAAATTTATTAAAAGATACAAATGACTTTTCTACTTTGTCGGCTGGGGACGGGGATTATGTCGACAGCATTTTTGCTGAGGGGTAATACGTGTGTCCTATAACATTAAACTGCATTTGATGGTGAGGCTCAAGTCCTCGAACTTAAGGAAATGGTGAGTACCCCTTCATCGCCATTGCTCCCAACTACACTGGCTCAAATTGGTAGTACCTGTTCGGATCACATCTGTGGGTCAAATAGAACTTTTCAGTTATTAACAAATGATTATTACTTATTTCAAACCATACAACAGTGTGCAAATTATTTGTATTAGATAGGAATACTTGATTAATACAATGACTAATATTACATAGCAATACTTGAAGCCATATAACTGTCTGCAAGCAAATGAACTCTTACAACACATTTACAAATGAATTTACCAACAAACATTTCGCTTACAGATCATATATATATATATATATATATGTGTGTGTGTGTGTGTGTGTGTGTGTGTGTGTGTGTGTGTGTGTGTGTGTGTGTGTATTTTGCGTATGTGTGTATCTGTTGGTATATGTGTGTTTGATTTGGTTGTGTTTTATAGCATATCAACAATTGAAGGTTATTGAAAGCCAAATCCCTTTTTATACATATAAGCAGTTCTATTTCAAACAATTCAGTTTAGCATTAGTACACATTTTTATTTACACACCGTTAAATGTAAAAACAGTTCTTTTCAAACAATTCAGTTTAGCGTAATTATACAGTTTAATTCTATTTGCCCGATAGATAGGACCCTCACAGGTCCTACCACTTCGGACCATAGTGGATCTGGGAGCAATGACAGTGAAGGGGTTATCCGCATTCCCCAAAGCTCCAGTATTAATGAATCCTCACTATCAGATTGTTTAGTGTCATATCGAGGACACTCGTTGGGGGAGTCTTACCCCTCTGCAGAGATGCAGTGTATTCTGCTACACCATTTGACTGGGCCAGTGTGTGTGAACAGGATTTGGCTTTAAATAATCCACAAGGGGTGATATGCTATAAAACACCAATCACCAAACGCCCGCCATCAAAATTATTGTAATCATTTTTTCCTGTAAATGCAGCAAAGAGAGATAATTCGACTTTGCCTACTTCTATTACTCATATTGCATTAACCTCTGCAAATTATTCCTGTAGATTTTTAATCAGGTTGATTCATCAGTTGTAAGATGCGACTCAGCATGTATTTAAGATAATTCAAATAGATATCAGTTAAATACAAGAGATTTATCAATATTACGAGATGGAAAGGCTTTGTCTGAAGTCTACAGAAAAAGAGTTCTGTTGTGACTTTTGAAACTGTTCTTGTAGTTAATTTAATATCTTTTTCAGCATGTCGGATGATATCGTCATTTTTTTTAAGTTTCTGGTGGTTTGGGTGATTGTATATGATCCTCGTTGCCAAAAATTTGTTATACCCCAAAATATTAGGATCAACAAAATATAACTGAAAACAGATATACAATTACGTTCACTTTCGGGCAAATACCCCTGAAAAAGATATGACCCACCCACCCCACACTATCATCCCACTTATGGGTTAAATAGTACCACCACTATCCTTCTAGAAGGGTGGATTTGGAATTAAATAACCCAAGAAAATTGATATGCCATTAAGTTACATACAAACAATCAAACAAACAATTAAATATATTTTCAATACAAAAATACTTGTTTTTATTTCTCACCGACCAGGATACAGCAAGGTCGGATTGGATTAGCAATTGACTGTCGACACGTGGTCCGTTGTCAAGCAGCCATCTTTTTGTCGATTACTACCTTTTTCCCGTGAAGAGTCAATCATTCGTCAGAGGGGGGGAAGAATTATCTCCTCAAAAAAGTTCCATGAATAAACATCGATTTGGTGCAAATCACTTTATTCTTTACTTGTTAGTCATTCTATGAAATTGTCCGAGCTAGTGTAACGGTTATCGAATTTTGATGAAGATTCTTATGTTTATTTTGTCCTAATGGCCTCAGGAAACGCATGACTTCTCATCTTTGTCTTGTGTTTCATCATCATATATCTTTAGAATATCCTGTCACTGGCATATAATGGTTGACGAAAAAGAGCAAAGCACTCTCCCACTATTACTCTTCTATTAGGAATAACAGCCGCTGTTAACTTTGAGAGGGAATTTATCCAAAAATCATGAACGATTTAAAGGATTCACTTGACGTTTTATATTCAAAATTTATCAAAGGTCACTTTGATTGATGTTAACTTAGTGTATCCAAAATGCTTGATATCCAAGTAGAGAATAAACTTCCTTAATAACATTTATTTCCAACAAAATTAGATACCATTACATTTTCAGGCTGTACTGAGCTGTTCGATATTTTTTTTTCAGCTTTCAATCACTTAAATGGATATTTATGCAGCGTTAGTCAGTGCTTCTGACGACGATCACTTCAACTTGGACGACCTCTTCTTCGTTTCAAGGGCCTCGCCTGATTAGTAAAATTCCCTGGCAAGGTTTGCTCGATTTGGGGGAATTTAATGCTTTTTAAAGTTCACCGATCTGTTGGTAGCCGTGTAAATGTTCTTAGCTGGCAGCAGTAGCCATTTCGAGAAGGCAGCTGTGGTTAACGAAGTTGTTATTCAAGTCGGAAGAAGCCAGGATAATTTATAAATAGTCGATAACAGTGGCTTATCGAGTTAAGCTTGGACCGCAGTTCTCGTTATAAGTTTGTCTTAGGGTCAGAACTTGGGCCCGAAAACTTATCGGTATAATCAATGACATTTTGATTTATACTCAGCCTGCCTTTTAATACTTAAACTTTTTTATGCTTCCGAGTTGCTGAAGCAACTCTTTACCTTTTCGACAAGGATGTAATATATGACCATTAGCTACTTCTTGACATCACACCAGTACAATCAAATAAAAAGACTGTGTTGTTCAATCGATCAAGTAGGTGCTTAAAAAACTTTGTCTGTTAACATACACTCGTAAATTCGCCGTATATATATATATATATATATATATATATATATATATATATATATACTACCAGTCAAAAGTATTTGGCCATCCTCAAAAATTTTAATTTCTCATCTTAAAAGTGTTATTTTTAATAAAAAACAAGTTAAGCAATGCAATGATTTTATTTGCTATTTTAAATACAAGTCTTCTTGAGCCACATTAAATAAAAATTCAACAAAAAAACGCAAAAAAATTCTCATACTTTTGATTCATCAAAATGACCCCTTTTGGTCACTATCACTAATTCCCAAATTCTCGGCTTTCTTTTCACCAAAGACTGGGGAGAGACTGAATATACTTCTGCCAAGCTTTACTGCAAGAGTTGCCAGAGGTGAGTCGCACTTGCAGCTTGTTTAGCTCTGACTTTTCGGTCAAGTTCATCCCACACCAGTTCAATGGGATTTAAGTTCACTGCCTGCGTTGGTTAAAACATCAGTTGACGGATGTGTTGATCCTCTTTGCTTTTAATGTACCACTGGCAGAGCTTACTAGTATAAGTTAAGTTAGCGACCTTAGTCGAGGGCGACCCGAACGCTCCCTTTTCCATAGCTACTACACCATTCCCAGGATTGCTCAACTTCACCCTTGATCCATACCTTATAATGCTGAGTGTTAAGCAAGGAAATATCAAGTACCATTTTTGAGTCTTTGGTATGACTCGACCTGGAATTGAACCCCGGTCTCCCAGATCATTGGCGAACACTCTACTCATAATCCCAATCTTGCCATGAGTACAAATTGCCCTTCATCTGGTGCAAATCCCCGATTTTGCAACTGACAAAGCGCCCCACACCATAACATAGTCTCCTCCATGTTTTACGGTTGGTTGCAGCTAGCTCTTTCATGAACATTTCGACACAAATAGACCCTCCTATTTGACCGAAAGATTTCAAACTTTTATTCATCAGTTCAAATAACTTTATTTCACTGCTCTATTGTCCAGTATTGTCCTTTTGACATTGTTTTGCTTCCCTAACAGAGGTGTCTGGATAGAAATTCTTCCATGTGAGCCAGCTTCATAAAGTCTTCACCTCAAAATGGACGTTGACACATTTTTATTAGCGATAGTGTTTCAATTGTACATTGATGTTTGTAGTTAGCTGTCAGTCTTCCGCCATAAAAGCTAGTGACTCTGATGAAATCGTCCTTTACTTTTGTTGTTACTTTTGGTCTACCATCTTTACTTTTCCCCTTGTTTTTTCTCGTTACCTGATGTCTCCGAACTGAACAATCCATAGTAGTTCTGGGAAATTTTATTTTTGTAAGAAATATGCGTTCAAATGAATTTTTCAAAAGATACCTGATTATAATCAGGTCAAAATCACTGTATTTAGTATAGTAAATAAGATTGTTGTATAGTGGCTCGTACCACGTCACTTCTGGTATCGCAGAGGTATGAAAGACGTCATATTTCTTAAGCACGAGTGTTCTGCAAGATCTCGGTCGAAGTTACCATCTTCGGACGTAACATCCATAGCGCGAGACTTATAGTATTTGTTGGACTGTACCTCTTCAGTTAAGAAATAATTAACTCTTTATTTCACAGTGTATCTCTTCCTTACCACGATACAATAAAAATCATTGTGGTGCTTAACTTGTTTCATTAAAAATAACATTTTTAAGATGAGAAATAAAAACTGATGAGCGTACCCAAATACTTTTGACTAGTTGTATATATATATATATATATATATATTCAGTACAGTATTGGAGAAATTTTATAGCATATGCATGTATTCTATCTTGAGTCGTTCTTTAAAAATCTTTGCTATCGCTAATTCTAGCAATAAATGAAATTCTTTTTACATTTAAGCGTTCAGCTTTACATTTAAACTTCAAATTAAGTGATGCAAATCCATTTCGTGGCCTGCTGCGACCAAACCCGTTTCGAATAATTATTAACTTTGCTTAACTTAGTCGTTGTATTAAGCCAGAAATATTGATACCCAGTGAGAATCGATCTTCCCTCAAATGGTCTTCTAGAATGGCGTTCTAACCCTCCGAAACAACATTCTTCGCTGACAAAAAAAATAATTGATGAGTGTATCCAGCACAACTGGAAAATTCAAAACAAGAAATGCCTCACGGGTGATGAGGCGGTTTCGTTCATATTTTGCTTTTTAAAAAGCTGTATTTTATACAACCATTAATTTCATAGAGTTATGTTTTGCCAGCGTCATATCGTAAAGAATCAATATTTTCACCTTTATACTAATTATTCTTCTCAGTCTTTTGTCAAGATCTCTATTTTCCTGCAGATTCACTTTACAAACCAAACTCTTTAATGAAAATCCCGTTATATTCTGGCTTTTTTTTTAAGTGTACTGCATTCTTTTCAATAATTAGATGATATCCTTTAACAAAACACCCAAAAAGTGTTATACAGATCTTCTACTGGATTATTTGTTCTTGCAAGATTCTTCTTAACGGCATCATTACAATGCAAACTTTCTTTTTCAAATTTGGGTATTAATTCTTGAATCCCTTTAACCATTAGTTTCTTAATCCTAAAATAACCTGTATCTGAGCTCTAAAATTATACAAAAATCAATACAAGACATTCAAACTTTATTCCATGGCGCAGAAATCCTATCATTTCACTAAAAGAAATACCGTTCATGTTCAATAAAACTTGTGAACCCAACAAAAAGTGAAACCACTTCTTATAGGGTTCACAAGTTCAAAGGTTAACCAAAAACTTTCAGAATATGTTAGTAATCAGTCTATTTTTCAACAAGAATCCTTATCTATCAATTTGTAAATCATATCTTTGTTGGCATTTAGAATAAGGGAACGATTTTTACACAAATTCGAGATTTTCTTTTACTTGGAAACATAAACAAATGTCAGTAGTTTTCATCTGCACTGAAAAAAGTTGAAATAACTTTTCCTCTTGCAGAAATATTAATACATTTGAAATAACATTAATTCCTGCTGCTTCAGAATATATGAAGTGATAAATTAGGATATACGAGGGTCGGCTGAAGAATTTATAGCCTAACCAAGAAACCCTCGTGGTATGTCACCAAATAAGATTTATTTTTCAATACTGTTCCCCTCGCGGTCCACACACTTCTTCCATCAATGTTGCTCTGCTTAGATTTCATTGGTAAAAAAAGGTCATCAACAGTAGATACGGTGTCATCATATGAACTTTTCAACCTATGAACGAGAACATATATATCTCTTGAGCTTTATCTTTACCAGGGCAAACACATAAGGAATTGTGAACCATCCTGGATATTATTTCATCTCGTTAATTCTGAGAAACCATGGATCTTCGTCTGGATTTAGGTGCAGAAAAGGCAGACAATCAGCAGATGATTATGATACTTTAAAACACAAGATAGAGGAATACCCGAACATTCATGAACTCTCAGAACATCGCTACAGAGCATTAGTAAGTAAGTAAAGTTGGCGACCATTGTCGAGGGTGACCCGAAGGCGCCCTTTTCGATAGCTACTACACCAAGGTGTAGGGGAAGGCACCACTCCTTTCCCTGGATTGCTCCACTTTACTCTTGATCCTTATCTTATAATGCTGAGTGTTAAGCAAGGAAGCATCAAGTACCATTTTTTGAGTCTTTGGTATGACTCGACCTGGGATTGAACCTAGGTCTCTCGGGCCATTGGCGAGCATTCTAACCATCATGCCGATGTCTACAGAGCATTACATGAAGCTAAAAAACAGGATCTCGAGAAAGGTAACTTAGTAAACTAAATATATATATATATTTAGTGAGAGAGAGAGAGAGAGAGAGAGAGAGAGAGAGATCAATGAAAAGTTATAATCGCTATAAAGAGAAATACTTGGAGAAAAGCTAAAAAAAGTTTCTTGTATGCGCGCTGTTAATAATGTATTTGATTCTTATTTACATTAACGCTGACAGAAAATCTCTGGCCCGTATTATTGACCGTCAATAAATGATGGTTTTGGCACAGCTGTATTCTTATCGTGCGTAACAAATAAAAATGGCCGCTTTTCAGCTTCCCTGGAGCAGTAAATATTTTCTGTTGTTTAGGAAATGGCGGCAAAATGAAGCAACGGAAATGTTTGATCGGAACGCTGTTTGTGTCTAAGTTTTTATTCATTAATTTCTTTTTTATGGGCGTTACTTTTATCTCTGACTGTTTTTAATTCATTGCTTCTTTTAAGCTTTTGTCTTTGGCATTTTTTGGAGTTGATTTTATATTTATTCTGCATATAATATTTCTATACTTTATTTTTTATCCTTTATTCATTCTTTTTAATTTTTCGCTCAAATCAGATTTAATATCTTTTATCTGTTGTTTTTTTCCTTCTATCCTTTTTTATGCCTCTTTTTACCATTCCAATTATACCTTTTTATATTCTTACTGCGTTTTGTATATATATATATATATATATATATATATATACATAAGCACCTTCTCATAATAATATAATTATCAATCTAGTCTCACAGATTCTTATTAATAACTCGTGAATTCAAGTCTCACTGTGTGACTCCAACTTAACGACACTTAGTAGTCAATTACTTTGCTTAGCTTAGATTGGCCCAAGGTCAGGACTAGGGAATGCTCAGTAAATAATGGACTCTCTTGTAATGATTCATTGGTCTGGTTTACTAAATATTACCTGACACGAGGCGTTCATTTAATGAAAAACTTACTGCGATTTTTGTCATTCTTTTTCGCTGTTGGTTTTTATATATATACATATGTGTGTGTGTGTGTGTGTGTGTGTGTGTGTGTGTGTGTGTGTGTGTGTGTGTAATGTATATATATATATATATATATATATATATATATATATATATATATATATATATAAGTGGTGCATAAGTTTCCAGACTTTTTTGTACAGGTATTTAGAATTCTCGTGGACTCTTGAAAATTCAGTATGTTATTGCTATACATCTTATGAGATGACTGACCAACTTTTATGATTTCAGGTTCAAATGAACAGCTACAGCAGCAATTCGAATACACCCTACAAAAGCCTGATTGTCACTGCTGGTGAATTTCAAAATTGCAATCCGGACGTGGGGACACTTTAGAAGAACGATATGCAATAAAATTGTGTTTTAAACCTGGAAAAAATGCCAGAGAAACGTATGGAATGCTTCAGACTGCTTTTTGACCATCTTGCATGAATCGAGCATCAGTTTTTAAGTGGCATAAGAGATTCAAGGAAGGCAGCGAGTCTGTGAAGGATGATGAGAGGTGTAGGAGGAATAAGGAAGTCAATACACCTGAGTTGATTAGCCAAATGGGTTAGGCTTAGGGTTACTATATTGAGGTTTTAAGGGAGTTCAGGAAGAAATTCCGTCGGAAGAGGCCAGCACTCTTGAAATCGGGTCAGTGGCATTTCCACTAGGACAATGCACCAGTCAACAATTCCATCCTTGTCACAGACTATTTGGCCACCCTCCCTATATTCCAGACCTAGCTCCCTATGACTTTTAGTTATTCCTTAAGCTCAGAGGCTGTCGTTATGAGACAATTGAGGAGATGAAAGAGGCTGTAACGAAGGTCATTGACATGCTCACACAAGAGGACTTCCATGGGGCCTTCCAGAAGTTGTTGGAACGGTACAAGTGCATTGCAGCCGGAGTAGATGAAGGGGACAAGAGTTTCATGTGTACTATCAATAAAAGTGCTCATACGAAAAAAGTCTGGAAACTTATTTAATTATCCTCGTATATCGATTTCTTCTCGGAAACAGTATCCTTTTGACGTGACTTGAAATAATCACGAATAAAAAGGTGTTTCACATGCAAAAACACAGTGTGCACCGGTTCAAAAGGTGATAGAAACTAAATGCGAGACGTTCCAAGCGGGGCTCTCTCTCTCTCTCTCTCTCTCTCTCTCTCTCTCTCTCTCTCTCTCTCTCTCTCTCTCTCTCTCTCTCTCTCTTGTGCTATGTTTACACTTTTCTTTCATATATATTTATCGCTTTTATTTCATTTTTCACTTTTTTCATTTCTTATAAGTGTTTTACGTTAATGAATAAAATACTTTTATGAGTAAGTGTAAATTTCATTTGTTTGATCTAGATATCATTAACATCCCAATTTTTTTTTCTTGGAGAGTCCGCACAATATATGCCAATTTTAGCTTGTTTGGTTGGGTTTTTTTTTGTTTTGTTTTTTTTCAGGTGGGTGTTTTTTGTTTTGTTTGTTTTTTTTTTTGGTGTTTTTTTTGGGGGGGGTGTGGGGTAGGGTTCGACGCTACATTTCAGAAGATCAGATCCTCAGCTGTTATTAAATGAGTTGTATACTTGGAAACGGTAAGCTCTTATTGAAAGCTTCTTTTGGATATTTCCAACATACAGTTTGAATAGTATATTTTCGATATCTTTCTGGTTTTAAATACGTGGGGATTAATAAAGAAAAGCAGAAGCAAAAGACAGATCACAATATTAACTTTAGAAAGAAAATACAAACCCAAGGAAAAATGAAGGTAAAAATAAAGAAAGAATAAAAATACTGAAGAAAAAGAATTTTTTAAAAGACGCTTACATTTCATATACATGTATTTTGTCCAACCCTACGGCACGAGCAGGGTGCCACAATTTGTCTTTAAGCAGAGTTTTAACAAGTATGAATTCAGAGTTTTCCTTCTATATTCGTTGCTATACCTTGTTATAGAGTCCAGTCTGCCCTACTATTTACCCATAGCTGGTGGGAGAATAGTTGGATTCATACCTTTCCCTAGAGTACAAGCGCTCGGCGAAATTCTGCCAGTCTTATTCAAGATAAGAATTCTGTTCGCTGTGTCAATTTCCAACGACGATAACCGTTACATCTCAAGGACATCCATAAAAAATTAAGTTATAATGATTTTAAAAGCATATTGAGTCGATTTTCATGTATTTTGATAATAGAAAAAAGATAACATTACTCCTTGTACAAGCTAAATCATCTTTATTCAGTAATGCCTGAATGGGTAACATTACCCTTTAAACACAACAACTTTAAACAAGATAAAATGGTTCCTTTAGTTTCAGGATACGAAAGTTTATTTGCTACTACTCTTTTTATAGTAGTTGCCGAAACGAGAGAGATAAAATGAAGGAACAACTTCAGCCCATTAGATATACTGATAGAATAAGATTGGTCCTTTCTCCGCTGACCGGCCACCTGTGTAGGTGCACTGTCGCCTGCGGAAGACCCCTAACAGAGCCTCTTCATCGTCTATCGTCTCCAGCTCCGTCTGTTCCGACTCACTGACTATGACTTTGAAGTCTTCTTGTATATTTTCTTAAAATCATTTCCTAACTAATCTTTTAACCACACGTTATCACTAAATTTGTTAGTGGCACGTCATTGCTAAATATCTACTAATATCTATCTAATTTTTTACCTTTAATATTTTACTTACAGCTGATTCTAAAAAAAATTTCGATCTTTATCAAAGCAGGAGTTGACATGTTTATGTAAAGCAAGGTTCATCTGCTTTGATCTTAGAAATCGAAAACCCGCGACTACAAACTCAAAGTTTAGTTAGAAAACCATTGATCAATAAAATAATTAACAAAAATCCCTAATCATTTTACAAATGTAGTATTTGATAAAAAGGAGAAAGATTTGAAAAGATTTTCTTCATATTCGTTTTTGGTTTATCCAGTTGTTTAAGTTACGGGATAATAACAATATAATAAATGCCACAGCAGATTTCATGCCTTTCCAATGGGTATTTGTTGTAACCTTAGAAAAGGTTACTAAATGAGAAATAACCAAAACGGAGGTTGGAAATAGAATGGAAATCTTTATAACATTAGCAAAATACAATATTCGCTAGCGGCGTAAAGAAGGTAAACCACTGGAACTACTTAGCATATTACTCTCCTCTTACAAGAGTGTCCAATGTATTTGTGATGAATGGGACATAGTCATTAATGTTCATAGGTACGGTATATAACAGTATTGATATGCATAGACTCTAACGTTTGCTACCGTTACTAGATTTTCAAATAAAAATTTGCGATTCGGTTATAAATCTATATTGATAATTGAAAAACGGTTTAAATATGTCTATTTGTTGGGCTCAGGCAAATGTATTAACGTAAAATAAGTGTTCATCGTGAAGAAACGTAAGCTTTCATCGGGAGGGAATATCTAATAATAAACAATCAACGAGAAGCTATGATCCTGCGAGCCATTTGTCTATTTCTTTTATTAAAAGTGACATTAAACCATCTTGCTAAAAGGCAAATATCAATATATCTCGTAAGAGACGATTACGTGTTTTTTGGGTGAGGGTATCAGTTAAACTTGTTCAGAGAACCATATGAACTTCACAATATAAGATTTAACGAGCTGTTAATTCGTAGACAACACCCTATTTTGTTTAACACATTAGGTTATCCCAAAGAGAGTAACCTAACACAGAATATTCGGAAAGAAACAGGACAAGTCGATTAATATAACAAGACATTTAATTGTACGCAACACAACTAGGGAACTCAGTTCCCATCCCAGGCAATGCAAGATTCACAAGCGTTCAAGGAACAAACAGAAAAGTCCATACAACAAAATGGGGTAACTACCTATGCTTCTCAGGTCTGGAATATTAAGTAGGAAGGCTCCGTGTACTCGCTGCTGAGTCTACTCAACTCAAAGTCCTATTCGTGAAAGAAGCGGATTCCCCGGTTCACCTTGTCACGCGACCAAACTGGACTTGTGACGTGGGAAAGTTCCTCAAACACTGTGACAAAGGATACACTCCGCTCAGTCTTACAAAAACAAGATTAAAAATATAATTAGTTAATCTCTTTTTTTGTTTTCGGGCCCAGTCAGCTGGAGCGAGAAAATACACCGAATACATCTCTGTAGAGGGGTAAGATTCCCTTAACGAGTGTCCTGTATATGACACTAAACAATCTCATGGTGAAGCTCCAATAATGCTGGAGCTTTGGGGAATACGGAGTATCCCTTCATTGCCATCGCTCGCAGGTCCACTCTGGACCGGAGTGGTAGCACCTGATAGGGTTCTATCTATGGGATAAACAGGACTAAACAGTGTACTTATGCTTAACAGTGTACTTATGCTAAATTGAATTGGATGAAATAAAACTGTCCATATGGATAAAAATGGATTTGGCATTAGATAACCTTCAATGGTTGATATGCCATAAAAACCAAACCAAACCAAACAAAGACTTTTTTGTTTTCGTTTTTAAAATTACCGCTTGTAACCGGTAAATATAAATTTTAACTGACAACAAACATTGAAAAATAATCAGCTACGGTCCAAATTATTGTCTCCAATCCAGCGTATACGGATACTTCAACTAGTATACTCAAAAGGGCTGACTGAAAAGTTAATAGGCTAACTAAGATACTCTCATGGAATATGACCAAATGAAGTTTATTTTTCAACGTAGTCCCTTTTGCGGTTCACACACATCTTCCATCGGTGTTGCAATGCTTGTATCCCTTTGACCAAAAATCCACCAACAGTAGATATGACGTCATCATGTGAATTTTCTAGCAAATGAACATTTCAGTCCATCCTCACACAATAGAAGTATGTGCGTCTGTGTGTGTGTGTGTGTGTGTATTTGTGTGTGATCAGAAAATGGTTACTCTAAAATAAATAGTTTCGAATATTCGGTATGAGTGATATTATAAAAAAACATATATAAAATGCATTGATCAATGTAAGCCTTGTTTAATGCAACATTGTCGAACAATATCTTTTTATACTTCAAATATACTTGATATACATATACTATATATATACTCACACAATAGAATATACTCACAATAGAATATACTCACACAATAGTATATACATATACTATATATATCCTCATACAATAGAAGTATGTGCGTCTGTGATCTTTTTATACTTCAAATATACTTGATATACATATACTATATATATACTCTGTAAATATATATATTTCATTTATATATCATCATCATCATCATCATGTCACGCCATCAGCACGGATATCCCTGACTCTCTCTCTCTCTCTCTCTCTCTCTCTCTCTCTCTCTCTCTCTCTCTCGACACCCGTCTCTATTGTCCATCGCTTCCGGCCGGTCCTCAAGGTCCCATCCCATATCGGCATAGACCTGTTGTATGTAGGTTCTAGCTGGTCGTCCTACCTTTGCTCGTCTATGTGAAGGGGTCCACAGGAGTACATCACTTATGAGCTCGTCCCTATTTCTCCAGCAGTGTCCCCTATGTCTGATTCTTTATAAACCATTGTTCGAAGAAAATATTTCTAACTTTTTGTCCCTGTTTCGTTTTGAAATTGTTTACTATTTGGAATATTATTTGCTTATTATCAAAACAGAAACTCTTGTCCGCAATAAGACCTTATCCCAGTGGAGACATTACACAGACTATCGTAACCAAAAATCGTCTCATCGAACGTTTCTATCCATTCAAGAAATTAATCCTATTAATCTCATAAGTTCTTAGAAGAGAGTAGATCTCGTTACGCCACTTTGGCTTGTCTCCTGTTAGTTCAAGCAGAACCCACTATATCTTTCTTTTTTGTAGATTACACACAGATGGGCGGTAATGTTTGATTTCCTCATACCGACCGTGACGGCTGGTGAATGTCTGTCTCAGACTCTTTCTTTAATGGGCAATCATCAAAGAATTGCTTTCCTCGTCGACGATCAGGTCAAACCTTTTAGAACCAATACTGAAATGTACGAAGCGTTTAAAGTCATAAAATAATATACGAAAATGTTTTTTCCTATCACTATTGGAGATTATTTGCGAGTAGATCAATAAATCCGTCGCCTGACATGTAGTTATCAATTGACTTTTGATCTGAAATTATCTCTGCATAACATTCGATGCATGTCATAAATATTCATCTCTGTCTTAATTGCATTGACAAAGATGGAAATTATGTAAAAAAAAAAGAGCTGATGTATATATAAGTCCTTGTTTCTTGGCCAGCACTGATGTGTCCATGTGTGGTGGTCCATAGGAGAACGTTGCTCATGAGTTCGTCCTTACTTCTCCGTGGCGAAGTCCCGTTGTGTAGTGATAAAAGTGTTGGACCCTGACATCGTAGTAAGCAAGTTTGTACTCCAGTTATCTTTCGGACAAATAACCTTAAGAAAAGTGATAATTCTCTTATCCCCACCAAATATAGGTTAAATAGTACTATCATTGGTGTTCTTCAACAGGGATGGATTTGGCATTTAATAACCCATGAAGGTTGATATGCGATTGAACAAAGATATTGTAACTGTATGCAGACACACACATACAGGAGAGGAGAACCTAGGTGTCCTAGTTATGGTATTAAACTGCATCAATCAAATTTTGGAACCCTTGGGATTGCAGAGCCAACCATTCGTGGCCATTACTCCCAGTTCCACTCTGACACAGAGCAAAACTACCAACAAAGGTTCAAACTAAACATTACTTTTCCAGGCATGTCTTGTTTGTCTTATTTGGATGGTTTGTGAGATTGGAAGTAAGTAGCAGTACAGCTGCTGTTTTTTAAAGTGCTGCTTCAGGGATTTGTTCGAAACAGCATTTAGTATTCTTGCATGGTTCCTATAGCAACTAAAAACCTAATTTGTCCTGGCTAAAAGAGTGATAAGAATAATCTGAAGCCGAACGTTTTTAGACTTTATTTTTCTGATACAGGTATCATTGGGGAACGAGAAATGTTTGAACAAACGATTCGGGCTTTAAATGAAATTTAAACGTTTGTTAAATGATCAAGATTTTTCATTCGAATATCGAAGTCGAAATTTTTGTGTGCAATGAGATCATGTGTAAACCAGAATTCTTTTTTATGACAAATGAAAAAGTGAAAAAATGTGTGACTCTGAATGATGACTATCTTAAATAATAAATTCGTATTTTTGAAGATATATATATATTTTTTATACCAGGGTCATCATTATATCTGGTCTTAAAACTTCTTTATGGGATTGAAGACTTTATTTATCAGTCAACCCTCGTAACGAATGGTTTTGATTTTTTTTTATAATTATTCTTAATCATTTTTTCTATAAATTCATACAATTTTTTTCGGGAAAAAACTTTGTAATGCTAGGAAATAGGTAACATTCAGCTAGAATTTATCAAACTCCATTTTCCATTAGAAATCAGCAGCAGGTCTAAGTTTAGGAGAATGAACAGAAACTGGGAAACGGGTGAAATATTAATGTGAAGGGAAGTCAGCGAGGCGTGTCGAACTGACGCGAACGGTAAATAAAATAGGAGGAAGTTTCTGAAAGATGGATACGATTATGGTCCGAGTGCACTCTCCGACGTGAAGCCTGGTTCTTCATAACTTTACCGGGATCAACCGAGAAATAAATAAATGCGGACTTTATTTTGTCTTAGCTCAGGCATTTTATATGGGTGACCAAGTCTTGTGAAAAACTGCTTCTCGGCAAGTAAGTGGGAAGAGAGTTTACCCATATTTTTACACTATAAAAAGTATTTGGCTATAAATCCATTCAAAATTTCTTATCTAAACACGTACAAAGAGTCTACTTGTGTATATGAGTGTCTGTGTAGTGTGTGTGTACGCGCACGTCTATGATGTGTGTGTGTGTGAGCGTGTGGTTATATATATATATATATATATATATATGGGGCATCTCAGTATACATGGGACCCATGTGACAGCTAATAACTCTGCTGATTATAATATTGTGTTCTCTTTGGCTTCAGATTTGAAAATAGTGTGCTATAACAACTATTAATCCTCGATCACATGCCATGGACAAGAGAGGAAAAATATTTTGCGCCACTACTTATTTGGAGACAAAATTATTGAAAACTGTCTTAAAATAGATGCAACCCATTGATATGATAAGGATTTATTACTGAGACAAGAAACTCAAAAAACGATTGCATGTCCTGGAATGTGATATAATTACAATTTAAAAAAAAAACATTGATTTGATGTCTCTAGCTCAAAGGATGCATTTTTACATGACCTGTTCGAAATAAACGTCATTGCGCTTGTCTCAATAATAAATCATTATCATATTTATGGGTTGCATCTATTTTGAGATACCCTGTATATATATATATATATATATATATAAATTTGAAAAAACACAAGGTCTTCAGAGGATGATTGTATCTATCTATATACATATATATATGAATACGTCAGTGTGTGCACGTGAATATATATATATATATGTATATATAAGTATGCGTGCGTCTGTGTGTGCGTGCGTTTGTATATATCTATATATATCTATGTGTGCGTCTCTGTGTGTATACGTGCATGTGTGTGCGAGTACATATATATATGTCTGTGTGTGTGAGAGAGAGAGAGAGAGAGAGAGAGAGAGTACATGTGTGCTTCTGTGGTTGTGTGCGTGCTTGTATATATATATATATATATATATATATATATATATGTGTGTGTGTGTGTGTGTGTGTGTGTGTGTGTGTGTGTGTGTGTGTGTGTGTGTGTGCGCGCGCGCTCCTACGTACAAATTTGTGCAATTAATATCAATGTAACTGTTCTTAACTGCTCTAGACAAGCGTCTTATCAAATTTCATATAAACGTAATTCTTTCTAACCGAAAAAGAATTGTTTGAAAAAATAACCAAAATTTTTACTCTTCATACTCGATACACATAAGCAAAAATAAAATTGTAACTATTATTTTTAAAAAATTTTTTAAATATCAATAAAAGAAAAAATAGATTACTTACAATTCTAAAAATTATTTCCTGTAGCTTGCATCATTTCTTTCTAGCATTCTTTCGTCTGTATCAATGATAACTAGAAATTATAAGGTGGATGCTGATTCCTATACATACTTGAAACTCTTGACTGGATTCTTTAATGAATCAACCATTTTTTTTTTGAAGATTAAAAACAAGGTCATATCTGTAGTGAACATTCCTCCCCTCTTCTTTTCGTTGTAAAATGGACTGCTTATGCTAATAAATAATTCATGCTATACTAACAACTCATATATGTTGAATAAAGCCTAAATAAAGTTTCTCTGTTTTGTGTCTTTTATTCATTACAACAGCTTATATCGAAAGATTATATGTTTCTCTAATGAACCTGCGTCTGTAAGTCATCAATAAAGTTTTTATTTATTATTATATTCATAAACCCGTAAGGAACCCTTGCACATATTTTCCCATACGAGTCCTAGATTTCGTCCTGTCTTTTGCCTGTTATGAGCAATACTAGTTGTGTTTCATTTCTTATTAGGTCACTTCATCTCTTTAATAGTCGTCTTTTGGGTTGTTAAGTCTTTCTTGTATGAATGGCTGACATGGCTGAAATTGATCTACATTTTCTTTTTTATGTAGAGGAATTATTTTGCGAATTGAATTACCATGACCAAAAAATCCGACGAATTCTTATGCACGACATACGGAAATACTGGACAGCTGTTTCGATCTTTTTAGGTCTCATCAGCAGTGTATACAGTGATCTCCACCACTGAAGATCGAACCAGTGACCACAGGTTAACTGGCCGCGCAATTGCGATGACTAGTTAATTTGGCGTCACTTGTATGCCATATGGACTGATGGCTCAGTTTTAGAGTTTCGACTTTACAATCTGTGGTCTAATGGTGAAGATCACGGTATCCACTGCTGATGAGACCTAATAAGGTCGAAACAGCTGTCTAGTGTTTCCGTATGTTGTGCGAAAGTGTTCGCCAGATTTTCTGGTCAAAGTAATTCAATGGCTGACATTGTCTTTGCCTAGCAAACCACTTAAATCTTTTCTTCTTGATAATGTTAAAGATTTTATTTGGTACTCCAGGATTACATTTTATATTGGACATTTTGATGCAATTCCCGTGTTCTTTCATACTCTCAATTTTCAGTTATTTCTGTTTTTATATTTTGATTTTTCTACAGCATTTCTATCATGATTATGAGTGCATTGCATTGACCAACCTTGATTATCTTTGCGAGATCTCTTCGTTTCCCTATTTTCTTTAAAACTACCAAAGGCTGAAGAACTAGAATCATTCTTCTTTTTAAACCAGATGAGCTTCTTGGTAACGCTAATCAAAAACAAATGTGAACATATTGACCTTATCAGCTATAACGTCATTCACACTGACGTTATCCTTATCCCCAGATATTATCTTACACTTCTGGGAGTTTATTTTCATGTACCATCCTTTTCATGTCTATTTCTAGTTCTTCAGTCGACAGGTTAAGCTTCCCAAGTATATCAGAGATTAGTGTCATCGACGTGGCATATCTCACTTGTAAGGCTTTCATCTCGGCTGATATTTGGTTGAAAGGTTTTGTTTGGTTTGGTTTGGTTTGGTTTTATGGCATATCAACCATTGCTGGTTATCTAAAGCCAAATTCTGTTTTTACATATATACCAAATATATGATTTGTTTACACATTTTGTAGATACACACCGCTAAATGATCCAACAGCTCTATTTCGAACAATTCAATTCAGGATAAAGTTAAATGGTTACAAGTATTTCTATGTATAACTAGTAATTCAATTAAATATCAGTCATTTCTTTACACACGGTTAAATGACCAAATCCTATTACAAACAATTCCATTTATAACAAGTCCTTTGTTTTCACAGTTTAAATGTCACAGTTCTATTTGACCCATAGATAGGACACTGTCAGGAGCTCTCACTCCGGGTCAGAGTGAACCTCGGAACGGTTGCAATGAAAAGGTACTCCACATTACCCAAAGCTCCATCATTACTGGAGTTGTCACCATCAGATTGTCTAATGTCAAGATCAGGATACTCGTTGGTGGACTCGAACCCATCTATAGATGCTGCCAACTGAGCTGTTTGTTGCGAGCAAACTACCTCATTCATAACTAGTTCAAGAGAAATATTGACAAGAATAGAAGTTGTTTTTTTTTTCAAATCTTTCCCAAACTCCAACATTTACATTCAACCAGATGGTAATGTTGCCGATCAGAACTGTACACTCGGTCTTGGGATACATAAACTTAATCATAACAATAATAGTGACTGATGACAATAAATTTCATTGTTCTCCAAAGGCCATTTCTTCAGACAATATCGTTGGCTGATTTGAAGTTTATAAAATGGAAGAATAAAGAGGGTTTTCTTTTACCAAGAGTTGATAGCAATAGTATCACTCGAGAGTTTTCTTAATTAAGTTTGTCACCTTGACTTATCAACAAAATAAAGCGACAGAAAACATTGCTCTTATTTGGAGAATGTCCGAAGGAATTAACTTATTTGGAGAAGGTCCGAAGGATTTGAACTTGTACTTTAAAGGTTGAAATGAATTCCCACATGATGGCATTTGGAAAGCGTTGTTATATTTTCTGTACTTTGCAAAAAGTGTCTGGATTTCTCTATTGTTCAATAAAGAATTCAGAATCTGGTGAATCGAAAAGAAATGCTTTTTTTTAAACTGGAAATGTATATAACAAATACAGGGGTTGGACAAAAAAAAAATGAAATCTCCTAGAATCTTAGTATCATAATTTTGAAACTACTATAAAACCATCAAACGTTTGTTATGTTTTTTAATCTATCATTAATTTTTTTCGTCTTATTTTACTAAAATTGTTGTTTTTTGCAGATATCATCCAAAGAAATTAATCAAAATTCATTAAAATAGCAGATTTTAAAAGAGGTCGAATTGTTGATACTTGTATAGCAGGCGCTAGTGTAACAAAAACCGCTGAATTATTTGGTGTAGCAATGAGTACTGTCTCGAAAGTAATGACAGCACTTAAGAAGGAAAAATCTCCTCATTAAAGCAAAACTCTGGAAGAAAGCGAAAGTTGTCTGATAAAGACCGTCGGACTCTTACGCAGATTGTTAGGAATGATCACAAGAATACTGCTCCGAAAAGTACAGCAGAGCTTAATGACCATCTCGAAAACTGAGTTTCCTCAAAAACTGTATGAAAAGAGCTACACAAAGCTGGATTTCATGGAAAAGCCGCAATCAGAAAACCATATTGTTTGAATTTTGTTTGAAATTTCCAGGTGTTTGCATTATTTTGTTCAACCTCTGTATATCTTGTTTCCGTTTCTTATCACTGTATTTGCCTTAAGTGTTACAAATGGTGCTAATTCATAATTGTATTACTTCTTTACGCGTTTTTCACACCACCATTAGGTAATGGTCTTTCACTGGAGTCCGAGTGACAAGTCGCCTCAGATCTCCAAAACTCTTCTCACTATTCTAGCCGATCTTATAAATATTATAGTTTGGATAGCTTCGGTTCGTTCTCCGATTCTAGCTCTTCCTGTCCCCTTACCAAGTCTTAAAGGATCGTTCCGAGTACACCAATTACAATTGGTATCCCTGTCACCTTCATGTTCCATAACTTATTTAGTTCTCTGGCAAGCTCTAAGTACTTGTCTCTCTTTTCGTTTTCTTTGATTTTCCCTCGGTAGTCCACCAGGACGGCAAGGTCCACTAATCGTCACGTTCTCTTTTACTTTTTTTATTATCACTTGATTTGGATTCTAGCAGGATTAGTTGATCTATTTGTATATCAAAATTCCAGTGAATTTTACGTGTCTGATTCTCCAGGACGGCTTCTTGGTTTGTGTACATACCATTTGGTAGTATCATCAAATTTCAATTTCTTGCACAATTCCCACTAAATCACCTTTCCAAACCAGTCATCTCTAGTCTTGCTATTCGGTTGCGTCTTATCTATTTTCGCTTTAATGAATTTGGTTCTTATTGCGTTGTTTTTCTCATCCAGCTGTCCACTCGACCAATCGACGTCTGACCTTCCCAGGTGGGAGATCAAATCTCAGTTGAAGCAGTCGTCTGTCCACGTTGTAAATTTTTAGATCTAGACAACTGAATCAATTGTTTACACTGAAAGCCGAAATAACCGGACCGGTTGATCATTCGATAATATTTTTTTTAATTCAAAGTCTAGGGAACGACAAACACAGAGTTGAATAATGAAATAATAATGTCTTTAATCAGAAAAACAATTAACAGTTTAGAAAAATAAATGTTATTTCGATGTTCCATTCCCCGTAAATACGAAGCAGAATGTCTCGGAATCTAGTCCCTATCGTGCGGTGGTCAGTGTAAGTCCACGGTCAGCCTTCTTCACTGAGACCCATTAAGTATTCTCAATGTGTTCTGTTAATTCTTATCTTCAGTTTTTCGGAAAACAGAGATGTGAGAGTATCTGGTTATCTCCGAATCTGGTGCAAAGCTTCTTTTACAGGAGCTCCTTCCTGCTTCGATCTCAACTCTCTAACGCCGCAACTGTTGCTTTTTCGGAAAAACTGAGTTTATATGATAGTTTCTATTATTTCCAAGTAGGCGTATCTCATCAATGGCCTTCTTGTTAATTAATCTTCAATAATTAAATCCATTCACTGTTGCTCTCTGCTACCCCAACAGTGAATCCCTGTGCCTGCCATCAGAGGAGGTTGCTTGCCTCAAAATGACTTCTAATACGACTGCTACAATAGAGTTGTTGCCTCCCTCCTTCCTCTCTTATGAGGTCTCTCTGCGTCCTTTACTCTGTGAGGGGCGGTCCTTTCTCATCACGTGATTCATACGTCATATCCAGTGAAACAAAATTTTCCATTTCTTAAGGTTTGATTTTTTTTTCCCATAAAACATTCGGCCCGCACCTGGCTGACCTTTCGTGATCCTATTTCCGCTAAAGATTGGTTTGGCTAGTTGTTCCTCCGATAACAATAGATATTAACTTTCTTTTCTTTCTTTCTTTCCCAGGTTAGAAAAAACAATTTTATATGCTTTTGTATTTTTTACTGCTAGCCAAAAAATTAAACAATATTTCTCCTTTCTTTCTCATTTTGACAATATATTGCATCACTCTTCAAAAAGAACAATGTTCTGATTTTATTCTTTTAAAATCCGTGCTTCTCATTGTTCCTTACTTTACAAAAATAAAATATCTCTGGCTTTTAAAAAAAAAACATTATGCTTTTTCTATTCTCTATTCATTTCGAATAATAAAAAAAACATTTATCCTCGATTTATCAACATACAACCCCAACCTTCTAAAATCCATGTACTATGGTTATTCTTCTAAAATCCACACCGAATATCATTTTTTTAATTCTATCAGGCTAGATTCAGTAGCCCCACTCTGCTCTGTTATACGCTTTCAGTTGGTTCCTGTGGCGTTGTTTTGAGCAGCTATTAGAATAGATTCAGAATAGATTTTGCTATTAGAATAGATTCAGAATAGATTTTGCTATTAGAATAGATTCAGAATAGATTTTCCTATTAGAATAGATTCAGTTACTCTCTTAAGGTACTCTTTTCTTAGCCATGTCCAAGTCTTCTCGTTTAAGATTTTGTCAGCTTGTTGCTTGAAATATTCATGTAACATATTGACCCTCGATCGAGCCGTCAATCACGAGATGCACCTGTGTAAATAAGTGGAAGAACAGCGAAACAGGTGCATCCGGTCGAAGATACAGGAATATCACTTTGACCTGTGGACGTGGTTGAATTCGGTGATGGTGGCAGATGCGTACGCCCACAGGAAGCAGGTGTACGTAAGACAATTATATAACCAGGTGCCACAGACGGCTTAGGTCAGTTCCAGTTGCAGTTAGAGTCAGTTGGGGACAAGATGCCGAATTGAGAGCCAGCGGCAGACAAAGGGCTTTAGGCCCTCAGTGACTCACGGTTGAGCAGCCAAGCCAGGACGCGAAAGAAGTGCTGCTATGGTCAGAAGAACTTTGGGTCAATATATAGCAGTCTATCCCCGTCTCCAACTCACCTCTCACACGCAACCAATATCAACCCTTTCGAGATTAAAATGTGAGAGGTATACTTTTATAAAGAAGCGTGTTCATTCGTTCATTGAAGTTGTCATTATGTTTGATTATGTTTCGCATGTATTGTGTAGATGTATGTTGGTATACAGCATTCGTACAGCTGTTTTTCCCCATTTCTATTCCCTAATTGTTATTCTGTTGATCTTTATGCTGTCTATAGTGTTTCTGGTCGCCATGATTAGTCTTTCTTTGCTCTTCCTGTCCTCGCATTGATGCATCTACGCTATCTTCAATACTGGTCCGTCCTCTTCCTTCTATTTGATACATATAGTCTATGTCATCTCTTAGATGCAAGGCCTTACGCATCGTCATTAACTTTCTTGTTCTCTGGTCCATTTGTCAGAGTTTTTCCTTCATCTATTTCAAGAATGGTCCCGAGTATCTTACAAAAGAGACAGCCCAGGTGTTTTCCCTTTGATGAGATTCCTACTGCAGAGTTTGGTTTCGAGAATTTTTGTTGCTTGTCTGAGAAACTCTTTTTTTTTTTCATCACCACTTCGATGGTGTCCACTTCTAATATTCCCAACTGCTTGTAGGTTTTCTTTTCTCCAAACGTTCTGATTTTTTCTTGATTTGGCAGTTCTATACCTTCTATTATTTGTCGTTTTCCGCTTCTCATTATTAGCATAGCACGTTTTACTATGCCAATCCTTCCCTTACATACCCAGCCTCTCTTCTATTTCCTTATTTCTCATTCTTCCGTTTCTTTTTCTTTTCTCTTCCTTCCTTCTTTCTCCTTCTTTCTCCTTCTTATTCAAAATCTTTCTTAGTGAACAAATAGAACAAATATAGTCTACAGAATATTCCTAAACAGTTATATGCGATGTCTTTGAGCACGAACGCCGATTATTGATGAAACTGTTACACTTTCCCAGTATAAATAGTATTTCCTCCTTGTTTTTATATTTTATTAAACATTCATCAGTGATTTAACATCACTAGTTATCATCCTTCCTTGTCCTGATGATGGTTCATTAGAACCGAAACGTTATAGCGTCAACTTTCTCCTTAAACTCTTCTTCTGGGATTACCTTGTTTATCAATTTTTCTTTATATTTTTATGGTTTGTATTCGAGTTTTTAGTTCTTTTTCATCTTTCGGAAACTGTTAGATAATGTCCATGTATATTAAGTAGTTAATCTTTCATTACAATGTAGCAGCCTCCTGTGCATTTTCTAAGTATGAGATTGAGTGGCCTCATCATTATTACAAATCGTAATGGTAAAAGTGCATCTCCCTGGAAGATGCCTCACTGGATTTTCGCCTCAGCTAAAGTTTTTCTTTCAGTGGTCAATTCCACTTACCAGTTTTTCATGAAATCCGTGATGAACTTTATGACTTTGTCGGATTTCTCGTACATTTCCAAACACTCTACTATTCTGGATTGCGGGACTGTATCGTGTGTCTTTTATTATTATTATTATTATTGGCAAGCATATTTTTCTCAGCCAAATTCCATCCCAATATCCTGACTCAATATCCTCACTTCCTGCATTAGGGTTTCCAATTCTTTTTCATTTTTGTAAGCAGTTATTATAATTATTATTATTATTGGCTTGTTTGTTATGCCTTCTTGGACCTTTCCCATTTTTACCATCAGCTCACGTCAACCTTTAAAAGAAAAAAATATTCGCAAAGAACATATACGACTTTAATACAATTTTAATATACAGAACAAATTCTATTAGATATTTCATCCGCAATTTTCCAGCTATGATCTCTTGGTTACTTTTTTGGCATTGTTTAGATTTTCTCCGGTATCAAGCAATATGTTCCAATGGACTTAGTTTCTGTAATCTGCCTTGCCAGTCAATTTTCAGTAAAAGAAGAAATGAAACTATATTTTTCAGAAGCATAGAAATGTCAAGATACAGAGTTGAAGGCTCTCTTTTTCCAATCCCGATGAATATATGACCGAGATATAACATCTGCTTGTTTATTTTCTTCTTGGCTTGTCACTATTGTTTGGTTTTGTGGTGACTATATGCACACTGTCTAACAGCATTGTTGAAAACCTAGGCCTGTCGTTTATCAGATATCCTGTGGTAAATTCTTGTCTGAATTAGCTTGTAGCATTTTCGGTATTAGTCTGTTTCTGTTGATCTTAAAGCAACCCTTAACTTGATCGCTGATGATGTTGCAGCATGTGTGGGACATCAAGTCTCTGGTCGTAGAAACATTTTTTTACCATTTAGAAATCCTTTTTCGGACAAATATCAACACTAAGTGTTTAATTTCAGAAAAAGGATATAAAGAATATACATATATTCTCTTTGGAGTTTTAATTTTCGTTTTAATTACAAGGAAATAGTATAAAGTTTGTCTTTAAAAAAGAAAAATTGCTTGGCGTATTTTGTATGGATTACATCCTTACCTGCCGAAAAATTATGCAATTTGGTGTTAGATGATAGAAGAGGGCACAGGAGATAATCTCGTGCCTGCTAAATAGTTCTATTAATAGCAACTAGTGGGCGTGGTCAAAATAGAATATAAAGAAAGCGTGTAAAAGTCAAATTGACCGCTACAATGCTTTGAAATAGACCTGATTCCTATCTGCTCAAGGACTTTGTGCCTACAACAACTTCGTGTAGCATTAGACACGATAGCATTTCTTAATATGTTAATCTTATCCAACGCTCCCATTCTCTCTCATACGTACGCATATTAACGACTTAGTGATAAGGCACCGTCGACTGGGGCTGTAGAATACACTAACTGCATCTCTGCAGAGGACTAAGACTCTCCCAACGGGTTTCCTGTGGCCCAGTCGACTTGGGCTGTAGAATACACCAGCTGCATCTCTGCATTGGGGTAAGACTCCCCCAACAAGTTTCTTTTGACCCAGTCGGTTGAGGCTTTTGAATACACTGACTGCATCTCAGCAGAGGGGCAATACTCCCTCCATGAGTGTCCTTAGGCCCAGTTGGCAGGCATGTAGAATACATCAACTGCATCTCTGCAAAGGAGTAAGACACCCCTAAAGAGTGTCCTTGATATGACACTAAAAAATCTGATAGTGAGGTTCCAGTAATGCTGGAGCTTTGGCGAATGTGGAGTTCGCCTTCATTGCCACCGCTCCCGGCTAAACACTGGCTCGGAGTGAGAGCACCTGATAGGGTTCTATCAATTGGTCAGATAGAACTGTAGCAAATGATTTATGCTAAGCTGAATTGTTTGAAATAGAGCTGTTTGACCATTTAACTGTGAGTTAGCAAATTATTAAGATTTAACTGAATTGTTAGTTATACATAGCAATACTTGAAATAGAACAGTTTGACGCTTTACCTGTGTATAAACAAATGACTGATGTTTAATTGAATTGTTTGTGATGTATATCAATGCTTGGAACCATTTAAGTCTATGCAAAGGAATGAGTAATATTGAATAGAGTTATTAGTGTTAAGTAGCAATACTTGAAACTCTTTGACTGCCTAAATTGAACTATTGGTATAAGATTGCAATACTTGGAACCATTTGACTGCGCGCAAACGAATGGTGTTGAATTAAATAATTAGTTTTAAATAGCAATACTTGTACCCTCTTCACTGTGTGAAAACAAACGATTAATTTTGAATAGAATTATTAGTCTTAGCAATAATTGAAACCATTTAACTATGTAGAAACAATAGCAATACTAGTTTTCAAATAAATTAGTCCCAACTTCTTTAAAAATGAAATTAACAACAAACTAATCTCTTACATATCATGTATATCTATTTAAATGCGTGCAAACAAATGACTGATGTTAGATTGTTACTGCTACATAGCAATACTTGAAAACATATGTGTGCAAAAACACAAGTCCCCGTCGCGTAATAGTTAAAGTACAAAAATCGTAGTGAGCGAGTTCGAGTTCAAGTGGCGTTATTGTGTTCACTTTAAGAAAATATGAAATCCCCTCATCCTCATTGCTATAGGTTAAATTGCATAACTGCTGGTTTTCAACAAGTATGCCTTTGGTAATAAATAACCCATGAAGGTCGATACGCCATTAAACAAAGAAATCGGATCAAAATAATTTAGCTATGTATTAGGATACGACTTACTCATAGAGCTTGTATATGAGAAGTTATTTTGATAATTACTACCTCCCTATTTTAGAATGGTTGCGACCTCAGCTATTGCAAACGAATCAAGCGCAAACCCTGACACTGGCAATAGTTTAAAATAAATTGATAAACAATAAAAATAAAGCCGCCTTTGCCCATTCGGCTGGGTCTGTAGAATACACTGACTGCACCTCTGCAGAGGGGTAAGACCGACCCCCCAATGAGTGTCCTTATTATGACCCTAAACTGACTGATGGTAAGGTCCCAGTAATGCTGGGGCTTTGGAGAATACGGATCACCCCTTCATTGCCATTACTCCACAGGTCTACTCTGGCCCGGCGCGGTAGCACCTGATAGGGCCCTATCTATGGGTTAAATAGAACACTGAATTGTTTGACAAAACTGAATAGCTTGAAATAGAAATATTTTTGACAATTAAACCGTACTTACATTTAAACTGCATGCTTATGCTAAACTGAATTACTTGAAAGAACTGTTTTTTGACATTGAAACTGTATTTACACTAAACTGAATTGTTATATATAACTGCTTGAATAGTTTGAAATAGAAATGTTTTTGACAATTAAACTGTATACTCATGCTAAACTGAATTGTTTACATAAAAATGGATTTGGCGTTAGATAACCTAAAAAGGTTGTTATGCCATAAAATCCACAAACCAAACCACTAAAGTCGCCTGCTTTGATGAGGCGACCATTTTAAAACAGGAAAAGTAACTATTGCTGATATATATATATATATATATATAGTTTCAAGTATTGCTATTTATCGTTTGCACACAGGCGGTTTCAAATATTGATATTTAAGAGTAATAACTCAGTTTAATACAAATGTTAATTCTGTTTAAAGTTAATAGATAGGACCCTAACAAGTACTACCAATCCGGGTAAAAGTGGACCTTGAAGTAATGGGAATGAATGGGTACTTCACGTTCCTCGTAGAACCTCCAGAACTGGAGCCTCACGATCAGATAGTTTTGGTTCATATCCAGAACACTCGTTAGGCGGGAGGGTTGTGAATTCTACACCCTCAACTGACTGGGCTGCTGCAGTAGGTGTACGAAGTCATTAGTTGTATATCTATGTATTGGTATTTAAATACTAATTGTTTCATTACGAACCTACCAATAAAAATAACCAGAAAAATCATAGTAAATAGGGAAGGAGATGTGGAAAGGTAATGCTATGTAGCTGAAAATTTTCTCAAACCAACATTATTCTTGGGCTATCTGTATCTATAATAGCTTCCATGGAAATAAATAGGAAGCATTATTTTCAAAATTTCCATCTATATTCTTTATTCATGAGAGCATATGCCTAGTGCTGCAAAATTAAGATCGTTGAAAAGGGCATTCTCTAAGAATTCCATTGAATTTAGCTTCAGATGCCATGCGTTCATTATTCCTATCCTCTAAATTAATGAGGCGTAAACCAGATGAAATAGAACGGACCACATTTCCAGCAACCAATTTACAACAACAAAGGCGACAAAATTGTTCAATATATCAGTAGGGGGCCAATGTTACCCTGCACTAATGGTTCCCAATGCCAAACAAATCAGGTCATTTTCTGAGCCTATCAAGTGACAAACTTTTCGACAAAGCATTTGATGTGGAGATGTGGAGATGCGTTATAAAAACAAAGATTATTACTTCAACTCTCACTGCAATTCAGAACTATACGGTGGTCGAAAAATGTTCATACAACTTTTAAAAATCTTGCGAAAAGAATCAAACTTCAGTGAGTGCCTTGAAATATTTGGTCTAATTTCATCAAATTTAGTTTCAATTCTTACTTTTCGTTTGATACTATCATTTGAATTATATTTATTGTTTAAATTTGTAAAAAGTATTGAAGTTCTAAAGTAGTGCCAAGATTTTCTAAATTATTCCAGTGAGTATACTTTATTTTTTTTAAATTAATATATATATATATATTAGTTAAAAAATAAAGGATATATATATATATATGTGTGTGTGTGTGTGTGTGTGTGTGTGTGTGTGTGTGTGTGTGTAAGTAATGGAAATGAATCCGACAATAAGGGGGAAAATTGAAAAACAAAGTAATCCAAATAGAAGAATTTAATGTAAAAGAAAGTCAATGCTATAACGTTTCGGTTCTAATGAACCATCGTCAGGACTAAGACGGATGATATCGAATGACGTTAAATCACCGATGGATTTTTTTTATAAAATACAAAATAAGGAGGGAATATTATATATACAGAGAAAGAAATAACCCGCCAGTCAATAAATCAGCGTTCGTATTTAAAAAATATGTCACATGATTATTTAAGACAATGATGTAGAACAAGAGTGAAGTGGAGCAATCCAGGGAATGGAGTAGCGCCCTCCCCTACACCTCGGCGTTGTAGATCTTGAAAAGGGAGCCTTTGGGTCACCCATGACTATACTAAAATCGGACTTTATTTTTTGAACAACCTAAGATATATCAGAATCACAAAAATTTGTCTTATTCCAAGAATTTACTAAGCTTTTCTTAGTCTGATATACAAGCTTAACGTTTCTTACACTACCAACTGTTTCGAAGATGTCACCCATTTGAATACTAAATAGGCTCATCGGTGCTCATCTTCATTGAGCTCGCGATGCTTTGAGCACGTTAACCTCTTAAACTGAACTTCGGTAAGACTTAACATACATGGTGCATTCAATAAGTTTCCAGACCTTTTTTTGGACAGGCCTTTAAAATTTTCGTAGACTCTTGAACATTCAGTATGTTATTGCTATACATCTTATGAGATGACTGACCAGTTTTTATGATTCCTGCTTCAAATGAACAGCTACAGCAGCAATTGGAATACACCCTACTCAAGCCTGATTGTCAGAGCTGGAGAATTTCAAAAATGCAATCTGGACGTGAGGACACTTTAGAAGAACGATATGCAATAAAATTCTGTTTTAAACTTGGAAAAAATGCCACAGAAACATGGAATGCTTCAGACTGCTTTTTGACCATCTTGCATGATTCGAGCATCAGTTTTTGAGTGGCATGAGAGATTTAAGGTGAGGGATGATGAGAGGTGTGCGAGGAGTAAGGAAGTCAATACACCAGAGTTGATTGGTCAAAGGGTTAGAGTTAGGGTTACTATGTTGAGGTTTTAAGGGAGTTCAGGAAGAGATTCCTAGGGAAGAGGCCAGCACTCTTGAAATCGGGTCAGTGGCATTTCCACCAGGACAATGCACCAGTCCACAACTCCATCCTTGTCACAGACTATTTGACCAAGATAGGCATCAACACAGTTCCTCAGCCTCCCTATAGTCCAGACTTTGCTCCCTGTGACTTATTCCCTAGTCTCAAGGAAAAACTGAGAGGCTGTCGTTATGAGACAACTGAAGAGATGAAAGAGGCTGTGACGAAGGTGATTGACACCCTCACACAAGAGGACTTCGATGGGGCCTTCCAAAAGTTGTTGGAACGGTACAAGAAGTGCATTGCAGCCGGAGGAGATTACTTCAAAGGGGACCAGAGTTTAATGTGTGTACTATCAATAAAAGTGCCTATACGAAAAAGTCTGGAAACTTATTTAATGATCCACGTATGTAATTAACAAGGAACGAACTCACTTTCTAGTAGTAGTTGTTTTGTAATATAATCTTGTTAATCATTAAACTTCGACAATGTACCCAGGTTTGCTTTACACTTGTTAATTTTCTGCGAGTTTCGAGTATATGACAAATCGTCATCATCGTCATCATCATCATGTCGCGCTATCAGCACGGATATTCCTGACCTTCTCTCGCCACACCTCCCTATCGTCCATTGCTTTCGGCAGATCCTCTGGGCTACATCCCGTATCGACACAGAGCTGCTGAATGTAGCTTCGAGCTGGACATCTTGCCTTTGCTCGTCCATGTGAAGGTGTCCACTGGAGTACATCACTCATGAGCTCGTCCCTACTTCTCCAGCAGTCTCCAGTGTGTCTGGTTCATCTAATTTTGATAGTTTTCGTGATGGGTAGCCGTATATCTGCTGCTTTGTGGGGTGCTGTCTCCAGGACTTGTTCAATATTGCTCGCAGTATTCTTGTGCAATTGCTGTCAAGCTTTTTCTCCATCCGCTTAGACAGCGTCTATGTGGTGCATCCATATAGCAGTATCGACACGATTGCTGCTTGGAAGAAACTGCGCTTCACTTCATCCGTCAGGTCTGACTTCCATATGACCGATAGCCTATAGATTGCTGTCTATGCCTTTGCTAGTCGCATGTCGATGTTTGTCTCGGTTGATGAGACACTGCTCCCTAGGTAGGTGAACTTGTCCACTAGTTTCAGAGTGCTACTGTTTAGTGTGGAGGTGTCGCTTCTTTGATTAAAACATATATTCCGTCTTGTGTGCATTGATATGGAGGCCGATGCCAACAGCGGCTCATTCCAGACTATGTAGCAGGGTTTCGGCTTGGGCGGGTGCATTTGCCAGAAGCGCTATATCATCGGCGTAGTCGGTGTAGTCGGCGTCGGTAATTATTTTTGTCATTGTAAAAATCAGTGCTGTATACTATTATGTGTCTTAAATGAAAGAACAATGAACTGTAAATCCAAAATTAGAATTTTTGAACCTGTCCGATTAGATATTACTATTAGAACGTGAAATTCTATTTTTAGAACAAGGGTAGAATTATTTGACTCGTGCTAGACTCGAAATTTCAGTAGAAAGAAGGAAAAAGGGCAGGGTTGGAAAGAACAAGCAAATGACCCTCACCCCTCTTCCGTCAAACAGTAGAGGAACCAAATGTATATAAATGCTCATAAAAGTTGAAAAATTACACTAGAGAGACCATATGTACACAATATAAGAATGAATTAGCACGTCCATTTCGACGAGAAGTTCAAAAGCTGGTTAGTAATAAATCGCTCTTCACTAAATTGTCATTTCAAATGCATGTAGGATTTTATTGAATTTTGTCATTGTAAAATCAGCGCTGTATACTATTATGTGTTTTAAATGAAAGAACAATGAACTGTAAAACCAAAATTAAAATTCTTGAACCTAGCCAAAGATGCTAGCGCTATTGGACTTATTAAAACAAAAACAAAAACAAAGTAAACGTAAATTAGAATGAAAAGAAGAAAAATAACTCTAATAAAATTCAAAGAAAAAGTAGTCGTGGACTTTAACTAAGTTAAAAGAATTTTAGTCATATGAGAAATACTTGTCGCTTATATCAATCTGAGGCAAAATTTTCCCACAACTTGTCAAAAATCTTTTATTCATCTCAACTTATAACACCATTGTTATAGCGTTTTTTTTTTGGGGGGGGTAGAATTTATGTGGCTATCTGCCACTGGAACTCCTGATTAAACAATGGTTGTTGGATGGGGTTCGAAGGTAATATTATGAATTTAATAAGTCTATGGCAGTGCTTTCGATCCATCATCATCATCATCATCATCATCATGTCGCGCTATCAGCATGGATATCCCTGACCTTCTCTCGCCACACCTCCCTATCGTCCATTGCTTCCGGCAGATCCTCAGGGCTACATCCCGTATCAGCACAGAGCTGCTGTATGTAAGTTTGAGCTGGTCGTCCTGCCTTTGCATGTCCATGTGAAGAGGTTCACAGGAGTACATCACTTTTGAGCTCGTCCCTACTTCTCTAGCAGTGTCCCGCTTTCGATCCAGGATGTCGTAACACCCAGTTGCGTTGCATTGAGTCGTTAGGGTGTAGCGAGATTTTGAATAAGAATAACAAAACTGACGAAAAAGATAAAGCCCATATTCCAATAAAAGAGTTGTTCGACGAAGTTACGAAAATGCACTTAGCATAGAGGGGTTTTAATGGGGGCGGTCAGGAAATTCTAACTGAAAAATTACTATAAGCCGAATTCGAATGGCTGAAAAAAACTGTCTGTCCCAATTCGCTCATTTGCAAGAAAATATTTCTTTACACAAAGTGTTCTTCGTAACAGCCTCAAATAGATAAGGGGGTTTCCTCGTGGTGTAATAGTTAAAGCGACAGACAGAGGAATCGTAGTAAACGAGTTCGTACTCCAGTCGCGCTATTACGTTCACTTTCGGGCAAATACCCGCGGGAAATGTAAAAAAAAAAAACCCTTACCCTCCCTGCTATGGGTTAAATTGTACCACTACTGTTCTTCTAGGATAATGGCTTTATTCATTAAAATAACCTACAAATGTTGATATGCCATTAAACAAAGAAACCAAGAATCAAATAGATAAATTTCTTATCAAGCGTAAAGGGGCTAAAGATATAAAACATTTTAATAAAACAAATAGTGAAAACATCAAAATCTCTGATATGTCCAATATGGTGATATCAAATGCAAACGAGTCTGGACCATAAAAAATCAAAGAAACGTCAATTATACAGTAAAAAATATTTAGCGATGGGTTTATTTGATGCTGAAATGAAAATGAACCGAGTCCAAAGTGAATTATGTGTGAAAAGAAATTATCATAAAATGAAAGGCTTCAAAGACATTTTTCTATAAGAGACAGTAATCTTAATGACAAATCTCCGGAGTAGATAAGAGGTTTGTTAAAATCTAAAAAGAAATGATAGATAAATGCTTATAGATTAAGAAAAGACGTACTAATTTCATGAGAATGTTCAAAGTTTTAGATAAAATACAAGCAAGTAGTTACCGTAAATGGCAGCCTGCCAGACAATCTGGCATATAAGTTGACCTCAAGATTTTCAGCTTCAAATTCTGGGTTTGATTTGTACCTGCAGTATAGGCCTAAACGAGAATAGGCAATGATAAACTATTGCACAATCATGAAATTACCCAGATAAACAACATACCGTAAAAGTCTAAGTGGCCGATTGGGTTATTTGACGTTCCAGTTTGTGCTTATAATCAGTGCATCTTCTGGAAACGGTATGGGATATAGTATTAATTACTTAGTTTTTATTACAATTTTATTATTTTATATTAAGCTTAAACCCACCCATTGACATAATGGTTAGAGTGTTAATGCCAATGATTCAGTCTCTGGTCGAGTCATATCAAAGACTCAAAAAATAGTACTTGATACCGCCTTGCAAGCACTCTGCATTATTAGGTGCGGATCAAGCGTAAATGTAGCAACCAAGGGAAAGAATTAGCGCCCTCCTCTACACCTGTTGTATAGCCACATAATACATATGCATGCAGAATCATAACAACGATACAATAAAGACGAGCGACACAGTTCTTTTGAAAAATATACCTCTCACTTTATTTGAAATGGTTCGAAAGGATTACCAAAGGTTTTACTGTGAGAGGGGGTTGGAGACTGAACAGAACTGCAACATATTGACCCCCCACTCTTATGGCCATAACAGCGTTTCTTTCCCGTTCTCCTGGGCTGCTCAACCAGCCTCTCTGAAACATGTTCCTCATTCCAGCATCTTCTCTCCAACTGATCTGAACTTCAACTGCTCAAACGGGGGTCCTATGGGCCCCTTCTGTTGGATGCTGGTTTTCTCTACCGCATCTTATCTCCAACCGACCTGAAATCCAACTGGTCGTACTTCCTGTGCACCTAGTTTTATAATAGTTCGACACCCACCTTCTTCTTGTGAGCGTCACAAATCGTACTCATTCAACCCGTCCACGGTCAAGGTTATATTCTGATATTCCTCGACCGGATGCACCTGTTATTTACACCGGTGCATTTCCTATTTTGACAGCTTGGCCGGGGTCAATATGCAACACACCTCGGTGTAGTAACAATGAAAAAGGAACCTTCAGGTCGTCCTTGACTACAGTCGGTCAACTTACTTATTTATATTAATCTCAATGTTGATTTGTTGAATATGTTCATCAATCACGAATTTAAATTACTATCTGCTGGAGTTACAGTAAATAGTGTATATCTATTATTACGAGTACTGTTCCACTGGTTAAACACGCTGTGTTAAAGGTTTAACTTTTAGCCTAACTGTATAAGTCGACCCCTATTTTTGTAGAAATTTTGTCATGTTTAAAATGTCGCAATTTTACCTACTTGCAAAACAATTTTTCGAACAATATTTAGTCCAGAATTTGAAAATGGAATGTAAATTATGTTGCAAAGTCATAGCTAGACGTATTATGACACATTGAATAGAACACTGATTGATGAATAGTTTGATAAAATGTTATGTTTTGACCGTTTGACCCGGCCAAAAATGCCATTCAGGGTGACGCACCGGAAGGAAGTGACACATTCTAGTGGCAGTTATGAGAGGAAATCGCGTGTGCGGAAATTGGCTGATGAAATGGGACGAGGTAAAGAAAAATCCCATTATACTCTCATAGACTGACGCACCGGAAGAGAGTAATCTCTGAACTGCATGACAGTTATTTCCGCTCGATGACGATCACACAGGCCATTCCAAAGAAAGCAGAAGTGACACATCCCGATCGCCAGACATCGGAAGAAGTTGCGGAGGCGTGGAGGCGTGTCCATATCACCGTGTGGGAGTTTGAAGGTAATATAAGGCCGACGAATTGAACAGAGGACAGTGGAGTTCGAGTGCCATTTGGAGTCGAGATGTGGTAGGGAAAGCCACACCCGGCCGAAGGGGCTCCGGTTGAGCAGCTATGGAGAACGAGAAAGACACAACGCTGACGGCCATAACTTCGGGGTCAAAATATTTCAGTTATGTTCAGTCTCCAGCTCCCTCTCACACGCAAACTTTGAACAACACTTTCGAAACCTACAAATAAAGTGAGAGGTAAATATTTTGTTAAAGAAGTCTTCCTGCGTCTTTATCATGCGTCTGTGTTTATTATTGTGTCGTTATGATACGGCACAAGAGAATATAACAAAAAGTGGAACAGCAAACTTGCTGAAATTTATCCGTTTCATTCACAAAAAAGGATAATAAAACTGTATTTGTAATTGTCTTTAATCGGAATCATTTTGAGATGAGGCTTCTTGATCTGAGAATTAATTTTTATTTATTGCGGACTTTTTGTCCTCATCTTTGTAATTTTTTGTGTTGTTTCTTCTTTCACTACGTTTCGGCCAAATTTCACCTCTGGCTTTCTTCAGATGATATACCGTGACCTCGGATAGGAATGCTGAGTCTTGTCACCGTATCCCCAGTAATTACTGTCTTCCATAGTTGTTGTCTATCGCACTACGTTTTTGACCAAGTAAACCTCTGGCCGGCTTGGGTAGGATTTGAAACCGCTATCTTCTGACAATGCTCACCTGGAACCGTAGAGATTCAACGCCTCTATCCGCTGCGCCTTCGGGGCCCGTGGTGCAGCGGATAGAGGCGTTGAGTCTCTATGACTGCCAAAATGAACAGTTTTGTGGCAAAGTAGCAAGCCAAAGAAGTATGTTTTGATTGTTTTGTATGTCACAAAGCTTTTATTTCAAAAACCATAGATCTAGTAACAAAACTACAATGAATAATGTTGTAAAGATGGCAAATCTTATAAAAAGAATAAGCCTTTAAAATATCGGGGGGGGGTTTAATATGAGATTAAATGGGTTCAAAAGAGATAATCATTTTCTACTTTTAAGCTCATAGACTGGGGAGAAATCCTGTATTAAATCTATGAAGAAAATGCACGAAATCTTTCGTGACAGTAACACAAAATTATTTGAAATGTTACCTTATGAACTTTTATATCTATCTGGTATAACTGAAATTATAAAAAAAATTCTAACATGGAAGAAAATAAATAAAATATTTTGAAATTCACCGACAATATTTCATGTTTTCAAAAGAAAAATACCGCTTTGGTAGGATGAAGTAAGAAATGGAAATTTCAGCATGATTTCCTTAACGAGTACTTTCAGCAAACGTTCAGTTATCAAATAGATAATTTCTGATTAATTAGAATCAATGAAGGAAAAAATTGATAATTATTTTCTGATTTTGAGCATTAAGCGAATCCATTGGGTTATTTATCGAGTCATAATATCTGAGGTACATTGATTTTCACTGAAAAAAAGAAATCCTTCAGCTGAAGAATGATCGATACTCAAGATTAAAATAACCATAAAATCCTTTTAAATCCCACCAAATAAAGAAAACTTTTTTCCCTTGGAGATTCCTTTTGAGTTACGTTTTGAAAGCTGGTTTGGATCTAGCCACTGTTTTTGTTTGTATGTTTGTTGCGTTGGATTCTCATTGTAAATTCCTTTTTCATCGCCATATTTGTTTCCGAAAGTTCCTGTAGAACCCATTTCTCTGACATCAAAATATTTCCTAGTGCTTTTAAACAACGAGCAGTAGAGTAATTACGCCTTTTTTAAGCGCTGGACTGCAACCTCGAAATAAGTGAGTTCAAACCCCAGTCGCGCTATTATGTTCAGTTTCGAATTAATGCTTCTGGAAAAGGCACCCCAGCAATAAATTAGATAGTATTATTATTGTTCTTCTACAAGGATGACTTGGCATTAAATAACCACGAAGGTTGGAATGCCATTAAGAAAGGAAACCAAACCAAACCTTTTAAAAGATGATTTTTAGATTTCCCTTTGATGGCATTAGGAAATTATGCATTCAACTAATTGATGTGGACAGTTTTAATTGGATTGTTATTGAAACGTACCATATTCAAAATCAGGTGTAAGAATTTGGGTCTCCTGTCAAAGATTTCCCGTGATACATATACTAAAGAAAGATTTCCATAATGTTGTCAACCTAACCCAAAGTAAATTAAATGGACTCGTCCGGGAGTTACTTATAGAAAAGTACCCACAAGTTAAGAGTAGGTTACACAACTAATCCCTTCTTCGTAGTCAAGTGTTTTTATCGAATAAAATCCAATTTGTTAGTCTCTTTCACTACTGTCAATCAACATCTAAACATTTTCAGAACAACCGGTACAAGAATGAACTGGTATGAACTGGTGGCCCATTGGTAGAAGTTCGGTTTCTGCATACTGGGGTTGCCGGTTTGATCTCTAGAGGTGGAGATCACGGTATGCACTGCTGATGAGACCCAATAAAGTCGAAACAGTTATTCAGTGTTCCGTATGTGGGTATTTGCCGGATTTTCTAGTCATGGCAATTTAATTAATATAATATCAATTCATCTAATTATATAAAGTAAGTAAAGTTGACGACCGGAGTCGAGGACGACCCAATGGTTCCCTTTTCAATAGCTACTACACCGAGGTGTAAGGGAAGGTGCCACTTCTTTCCCTTGATTGCTACATTTTACCCTTGATACGTACCTTATATTGCTGAGTGATAAGAAAGGAGGTATGAAGTACCATTTTTAAAGTCTTTGGTATGACGTGACCTGGGAGAGAAACCTAGTCTCCTGGACAATTGGCGAACACTCGCCCACTAGGCTAATAAGCCGGTATATATATATATATATATATATATATATATATATATATATATATATATATATATATATATATATATATATATATATATATATATATATATATATATATATATATATATATATATATATATATATATATTTTCTTGTTGTACAACTTTTCCAAATTTTTATATATTTTTACACATCCATCTACACTTAACATCACTAATAATACCCCTCACAGTCCTGATGATGGTTCAGCAGAACCGAAACGCTATAGTGTCGACTGACTTTGTTTCTCTATAAATCCCCACTTTTTATTTGGATTATTTGTTGTCAATTTTTCTTCAAAAATAGTTTGGATTATTATCCATTATTTTCTTCCATTTTGTCCCTTTGACTAACTTGATCCAGACCCATTCTCCCACCCTATTATCACACATCAACAACATCAAGATGTTTCGGAGATGCAGAGACCTACTCAAAAACAAGAAGACATCTATAACCAACTTTACACAAGAAAAATCACACCTACCTAAATGTCCAGCGTTTTTCATTCATTTCAGCATTTTCTTGGATTGCATAAGTCTGTGCCTTGAGGCTTGTATTCATGTTTTGGGATTTTCCTAGGCATATACATTAATATTAAAAAAGAAAAAAAAAACAGATTTATATGATTTGAATTTCGTCGAAAATGAGGAATGATTCGAAATCTCGTGATGAAATAACGGAAAGTGGATTATGCACAATGTTTCTAATATCAGGTGACGTATTTTAAAGAAACGAACGCTGATTCATTGATCAAACGGCCAATTTTTCTTGTCAAAAACAGCCCACTTTTCTTGTTGTACAACTTTTCCAAATTTTTATATATTTTTACAATTTTTATACATCCATCTACACTTAACATCACTAATAATACCCCTCAGTCCTGATGATGGTTCAGCAGAACCGAAACGCTATAGTGTCGACTGACTTTGTTTCTCTATAAATCCCCACTTTCTATTTGGATTATTTGTTGTCAATAAATATATATATATATATATATATATATATATATATATATATATATATATATATATATAATAAATATATATATATTCAGAATTTTTCTCTACATGTAAACTCTGCATTTGGGGGAATTACTTCATAATAAAAGAATAGTTTAATCTTGCAAAAAATATTTTTGACATATGTCGGAAAATCAAACAGAGCTAACTATTACACTACCAGACGCACACCGAAAAAGTGCTGAGTAAATGTTGTAGATTATAAAAGATTTGCTATCACTAGATCACTATCAGTAAACATACAGGATAGCGATAAGAAGATGAAGGAATTATATGACAAGTTTTTTAAAATCTTTTTTCAGAATTCGCACCGACGTGAGCCAGATTGCACATTGTATCGTCTTAATTCTTTTTTAAACCTCTAATCTTGTTTAAATGGTTTATAATCAAATCTATCTTTATTTTCTATCTTTATTCTCCCTTAACATATAACACGTGCACTCTGAAATTCTTTAAAGAAAAGACGATATTAATTAAAGAGATAAGTTTGTCGTTTTTATCTTAAATTTAAATTCCATAAAAACTCACTTTTCTCTCTGAATTAAAGAAAAAATAACCTCACAGCAAGACTTGAATTTGTATCTTTTTTTCTCACTTGGACAGGTTATCTTACCGTGATATGAGTTCAAGTCTCAGCGAAAGCTAACTTTAAAAAAAAAAAAAAGTTAGCTTTCGCCGAGACTTGAACTGCTCTGGTTTAGATAGTCTAAGCTTTTTATCGGATCTCCAATTCCTTCAGTTTTGGTCGGTTGGTTAATGTTTTATGGCATCTCAACTCTTGATGGATATTTACAACCAAATTTTATATATATATTATCATTCACAGACAGACTGTTCCGTTGTATCACAACTCTTCAGTGTGGCTAGACTCGAGAGATACTTCAAGCTGAGATCAAAATCCGACTGACTTTACGTCAGTCACACATCTTACCCCAGAGCCATCGTCATTCTCAGCATAAGTGAAGCAAGTTTTACGTATAACTTTCTACATATACGTTATCGGCTATTGCTCTTCAGCGTACGTGGCAGCCGGCAAATTTTCCCCACTATAGTGTTCAATTCCAATGTGAGGGAGCATATATATATATGTATATATATATTGTTGACCAACGACTGACGGTTTCGTTGTATCTCAACTCTTTAGTGGGGCTAGACCGGCAAGATGCTTCAAATTTGTAAGAGAATAGTTAATAAGGAACTTTATTTTAAACGAGCTGATTGAAATCATTTCTTCGCAAACATTTAAATTTCAAGTATTCCTATCGAACAGTAATAATTCTATTTAATATTTATCATTCATTGATACACAGGCAAATGGTGCCAAGTATTTGCTATTTAATACAAGTAATTCTATTTATCAAGTATTCCTTCTCATAAATGGCGTTCTCCCATGAATTGCTATCACTAGTGTTAGCCGTCCAGCAAAGACTTACATCCATCTGCTCTGTGCGGATACAAGCTACTATCTAAAGGACCAACTCGGAATGATTGTTGATAGAGTCAAGAGAATCTGTGTTGTCAGCCCGACCTGATGACAAGTGATTGTCTCTAACAAAGTTTCTTCTAAAAAGAATTAACGCAAATGTTTTAATCTCATATTGGAGAGAAAACATTTTTAAATCTCAATAAAAAGCCATTTAGTCTAGAAATGTTTTACGCCTTTTAAAAGATAATCTTTGGATAGTTAAAGTCAATTTAATGTCTATTTTATCGCAAAAATATCACGGTAAAGGTTAAAACAACACTTCTTCAAGTTGGCATATGTCAAATGACAAAATAAAATATATTTGCCACTGTTTTAGCTTTTCTTTTTTACTTCGTTAAATCATATTGGAGATTTTTTTCTGTTTCAAATATTTTTTGTAACGACAAAACGTCTGTTGCCAAATGGGTATACGCCAAATCTGATGAGGTCCAAATGGCCATGCTTGAACGATCAAGACCAATTGACTCCGTCAGATTATCCCTTTCCAGTTTATTCAGCTATTATAATCCTTAAAAATATTTACAACAGTATAGAAAAAAAGGTCATGACAATCGCTTATAACATCAGATCCAGTGACAGCTAGTCGCCTCATGTCAGCTGCAACTTCCAACCACAAGTAAAACGCAAAGTGTATCCAAACACACACACACACACACACACAAACAAACAAACACACACACACAAGATAGATAGATAGATAGATAGATAGATAGATAGATAGATATTGAAATCTCAATAAAATGCTATTGTTAGAAGACCAGTTAGTATTTAATATTTGATATTGATAATGTACCGTGACGCACACTACTTAAACGTATGTCGCTTAACGGCACCCTTTAAGTGGTTGTAACGAAACGTTTCAAAACTATCAATTCGACCGTGGTAACCTGACCGTGGTAAAAAGAAGTCTAACTCAAAACACTTCCGTTGGTTTTGCAGATAAGAAACTTATTTGTCACCTGGACCGTTTATAACATTCAGTCGAAAACAGACATAGAGAGAAAGACGTGTGTCAGCAAGAAGATTGACAGGTGGTGAACAGGGGAGAAACAAAAAGAGGCGACAGACGACTTTGTTATCTTTTTGCTCACCGTTGTTTGGTGCCGTTGGGTGCATTCGTGTATTGTTACTCACCTGAAGTTAGGATTGAACCTGCAACCTCCAGATGATTGTCACCTTAGAAGTTTTGGGAACCAACGCCAATAACCGTTACGCTATGTGTCCTGCAGGCGAGTAACAATACAGGAATACTTAACACTTGTACCCGATTATGGCTAACGGAATCAGAACAGGTGACCCCCGTGGATTCAATAAAGGACGTAGTTCGAAGTTCCATGAAGGTTCCCGAGTTCGACAAACACCTGAAAAAGGCCGGAGGACATATCGGCCGAAACATTGTGGAAATAACAATAAAGATGAAGACAATAGTCCTAAAACTCTTAATGATCAAAATCATTGATTTCGTATTTTTATAAAGCATCATTTAACAGTTTCTTTGGAAACAGCCTATGCTTGTTGTATTTGTTCCATCCTTCCTCTATGTATGAAATCGAATGACCTGAAGAAATCTACGGACAATATAAGGGCTTCGAAATTCTTTGCTCGTACTCTTTCGATGATTCGACAGATTTTTAGAATTTGCGAGGTTGTGAAGTTACTTTCGCTTAGAATTTATTCGGTTTTGGGTTTGATACAATTGAGAAGCAGAGCACTAGAAACCTTTACAGCTATAGCACGGAGAATTATGTTTCTACAGTTAGAGATTTCGTGGTCACCTTTCTTGGGAAAGGGTAGAATGCAATCTTTCGTCCATTCCTCTAATGTGTTTTCTTCATAAAATTCGTTGCATAATCGGAGAAGTATATCGTCAAATTATCTTGTCTTCCAAACTTCAGGGGGTATTTCGTTGAGGCCTGCAGGTTTTCTATTTCTAATTTTTTCAGTACTGTGTCAAATTATTCCTCTGTGAACTGTCCTAGTTTGATATCAAGTTGGCTATTAATAATTTTTGGATCGGTTTGTTGTTTATTTAAGGAAGGTTTCCAAACATATTCTGAAAATGTTCTTTTTACTTCTAGAGTCTTTCTTCTTGGCTAGCAGCTTTTAGCTTTGCTTTCGATGTACTCTTCCTTCCGCTCACTTCATTCACCGTCTGTCATACTATTCGCGATTGACTATTTTTTACCAAATTTCTAATTTCATTGATTTGGCTATGAATATTAGAATTGTTCTATTTGGTATATGCTAGTTATTTCTCTGAGCTATCTTAGGTTTCAGTGCGTTGACATTGGTTGAATTATTTTTTTAAGTAAGAATGTTTCTTCCTAACAACTAGTGCCTCCAGAAGAACTCTGCATTAGGTTCCTATGCACTCTGCTGCTGCTTCCATCTGGGTAGTAAAAAGGTTTTCACATTCATCATTCAAAGTATGTTTTAAATGTCTCCCGAAGTGTATCAAATTCGTTTCTTTCAGTTACCATTTATTTATGGTTTATATATTGGTAAGTAAGGAAGAGTCATAACGTGTGATTTTGACTCTTTGTTTCTTAGTTCTGTATAGACTCAGGCGTTCTTTACCAAGACAATTCTTTGATCCGAAGATACTTCTTCAAATGAGGAATATGCCTCACAGTTTAGGGCGCTGTTAATCCATTTCTTGTTTATAAATATGTCATGTAGCTGTACTTTAGCGTTATTTAAATTTGGTGGAGGTCCATAGTTTCACTCCCTCTTTAAGAATTTAGTATTTTGGTATGAAAGACTGTTCTCGAGCGAGAAATCTGCAAGATATTCGCCATTTCCATTTGGCAAGTTGAGTAAACAAAATCTCTCATTTCCATTGCTGCTTATCTAAGCACTCATGTCTTCATCAGTAATTAGAATTTTGTGTTTGGGGATGTGTCAAACAAGTAAAGATAGTCTGTCATAGAAAATTATGATATCCGATTTATCGCTGTGGCAAGAGACGATTGTTGTGCTGGGGTTGCTATCAAATGTAACGCACATAATTCTCTGTTGGGTTCTCTCAATCTTATTTAACGATTTTAAAACTCGAGAATTTTACCCAGTCGGCTGGGGCTGTAGAATACACCGACTGCACCTCTGCAGAGGGATAAACCCCCACCCCATGAGTGTCCTGTTTATGACACTAAACAATCTGATGGTGAGGTTCCAGTGATGCTGGAGCTTTGGGGAATGCAAAGTACCTATTTATTGCCATCACTCCCAGGTTGACTCTGGCCTGGAGTGGTAGCACCTGATACGGGTCCTATCTATGTGTTGAATAGAACTAATCGGTGGTTGGCGTTTACGGTTTTCATACATTTAAAATGCGTATTTATGCTCAACTGAATTGTTTAAAATAGAACTGTTTTGACATTGGAACTGGGTACTAGTGCTGAACTGAATTATCTGAAACAAAACTGTTTGACATTTAACTCTGAGTATTGCCCAGTTGGCTGGGGCTGTAAAATACACTGACTCCACCTCTGCAGAGGGATAAGACCCCCCCCCAACGAGTGTCCTGGATATGACACTAAACAGTCTGATATTGAGGTCCCAGTAATGCTGGGGCTTTGAGGAATACGGAGCACCCCTTTATTGCCATTGCTCCCTGGTCCACTCTGGCCCGGCGTGGTAGCACCTGATAGGGCCCTATCTATGGGTTAAATAGAACCAACGGCATACTTATGCAAAACTGAATTGTTTGATTAAACTGAATAGCTTGAAATAGAAATCTTCTTGACAATTAAACTGTACTTACATTTAAACTGCGTGCTTATGCTTAATTGAATTATTTGAAATTGAACAGTTTTTGACATTGAAACTGTACTTACACTAAACTGAATTATGATATATAACTGCTTGAATAGTTTGAAATAGGAATGTTTTTGACAATTGAACTGTGTACTCATGCTAAACAGATTTGTTTGTAATAGAACTGATGATTTACATAAAAATGGATTTGGCATTAAATAACCTACAAACGTTGATATGCCGTAAAACCAAACAAACAAAATTCGAGAATTGAAAAGCATTCCTGCACCTCCAATGGCGGAATTAATATATATATATATATATATATATATATATATATATATACTGAAAATCAGAATTTTCAAAAAAAAACTTGTTCGGGGTGTTTTTGTTTATGAGCGATATATATATATATATATATATATATATATATATATATATATATATATATATATACGTGATGCATTCAATAGGTTTCTAAACATTTTTTCTATAGGGATTTAAAATAGACATTTTAAAAAATAGACATTTTAAAAATAGACATTTGAAAATTCAGTATGTTATTGCTATACATTTTATGAGATGACTAACCAATTTTTATGATTTCAGCTCCAAATAAAAAGCTACAGCAGGAATTGGAATACACCCTACTCAAGCCTGATTGTCACAGCTGGTGATTTTCAAAAATGCAATCCGGACGTGCGGACACTTTAGAAGAACGATATGCAATAAAATTATGTTTTAAACTTGGAAAAAATGCCACAGAAACGTATGGAATGCTTCAGACTGCTTTTCGACCATCTTGCATGAATCGAGTATCAGTTTTTGAGAGGCATAAGAGATTCAAGGAAGGCAGGGAGTCTGTGAGGGATGATGAGGGGTGTGGAATGAGTAAGGAAGTCAGAACACCAGAGTTGATAGGCCAAAGGGTTAGGTTTAGGGTTTTAAGGGAGTTCAGGAAGAGATTCCGTCGGAAGAGGCAAGCACTCTTGAAATAGGGTCAGTGGCATTTCCACCAGGACAATGCACCAGTCCACAACTCCATCCTTGTCACAGACTATTTGACCAAGATAGGCATCAACACAGTTCCTCACCCTCCCGATAGTCCAGATCTTCGTCCCTGTGACTTTTGGCTATTCCCTAAGCTCAGAGGCTGTCGTTATGAGACAATTGGGGAGATGAAAGAAGCTGTGACGAAGGTCATTGACACGCTCGCACAAGAGGACTTCCATGGGCTTTCCAGAAGTTGTTGGAACGGTACAACAAGTCCATTGGAGCCGGAGGAGATTACTTGACAGGGGACTAGAGTTTCATGTGTGTACTGTCAATAAAAGTGCCCATACGAAAAAAGTTTGGCAACTTATTTAATGATCCTCGTATATATATATATATATATATATATATATATATATATATATATATATATATATATATATATATATGCATGTTTGGTTAAAATGAAAATATAAGGAAGAATATGGCCCAATCGGCTTGGGCTGCAGAATACACTGTCTGCATCTCTGCAGAGGGGTAAGACTCCTCCAACGAGAGTTTTGGATATGACACTAAACAATCTGATGATGAAGTTCCAGTAATAATGGAACTTTGGGGAATGCGGAGTACCCCTTTATTACCATTGCTCCCAAGTCAACTCTGGCCCGGAGTTGTAGCACCTGATAGGGTCCTATGTATGGGTCAAAGAGAACTGCTTGACATTTAAACTGTACTTATGCTCAACTGAATTGTTTGAAATAGAACTGTTTATTCATTTAACTGTTTGTGAACAAAAACTGTACTTATGGTAAATTGAATTGTTTGAAATATAATTGTTTATATGTATAAAAATAGATTTGGCATAAAATAAACTACAATGGTTGATATGACATATAATCCAACCAAACCAAAACCAGAAAGAATATTTGAGTTTTCTAAATAGTTTTTCTTGTTTACGAACTTCTTTTTCGTCTGGATAGAAAGAAATCGTTCGAAAGAATTGAAGTTTCGAGCCTTTTTTACGGAATTTTAAGAATGGTACAATTTGTTTTCATAGAACTTATACAGGTTAATCTTTGTCGTCTGAAGCCATAAAAAAATAGCATGTACTGGCTTTTTGACATAATTGTTTTAAACGAAATTGGTGTTTGCTATTGAAGAATTGGTTGACGTCATGTACGGTCATGATTCAAAGCAGAATGGTACAGATCGATAATCTACCAGTTGATATCACTCAGACGAATAAGGAGTCGAATTCTAAAAGGCAAATATATTGAGAAATCCCCTGTCCTTGTGCGAAAATTTGCTTGTTTGTTTGTTTATTGGGGGGTTGTTTGTTTGTTTTTATGTTTTTTGCTTGGTTTTGCTTTGTATTTTGTTCTTTTTGTTTTCTTTTTCTTTTTCTTTTAATGTCTTGAGTATTTCTTGTCTTGTTTTGTTTTTGTTTTTTTGTTTTGTTTTTGTTTTTTTTTTTACTCTTCGTTTCTATAATATTAGAGTCTTTTGACGTCCTGAGAAAACATTACCAACGAATACACACGACTTGAAACAGGTGAGTGTTTTGTTGAGATTATTTCTAATCTCACTCTGATCAAAATAACGGCAGGTGAAACGTTTAGATAGAGTAATATTAGTTCATGCGATAGACATTCCCTTCTAGGGTAAGTGAATTCGTATACAAAATTCGGTTGGAAAATAGGTGTTGTTACTTTTTGTTGAAATGGGTTGTTGCTAATTACTCGTTGGATGTTTTAAAATTTTGTTGTAAATTAGTCTTGTATATTTTTCCGTGTCTACAACAGAAGTATAATGAATTGAAATACATCCTAAGTTGGTTTGTTTCTTTGTTTAATGGCATGTCAACCTGCGTTAGTTATTTTAATGCCAAAACCATTCTTTTAGAAAGAAAGTGCTGGTATTATTTAACCCGTAGTTGAAGGGGGCTGCTAAAAGAGTTCATGTCTTTCCCAACGATATTAGTCCGAAAGTAAATGTTATAACGCGATCGGAGTTCGAACTCGCTTACTACGATGTCGCAATCCAGCATGGGGACTCCCTGTAATATATTTTAATCCACATTTATCATGTATGTAGTAAGCGTGCATCTGATTACAATAAAATGAATTAAAGATATTATCATTGATCTTATTGGTAACGAATCCTGGAGACAACATCCCACGAAACAGCAGCTGTACGGCCACGTACCACCCATCTCGAAAACATCCAAATTAGACGAACAAAACATGCAGGACACTGCTGGAGAAGGTTGGACGAATTCATAAGCGATGTACTCCTGTGTACCCCTTCACACAGACGAGCGAGTGTTGGGCGACCAGCTACAACCTATATACAACAGCTCTGCGCTGCCACTGGATGCAGCATGAAAGACCTGCCGGGAGCGATGGACGATAGAGACGAGTGGCGAGAGAGGGTCAGGAAAATCCGTACTAATAGCACGAGATGATGATGATTATGATGATGGTATCAATAATATTGTCATGTTTTCTTTGTTGTTTTGATTTGTTTTGTTTTGTTTTTTCAAGGGCTTTTGTGAATTTGATGATCTGCGATAAAATTATGGAAGCCAGTATTTATTCATTCTAGTTTTATCTTTGAAATTCTTTGAGGAATCATGTATGTGAAGTGGTGATTAATTGGGCTCTGATAACGAAACATTTATATGTATATTGCTTTTTTTTTTTTTTTTGACCGACCGTAGTCGAGGGCGATCCGAAGGTTCCCTTTTCAATAGATACTACACTGATGTGTAAGGGGGCGCTACTCCTTTCCCTGTAATGCTCCACTTACCCTTGATCAGAACCTTAAGGAGGTATCAAGTACCATTTTTAAGTCTTTGGTATAACTCGACCAGGGATTTAACCCCAGTCTCCCTGACCATTAACAAATACTCCAACTATATATATATATACCTGGTATACTGGTTATTGTCGTTAAGAATAGACACGGTGACACGAGTTAAAATGCTAAACGAAGCTCTAGTACCCTTGGGAAAGGTACAAATCCAACAACTCACCCTCCATCTATGAGCAAATAGTAGGGCAGACTAAGCGCTTTAACCTTGGTATGGCAAACAGTCTGAGAGAAAGAAAACTGAATCCAAGCCTTTTAAACTCACCTTAAAAAATTACCTTGTGTCTCATCCTACTCGTCGCTAAATACACACACATACACACACACACACACACACACATACTTATAGGTACATACCAACATGTTTACAAACTAAAGATGTGTGTATGTCTCAGTCTATGTCTACTTGCATGCATAACATTCATGATTTATCTCAGTGTTTGGAAGTGCTGTAGTGCTTGTAGACAATACTGATTTATTGCCATTTCGAATAATCGAAATGATTCAGAAACGTCTTCTGACGAGAGCTACGTCAAATGTTGAGAATTTGCCAACGTTCGAACAACTGAGAATGAACGGTAGTCAAACTCGAGACGGAAATCAAATTGTTTGCTTGTCAGTGTAGCTTACTTAATAACAACCTATCAACATAACAGTGCTGCCAGCCAATAGGTCTGGCGTCTATAAAACGAAAGCGATTCGACAGGTTTATCTCTTAGTCTAGGTAAAACCTTGATTTTAAAGGTTAATACAGAGGGACCCCACTGTCTGCAAATTGTCAGCTGTGAAATATTGAAGTAACATTGAATTAATTTTTTTTCTTTTAGGAGATTATTTTCAATTCTCCGCGTTTCGTGTGATTTTTAACAGAAAAAGAAAAAAAAAACACAAACTGTTATTTAAAAAAAAACATTATTTTATTGATAGAATCTTAGTAAATTTATGAATTTTTTATTAACTTACATTATTTGCATTCTATTTATTTTTAGATAATATATTTGGTAGGATGTCAATACTTTCTATAAGTTATTTTGCTGTTTTGTTTTACTTTTTAAGAGACCAACAAAACTTAATTGTGTTGGGTTAGTAAAATGGTAATTCCTGTGTATGGAATAAGTGAGAGAGAGGCTCTCTGTGATTGGATATACAAATCACATGATGAGCCCAGAAGTCTTGGCGCAAAAATCTGTAGCGAACAGGGTATCTCTAAACTAGAATTATTTCTATATCAAACAGGGTTAGAGATATAGTCGCCGCTGACAGTTGTCCTAATACAATAAAATAAGTATTTATAAAAGTAGAAAAGAACGTAAAATAGAAAAATACTAATTATTAGGCTTTTTGACAGACATGCAAAACAACAAATTAAACATAAAAAAAAGGACAAACAACAATAAAAGAATTCGTTGGTCATAATGGTGAGAGTGTTCGCCAAGGGCCCGAGAGACCTGGCTTCAATCCTAGGTCGAGTCATACCAAAGACTCAAAAAAATGGTACTTGATGCCTCCTTGCTTAACATTATAAGGTACGGATCAAGGGTAAAGTGGAGAAATCTAGGGAAAGGAGAAGCACCCTCCCCTACACTTGGTGTAGTAGCTATCGAAAAGGGAGCCTTCTGGTCACCCTCGATTAAGGTCGCCAACTTTATATACATATATGAGGTTTTTTATGTGAAACAAGGTACTATGAATAGTACGTTTACATTGAAATATTTTACGGACGGAGATACATGGTTTTCTTTTTGGTCCTTTGTAAGAAATTTTATATTTAAAAAAAAACAACATTTTTAAGTGTTTAAATCTAGTAAATATTGTCACTAACAAAGTCCTGTAGTGGGTTAATAATCTTGTGGATTTATGTTTTAATCGTTCCAGGTTATTTTCTGTCAAAGGTCCTTCGTTCTTTGTTTTATAGTTACTTCTCAAATTTACTTGTCCGGAGTCCTGAGTTCAACTTACTTTATTTTTTAAGAAAAGGGAATATCTAAGCTAGAAACAGGAAGTGATAATGAGTCATAAATCAAATTTCTTCCAGACAATTTGTCTAGCACAAAGGATGTTCTTTGGACATACTGGTGCTTATTTTGTTACATTTACTATCATATATTTAATGCTGTTAAAAATTATAGGCTTTTTTTAGAACAAGTGAAAGCGAGTCTCTTGGTTCAAACTTCATTATTATTATTATTATTATTATTATTATTATTCACTCATGAGAGCTTTTCACATCAGCTTTAACCGATGGTTTTTCACTGGAGTCTGAGTGACAGCAAGTCTCCTCAAGTCTCTGGGACTCTTCTAAGTATTCTGGCCGTTCTCAATAATGCTGTCGTTTGGATGGTCTCTACTCGTCCGCCAACTTCCAAGTCCTCTAGTCCCTTTAGTAATCCTTTAGTTACTTTTCCAAACGCACCAATTACAATTGGTATTATTGTCACCTGCATGTTCCACAGTTTTTTCAATTCCCCTGCAAGGTCGAGGTACTTATCCTTCTATTCACATTCTTTCAGTTTTATTCTGTGGTCAGCCGGGACAGCAAAGTCGACTATTTTGCAAGTTCTCTTTTTTTTTTTGTTGATTATTATTATTATTATTATTATTATTATATATCTATATTTATTTTTAAAAATTTTGAATTTGGGGTCCCATAAATCCAAAATCCTGTCAGACAGACTCCACCAGACGTTCCGTGAGGCGGGGACGTTAACAGCTCCCAGAAAGACAGCCCTAAGATTCCAGATATCTTCTTCAGAGCGCCAGTAAGTCCCTCAAACTCAATTTTATACACAGGGACGACTGTATACTGTTATTGTTTCACGTGTTGATAAATAAATTGTTAGCATTAACTGAAGTATTAATTCATTTATTTGTTGCAGTTAGCCTTAGAATAAACTCTATACTAACACAATAATTGTTTTACTTTTTATAAAACCAGCTCTACTAATTAAAATTAGTTTTTCTTGAACCTTATTATTCTTTATTATTATAAAAGCATAGTACCCATCAAAAGGAAAGGATTATTTAAGTACTTCTGCCTGGGATTGAAACATTGATCCCTGGTATTCAGGCTGGAATATAGGTGTAGTACCTGTTTCCTTCTGTTTGTTATTACCAATTTAGAATGATTGATTGTCCTCCTTTGATACTTATACTGCGTAATCATGTTTGATATACGGTCATTATTTTTAAAAATCCATCACTGCGTTAAAAAAGAGATGTTTTAAAACATACCTGGTCCAATTTTCATGCTTTTGTTTACATGTTTTACATGTCCTTCGTACATTCAATTACAGAGATAACATTTTTAATATTACTCATTCAGTTCCCCTGTATTCTGAAATAAGTATTATTTCCCCTGTATTCTTAAATAAGTATTATTTACTTTGAATAAGTATATTATACACACCACATTCTTATTGTAACATTTTGAAACCCCTTGTACAATAAAGTCTCCCATATATTTGACATTTTTAAGTTGACATTTACTATTGATTAACTTTGTATCGTTAAGTAATTTTTACTTTTATAATTTCTTTTAAATTGATCAAAATTTTGACATCCGAGGGTCATTCAATTACTATGGGGGATTTCTAAATAAAAACAAAATAAAGAAAAATTCTCGTAATCTCGCAGAAATATGTTTTAAGGCTATTCAAAATGGTGGAAAATCAAATTAAGTGCTCTATATTCTAATAGAGGTTTATCATCAAATTTGTAAAAGATTATGGGATGTGTACGGAGAAGTTAAACCAGCTCATTGGCGTAGTGAGTAGAGTATTCGCCAATGGCCCGAGAGCCTTGGGTTCAATCCCAGGTCGCGTCATGCCAAAGACTTTCAAAATGCTACTTGATACCTCCTTGCTTAACACTCAGCAATATAAAATACGTATCGAGAGTAAAGTAGAGCAATCCAGGGAAAGGAGTAGCGCCCTCCCTTACACCTCGGTGTGGTTGCTATTGAAAAGGGAGCCTTCGTGTCGCCCTCGACTACGGTCACCAACTTTACTTTTAACTTACGGAGAAATGTGTTTTAGTCCAAAAGAATGTTTACTAATGGACTAAATATGGGTTTGCCACCACGACGACCCCACATCAAAAAGACAGTTCATGAGCTGGAAACACATTAACTGTGCTATAAAGAAAACGTTCCGGTAGCAGCAGTCAGTAAAGAAGATAATGCTGACACTCTTTTGGTACCCAACATTATTATGTTTAAAAAGATATATATTTATATATAAGTATCAGAACCAAATTTGAATGTCTGGTTTTCACATTGCATTTTATATATAAGCAGATAAACACATAAGTAATGATTGCGTTTAATGCCATTAAAGAAGAAAGTGGCTAATAGGATTGGCAAATAGAACTGGCAAATAATTCTGAAAATGGCGGATGATCGTTTAAATGTATAAGAGACTTCTTTTTGGATATTTTTTAAATTGCCAACAGATACAGAATAAACAAGCAAATAAGAATTGAATATGTTAAGGTTAAACATAAACAAAGGATTTATTTAATAAATAACTTGCAATTTGTTAGAAGAATTTTGAGGGTAAGTATCTGCTTATTCTCTGCATATACTTCTAAAATAAAAGAAGAAAGCATGACCCATCCCTTGTTGCATATGACAAAGTGGCCATATTTGGACATGGATGTACGAGGGTTCTAAGTTTCACATAGAAAGAAAAGCCTTAGCTGAACATTTTTGTTGTGACCACACACTTTCACTTCTTTTAAAACTTGGATAAATAATTCAGATTTAATCCAATTTCAGTGCAGGTGAGGCCCATACAAAGGTTAAATATGTACAACAAATCTAAAAATGGGACAGAGGCCCGAGCTGTCATAAAGTATCTGAAAAAGAAAATACAATGATCATTAAATAAGTTTCCAGACTTTTTGTGTATGCACTTTTATTGATAGTACACACATGAAACTCTAGTCCCCTTCGAAGTAATCTCCTCCGGCTCCAATGCACTTGTTGAACCATTCCAATAACTTCTGGAAGGCCCTATCGAAGTCCTCTTTTGTGAGCGTGTCAATGACCTCCTTCACAGTCTCTTTCATCTCCTCAATTGTCTCATAACGACAGCCTCTGAGCTTAGGGAATAAGCAAAGGTCACAGGGAGCAAGGTCTGGACTGTAGGGAGGCTGAGGAACTGTCTTGATGCCCATATTGGTGAAATAGTCTGTGACAACGATGGAATTCAGGACTGGTGCATTGTCCTGGTGGAAATGCCACTGACCCGATTTGCATCTCTTCCTGAACTCCCTTAAAACCTCAACATAGTAACCCTAACTCTAACCCTTTGACCAATCAACTCTGATGTATTGACTTCCTTACTCCTCGCACACCTCTCATCATCCTTCACAGACTCCCTGGCTTCCTTGAATCTCTTATGCCTCTTAAAATACTGATGCTCGATTCGTGCAAGATGTTTGAAAAGCAGTCTGAAGCATTCCATACGTTTTTGTGGCATTTTTTCCAAGTTTAAAACACAATTTTATAGCATATCGTTCTTCTAAAGCGTCCTCACGTCCAGATTGAATTTTTGAAATTCACCAGCAGTAACAATCAGGCTTTTGTAGGGTGTATTCCAATTGCTGCTGTGGCAGTTTATTTGAACCTGAAATCATAAAAAGTGGTCACCTATCTCATAAGATGTGTAGAAATAACATACTGAATTTTCAAGGTTCTACGACAATCTTAAATGCCAGTACAAGAAAGTCTAGAAACTTATTGAATGCACCACGTATGAGAACTCAAGAAATCTATGAGTACATGGTAAAGTTACTTGTTAAAGATTCCCCTTCCAATGCAACTGAGAAGAAGCAGGCTGCAGAATTTAAGCGAGACAGGGACAAAACAGATGACCCTCGGTCAGGTCACCTTAAAACTTCAACTACTGATTAACAAGTTGATACCATTAACCGTAAGGTTTTGGATGACAGACACCTTATTGTCTCACAGATGGTTAAGTCCATAGGCATTTGTTCTGATTCGGTCTACATTGTTTTAATTGAGATCTTTCCAGGACACTTCTGACTCACTTCCGGTTGGCCTTTACCGCAGACTAGTAACTCAAGATGAAACTTATGTTCACCACTTCGAACCTTCGATTTAAAGATTTAAAAAAAAAAAGTAGAAACACTGGTTCTCCACACCCTAAAAGGTTTAAGCTGGCAGAATCTGTTGGCAAGGAAATATCTTCTGTTTTGTTTTTAGTTTTGTTTAATTTTTGTTTTTTTCTTTTTTTCGTTTCTGAAGGCATAATCATGATAGACTACATCGAAAAAGGGAAAATTATCAATGGACATTACTATGCATTTGAATTAAGACAACTGAAGGAATCAATAAAGTCGAAACGCCGAAAGAAGCTGAGGGAAGGAGTGCTCTTGTTCTAAGATAACACGCCCGTTCACATTGTTCAGCCTGCAGTAGCTATGACTTTGAATTGCTATCCCATCCCCCTTAATCACCACACTTTGCTCCATCTGACTTCTTCCTGTCTCCTAAACTAAAATCCCACATGCGTGGCCATTATTTTGGAAACAGTGATAAGGTTATATATACTCCGGGGACCAGGATGAAACTTCCTTCCGAGATGGGATTGCAATGCTTAAGCATCATAGGACCAAGTGTATTGATGTCAAGATAGACTATATGAAAAATTAGCGAAAAACTGCCTTGTTTTTTCGTCTCAATCAGTGTGAAATATTTGAAAGACCTTCGTATATTAGAAATGACGGTGATATAATTATTATCGGGGCCAAAAATGAAATCAGTGACCCAACCACATATGTTTCGTTTACTCCGTTCTAAATCTTAAGAAAATTCATGGATCTTCTCATCCTAAATATAAGTAAAATAGTTGAGCAAACTGGGTTCTATAGACTTGGTAATACATTTTTATCTACGGTTTTTAGCAAAACACAGAATTGTGCAAATGCAGCACCCTCCATATTTATCAGACCTCTTTCTGTAAAACTTTTTCTTGCTTTCTAAACCAAAGCTTCCTTTTAGTAGTAAATAACAGCGCTGAAGGGCATCGACCAATGAAACAAGTTTATTAAATCATAAGGTCTTTGTTGAAGAAAACGTTTAATTCATTGTTCATTTCTCTCTGTGTAAATACAGCTTAGTATATATACACTTAGTATATATACTTAGTATATATACCCATCACGGCCAACTAGTAAATGCTGTCCCATATGTTACAATTATAGGCTGATTTCTAACTAGCCGATGCAATGTAAACAAAAAAATAACATTTTTTTTTTTGTTTCTCAACAATTTTTTATTATCAAATTTCTGAAAAAAAAAGAAAAAATAATCAGTTTGTGTCTAAAACTAAAACAGGCCGTATAGGCGATGGAAAGTCATAAAAGTAAGATAACACGTGGCAGTTTATAATTCGTGGATTAGTAAAAGACAACGTGTAAATATGCATTTTAATGCTGAAAGAAATTAAAATAACGTCGGATAAATTCTACTAACATGATTATATTATTTTCTCAATTCAATTTTTAAAGTTAATTCTCTTTTTAGATTAATTTCATATGCAGCCGTAAATCTTTTTTTCATTTCATCGGCCTGTTAAAAATCAGCCTGTTAATGTAACATTCGGGGCCGTATTTACAAGTTGGCCGTGATACCCACACATACACCAATGTGTGTGTGCGTGTGTGTGGTATGTGCAACAGATGCAACTTAAATAGTGCCTTCGGTTTATTGGCCCGGAAACTAAAACAGATACATAGAGTTCACTAACATCATAGGATAGACCATGTTTTCAGCTATAAAAAGAGTTTTTTAAACATAGTTACCAACATTGGCTTTTCAATTTCGTTGGAAATTAACAAGAGCTTGTATATCGTACTTGCATAAACGAATGCCATGAAATTTTTTATCACTGCGATGATAGCGTTATTGTCAGGAAAATGCTCGCGTACATAACATTTATCGGCCTGATTCGTGTAGATCAATTGATCGAGGTATTTTTCCTTTCGCAGGCGAACGGTTTGCCTCTGCAGAAATCCGCTGCCCACTGTCTAACTTTTCTCACATCCACTGTCTTGTTTCCACAAAAGTTTAGCAAGCGTCAATTCATGTCAGTTTGTTTTGTTTTTTTTTCAAGTGGAATTTAGTTACACAATTCTTTTTCGTTTGTACTTTGTACTGTGACTAAGCTTTTATAAGAAAGGATATAAGAATTATAGGCGGGAAAGTTCAACTTCAACAGCAATACCACCAAAACATCCGCCTCGGACGTCGAGGGTCAACAAAATAAAATATAGCATAGTTTTGTTGAAGTAATCGTTGTACAAGTGTTGTATGTAGACGCTTATTCATTGCTGTTGAAATGCTTACACAATGATGCTGACTGTATAGAAAGTATCTTACAGCTCTAAAACAACTTGCTGATAAAATTTTAGTTGCATAAGCTTAAATATTTGCTTATAAATATATTTTCTCTCCAACAGAGTGACATACTCACACAAAGACCTTTTACACCCGAAAAATTTCTTGATTAAATTTAAGCAACGCAAACTACTTCATTGAATGCATGAACTTTTCATTCTTGTAATGTAAAATTAGAGAATATTGACGCTCCAATAAATAATATTTTTTCTTTCAAGAAAAGACCTTATAACTTTTGTTTTTTAACAAACTTTTCACTGAAGTTGAAGAAATAAGATTTTCTAAATTTGTGGATTGATGTTTTATTCAACCATTTACACATTTACAGATATATATATATATATATATATATATATATATATATATATATATATATCAAGTTGGTGACCGTAGTCAAAGGGGACAAGAAGGCTCCCTTTTCAATAGCTACTACATCGAGGTGTAGGGGAAGGCGCTACACCTTTCCCTGTATTACATCACTTTACCCTTGATACGTACCTTATATTGCTGAGTATTAAGCAAGTAGGTATCAAGTACCATTTTCAAAGTCTTTGGTATCACATGACGTGAGATTGAACCCAGGTCTCCCGGACCATTGGCGAACACTCTATTCACTAGGCTAATAAGCCGGTATTGTCGAATTTCTTTTTTTGGGGGGGGGACCAAAAACTGACTTTAATGCCAATTAACAAAACAAAAAAATGTTGTATGTAAAGGTCCCAATGCTAAAAATAAATAAGTCGGAGCTAAAAACAAATAAGACACTTATTACACAAGTTACAAACGCTTTATTCTATAAAGTGGACAAAAACAGACTACAGCTAGTGGGTTTATCGTGGAATAAAAAGCAATATTTTAGAGTTTAATGTCTCTGGATACAATCTCCAGCGATTTCCATGGTATTCGAGTATTGATGTGATATTAGATTATTTTCTGTCTTATCTGTTAAAGTCGTCGTCTGTTAAACGGAAATATTATTCAACTAAGAGTAATGTATAATGATTTATGTTCTTATTCTATATTTATCGTTCTTTATTCTAAAATTGAATGGCTATTCAGATTTCTCCACATATTGTTTGGAGGAACGCGTGCATTCTAAATAGTAGAAATGTATTTTTCTATTACAATTAGATTCGTGATAGATTTTAAAGCGCTATTTGTTATATGACTGGTAATTAAATTAAGAATTTTTTGGTGCGTATGCTTATATTTACCAAGCCTTCTGCATGAGTAGGATGCGATACTAGGTCAGTTTTGTAATCAGAGTTTAAAAGGTTTGAATTCAGAGTTTTCATTCTCCTAGACCATAGTTTCCCAACCAAGGTTAAAGAGATAAGTCTGCCCTACTATTTACCCATAGCTAGAGGGAGAATAATTGAATTCATACTTTTCCCAAGAGCTATGTGAAATCCTGTCTCGTCAAAGATTTGAACTCGGGTCACCATGTCCATTTCTTAAGACGGTAACCATTGCACCACGAACGCCTTTGTGTGCATTTACGTGTGTTTGTGTGTGTGTGTGCAATGTTCCCATTTGTTTTTCTTAGGAACTAAGGACTGGATGCACAGTTTTTCATTAGAAATTTTGACACGCGCCTAGCACAAGATATGACAATAAACTCTAATACTCAATGACGTCACCTCTTTAAATAAGTGTATCACAATTATCTAAATTGTTCTTTTGTTGCTATTGGTTTTGTTGCGTTGAATATAATCTAAAGCTTGTTTTCCAAAATGATGATTGATTTCCTAGATTTCAGACTAGAATCAAGCTATTTTAAGAAATAAATGTTCACAATTTCGATTGAGTTTACGTCGTATTTTTTGCTAGCTGTAATCAAAACATCAGAATGTAAATTATCTTTATTTTGAAAAATTCAAAATATACTTTAGCCGTGAGCAGAACATGATTCAAAATTAGTCATTATTTTTATATATATATATAATTGCGCAATTAATGTGTGAAGACCTGTTTGAAAGTTTTTGGTTAAATTATAAGGAAAAAGTTAACTTGGCTTCATCTATCAACACAAATCAAATAAGTGGTGTTCATCTTTCAGGATTAAATTAGATTGCATCTCTTTATAAACTGTTGCTAGCGTCAGGAGCGGTTAAACCTAAGTACTTCACTTGGCTATCAAGTTAGTATAAAAGTAAGTAAGTAAAGTTAGCTACCATAGTCGAGGGCCACCCGAAGGCTCCCTTTTATATAGCTACCACACCGACGTGTAAGGGAGGGCGCTACTCCATTCCCTGGATTGATCCACTTTACCCTCAATACGTACCTTATATTGCTGAGGTATCATGTACCATTTTGAAAGTCTTTGGTATGACGCGACCTGGGATTGAACCCAAGTCTCCCGGACCATTGGCGAACACTCTACCCACTTGGCCAATGAGCCGGTTTACATAAGTTAGCATAGTGGACCATTACTTATGAAATCGAATCTCTCTAAGAACTTCTTGAGTGACACAATAAGCTCTTCTGCTTCAGGGTGCATGTAGGTGCAATAATGTAAGTGCTAGCCTGTTCATGTGTGTATGGATTTGTATGTGGGGGTGAGCATATCTGTATGGGTATGCGTGCGTGTAGGCGTAACATACATACATATATTGGGGCAGGCACGTAGGTGCAGGACGAACTTGGTTGGTGTGAAAATGTTTTGTGTGTGTGCGCACGCGTGTAGTAAGATCAGAGGCCAGTTCAGGAAAATTTTGTTAGGTGATAAAATTAGAAAAAAAAGGAAATTTGAGCAAAAAGATTTCTTGATGATAAAAAGTTAGTTTTAATGTCCGTCACAAACAGAGGTCTTTGATACTGGTATGGTCAGAGATCAGTCGATAAAAGTCATGCCGTTGTAAGTATTTTACTAGTTGGCGGGGGGTGAGCCTGTGCGGTAAAATCGCTTTTTGAGAGTTAGGAGCAAACCAATGATCAATGGAATCTTGCATGCTGTTCATATCTCAATTACAGCACCCAGAAGATGTTTTACGAAGAGCTATGCACGACCACCGGCCGCAATGGAAATGGAGTTTCCAATTTTTTTTTTTTTCCTCTTATGGACCTGATTCGTGGCTTATGCAATTTCAACCTAAACTTGCAGCAGAAAGTCTTCCTTAAGAAAAACTAACAACGAGGGGTTGAATTATTTTACATTGGTGGAACTGTGTAGGCGACGAGGCAGATATACTCACACTTTTGCCTAACTAAACTAAATGATAGATGATAACCTCTATTCAATGAATGCCAATTATTACATTTTAATATGATTTTTATATTTATTTATATGTAATTTCATTTCGATACTGAAATTATATTAAGCTTTATAGACGAAGTATAACGTGGTAGTCCCCACCACGCTCAGCACTCTGGGTGATGGATGTGCCACACATCAGCGAAGGTATAATTTACATTGCTGAAACACTATCTGGGAAATGCGTAAGCGTTCGTTCATTAGCTAGAGGTAGTCATGAGAGACTTCATGAAATAACAATTGTAGTTAGTTGAGATTAAGGCTCGGAAAGTGAAGGTGAGTAGTTTTTTGCTTTAAATAAAGCTACAAACTATTGATAATGACAGCTTATAAATAATAGGGTGTCTCCTTTACACCATCGACCTGGCAAAACCACATCACATCTGACTAGGAACAATAACATATTTTGCTACACTCCTCTGTAGATAACTCCCTTGAATGAGTTTTTCAATCCTTTCAATTGTTTCAGTAGATATTTCTTTTGTTAGAGCCTTGTTTTCTTTCAATTAAATATGTTCAACTGCTTATTGAGGTCAGCAACAACTAGCTATAGAATTATTTGGTTTTTGGAATACAAATTACAAGATCATTGGGTCATTCCATGATATTTTTCTCTGCATGGCTTGGAAAAAGATTATGCCATTAATTTAAATAGTTGAATCTAGTTCGTTTAAAGTATATTTTATCAACCCAAAATATTCAGCTATCAAATTTAAAATGCTTTACGTCACATCTGCTATTAGTTTATTTACTGCTAAACAAATAAACCTAAGTGAACATCTAAATGTGCTATTTCCATAATTTTTGCCAGGTATAGTATATTAATATAGCACAAAGTCAAGTGAGATAAATGGAGGTAAGAAGATCGTGTTACGCCAATCTCTCAAATATAGATATCCTGCATTAAAAATTGATGTTCGAAGTCTTGACTTTCCCCATACTTCGAACACCAACCACTGGTAATAATGGAAAATTCACAACACTCTAACTCACCACGTACGCCGTCTCCTTCAATCTTTCTTATCACTAATTTCCCTCCTTCAATGTATTATACAGGAAAGCTATTTCAAAGTAATTAAAGTGTTTCAAAGAATATTTGCCCTTTTTATCTCAAAATAGGTATAATTTCTAGTTTCAAAGACATAGCAGACACTATCTTGAAAGTTCTACAGCAATGATGCCGAAGAGACACAAAAACTATGTATTATTTCTTTCTTTCTATCTTTTACCTCTGTCTCGCTGTTCCCTTTCCCTCTCTCTCTCTCTCTCTCTCTCACACACACACACGCGCGCGCGGACGTACTGTCCTGATTTACCAACGCTCTCTTTCTTTTTGTATTTTCAATTTTCTACATGTTTGTGCGCCTATATTTTTCTGTATGTTTTGTGTATGCATGTTTATGTATTCTTTATTGTGTCTCTTTTCTCTTCTTTCTGATTGAATCACCAATGGAATATGAATCCTTTCAAGACACTTCAATAAACAATAAATCAAAGAAAGAAAAAAAGAAGTATCTAAGTGGCTAACGTGCTGGACTGCGAATTTATAGTAAGCGAGTTCGAACTCCAATCTCGGTATTATGTTCGCTTTCTCCATCATAACTCCATTGTCTCTTGAAATATAGGTTAAACAGTAGCACTACTGTACTTCAACAAGGTTGTCTTTGGCATTAAATGACTCACGAAAGCTGAAATACCATTAAAATAAAAACAAAGAAACCAAAGAAAAAGAAAGAGTAAAGAGCAAAAATGGAAATAAAGGAGGAATGAGTGCAATAACGTAGATAGATAGATAGATAGATAGATAGATAGATAGATAGAAAAGCTGACGTAATATGAAAATTTTCCTTGCTTTTCGTTACATTCTGCTGAAGAAAAATAAAAGGATGAAAACAAGAATGGAGAAATAGAAAGAAAGAAAGAAAGAAAGAAAGAAAGAAAGAAAGAAAGAAAAACTGCTGTCATACGAGAATTTTCCTTGCTTTTCGCTAGTTCCTGCTGACCTAATTGGATTGTTGTTCTGAGATTAAATTCGGCGTCTTTCTTTGCACTTTGCAATCGGCCGTTGCTTCCATTGACTTTAATCTTGCTGAAGGTAATTATACCATTTAATCAGATCGCTCCCAGTTATTGCCTACGCTATTATCGTAGTACGCGTCACATTCACAGATCGATATTCGAATATAGCCAGAACTGAGCAAAACCTGTGACAGAAAAGAAAGACACGACCAAAAGAACCAAAAAAATATTTGCTCGAAATAAATTCTAACCTAAATAAAAGACTATTCCCTTGTAATATGGTTATGATTCACAAATAAGATCAGTTTGAACAAGTAAATTTGGAAAGTGGATATGTAGTGTGAGAAAAATGAAAGAAAATTTTGATAGATTTTTTTTAAGACGGAAAAACCAGAAACAAATACGAAGAAAGTTTCCGTAATTGAGTAGAAAACAAACCGAATAACTGACATGAAACTAAATTCAACAAGGCGGAGTTAGGCGAGAAAACGATGTGAGTTGCTTGTTAGTTATACTTTCTAAGTGCGAATTAAATCTTTATTGCACATGGAGTATTGGGTTATTGTGCGTGAGACTTAACTGGCATTAAATCTGTTTTCGCTTCTTGAGATACGATAAGATCTTGGTTCCCAGATATACATATTTAGGAACAATAACGTATGTGCTTATAGGTATAGATTTATCGGTATGTGTAAGTATAGATATAGATGTAGGCGTATATGTATGTATGTAAATCCATGTAAGCGTATGGTACGTGCAATAGTATTAAATGGAAGCTAAACTTAGGAGCCAAAGAAGCTTTAAAAGATAGGTAATAAAATAGAAAAAAGTATTTTCCGAAATTAAAAAAAAATTGATTTTTTCAAAATTTCTATCATGAATTCAAGCCATTGATGCTACTAAAGTTTATAGACTAGAAGATAAGAATTTTTATTCCAATTGGCTGAGGCCCTAGAATACACCGAATGCATCTCAGCAGAGAGTTAAGACCTCCTCCCCCAACGAGTATCTTAGATATGACACTAAACAATCTGATGGGGAGGCTCCAGTCCTGGAACTTTAGGGAATGAGGAGAACCCGTTCATTGCCATTGCTCCCAAATCCATCCTGATCCAGAGTGGTAGCACCCAACAGGGTCTTTTCTATGTGTCAAATAGAACTGACATTTAAACTGTGCAAACAAATGACTTATTCTAAATTGAATTGTTAGAAATAGAACTCTTTGACCATTTAACTGTGTGTAAAAAATGACTGTCTAATTGAATTATCAGTGATAGATAGCAATACTTGGAACCATTTAACTGTGTGCAAACAAATGACTAATGTTGAATAGAATTATTAGTGTTGAATAGCAATACTTGATACTGTTTAACAGAGTGATTAAATGATAATATTGATATTACATAGCAGTACTAGAGGACCATCTATGTACGAATGAATGAATTTTGTTAAATAGAATAATTTGTGATAAATAGCAATACGTGTAACAATCTCACTGTCAGCAAACAAAAGATTAATATTGAATAATATTACTAGTATTAGATAGCAATACTTGAAACCATTTAACTGAGTAGAAACAATAGCAATACTAGTGTGCAAACAAATTAGTTCTAACTCATTTAAAAATGAAATTGCCAACAAACTATTAACTTACAAATCAAATACTTCTATCAATTTACATGTGTGCAAACAAACGATTAATATTGTGAATTGAATTACCATGATCAAAAAATCTGGTGAATTAACCTAAATGTATCTTGCAAGTTACAGAGGACACGGTCACCTCCAGGGCCACGTCTTCCCATGAGGATTGGAAATACGCATCCGCGTAATTATTATAACTTTAGGGGCAATGAAATAGAAGTACATGTTCTTTTTTAAGTCGAGGAATTATATTGTAAATTGAATTATCATGACAAGTTAATTTGACATCGTTTGTGTGTGATGTGGATTGTGGTCGATCTGTATTCAGTGAGGAAGGTCACCGTATACACTGCTGATGAGACCTAATAAGGTCGAATCAGCTGTCCTGTGTTTCGGTATGTCGTACGCAAGTATTCGCTGGATTTTCTGGTCATGGTAATTCAATTCACAGTATCATTCCTTTACTTAAAAAAGAAAATGTAAAACGATTAATAGTTAATAGTATTATTCGAGTTAGAGAGAAATACTTGAAGCCATTTAACTGTGGAAAAATGAGCTCAGGCTCGTTTAAAAATGATATCTACAAAATGGTTTTATAAATCCTATATCTTTTATATATATTTATAAACAGGATTTGGCATTAAATAAACTACAATGGTTGATACGCCCAAAAACCCAAACTCTTCTCTTTTTTAATGTCCTAACACTTGGGTGGTCGAAATGGAAAAATCCTACGTTTCCGCCGGAAGCTATAAGTTTATATATTCATCTGTTATAGCAGGTGGAAAAGTCAAATCAGTTTCAGGGGGTTATTTACAGTTAGAGAGAAAGAGAGAGAGACAGAGAGTTAGCTACTTAGGGAGGGTCGTCCACCACCTGTCTCTTACAGTTAGAAAATACTCAAGGTAGGCTGAAAAATTAAATGTTCTGAGTGAAGCAATAACGTTCATTAACAAAGAAAACCGTAAAACCCGCTTGTCAAATTTTTGTTTTCTTTTACTTCGCCACTCTACAATTTCAACTAACATCGGCCGCCAACAACTTTAAAAAAAAAAAATGCAACCTAGGGAAAGTTAATTAACCAGTGATACTGTACAGGGTGCAAATTGAATGTCTTATGTTATTTCGAAGACATTCAAAATGACAACCTGAAATATATTCTAAAGAAAAATGCGAAATAATTGAAAAATAGTTTGTTCAAAATAATCTTGTTTTAACTAAAATGCAGCACATGGGAAGGAGGAAGTTATCCAACCTTAATCTTTCAGGCACAAGGCTACAATAGAGGGGATCCCTGTAAAAATACTAGCCTCCAAACTGTCGCTTTCCGGCCGTCGTTCTTTCTATGAATAAATATCCACAAAGATTACCTTAGCCTGAAATACGACAACGCTTTGTGGGGCATCCATTAAATGTTAAATTCCTTATTTTGTTTGACTGATTTTGTAATAATCACTCTACTGTAGATGTCCTTGTAATATTGATATTACATAGCAGTAATAGGAACCATTAATGTACGAATGAATGAATTTTGTTAAATAAAATAATTAGTGTTAAATAGCAATGCGTGTAACAACTTCACTGTCAGCAGACAAAATATTAATATTGAATAACATTAGTAGCATTAGATAGCAATACTTGAAACCATTTGACTGAGTAGAAACAATAGCAATACTAGTGTGAAAACAAATTAGTTCTAACTCATTGAAAAATGAAATTTCCTACAAACTATTAACTTACAAATCAAATACGTATATAAATCTACATGTGTGCAAACAAACGATTAATATTGTGAATTGAATTACCATGACCAGAAAATCTGGTGAATTAACCTGAATGTATCTTGCAAGTTACAGAGGATACGGTCACCTCCAGGGCCACGTCTTCCCATGAGGATTGAAAATACGCACCCGCGTAATTATTATAACTTCAAGTGCAAGGAAATAGATGTGTATATTCTTTTTTAAGTCGAGGAATTATATTGTAAATCAAATTATCATGACTAGTTAATTTGACATCGCTAGTGTGTGATGTGGAAAGGGGGCTCAGTGGTAGAGTTTCGGCTCATAAAATGATATTTATGTACAGGATACCAACATAACGTCGTAATTATGACCAACACACATACTTAGTTATAACACTTTGCTGCAATACCCACGTAAGAAGTGTGTGGACCGCAAGTGGAACTATTTTGAAAAATAAACCTCATTTGGTCACATTCCATGAGTGTATCTTGGTCAGCCTATGAACTTTTCAACCAACCCTTGTACAATTTGAATACATTCGTTTCTAAAGAACTATGTCTCAAAGATATAAATAAAATATTGGGTTGTCTGTTTTTTGTTTTGGGAAATATTATAACGAATATATACGGCAGATTATTCAAGTTGCGGCTGAAATACCTCCCATATTTTACATTATCACCTGTGTGTGGTGACAGTGAACTTAGGCAAGTAGTAATGATTGCCACATTTAGCTTATGTCTTACCCTTTTTTTGATACAATCAGTCACAATCATGGCTTGGGTCGGTGTATACGGAGCGTTTGATGTTAAAGCATTTTAAAAGACTGGTGGACTCGTAATTGCTACCCAGAGAACTTTCTGAGCTCATTTCATGTAACAATAGAATGATGCTGTTCCGAATAGAATTTTCAACCCATTTTAGCATCGACTTTCAATTCGAAACAGCATCATTTTTTTAGATACAATCAATTACGATCATAACTTGAACCTGTGAACACCGTACGTTTGCTGTTGAAATAAGATCGGTGAATCTGTATTTGCTAATAAGAGAGCTTTTCGTGCTCATTTTATTTTATGTCGGAATGAAGCTGTTCTAGATAGAAAATTGATGCTATTATGTGCAGAAAATTTCACAGTCACAAGTTCATCGATTAAAAGAACACTGCAGGCCTTTTATTTAAACAACAATGAGGTATTTTTTCTTTAATATCAGTTATTTTGGTCTTTTGGTTAAATTTTAAAGACATGTCCAATCCAAGCTTTCATCGTTATTGATTGTATTTGAAAAAAAGAAGACTTTAGCTAGATGGAGTAACCGTTACTATTTACCTAAGTTCCCTTGCACCACACTGATGACAATCTAAAATGTGGGAGGTATTTCTGATATATTCTGTATTGATACGACAACTGGGATACGTCATGCTATAACATTTTAGAGTAAAACACTGATTCCTTAGAGCCAATTTCAAAAATAAGATTTTGTAGCATAAGACACTTAGTTCTCTGGACCTTTCGTCCAATCACATGATTCTGCTCTTAGACCTTTTTTTACTTCGGCTGTGAACCCGAAAATGATTCAACACAATTCATAGACAGTGATTATTGTAAGTTGGTTGTATCTATTGCACATCAATCCGTGTTATCTAATGCCAAACCCGGTTTATACATATATATTACTTACATGATTTGTAAGGAAATGATTTGTTGGTAGCATCATTTTTAAACGAGCCAGAACTCATTTGTTTGCACACAGTTAAATGGTTTCAAGTATTGCTATCAAACACTAATAGTTCTTGATGCACACAGTTAAATGGTTTCAAGTATAGTAATTGATTAATCAGTTCTATTGGACCCGTAGATGGGACCCTAACAGATACTACCACTCTGGATAAGAGTGGACCTGGGAGTAAGAGTAATGAAAGGATACCCCATATTCACCGAAAGCTACAAAACTGTAACCTCACCATCAGATAGTTTAGCTTCATATCTAGGACACTCGTTGGAGGGGTCTTACTTCTCTACAGAAATGCAGTCGGCGTATTTTACGCATACCACAAACGACTGGGCTGAGACAGTGATGAAGACAATAAAAGCAATGATTTTCCTGGAATCGACCTAAGGATGTTTCGCCGATAAAACACCACAATTAACTTCCGGTCTTAAATGTAAGATGTTTCACAATGTCAGAAGATGCCTTAAGTAGAATTATTTACAGCAAAGAGATATGCATGTATGTTTTTGCTATGTGTATAAAAAGCCGACTGTCTGTTAAATGAAGTTCTTAGTATAACCTCCTAAGTAAAACTCTTTGGAGAACAAAATGAAGACGATTGAACTTTCACAAAGAATGAGTCAATATAGAGTCGGGTGTTTGTAATAGTGAGACTATGTTTAAACCATACATGAGAGGTTTGTCATGGTTAGAAGTAATCTACATAGATAAAGTAAAGTAAGTAAAGTTGGCGACCGTTGTCGAGGGTGACCCGAAGGCCCCCTTTTCAATAGTTATAACACCGAGGTGTCGAGGAGGGCGCTACTCCATTCCTCGGATTGCTCCACTACCCTTGATATGCACTTTATAATGATGAGTGTTAAGCCAGGTATGACCCGACCTAGGATTGAAACCTGGTCTCCCGGACCATTGGCGAACATTCTACCCACTACCGGACCATTGGCTTAATGAGTAGAGTGTTCGTCAACGGTCCAGAAGACCGGAGTTCAATCCAAGGTCGAGTCATACCAAAAACTCAAAAAATAGTACTTGATGCCGCCTTGCTTAATACTCAGCAATATAAGGTGAGGACCAAGGGTAAAGTGGAACAATCCTGGGAATGGAGTAGCGCCCTCCACTACACCTCAGTGTAGTAGCAATTGAAAAGGGAGCTTTCGAGTCACCTTCGACTAATGTCGCCAACTTTACTTTACTACGTAGATAAAATATCAGAATTTTAAAATGAAATGTTAGAAATAAAAGAATGTCAGTGAGATTATCAGCAGACTAATCAAATTCGACTGCTCACCAAATAGTGCCTAAAAGAAGCATAACTAATGAAGTTTCACTCAACAGAAATTAAAATAATATTACTCTAAAAATAATTTCTGCAGTTATACAGCTGAAACAAACAATCACTTAAATAATGTTGAAGAAAATTATGTGTTAAAGATTAGAGATAAAAAAGATTTCTGGAATTACATTAAAACACAAGAGATTATATGTGAAGACTATTAGGTTTGTTGGTTGGTTGGTTGGTTTTATGGCATATCAACCTTGAGAATTATTCAATGCCAATTATATATATATATATATATATATATATATATATTGTCATGCGATATCTCACTTGGAGGAGGGAGATAAAATTACTACTCCTCGTGTTTGAATTAACAGTATCTAGTCGTCAAAAAAGTGACCGTTAAGAGAAGAATGTAGGTCACAGAGGGGTATCAACAGGTGTTGGTACTTAGTAACCTTAGGTCACCGGACACCGGAAGGGGAAAGAGAGAGAAGCCAAATGATTGGCTGGGACCCCAAAACGGAAGTGGGGCTCCCTTCCCCTCAGCGGAAGTAAATAATAAGAAAGCGAGTTTTTGAGCAGGGTTCGTTGCGGGCAGACGAACCATAGCCAGTATTCCGGGTTGAAGACAAAAGTATACCTGAGACACGAGGGACCCCAGGTTCTTCAAGCCAGTGTAAAAAAATAGAACAAAGTCTATTAGCCCGTGAAAGAGGAAAGATTCTCCATTGGAACCCCGTCGAAAAATAAGATAAGTAACTTTGGGAACATTTTCCTTTATACCCAAATTTTATATACCACTCTCTCTCTCTCTCTCTCTCTCTCTCTCTCTCTCTCTCTCTCTCTCTCAATTTGAAGAAAGACAAAAGTCAAGAAAAGACATTTATATTCGTGGACTGTCCAATTATTATATGTTTTGACACTTTGAAAGTGTATATAACTGTAGAAAGGAATTCATGTATTTTTATGTTACTATGTGGTATATGTTGTTCTTTGCCGTTCTACTACGAATTTGTTGTTGTCACATTTCCTTTTTAGCTTCTATTCGCCTTATGTTATCTTGCTTAGAATTGTCCTATTAATTCCTAAAATATCACACGGGAAACCGGAGTTGCCGACTACTACAATATAATATTATTACGACTAAAACCTATAGGCTCATTATCTTCCATTGTCGAGCGGAAGGAAGTTTAGCGGCCTGGTGGGTGTGTGATAGTGTGAAATTTGGAACCCCTTTGCCAGCGGCGGTCAGTCTGGCTCTAAATTGATCCCTCACGTAATATGCCAGTTCTTATATGCCCGAGAGAAAAACTCTGAACGAGGACTTATTCTGTAGGGGATCAAGTGCCAACCTGCCCCGTCTTCACACTTGCGAAAATAAAGTCCCGTTTTGGGATTTTAGTCAATTTCGCGTCACAATATATATTAAATGTTTATGATTTATAAACGAACAATTAATCGATATCTTCTTAAACAAGTACTGCTCATTTGTTTGCACCCAGTCAAATTATTCCAAGTATTGCTATGTAATACTAATAATTCAATTTTTGCACGCAGTTAAACAGTTTCAAGTATTCGACTTAAACACTTATAATTCTATTCAACATTTGTTTGCAATCATTCGTTTGCACACAGTTAAATGGTTCAAGTGTTGATATGTATCACTAACAATTTAATTCGAAAGTCTTTTGTTTACACACGGTTAAATGGTCCTATTTCTATTTCTAACAATTCATTTGTTTGCGCACAGTTTAAATATTGAACAGTTATATTTGGCCTATTGATAGGCCCCTTTCAAATGCCACCATTCCGGGTCAGAGTGAACATGGAATCAATGGCAATGAAAGGGTACTCCACATTTCCCAAAGTTCCTGGACTGGAGCCTCACCATCAGATTGTTTAGTGTCATATACAGAACACTCGTTAGGGGTCGGTCTTACCTCTCTCCAGCATTCTGTATACCCCGCCGACTGGGCTCATGACTATTGGTTTGGATTCTTCGTTTATTAGCATATCAACCTTCGTGGGTTATCTAATGCCAAAACGAGAAATGGCAAAAAATTTAATTTCGTACTTTCGTATTCCCATAAAACCGGGCCATTGGCCTAATGAGTAGTCTTCACCAATAGTCTGGGAGAGCTGAATTCAATCCCAGGTTAAGTCATACCAAAGACTCAAAGAAATGGTACTTAATACCACCTTGTTTACCACTCACCATTATAAGGTAAGGATCAAGGGTAAAATGGAGCAATCCAGAAAATGGAGTAGCGCCCTCCCTTACATCTCGGTGTATTAGCTATTGAAAAGGGATCCTTTGGGTCACCCTCGATTAAGGTCGATTACTTATTCCCATAAATTCAGAAGTCGAGTTTTTGTATGAGGCACAGAATAATCAACAGATCAGTAACTTCCGGTAAAATTATGTTGCACGCAGTGGTTCCCGTCAGATAATTGAAGTTAAGCAACAATGAGCTTACTCAGTAATTAGAATAACCATTTAGTAAACTATAGGTAATATAAGCAGTCTGTTCCCCAAAGCTTAGTAAATAATAAGAGAATTATAAGAACCTTCTTACAGACCTTAAGAATGTCAAAGAATCTTGTAACGTATCGGAGCGATTATCTATATTCGCCATCTGTGTATATATTTATATATACACAGTCACTGCATCTGTAGGGAAAACTAACCATGCATGAAATTGATTACTGATTTAAAAAATGACCCTTGGCCTGAAGTTCAAATCAATTTGAGAACTGTTTTTCTTTTCGATCAAGAACAATATACAGTGCATAAAAAGACTTTTATACGAAAATTTGACCTCAATGACAAAGAAAATGAAAGAGTGCGCAAGGAGAAATATGATGAATGAATCGGATGATATATTATTGTGTAACTTGTCTGAGGATTATCCAATCAGTGAGAATTTTTGGCGCTAATCACTTCTGACTCCGACAAACTTTAACTGCGTGAATTAAACACAGTTTCTCGGTTTTACAAAGTCCTAACCCTATACTCACTTGATCATTGTTCAATATTCTTCATCCTATTCTCTGGTTTACGTTAAAAGTTTTACTAAGAACTTTAAGTAATGTATAGTCAGCGTTTTGTATATGTAACAAGAAATATACATTTATGCATCCATTTTCCTTGTAGTTTTACCTTTGTACTCTTAATTGGCTGATATTATTTGAGTGGAACTTTTGGTGTAGTGATGCATTAACCGTTTGGGACCGGGATAATTTTCTGTATAACTTATCTTGTATAATAACAATGCAGAATGTAGTCTAGAAGACCTGCCGGCAAAGACAAATGGCGAGAAAGAGAGAGTCAAGTAAATCTGTGCTAGCAGCATGACATGACGATGATGATAACTTATCTTATCAGCGGCACCAGAACAATCGCTACCTTCACAGCTTTCATCATTGTCTATGAATTCTGCCAAATCTTTATCCTTATTCACTGCCGTCATAAAAAGAACCAAGACAAAGAAATTTCTGGTAAGATATCTTCTCAGCCGCTCCCATGTGATTAAGTCTTGACTTTTCTTTACACTTGTTCTATGAAAACTAAACACGATAATATTTTGGGGAAGTCCTTTAATAAGCACTAACTGCTTTCTGGTTCAAACCGATAAAAACTATAGTCAGATAACTCGTTTCTTTGCTCTTCATTATGCAGGGTTTCATTATGCAGGGTGTGGCAGAAATACATCCTACATTTTAAACTGTTACCTCTGTGGTGTAAATGAACCTAGGCAAGTGGTAATGGTAGCTCCATCTAGTGAATATTTAATCATTTTATGTTCATTTCATGTTTTGTAGGAGTAAAGCTCTTTGGAATAAAAAATCAATGCTGTAATGGTTTGAAAATTCTATCCAGAATAGCATCATTCTATTGTAATATGAAATGAGCAAGGAAAGCTTGCTGGGTAGCAATTACAAGCCCACCAGTCTTTGGAAGAAATGTTTCAACAGCAAATACGTGGTATACACTGACCCAAGCCATGATTGTAACTAACTGTATCCGAAAAAAAGGATAAGACATTAGCTAGATGTAGCTACCATTACAACTTGCACCACTCGGATGACAGGTTAAAAGGTGGGAGATATTTATTGATATCGTATTGATATAGTATTAACTATAATTAGGTATAATCCTGACAATTCTTGGAAAAAGTTAATCCTATTATACGCGAACTTACCATTTCTAGTGGAACATTATATGAACAAAATGATTATTATTAAGTATTATTAATTACCACATGGTAATCTTCCGATGGCTGTATTTTTATTCTTATCTATAGAAGCCACCCTTATAGATGAGCAGCTGTAGTTTCTCGATCAAACTATTAAGCAGCAGTCGAGTCGATACTGCTATATGGATGCACCACATGGGCGCTAACAAAACGTATGAAGAAAAAGCTTGACGGCAATTTTACAAGTCCTCGACGCAGCACCCCACAAAGCATCACGAAAACTATCCATGTTAGACGAACCAGACATGTTGGAGAAGTGGAGACGAAATCATAAGTGACATACTCTTGCAGACCCCTCCACATAGACGAGCAAAGGCTGGTCGACCAGCTAGAACCTATATACAACAGCTATGTGCCGATACAGGATATAGCCTTGAAGACCTATCGAGAGCTATGGACGATAGAGACGAGAGGCAAGAAAGGGTCAGGGAGATCCGTGCTGACGGCGCGACATGATGATAATGATGAATTACCACACTTTACAGTACTGAAAGTCTATCATCAAAGATATGAATGTGTAGTAGTTTGTGCACATGTGGAATGTGCTTAAACAGAAATTAAGAAAACGACAACCATCCAATAAGACATTATTGAAAGATTGAAAACTGTGAGAGGAATAATATATATATATATATATATATATATATATATATATATATATATATATATATAAAGTCTAAAATTAGACTTATAAGGAATAATTTGTATATAGATTATATGATAATTTTCAGTATATTCCAATAGAGTACTTAATGCATAGCTATTGATATATATATATATATATATATATATATATATATATATATATATAAACTCATACATAATATTTATATCATTAACATCAAGTAAAACTCAACAGATTTTATGCCATTATAAATTTATTTCAACAATTTGTTAGAACGAATTGTATCATCAGATGGCGAACAATTTTAATGGAAAATTACAGCTCTTCCGGAGAAAGAAAGCTTTACATAAATTAGATATTTAAAGATTAATTCTTCAAAGTTCTTCCATAAAAAAAGAAAAAAGTTTTTTCAAACCATTTAACCCAATGAAATATAATCTAGTTGCAACCCGGTAATAATATTCGGCGTTACACCAGAATGATAGACAGATAAAATATAGTCTACGTTTTTAAGTCTTGATCAATCCCCCATTTTTTAAAACTTAAACCTCCAGTTATATAATAATTTGAATATTCAAATGTTTTTCAATGCCTCAAAATTTATCAATTAAGAACATAATAATTTGGAAATACTGAACCGATTTGAAGAGGATTTATTTGAATTAATTGAAAAGACAGATTTTAAAAAAATAAACATTGACTTCCAAAGTAAATTGAAGAGAAATATCCGTGAATTAAAAAAATCTGATACGATTTAAATAAATCTTCTTCAAATTGGTTCAACATTTTGTTGCTCGGTGGAGTATTTTGAGACTTCATTTGTATTGGGACATTTAATCCTTCATGATGTGATCACAGGTTTTGGAAAAAAATGTTTTCCATTGGTTAAATGATTTTTAAAAATCTTTTTCTCTTTTTTTACAAATGAACTTTGAAGTATAAATCTTAAATGTTTGATATAAGATAAACATTCTTTCCCCGGAGTATCTCCATTAAAATTGTTCGCCATCTGATGATACAATTCTTTCGAACAAATTGTTGCAATAAATTTATAATAGCTTAATATCAGTTGAGTTTTACTATATATATATATATATATATATATATATATATATATATCCTTCAAGAGGAATCATTTCTCTAGAGTTATATTAAGCGTGTATAAAGCGAAAATTATTAAAGGTGATAGTTGTTTCTTTCTTTTTTTATCCAAATTATTAATACAAATTTATCTGCCACGTCCCTACGAAATGTGTGCGCGCACTACTTTGAGCAAACGTGATAAGTTCACCATCCCCTATTAGGTTGTATCGTAAATATTTGCGTTTTTTACATCCCTTCACTCAAAAGCTTCTTTCATGCCCACGGTTAAAAGTCTATTTATACTTCCGCCGTATAAAATGTTCACTTTCATTGCATTATCAAATTCTATTTTACTAATGAGGGCTCTGTGAATTGGCATTTCCTTAACACCAGCAAATAACCAGATTACTTTGAAACTTAACCTGAAATGTTCATTCTATAATGCTCAAATTTATTTCATAACATTTTAATTGTATATATAGTCACTGTATAGAGCTTGTATTGTTTTGTTTTATCTTTTTTATCGTTAAAGTACAATGATCAATATTTAAATTTTGATTTGTTCTGCTTAGAGTTTCTGCTTTTCTTTATCTAAGTTACTTGCATAATCATGTATGATGCTTTTTCCATTCTGAATTAATTCATATGAATCTTGCATGAACATTGGAAAATTCGGGAAATGAAACGAAATGAAACAATATCTTACCGTGTCACAAAAAACTACTTGAAGAAATCGACCATCATATGAAAATTTTCAGTAAAGCTCGGATCATCAAAAGCTTTCAGATAAAGCTTTAAACAAGCTGAAAAATGCAGGTTAAATGCGCGGTAAGAGTAAACCAATGATTTTCTCGATCATCAATGATATATTTATCTGCATGTAAAGCGAACTCTTTTTTAGTCCAGGTTAAAAGCGTCGTTAGAGCACATAAATGTATCATTGAGCAATTAGAAAAGGTCTAGGTTATTCTAACCGGGTTTTTAACCTTGGTTAAAAAGAGAGTTCACTTTACATGCACATAAATGTATCATTGAGGAATGAGAAAAGGTTTGGGCTACTTTAACCGCGCTTTTAACCTTGGTTAAAAAGCGAGTTCACTTTACATGCACATAAATGTATCATTGAGGAATGAGAAAAGGTTTGGGTTACTCTAACCGCGCTTTTAACCTTTGTTAAAAAAAGCAGTTCACTTTACCTGCACGTAAATGTATCATCGATGAATGCAAAAAGCTTAGGTCACCTTCACCGCGCTTTTAACCAGGATTAAATTGAAATGAATTTATATTCACGTAAATGTATCATTGACAAACAAGAAGAGCTTTGGTTACGTGTACTGTGCTGTCATCCTGAACTAAATAAATGTTATCCTTCAAGATTTGTCACATTTTACATGCTTTTAAACTGGACAATAAAGAACATACGGGAGTTCTCGAAAAATTCCCTTCGAATAACTTCATTTGATTGAATAAATGAAAATACAGTTGATACGCCCGATTATTAAGCATTTTCAACAACTGAAATCTATCTTATTTACCTGCTAATAAGAGGCTGTTTTTTTTCTAAACATACAATTTTCAAAATGTGTCACGTCGTTCAATTTCATTATAACATGGATTGCATATCTATTACCGACTGTTTGTGAAATATACGGAAGGGATCAATATAAGTTAAAGAGAACCAAACTCTAAGAATGTTCTTGTAAAAGACGCGGTAAAACATTCGAGTACTAAAGATTTTATGTAACGATTTTATAATATAACCATTAATAACCAATGAGATCTCTTCGCACAGAGTAATTGTTAACGAGCTCGACTAGTATACAATTTGGGGGTATTCAATTCATGTGCGTGTCCCATATTTCTAGCATTATGCCAACGGAAGTGGCTTAAATTTTTTAAAGTATTTTTATTCAATGACCTATCAACATACGTGAGTCATTTAGCGCCTAAGTCATTCTTATTAAATTAGCTTAGTAAATGACTTCATATGATATATCTACTATTTAATACCATATTGGATTAGTATTTTCGTACGTTCATTTAGTTGTAATTTACTAAGCTTTTTGCTTAGATGTGGGACGTGGCCGCGTGAATGGGGCACCCAATGAGACACGAACTCACTCGTGAATGTTTGCTTACCCGGGAGGTTTATTTAGTTATTTGCAGAATTTTTATCAGAAATGTTTACAGAATAATATTCAGTCAATGTGATTAATGATGAAGCGTTGGGTTAAGTGCATTGACCATGAAGGAAATTATTTTAGAAAATCAAAGATTTTTTGTTTGGTATGAATGTTTATTATTCATGGTTTGGAGACGAACTTATGGTTGTATCTACGAACATACTCGTTCCTTGGATCGAATTTGAATATACAGAGATAGAAAAAACTGCTTAACCAGAAGAGAAATATTGAATAACTGTGACTCAAAGTAGAAGTTATGTCGCCGAGATCAACAATGACCGAAGATGGAAATGCTTGTTGGTGAATTCTCTATAGAATGGGTTCAAACATTTACAATAAACATAAGACTCTCTCTCCCAGAAGGACAATGTTATCTTCGGATAGCGACTGAGTAGTTTCTGGAAATTCCAAAGATTAACCCGCCTTGTTTAAATGACATTTCTTGATCTGAAAGCAGGACAAGAATAGTAGAAAACCTACTTAACGATTTTTACCGAACGTGATCCCTGTCTCAATTTTGGATGAGTTGAGAACTTATCTTTTCATTCAGGCGAAAAATCAGTCTTTGTTAGGAACATTATTCCTTATAAAAGCCCATAAAACATTTACAATAAGACTGTCTATATATTTATTACCTCCCTTTATTTTACATTCCCTGTCATAAAACTGACATTTTCATTATCACCCGGCATATTTTCAGTTCAGCTGATACAGTTTACACGGTGCTATTTTTTTATTTCGTCCATCTCAATTTTTTATCTTATAATGAAGAAAATTATATCGCTTAAACACGAAAGAAGTGATAACAGTTAACCTTATAGAACACAAAACAATCCGAGATTCCACAGGGTTCCCGTTGTAACAGGATATTGATGTTTCTATTTTAAGGTAGGAGTAAAGAATTCTAATTAACATAGTTGTCCCCATTATATCGGGATTTTGGATGATTAAATATGACGTTCAGCAACAGTCACCCATAGAATTATGTTTCAATCGCAAATTAGGCTGAAAATTACTTTATTTTCTGAGTAATAGTATTTTTAGTATATTCCTAATTTTTTTAAAAAATCACTATGATGAGATGTGTTTGCTGGGCTTCGTTTACACACAGACATTATCAAAATTATAATATTTTGATAAAAGTTAATATATGAGAATGTATCAAAAAGCGTTTTTTTGGCTTTATACAACAATTGCTCATGTGAGGTGGGTAGTTGTAATTTGGCCTTGGGAATTAAATGGACGAAAGAACTTCGGCAAACAAGAATTAACAGTAACACGGAAATCGTGAAAACAAATAATTACATGACTTTTTTGTTATTTGTGTTATGGTTGAGAGAGAGTGGGGAGAATCGTTAGTCTGCAATTATTGTGGTGTCGGAAGCAACTTTCTGTAACAGTTCTTTGATAGTACAGGTGCTTGTACGAGAAGAAAAAGAAATTACACACTTGAATATTTAGTCTTTCTTTCCTTTTGTTGGAGCTGGTTTCTTATGCTTTTGGGGGTCTAAAAGCCAGATGTTCTTTTTTTCTGACTGTGCTTTCTATTCTTCCTCATTCTTCTGTGACTTTCTTCACCCGACCGGTCCTTTTTAAATCCTTAGAAATCTAAGTTCTTTGTGAAGTTAAATTATGTTTTCTCTAATTCTATTGGCTAATTTCTATCCATAAGGAGTCAGGTAGTGTCCGTTAACAGAGGAAATTTTTGAATCAGGGTTTGGCGTCGTTTAGTCTATTTTTAGAATTTCTGAAATCTGTTTTGTTTTTTTCTTTTTTGTTGTTGTGGATTTTTTTTTTTGGAGGATTACTGATAGAATATTTTTAGAAAACGATTTCTTTTTTACTTAAAACCATTATGCAACAAATCATCGCTTTCCTACAAATTTAGTTGGCTAAAAATATTTGTAACGATACTTAGTAGTTCTGTAAAAAACCATCACATTTTATATCCCTATATGTTTTAAAATATGAAACTTCAGAAATAAATGTATAATTAATGTACTATTCATATAAAATGAATGGTAATGTGAGATGAATTTAAGGACCCTTTTAGCTCAGAGGCACAAGTCACTGTCAATCTTCCCTGTAGCATGGTATGCAGATGAGACACCTGAATAAATAGAGCAAACTTCGGGCACTTAGGACCGAGAAATCACGAGGCTTGACACGCGATTTCCAAGGCACAACAATGGTGTCGCCGATAGGATGTCTGACCACACTTGACGATCCTGAATATGTGGAAATATGGATAAGATGCTTTGAGGCACTGGCCAAGGTAAAGAAACTGAGAGACAGATGAAACGAGGGGGGGGCAAAATGAAATTACTGACATGTTCCTCGCAACAGCAGGGTGCGAAACAATCCAGAAAGTTTCAACGATCACCTACCAATGAAATCTAGAACTGACTTTCACAGAAATTGGTGAGGTAATAAAAAGAAATATCAAACAAAAGAAAAGGTTAGTCATCGCCGAAAGAACAAAGTTTCTGGAAACAAGACAGTACCTCGATGAGCCTATTGTAAAGTTCGTACACTGATTGAAAGAAAGAGCGAGATATTGCGAATTTGAAAGACTTGGCACCGGTGAAATGACCACAGAAGATGTATTGATTATGTTACGCTTGATAGAAAGTATGCTCGACCCAGCTTTTAAACATAAGTTATTGGAAACGCTTCAAAGTGTTAATTTAACAGAAGAAACATGTATAGAGTTCGTGCAACAACTGGAATTAATAAAAAAAAAAAGTATAATCAACAACCGAACGAAGGAGAAGCATACAGCACAAACATATACAAAATTCTATACAAACACTGTGGCGAACGGCATGTCAGGGGAAAAAAATATTGCCCAACCTTTGGTAAGACATTTGCAAAAGAAAAATCACGCCCCGAAGGTGTAAAGACACAAAAAAGTTGAGTAAGTTAAAGACACTCAAGTGGATAGAGGTGGAACAGAAATTTTCACGCTAAACTCACCAACAAAAACTAGAGAAAAGGTAAAAAAATAAGTGAGAAATACTTCCACATGCAAGTAGATAATGGCTCTGATATAAAACTTATTTAAATGAACTTTTGGCAGGATTAAGAAAGCTGAGGCTTAAAAAGTCAAAATTACAACTAAAACAATTCGATGGTACCATAATTAAAACATAAGGCACCTTCGAAAGTACGTTTGAAACTAAGAATCGCTTTGAGATTATACCTATTACAGTCGTAGCATTTACTAAAGACCATGGACTACTGGGTATAGATGTATTAAAAGTCGACACATCGTAATTGGTCAATTCTATGGAATCGGAAGAACTAGAAATAGGATTACTAAAGGGTTATAAAATAAACATTCGCTTGAAAGAGAACTACCATCCAAGATATATCCAAGCAAGACTATTACCCATACATATTTTACCTGTTGTAGTGTCAAAGCTAACAAAATGATTCAGCTGGGTATTTTGGAAAAGGTCACTCATGGGGAAAGCGATTGGACGTCACCAATAGCCGCCATTAAAAAGACGGATGGGGATATTAGAATATGCAGATATTAGAAAACTGGTGTCAACCACCAGATATGTTCGGATTCGTTTTCCTTACCGAGTATCGAAACCGCCAGTCACGAACTGGCAAATATGAAACACTTTGCGAAAATCGATTTACAATCGCCTACAACCAGATCGAAATAGACGACAAATTTAAAGAAATTACTACACTGAACACACCCATGGAATTATTGAGATGGTCTTGGTAGCCGTTTGAAATTAAAACTGCTAGACATATTTTTCAAAGAGTCAACGAGAAAATTTTATTTGGAAAAGTGGACAACATAATAATATATCAGGACGATATATGCCTGGGAGCCCGCACCAGAAAGGAGTTAAAGAATAAAGCAGAACAAGTCCAACGAGGATTAAAACAGGCAGGTATGATAATAAATAGTGACAAATGTAAATTAGACTGTAAAAAATATCTTATCTAGGATATCAAATATCTAGAGAAGGAATATATCTCCAGACGAAAGGCTAACCAACAAAATTGCGAAAATGGAAAAGCCCACGAACAAGATAGAATTGGAATCTTTCTTGGGATTAATTAATTTCTACAGCAGATGTCTTCCTAGATATAGTGAGCTTACTGAACCATTTGCTGAAATGCTTAAAAAACGTAGAATTTACATGGACGTAGAAGCAAAATAAGGCTTTCGAAGCATTAAAGAAGGCCTTGATAAGTAAACCGGCAAAAGAAATTTTCGACCGTAAAAAAGAGGTTACCTTAACAACTGACGCAAGTGAACGTGCCACAGCAGCTGTTGTATCTCAAGAGGGTCATCCAATCATGTATCTGTCCAGAAAGCTCTCATCGGCAGAATGCAATTATTCTAACTGTGAAAAGGAAGCATTAGCCATAATTTGGAGAATGAAGAGAGCACAAAATTTTTTATTGGGCGAAAAGTTCCACTTAAAATCAGACCATAAGCCCCTGAAATTCTTATTTAGTCCGAGGAAGGAGTCACCCAGAGTAACATCCTTAAGAATTTTAAGCTTGGCTATCAAAATCATGGCGTTTGATTTTGACATTATATATGTTAAGGAAAACACTATCCCACATGTAGATGTACTATCCAGGCTAAAATTGCAGAATGAAAATGGAGAGGAACATGAAAATTCGGAGGACAGAATTATACAATGGGTAGAGACGAATGTACTATCTCGCAAAACACTCTGCAGAGAAACCCAAGGCCCGATATTAAGCAGAATACTTGAACGCAAAAGAATGTATGGAGTAACTGTACTATAGCGGAGAGGCCTTTCAAAGAAGCACGACATAAATTAACGGTAGAGAGGGACATAACATATATATAATGCAGACGCAATAGTGCCGCCCAAAATTTTAAGGATAGACATAATTAAAAGTGTGCATGACGATATTCATGGCAGAGTCGCTGCGACTCAAAGAAAATTGAGATTACAGACTTTGGTGGCCGGGGTATTGTAAAGATGTTGCGCAACACATAAGAAGATGCCCTAAAAGTACGGCGATCAAAACATTCAAACAAACCAAAATACCTACGTGGTCCAAAGAGGGGCGCCATGGACAAGGGTCCATATCGACCATGCACATATCCGAGACAATGGTTTATTTTTTATCTTAGCAGATTCTTTCTCGGGTCGGCCGGAAGTAATAAAGTTGAGAGATAGGAAAACTACTACTGTAAGACAAATACTAAGAACAATATTTGCAAGAAATGGAGTACATAAGACCATTGTCACGGACAACACACCGGAATTCTTCGGTGAAAGTTAGTGTCGTGGTTAAGGGAAATAGGGGGTATGCCATACAAAACACTCCCATACCACCCTCAGTCAACCGGCATAGCGGAAAAAATGGTCCAAACAGTAAAAATGGGCTTTAAGGCATTTTCACCTTTCAACCAGAACACTGAGGCATACATCTCAAATTTACTCTTTAGTTATCGAACGGTTCCTCATGCAGATAGAAAGCAAAGTCCTTCAGCATTTATGGGCAGATAAATTAGAGCCCCAATAACTATGTCATTTGCCACAGAGGAAAAAGTTTGGTATAAAAGAATTAAGGAGACACAGTCTGAGATAAAGAAGTTCATTCTACAAAAAGGACAGAACACAGATGTACTAGGAAAAAAGGGCAGCCAATATTAGTTCATGCTGACCAATTGTGAACCAGGTTCGAGCCTGAATATGAAGAAATTCCCGAGTAGGAACATCAGGAAACTGAGGAAGAGGAAAATGAAACAGAACAAAACATGGAGGAAAGCAGGAATGACGTAACAGATTTAGAAGAAGATTATGATAGACTAATGTCTACGTTAAAAAGGACAGAAGAACAAATGCGGGAGTGGCGTAGACCTTTCAAAGTAGTCAAAAGTGATAGATTAAATAAGGGCGTCAAACCTTGCAGGTTCAGTGAGGTGTAGCATGGTATACAAATGAAACACCTGAATAAATAGAGTGAACCTCGGGAACTTAGTACCGAGAAATCACGAGGCTTGACACGCAATTTCCAAGGCACAACATGTCAATTGTTATTTTGTTTGTTTTACGACCGTCAAACAAACAACAGGGATCGGAAATAACGTTTATTCTTTTTTACTTAAGTGTCAATAATCAAATGTAAAAATTATCTGATAGTTGTGATAAGAAGCAACGTTATGAATGAAAAACTAGTTAAAAATTAATGATAATGTTACAATATGTTATCAGGACCCTTTTAACAGCAACACAGCTTTTTTTAATTTTGAATGAATATAAATGGACATTAATGCAAAACGGCAGACGAGAAAAACTGAAGGCGTATTATTATCATCTACATTTATTATAATGAATGATGCAGACAATCTCCAAAAAATTGATGACTCAACATCAATTGAAGAGAGTATATCAATTTTCTTTTTGCCTATTGCCGTTGATTGGATGGATTGAAGTGGGGGAGGTCGTCATTTATACATCGTAAACCATTCTCTCTCTCTCTCTCTCTCTCTCTCTCTCTCTCTCTCTCTCTCTCTCTCTCTCTGGGACTGAGGCAAGAAAGCTCTAATAACGGTGTTCTTTTAGTAATTCTATGTGTTCCTGACGGATTTAGAGTGATCAAATCTTGTCAAAGATTAGAGTTCCTCTTTTGACCCTGTAATATTGATCTGCACGGTAGACTGAAAAAAAAAATTACAAACACCCGAATCAATGCGAAATTTCTCAGTCTATTCGGCTGATTTGATTCAGGTCGAAAAATTCCGAACCAAATCGATCTGTTTTGAATGGAACTCGCGAATGGGAACGTTCAACCTGTTATCTATTTAACGGGTCGAATGATTTACTCGTTCTTTTTGTGAACTGTTTCTCGCATTTAGAATGATTATTCATGGTAAATAAATTATGCAAAATTAGTTGGATTGGTTCCATTGTTTATTGGCATATCAACCTTTGAAGGTAATTTAACGCCAAAGCTATTCTCCAAGAAGAACAGTAGTGGTACTATTTAATCCATAGCTGGGAGGATAAGGGCGTTCATACCTTTCCCAAGGGTATTTACCCGAAAGTGAACGTAATAGCGCAACTGGAGTACGAACTCACTTACTACGATTCCGCAGTCCATCACTTTAACCATTACACCAAGAAAACACACCCAAAAATTTGTTGGAGTACAAGTAGCTATCATTATTACAACTACTTGCATGTTTTTCACACCAGCTTTAACTTATGGTTTTTCACTGGATTTTGAGTAACTGTAAGTCTCCTCAGGCCGCCAGGACTCTCCTAAGTATCCTAGCCGATTTTAGTAGTGATGGAGTCTGGATAGCTTCAAATCTTCTTCTAATCTTCAGTTCATCGAATCTATTTTTCGGTTTCATGGGGACAATTCCAAAAGCCACAGCAACAATTAATATAACTGTCCCACAGCTTTTTCAGTTCACTGGCAAAGTTCAAGTATTTGTTAAGCTATTCACCTTCTTTCCCTTTTACTCTTTGTTTTTATGGCAGAGAAAAATTCACTCGATAAAAAGTTCCTTAATTTGTTAATTAAAACCAAGTCAAGTATCCTAGTCTGGCTTTGGCAATCCATTTGTATCTCAAAGTCCCAGAGAATTTTATGCGTTTCGTTTTCATATACTATTTGTTATTATGGTTAATTTTAATCTCATTCACAATTTCCAGTGGATCATCTGTGTTCGCCAATGGCCCGGGAGACCTGGGTTCAATCCCAGGTCGAGTCATACCAAAGACTTTAAAAATGGAACTTGATACCACCTTGCTTAACACTCAGCATTATAAGGTACGGTTCAAGGGTAAAGTGGAGCAATCCAGGGAATGGAGTAGCGCCCTCCCCTACACCTTGGTGTAGTAGCTATCGAAAAGGGAGCCTTCGGGTCACACTCGACTATGGTCGCTAACTAACTTGTTGCATTCGCTTATTATGTAATTAACCGTTTCATCTCTATCCCCATATAACTTACACTGCTATTCTGTTGCGTTATTAGTCTCGATCACATCATTTAGTGTTGTTATTAAAAGAGATTCAGTTTCTCTTTTTAGGTTTCTTCTTCGTAGCCATAAACTGATCACATAGCATGCAATCTTTTCGTTTGAAATGTCCAAGCAGTTATTTTTCGTCTTATTTTTGTTGTTGTTGTTGTTGTTATTGTCCTGTTGTTAGTGCTGTTACTTGCTGCAGTGATTATCATGTCTTTGCTCTTGTCTATGTATTCTTCGAGCCCTTGTATTGCCTCATCAACGCAATCCTCAATGCTTGGGAGTTCACTTACTCCATTTTTCCTTGTCACATAGAGTCTATTGAGTGTAAGGTCTTCAGCATAACCATCTATTTTCTTATTCAGTTGTGCATATTTCAATGTTCCCCTTGTCAATCTTAAGAAGAGCCCTGGATATCTTATGAGGGAGACAACCCAAGAGTTTATTCCTTTGATTACATTTCTGCTGCAGATTTTAGTTTCGAGAAGTTTTCTTTTCTGAGGTTTTATTTTCTTACTTTTTCTTTCACTGCCGTTTGTTTGATGGTTTCCGCTTCTGATATTCCCAGATATTTATAATTTTCTTTTTCTCCATGTGTTCTGATATCTTCTGGTTGCGCAGTTTTATTCTTTTTGCTATTTCTCTTTTTCCTTCTTTAATTATAAGTATGACATATTTTGCAATTCTAAATTCCATTTAAGGTTCTAATTCTTTTTCATTCTTGGCAAATTTTTAAAATCATCCATATTCGTGAGTTGTTTTTTTTTTTATTCTTTCTTTGAGAATTTGTAACCTCTTTTTCATTTCCTAAGTATATAAAAGTAAAGTTGGCGACCTTAGTCGAAGGTGACCCGAAGGCTCCCTTTTCAATAGCTTCTACATCGAGGTGTAGGGGGGCGCTACTCCATTTCCTGGATTACTCCACTTTACCCTTACCTTATAATGCTGAGTGTTAAGCAAGGCGGCATCAAGTACCATTTTTTTAGTCTTTGGTATGACTCGACCTGGGATTGAACCCTGGTCTCCCAGACCATTGGCAAACATTACTCATTTGGCTAATGGCCCGGTTAAATATATAGTTCAATATTATCATTGTTATAACAAATAGTAGTGGTGATAATGAGATATTTCTTTGGATTTTTTTCCTTTGGTAGGGTTTGTTCTCCGCTCGTTTAATCTACTCTCCAGATTTATATAGTTTTCTTAATGAAGTTTATAACTTTCTCTGATATCTTTAATATCTTCAGACATTCTGTTATCCACGTCTGTGTGATTATATCGTATGCTTTTTGTAGTCTATTCTTCCTATGACTAATTTTTCCTTTTTGTCTTTATCTCTTTTGAAACATATTGGTCCACATATTGTAGGTCGTTTATTCCTCTAATTTTTTTTTTGGGGGGGGGTTGTTCGTTGGGAAATAGTCCGGAGCTTTTAAATGACTGGTAAATCAATGGGGGTCTAAACAGTTTTTGGTTGTGTGTTGTTGGGAAATTATAACGTTGGTAACTGGCTCTTTTCTTCTTGTTATCTTTTTGTTTGTTGAAGCTGCAAAGACGGAAAGGAAAAAGATCTTATACATAATAGGTAAATGATATTGGCCTTTATTTGCACAGGATGGTTAATTTTGAGGGTCTTTCTGGAACAGAATAATTTTTCCTTTTGTAATCTATTCTGAAATTCTTGTTTCCTGTAGGCATTTATGGGGGTCGTTGGCTAATCTGTCGTCCATAGAGGAGCATTTTTTGAACCAGTGTCCGTGATTCGACAAATGTTTCATCCTACAGGTCTTCCTTACTTCCTTGGAATTCAGTTTTAATATTGTTTATCCAATCATGCTTTTTTGTGCTCTTTTGGTTCCAATAGTTTACGACAGAAATGTTTTGTCTCATTTACTTCAAGTTGATTTTTTTCATGCATCTTTCATTGTCTTGCTGATAGAATTTTGTTTCATTATTTTGGAATATTTTGCTTTGTTTTTACTGTTTGATCCTGTTCCGATATCTTTCGAGTCTACCTTCCATAGCGAATACATTTCCATGGGTGTGTTTAGTGTAGTAATTTATTTAAATTTGTCGTCTATTTCGATCTGGTCGTAGGCGATTTTAAATCGATTTTCGCAAAGTGTTTCATATTTGCCAGTTCGTTGACTGGCGGTTTCGATACTCGGTAAAGGAAGCGAATCCGAACATATCTGGTGGTTGACACCAGTTGTATATATTTCTTTCCTGTTGTCTTTTCTCAGTTGCTTTATTCCATTGTTCCTTGCGTTTTCCTTTTCTCAGTACTTTTGCATATTCTCAGTTTATTTATTCTTCGAGTCTCGTTTCTCATTCAGCTTTTGTTTTATTTTTTCTATTTGGATTCATCTATTAAACTATCATTGCTTCTGTATGAATTAGATTAAGTTCTTCATTTGAATGTGTTTTAAAATTTCATTCACTTTTTCTATTACCAATGTGACTTTTTTCAAGTCTTGATTCCTTAAAGATGGTAAAATGTAATTTTCTTCAGTGATAATTTTCCTTATCTTCAATATTTTTCTTCTTGTGTTAACATTTTTGTTGCAGTGGTGATGCTGGTTCTGAGATGTCGTAGTTTTCAATATTTTGCGATTCATTTCCTTTACTGAGTTCTTGTCAAGTATTTTTCTTCTTGACTCACCTGTCTAGATATTTCCAGCACACCAATTTTCTAAACAAAACAATTTCTTGAGAATCATTCTTGCTTAGTCCGTAAGCCTTTGGCTTCTATTAAATTTAGCAGATTCTTCCCAAAGTTCAGCCATTAGTTTTCTATAACTTTTTTGTGTGAGGTTACTTTTACAATATTAGTAGATTACACATTTGTTGTTTTCTCTAATCCTTTTCTTTTTCTGACCTCCAAGGGTATTATTGTAGCTGTGGTTGTTGTCTGAGTACCGGAAAATATAAATGCCAACATTCACAAAATGACGACTGGGTCTCCTATGTTGGATATCAAGAGAGTACTTGAAGATCATGACACTTAAATTTGTCATTTGAGTGCCACGTTTATTTGTATTGATATTCGACATTTTCAAGGGTAGATTATTGTGGCTATACAAGGCCCAGGAATTGTTTATTATTTACTCCTACCACAGGAGTAACATGGTATTCTTCTAAGAAAGAAAACCTGTGATGTGTTACCAGCGAAAAACCAATTACAATTCATATAATCGTTACTTTCATGTTCCACAGATTTTTAATTCCCTAGCAAGGTCCAGGTACTTATCCTTCTTTTCACTTTCTTTCAGTTTTACTCTGTGGTCAGACGGGACAACAAAGTCTACAATTCGGCAAGTTCTCTTTCTTTTGTTGATTATTATAAGGTCTGGTTGTCTGGCCGACATTAGGTTATCCGTTTGTATACCAAAATCCCAGAGGAGTTTGTGCGTCTCAATTTCCAGGATAGATGCAGGGTTGTGCATATACCATTTATCCGTATGATCGAATTTAAATTTCTTGCACAAATCCCAGTGAATCACCTTTCCCACCCAGTCGTGTCTAGTCTTATATTCTTTCAGTGCTAATTTGCAGCATTCACTTATTTTGTTGGCCATCGTGTTGTCAGTATTGTTTAAGACGGTTGTAATCAGTTCTCCTTTGTGCTTTTCCATGTAGTCTTTGAGTCGTTGTATCGATGTGTCAACGCTGTCTTCATTGCTGGTGAGTCCTCTTCCTCCTTCTTATATTAACACATATAGTCTGTCAACATCATCTCTGGGATGTAATGCCTAACGCATGGTCTTTAGCTTTCCTGTTCTCTGGTCCATTTGCTGAAGTTCTTCTCGAGTCCACTTCAAGAATGGTCCTGAATATCTTACGATGGGTACAGTACAGGTATTTATCCCTTATTATTATTACTCATTAGAGTTTTTCAGATCAGCGTAAGCTGATGGTCTTTCACGGAAGACTGAGTGACAGCAAGTCTCCTCAAGTCTCCAGGACACTTCTCAGTATTCTGGCCGTTTTCAATAATGCTGTTGTTTGGATGGTCTCCGGGCCCTTTAATAATCCTTTAGTTACCGTGCTAAAAGCACCTATCACAATTGGTATAATTGTTACCTTCACGTTCCATATTTTTTTCAATTCACTAGCAAGGTTGAGGTACTTATCTCTCTTTTTACATTCTTTCAGTTTTATTCTGTGGTCTGCTGGGGCTGCAAAGTCGACAATTTTGCAAATTTTCTTTTTTTTTTGTTGTTGATTATTATAATTATCATTATTATTATTATTATTATTTACTCTTTAAAAGAGTTTTTCACACCAGCGTTAGGTTGAATGACAAGTCTCTTCGAATCTCCAGGACTCTTCTCAGTATTCTGGCCGATCTTAGTAATGCTGTAGTTTGGGTGATCTCTACTTATCCTCTTATTTCCAAGTCTTCCAGACACTTTACCAATCCTTTAAGGATTGTTCCAAGTACATCAACCACAACTGGTATCACTATCACCTTCAGGTTCCATAGTTTTTTAGTTCTCTAGCAAGGTCTAGGTACTTATCCCTCTTTTTACTTTCTTTTATTTTCACTCTGTGGCCTGCCGGGATGGCAAAGTCCTCTATTCGGCAGGTTTTTTTTATTTTTTTTAGATTTCCTTTTTACTATCCCTTGGTCAGGTCATCTGGCCGACATTAGGTGATCCGTTTATATCTTAAAATCCTAGAGAAGTTTGTTTGTCCCATTCTCCAGGACGGATTCTGGGTTATACATGTACCACTGGTTCGTATGGTCAAATTAAAACTTTTTGCACAACTCCCAATAGATTACCTTCCCTGTCCAGTCGTATCTAGTCTTATACTCTTTTTGCGCTATTTTACTGCATTCGCTTATTATATGATTGATCGCTTCGATTCTATCACCACATAACCTACAATTAATATTTTGTGTCTTGTATGCTTTTACTTTAACATAGTTGGTCCTTATTGTGTTGTTTTATGCTGCTATTAGAAGTGATTCCGTTTCTCTCTTAAGGCTTCTCTTTCATAGCCATACCTAAATTTTCTCGTGAGAGATTTTGCTTGTTTGTCACTTGTAATGTCCATACAATTGTTTTTCTTTTGTTTTCAAGTTATTGTTCTGTTGATCCCAGTGCTGTTTATGTTGTTTCTGGTCTCTGTAATCAGTCTTTCTTTGCTTTTTTTTATGTAGTCTTCGAGACGTCTTATCGATTTATCGACACTATCTTCAATGATGGCGAGACCTCTTCTTCCTTCTTTTCTCGCCACATAGTCTGTGGATATCATCTCTGGGGTGTAAGGCTTTATACATCTTCATGAGTTTTCTTGTTCTCTCGTCCATTTGTTGAAGTTCTTCTCTCGTCCCGAGTATTTTACGAGGGGGATAGCCCAGGTATTTATCTCTTCAATGAGATTTCTGCGATATAGTTTAGTTTCGAGTAGTGTTCTTGTCCTCCTAAGGTATTCTTTTTTATTTTTTCTTTCATCTACGCTTGTTTGATGGTGTCCACTGCCAATATTCCCAAATAATAGTTTTCTTTTCTCTGGGTATTCTGATTTTTCCTTCATTTAGTAGTTCTCTTCTTTCCGATATTTGCCATTTTTCGCTTTTCCTAATTAGTATGTCACATTTTTCTATGCCAAATTCCATTCCTATATCGTCACTGTATATCCTCACTGCCTGTATAAGGGTTTATAATTCTTTTTCTTTTTTGGCAAACTGTTTGATGTCGTCCGTTTACATTAGGTAGTTGATTTTTTCTTGAGATTTATGAATTCCACTTTCTACTTTTCCGTGGCTTGCATGATGAATTATTATTACTTTACTCTTTTGAGAGTTTTTTACACCAGCGTTAGCTGATTGTTTTCAACTGAAGCTTGAGTGACAAGTTTCCTCAAGTTTCCAATACTTTGTTTAGTATTCTGGCCGATCTCAACAATGCTGGAGTTTTGATGGTCTCCGTCAATTTCATGTAACATTTTTTTTTCAGTTCTCTAATAAGGTCTTGGTATTAATCGCTCGTTTTGCACGGTAATATCTAAATAATTCTGCAATTGCATCGTTCTTGTATAGAACAAACATTAGGCTGCACTGCATTTTCTAGTTCACGTGTTTTAGTGTTGCAGCATACCTCTAACCTACTGCCTTTAGTGCTTGTTCAAGTGTCTCCTGAGATCAAATTCATTCTCTGTGTATTTTCTGATCATCTAAGTGCTTCTTCTGTATTATCTCATACATTTTACTCTTGCAGCACAATGTCTAGCAACATTTTCTCTAAAATGACTTCTATCAGTTTATCTGGGGAATACAAAATAATATGCCCGCAAATATAATTTCAGATATAAATAAATTATGAAGTTTTATTTTTCAAGTTTAAATCAACAGAAGAGTCTCAGACATACAGATGAACAATTAGATGAAAGAATGCAAGAAAAGAGTTATATATATATATATATATATATATATATATATATATATATATATATATATATATATAATGATAAAAGAACGGTAAATAAGAAAAGTTTTTGCATGAAAAGTATGATGCCCGATAATTTTATAGCAGAGCAGGTATAAACCAATGAATATTAGAATTATGGACACAATAAGTCTATTACTTAAGTTTCATGTATTTTTCATAATTTTCGGGCAGTCTTCTGGAATGTCTATATATGGACACTAGACTAGCCACTTTTACCACACGTTAGTCTGAAGATTGTGAAAAACACCTGAAAATTAAGTAATTCTAACACATATCTATTGATGCAAAAAATGTTTTGCAGCCAACAAAGTCTTTCTCAGATGATAACTGAGGTCAAGTATCGTTTCGGAGCCAGAGCATCATTATCACTAACCCGAAGCCCTCCAGCATTATCTTAAAATTACATCAGATTTTGTTTGTTTTCTGTCATATCGTAAGAATGTCGATCAAAGTGTAGCCTCTTTGTTGAATCCTTTGCTGTATTCACGACTTTACAACAATTAAGCGTTAATTTGATGATAAAAGGTTTGAGTTAACTAGCTATATGACACGCCATACATGAAGCTGGATCCTAATAATACCAGAAGAGAAGAAAGTACCCTTACTCGACTACGCATTGGAAACACTCAACTGACTCACTCCTTCATTCTTAAAGAAGAACCTCCCCAAAAATGTCCATGTGGAAACCAATACTCAATCAAGCACATTTTAATAGAATGCACAAAACTCAACCACGCCAGAAAAAAGTTTTATAAGGCGAACAGCATGAAGGAACTATTTTTTAAAATTGCCCTCAAAAACATAATCAACTTCTTAAAAACAATTGGCCTCCTATTAAAGATATAGACTATGTTACCAACACCTTCGATCATCAAGTTTATACAAACAAAAAACTTTGACCTATTTTAAAACACTAATTCCGGGCTATTTATTTACAATTAATATTCATTTATATATATATATATATATATATATATATATATATATATATATATATATATATATATATATATCAGAATTTGGCACTCAATGACCCTTAAGAGGTTAATTTGCCATAAAACCTAACCATCACCAACCTAAAAAATATGCGTTTACAAATCATATATATGTATGTGTAAAAAGGCTCTGGCATTAGATAACCTATAGAGGTTGATATGCCATTAAATCAAATCAACCAACAAACCCCATACATGAAATTTCCTTGAAATTCGCATGTGAAATCCATGTATAATAAATGTGAGTTAGTTCAATGAATTACATAACAAGATGAGGATGTCAAATTCATTCGAAAAACCAAACAATACTCTTCATAGATCTAGCTCAAATGTTTAGTTTTTAACAAACATCCTCTACCGAAAACCAAAGGAATCGTATGTACAATAAGGAATTCTTGAATCTAGATTTTTTTTTCAGTCACATACAATTAAGGTGTAATAAGAATTCAGAGACTAGTTCAGCTTACTTGAGATGATATTGAATGTAATAAATGATTACGACCGTTGTAGTAAAACGGTTTACTGAATTTATACAGCTAGGAACTGGCCAACCCACTCTATGCGCGCGTTCAGCACCCCAATGGGAGGTAATCGAACGTTTCTCTCAGAGATTTATCTCCCGTCGGAAAGGTATCAAACCAGAGAGGAGAAACTCTCACCGAAAGAAATATTCAACCCTAAGACAGTAACAACGACACTATGCCATTAGACTCTTTGGAAGAACAAAGCTTCGATGATAGTGACGATACCAAGATCGACACCAGAACGACTCCCTCAAAACGAGAGCATACTACCACAGATTCTGAGGGTTAACTTTCATAAGCAGGGCGTCCTACTCCAACAAGGAGACAAAAAAGATACGAAACGAAATACTTCTAACTTACTGTTCCCGTAACAACTGAAAACCCTGACGTGCTACCGACGAGACAACCCTTGAGAATAGTCAAAAGACCCATATTTTTGTCATATTAAAAACAAAAGTTCGCCATTTTATATCCCTTGATTATGGTATACGGCACCTTCTCGACAGCTGTAAGCCTGAGCTCGGATTTTGACAATGTTCCGGAGAATTACGCTTGAGGTCACCCGGATTGCTTGAGTGTGGTTATTATAACGTGGTCTAATATATCAGTTTCGACTCCCAGAGGATCGTCATGATTCAATGAAGTGATGATTGCATTAGAGATATTTTTTAAGATCTAAAACGCAATAGCAGGATGTAGGCAAAATCAGGTGATTTTTGTAACGGGGTATATTTTCTCTGAAAAGGAGGGCATCCACTGGAAATGGTGGGTGAACATATCCATGGCTCGTCGCAAGGCGGTCGTGGTTTTGAGGATAGATAAATCTACCACTGGTTTCAGCCGTTCAGGATCCGGCGCCATGGTCCCCTTACTCACGATATTTTCCAGTAGTTTGATGGTATTTGACCCCTAAGAACACTTGTCTTTGTTGAGTGTAAGATTATATTTCTAGATTGCAGTTAAAAACCATTTTAGATAGCGATTGTGGTCGGCCCAGTCATGACTGTACACTATTACATTGTTTGTGTAGGTGAAGTACCTTGTAGTTTTTTATCGGAAATTATTTTGTCATGTATCCTTTGGAAGCTAGAAACCTCATAGGTGACCCCAAACAGGACCCGTCGTAACTGAAAAAGTTGTCTACAAGTTCAAAAGCCGTATAAGGTTTATCTTTAGGAGCTATGACTACTTGGTACTAAGAATTTTTTTAATCCAACGTACTTAATATTCTGTATCATTATTGTCCTTCCACAAAGATGTCTTTAGCATTAAATAACCCTCAAAGGTTAATATGCCATTAAACAAAGAAACCAAAACAAACTAAGTTGTGTATGCTAAAGTATTAATTACTCTTAAATTAATAACTAAAATATCGATAATAATTTATGAATTTACATTTATAACTAAATTATCAGTCCCCCTTAGCGGGGTGTCTACATTGAAGAGTTGTGATGCAACGAAACAGCCAGTCTATGGATGACAATATATATATATTTATATTTATATATATATACAAGTTTACATAGCGTAGAGATAGAGTCAAAAGCGCTTGATAATTGTCGCTTTATGTTAAGAATGAACCAAGATCGATATAGATATTGGGGGTGTCCTCGTGGTGTAATGGTTAAAGCGATGGACTGCGGAATCGTAGTAAGCGAGTTCAAACTCCAGTTTCGCTATTACGTTCACTTTCGGGCAAATACCCTTGGGAAAGGTATGAACCCCCTTTTTCTCCCAGCCATGGGTTAAATAGTAACACTACTGTTCTTCTATGAGAACGGCTTTGACATTAAATAACCTTACAAAGGTTGATATGCCATTAAACAAAGAAACCAAACCAAACCAAGTCCCACTTAGAATTATGACTTGTGGGGATTACTTTCCTTTGCTTGCTTGGTCATGAAGGGAGCAACACTTGTAGTTGCTATTGCGACAAAGAAAAAGCGTGAAGATTGTTATTTCTCTTAACATGCAAGAAATGAAAAAACGTAAGTTTCATTTGTCCATGGATACATCCCAACTCCTTTAAGGTCCTGGTTGTCTGAGCTATTGACTCACTATAGAAAGCCGAAAACTTTTATTTATTACAGACATGTCAATAAAAAAAAATCTGGCCACGACTGTAATAACAAAAGGAAGTTTACAAAACAAGTAAATGAAATATGTTTGATTTCTTTTACAAATGCGCACACACGCGCGCATGCACACGCACACATGTTTTCCAGTTTTTGTATCTACTTCCTATTTGGTTACACGAAGTAGTCAAGTTTGTCACGTTACCTAACCTTAATACATACGCGCATGCATGCGCACACACACACACACACACACAGACAAACACTAGGTGGCGCTAAAGTGCCAGTAACCATTGGCAACGAGGCAAGAATAAAAGTATTAGGACGCAAAACATTTTCTCTCTTTTTTCTTGACACTCGAAAGATCACTGACGAACGAACTCGCGCTTTGCTACACACGTGCTTGCATCTCTACCACACAGCCCTTGATCACAACTCTACACTCCACATGTAAGTAATTCACTTCGATTACACACTTCACGCTACAATACGACCTGTTTCGGAGAATTCTGCCTCAGGACATATTTCACTACGCTTAACACATACCTGCAGAATCCCTGTGAAAAGAACTCTCTTTCTCAAACACGTAACTCTTCTCAGATGAACTTTTTTCCCTCTAGATTCCGAATAGTAATAAATATTGTTATCTTTTTCTAATTGTATTGTTTGTATCTTTGTTTCCATTCCAAATATGTAGCAGCGCTAGTTAAACGTAAGCAGTAAGTTAAAAGAATCGTCTTTTGGATTTTTTCCTGAAAGGAACATATCTAAATATAGATATGAGTTATAAGTAACTTAATTCTAACCTCTCACCATTACTGTGCCTTACTGTACGTGGGATAAAATACAAACGAGCTTGTTGCTACCATTAACAACAATTCGGTTCCAACTTGCCATAACTCTTTCAGCTCACATTCACCGAGCCACACTAAGAGAACATTAATGCATCTTTTTTAAGTGAAAGCCGACATACTTAATATTTTAGGTGGTGTCCGTGATGTAATGGGTATCGTCGTTAGAAATGGGCACAGCGAACCTAGTTCAAATCCTAAACGAGACTGTTTGCATTTTCACATCGTGCTAATACTCTTAGGAAAGGTAGCATCCAATTATTCTTTCTCCAGCTGCGGCTAAATAGTAGGGTAGACTAGGCTCTTTGTCATTGGTATGGCAACCGATCTTGGAGAAGGAAAACTCTTAATTCAAATCTGGTAGACTCCGCTTAAAAATTGATCTTGTGTCACATCCTGCTCGAGCGGAGGGGTTGGTAAATACATTATATTTCCGCACTTGCTACACCAATTTACCGATCATAAGACAACATCCTACAAACCAACGGGGTGTCCTCGTGGTGTAATGGTTAAAGTGATGGACTGCGGAATCGTAGTAAGCGAGTTCAAACTCCAGTTGCGCTATTACGTTCACTTTCGGGTAAATACCCTTGGGAAAGGTATGAGCCCCCTTATCCTTCCAGCTATGGCTTAAATAGTACCACTACTGTTCTTCTAGGAGAATGACTTTGGCATTAAATAACCTACAAAGGTTGATATGCCATTAAACCAGAAACCTACAAGCTAAAATACTAATCATAACTACAAATAATTTCTAAAATATCAATTACATAGACTATTATAACTAAAATCTGTAGGGAGACAATAACTAATTATCTCTGTAAGAGAACGAGCGTGTCTGCTGGGTGCCTCGTGAGGTGTCACATGACAATTCAGAAACCCATTCTCCACCACTTTTGCCTCTGTCCCTTGAACAATAAAGACGTTATCTCCAACTATATCATGTAACTGTAAAGCTACATTGTTATGGCTATTTTACATCACTCTGATTAAGTAAACCTTTTTTCATTTTTGTACCCCTTCTAAATTCTGCTTGTTCATGGAACAATATCTGTATATTTTAAGCCATTTAGATTAGTGTACGTATTCTTTCTTCTTGGTACCATTGGTGTGTATATCATTTATATAAAAGTTTAAATACATTTGTGGCCTCGTGGTGTAATGGGTAAAGTGGTGGACAGCGAAATTATAATAAGCGAGTTCGAACTCCAGTCGGGCAATTACGTTCACTTTTGGACAAATACCCTTGGGAAAGGTATGATCCTCCTTATCCTCCCAGCTATGGGTTAAATAGTACCACTACTGTTCTTCTAGGAGAATGACTTTGCCACTAAATAACCTACAAAGGTTGATATGCCATTAAACAAAGAAACCAAACCAAACTAAATATATTTGTAAATACCGATGCGTTCATCTTGTTTTCCTCCCGTTGTGTACAGTGTCAGTACATCACGGATATACTAATGCTAATATTAGTCTTTTGTGATGGAAGACTCGACTAAATATCTTCCCAACCCACAAGCACTTCAATAGTACCAATTACACGGTGCCTTCAATAAGACTTTTTTGTACAGGCATTTAAAATTATCGTAGACTTTTGAAAATTCACTATGTTATTGCAATACATCTTATGAAATGACTGACCCATTTTTATGATTTCAGGTTCAAATCAACAGCTACAGCAGCAATTGGAATACGCCCTACTAAAGCCTGATTGTCACAGCTGGTGAATTTCAAAAATGCAATCTGGACGTGAGAACACTTTAGAAGAACGATATGCAATAAAATTCTGTTTTAAACTCGGAAAAAATGCCACAAAAGCGTATGGAATACTCCAGACTGCTTTTGGAGCATCTTGCATGAATCAAACATCAGTTTTTGAGTGGCATAAGAGATTCAAGGAAGGCAGGGAGTCTGTGAAGGATTATGAGAGGTTTGAGATGAGTAAGGAAGTCAGAACACCAGAGTTGATTGACCAAATAAAGAATTTCATGAATAAGGGCCGTTCTGTGTCTATAGAGACAATAAGTGCAGAGTTTGATGTCAGTTTTGGAACTGTACACTCAATAATTCGCGAGGAACTGAAGATGCGGAAGATTTGCGCGATGTTTGTCCCAAGGGTGCTTAGAGAAGATTAAAAAGAAAGACGTTCTCATGACAGCAGGGAGATGGTCGAGCTGATCAATTCAGATCCCGCAGTTCTTGATGCTCTGGTGACCTGAGATTAAAGCTGGATCTACAGCTATGACCCAGAGACCGAGAGACAGAGTTCCCAGTGGAAGCACGCTGGCTCTCCCAGACCCAAGAAGGCCAGACAGAGCAAATCCACCCACAAACTTTTGATGATCACTTTTTTTGACAGCACTGGCATGATCTACATGCAATGGGTTCCCACTGGACAGACAGTCAACAAGGAATACTATGTTGAGGTTTTAAGGGATTTCAGGAAGAGATTCCGTCGGAAAAGGCCAGCACTCTTCAAATCGAGTCAGTGGCATTTCCATCAGGACAATGCACCAGTCCACAACTCCATCCTTGTCACAGACTATTTGACCAAGATGGGCATCAAGACAGTTCCTTAGCCTCCCAATAGTCCAGACCTTGGTCCCTGTGACTTTTGATTATTCCCTAAGCTCAAGGAAAAACTTAGAGGCTGTCGTTATGAGACAATTGAGGAGATGAAAGAGGCTGTGACGAAGGTCATTGACACGCTCACACAAGAGGACTTCCATGGGGCATTCCAGAAGTTGTTGAAACGCTACAAGTGCATCGCAGCTGGAGGTGATTACTTCGAAGGGGACTAGAGTTTCATCTGTGTACTGTCAATAAAAGTGCCCACACGAAAAAAGTCTGGAAACTTATTTAATGAGCCTCGTATATATATAATTAAAAGAATATATTTATTATACATACAAGTATCACTAAAACTCTAACAATATTAAGAATTAATATTTGAAATACTAATTAAACTAGCAGTTATAACTAATTGCCCAGTCGGCTGAGACTGTAGAATATACTGACTGCATCTCTGCAGAGAAGTAAGACTCCCCAATGAGTGTCCTGGATATGACACTAAACAATCTCATGATGACGTTCCAGTAATGCTGGAGCTTTGGGAAATGCGGAGTACCATCGCTTCAAGGTCCACTCTGACTCGGAGTGGTAGCATCTGATAGGGTCCTATCTATGGGCAAGATAGAACTAAACCGTGTAGTTATGCTAAACTGAATTGTTTGAAATAGAAGTGTTTTGACATTTAACTGTGTATGGACAAAAACTATACCGATACTAAACTGAGTTGTTTGAAATAGAAATGTTTGACTAAATTGATTAGCTTGAAATAGAGATGTTTTTGACAATTAAACTGTGTACTCATGCTATACTGAGTTGTTTAAAATAGAACTGATTATTTGTATAAAAATTCTGTATAAAAACGAATTTGGCATTAGATAACCTACAAAGGTTGATAGGCTATAAAACCCAAACCAACCAATCATAACTAAGATATTTATTACACTTAAAGAAAATGACTAAAATAATAATTACACACAGAGATATAACTAAAATACAACATAAATTTTCAATTCTAGCTCTTACATCGATTACATGTTCATTAATAATTAGAATACTAATTACGCTTACAATCATAACTAAAATATCAGTAATATTAGATTATATGATCATTGAAATAATCATAAAAACTTGTCCTTTATAAAAGAATTTTTTTTTAATTTCATATGGTTGTTTTGTTATGAAATAGGAAATAATCAATTAAAAAGAAAAAAAAATTATCTTTAAAACCGTCTTTTCGAAATGAAAGAAAATTAAGACAAAGGAAAAAAATTTTTCTCAGAGCAAATTTCTTGAAAATTAAGAATGAATTATTGTGTTTTCGTAAAACGCTTCGTATTACTCCATTAATCGATTTGGCTATATTGAAGTCTGTGTGTGAGTGCGTGTGATTATATATCATCATCATCATCATCATCATCATCATCTCGCGCTGGTAGCACGGATATCACTGACCCTCTCTCGCCACTCCTCCCTATCGTTCATCGCCCTAGGTAGGTCTTCAGGACAACATCCCGTATCCTCACATAGCTGCTGAATGTATGTTCGTGCTGGTCGTTCTGCTTTTGCACGGTCATGTGTGGGGGTCCATAAGAGTACATCTCTTATGAGTTCGTCCCTGCTTCTCCAGCAGTGTCCTGCATGTCTGGTTCGTCTAACTTGAATAGTTTTCGTGATAGGGGGCAGGTGGCTGTACAGTTGGTATCTTGTGGGGTGTTGCCTCCAGGACTTGTTTAAGATTGCGCGTAGCATTCTTGTGTAATTGCCGTCTAAATTACGTCATTTGACTTCTTCTCCAGTCGTTTTGTTAGCGTCCATGTAGTGCAGCCATATAGCAGTATCGATGTGACCTGGAAGAAACTGCGTTTCATTTTATCGGTTAGGTCTGATTTCCATATAATCAATAGCCTATTGATAGCTGTCCATGCTTTCGCTAACCTCGTTTTGATGTCCTTTTCGGTTGATTCGACGCTGCTTCCTAGGTAAGTGAATTTGTCTACTAGTTTAAGAGGGGTTCCTTCTAGAGTGGAGATGTCCCTCGTTTGATTATAGCACATGTATTCCGTTTTGTGTGCATTAACATAGAGGCCTATGCTTGCTGCTGCTCGTTCCAAACTATGCAGTAGTGTTTCGGCTTGGTCAGGTGTATTTGCTAGTATCGCTATGTCATCGGCGTAGTCGGCGTCGGTAATTGTTGTTGCGGGGTACCTTCTGCTTCTTTTCTTCGTCAGTTCGAAGCCATTCTCTCTGATTTTGTCAATCGATGTTCTAAGTACGTAGTCTAGACAAATGATAAAGAGATACGGAGCCAGCGTGTCCCCTTGTAGTACTCCTGCTACAATGTCGAAGTATTCTGTGTCTCCGTAGAAAAACTGATAACAAAAATCCAAGTGGAAGGAATGATTTATTGAGAGGTCAACACTATAGCGTTTCGGTTCTGTTGAATCATCATCAGGACCATGAGGGGTGATATTAACAATTTTGAGTTAACGATGGATGTTTAGGAATGTGAAATACAAAAAACTTTGGAGAAAATGTGTATAATAAGAAAAAGTTGGCCGTTTAACTGTCAAATCAGCGTTTGATGTTTTAAATTACGTCATTTGACTTATTAGGAATATTGTATAGAATTTATACATGTTTGTTTAACGTGAAAGATTTCGGGTCAGAAGGAAGTAAGAAAGAAAGAAAGAAAGAAAGAAAGAAAGAAAGAAAGAAAGCATCAAAATTATGAGATATACGGAAAATATTAACTAAGGATGAAATATATTGTAGCTATTTAAAATGTGTTTGTAAGGAGAAATATTATAAAAGCCAGGACGAGTATTTATGGAATTGAGGAATGAGATAGCGGCGGCTTCGAAAATTCGTCTAAGATTTTAATTATGGATGTAAGTGAGCATCTTAGCAGAGTTGAAGTCAAAGTTATGATTATGTAGAGAAATGTGTAGGAATAATGTATTGTTTGAGTTGCCAATCCTTATGTCTCTTTTGTGCTCTCTCAAACGAACACGAAGGTTCCGAGATGTTTCGCCGACGTATTTAAGTTTACAATCCTTACAAAGGATGCAATAAACACCGGCGTCAGAAAATATGTTATGTTGAGGGCTGGAGTGTAATAATTCGCGGATTGTTTTAGAAGATAGAAAAGAAGTTTTGATATTGAGTTTATTTAAGTTGTTTGTTATGCTGTGAGAAGAAGAATTGTTTGGCAAAGTTATGTATCTATGAGGGGGAAACTAGTTTTATCAGATATTGAGTAGGCATTTGCAACAGGTATTAAAAACTATGACATGGGAAAAATAATTAACACTAACTACAAGCACCATGACTCAGACTTCCACAAAGGATTCTTACAAGGTATTATCGCCGCTTCAACTAATTGCCATTCTGAAGAACTGACCCTACCCAACAGATACATATCTGCCTTAAAATCTCTATCTTCTAACCACAACGTCGTTATTTCACCTTCTGACAAAGGTGGAGGTGTTGTTATTATGGATTCCTCGGTCTACAACCAAAAACTTACGGATCTACTTGATGATAACAACACTTATGAACAGATATCCCTATAAACAATTACAAATTATATTAACGACTTAAACAAATCCTACAAAAAACTAATCTCCAATGAAGATCAATCTTGGTCTTCATTGATCAATTACCACCCCATAATCCCTAAAATTTACGGTCTTCCCAAAACCCATAAACTTGACATTTCTCTAAGACCCATCATTTCTGGTATAGGATCTGTCCCCCCCCATAATATCGCTAAACTTCTAGCTAAATTATTACCCCCTCTATTAGGTACCATCAGTAACGCACACCTAAAAAATTCCGGATCACCGCTCAACAAACTAACTGACATTGATATGCACAACAAATATTTAGCTAGCCAAGATATCAAATCCTTATACACCAATATACCAGTTGATAAATGCATTGAACGCCTGCATAATTACCTTCGAAAATCTAATACTACATTTCCTCTACCTATCTCTAAATTGATTAAGATTTGTACCTTATGTACCTCACTTTGCTACTTCCAATACACCAACACGTTTTATAAACAAAAATTTGGTTTACAAATGATATCTCCGCTTAGCGGAGTTCTTGCTTGCATTTATCTAGAATTCTTAGAATATGGCCCCTTTTAATATATTATACCCAACACTACACATTACTTCAGATATATTGACGACATACTACTTATCTATCCACAAGATCTTAATTTACATAGCATCACTGATAAACTGAACAATGTCGAACCTTCCTTAAAATTGTTCACATATGAACTTGAATACAACTACACCCTACCTTTTCTGGATATTTTACTTATTAGGAATATCAACAAACTAGAATTCAAGGTTTATCGTAAACCCACTTGTAAAAACGACCACATTCACTTTTATTCACACCACAACAACAGTACTAAAAGAGGTATCATCATAGGTTTTTACCTCAGAGTTCTGCGCATTTGTTCCTCGAAATATTTAAACGATGAATTTATCCACATAGAAAACTCCTTCCTTAACCTTCAGTACCCCAAATCTTTTATAAATTTTGCTAAATCTAAAGCCCTCAAAATATACAAGAATAAATCTCAAACTAATGCCTACTCAATATCTGATAAAACTAGTTCCCCTCCCCCATAGATACGAGGGTGTCTTTGTGGTGTAATGGTTAAAGCGATGAACTGCAGAATCGTAGTACGCGAGTTCGAACTCCAGTCGGGCTATTACGTTCACTTTCGGATAAATACCCTTGGGAAAGGTATGAACCCCCTAATCCTCCCAGCTATTGGTGAAATAGCATCACTACAGTTCTTCTTCTGACTTTGATATAGCATTAAACAAAGAAACCAAACCAAAAGTGTTGACTGATTAAAGAAAACTCACATTCGTCAGCTACGTATGGACACTGGATGCTACCTAGAGGATCAACCAAGAGCGATGACCAATAGGAACCGATAGTGAGAGATTATCAAAGAAATTCGTGTTGTATGCATGCCTTGATTATATATATATATATATATATATATACGTAAAAATTTCTTTGCTTACGTTGAGAAGAACAATAGTCTGGGGTAAGATATCCGACTGACGAAAAATCAGCTGGATCTCGATCTCGACTTGAAGCATCTCGCAGGTCTTGCCACACTGAAGAGTTGTGATACAACAAAACAGTCTGACTGTGGATGACAATAAATATAATCATCATCACGTCGTGCTATCAGCACGGATATCCCTGACACTCTTTCCTCTATATCGTCCATTGCTTTCGGCAGGTCTTCAGGGTTACATCTCGTATCAGCACAGAGCTGCTGTATGTAGGTTCTAGCTGGTCGTCCTGCTTTTGCTTGTCCATGGGAAGGGGTCCACAGGAGTTCATCCCTTATGAGCTCGTCCCTACTTCTCCAGTAGTGTCCTGCATGTCTGGTTCGTCTAACTTGGATAGTTTTCATGATGGGTGGTAAGTGGTCGTACAGCTACTGCTTTGTGGGGTGCTGCTTCCATGACTAGTTCAATGTTGCTCGCAGCGTTCTTGTGTAGTTGCCATCAAGCTTTTTCTCCATTCGTTTAGTTAACGACCATGTAATGTACCCATGCAGCAGTATCAACACGACCGCTGCTTAGAAGAAACAGCGTTTTATTTCATTGGTCCGGTCTGACTTCCATATGACCGATAAGCTATCGATAGCTGTCCTTGCCTTTGCTAGTCGCGTGTTGATGTCTGTCTCGGCTGATGAGACACTGCTTCCTTGGTAGGTGAACATGTCTACTAGTTTCAGAGAGTTACTATTTAGTGTGGAGATGTCGCCTGTTTGATTAAAGCACATATATTCCGTTTTGTGTCAATGCACACAATATATATATATATATATATATATACAGGATTTATCTATTTAATTTTCTGTACAGCATTGTTTAAAGCTAACAGAAACCATTGTTGTTCTTTCCTTCCTTGCATTAGTATTTACTGTTTGATCTCAATCTACCCATCATCGTATGCAAGCATGCGTTGCGCTCTGGAAGTGATAAGTTTTGATAACACGGTCAAAGGGACGCAATTCAATTTTCATTTTTAAAGATTTTTTAAAATTCCAGTATTTTTCATCTTTTGTGATTGATAGATAGATAGATAGATTAGGAGGTTGGTTGGTTGGTTGGTTGGTTGGTTGGTTGGTTGTTTTTGTAGCAGGCCAACTCTTATTCGTCTACTTGATCTAGATATTAGTCTCTTTTTCTTTTTTCATAATTTTTTTTACCCGGTTCGAAAGACCGGAGGACTTGGAAATAAGAGCACGAATGGAAACCATCCAAACTACAGCATTATTGAGATCGGCCAGAATACCGAGAAAAGTCCTGGAGACTTGAGGAGACTTGCTGTCACTTAAATCTTGTGAGAAACCATCGGCTAACGATGGTGTGAAAACTCTCAAAAGAGTAAAATAATAATAATAATAATAATAATAATAATAAATTATTGTTATCCAAATTGATAGAAAAGACCAATGGACTAGATGTTATGGTTAAGGACTATAAAAGAAAAACAAGCTTTCTAAATGGTATGTCAGTGCCAACAGATAACATATTAATCAAAGAAAATTATAAAATAAGTAAATACAAAGACCCGAAAACATAGATTGAAAAAAATATGGCATTTTAAAACAATCACCGTGCTAGTAATAGTAGATACCCGTGTATGATCAAGAAAAGGGCAGATAAATGCGTTGACACTGGTGAATGTATTTATCTGTCCTTTTCTTAATCATACCTAGTGCTCCTCGACTATATGAAATACAAGAAAAGGAGAGTACAATCAATGTAAGTGAAAAATATCTCCCAAAAGAGGCTGCCAAAAAAACATAATTACATAGAATACATATTTCCACAACCTTCCTTCGCTCTAAGTCTTGAGTAAAGACCCAGTGAGGGGTTATAAGAAACAGGGAATAAAAAATAATAATCATATTTTTCTTTTAAATTTAGCTTCAAGTAACAATTCTTACTTTAAATAATTTGTACATGGTTATATGATTCCAAATTTTCCTATCTAATATTTTATACAGAATTGTAGGCATTTACCTGATAATTTGCAAGAAAGTTTATAGTTTCAAGTAACTATTCCAATTTAATAATAATCATTTGTTTGAAATGTGTGGTAAGATTTCAACTATCTTAAGGAGGTTTGTTTGTAGAGTTTGATATATCTTTGTGTAAGATATATATGCAAGAACAATTCACGACGAACTAATAATAACACTTTATTACCTGAGCAAGCTATTTCGAATGGATAAAAAATGACTTAAAATAATAAAAGTATGTAGAGAAATGTCCTAATGAGGTTGATAAAGGCTTTAGTGATAGGTGTAGAGTCTTTAATATACGTACGTATGAGAAAGAAAAGGTGCGATAAGATTTCAAGTATTTGGTTTAGTATGGTTTGGTTTGGTTTTATGGGATATCAACTATTTGAGGTTATTTAATACTAAATCCTGTTTATACATATATATTAAATGTACATATGATTCGTAAATATATTTCTAATAATTCAATTTAGCACAAATCATTTGTTTGCACACGGTCCAAATGTCAAACAATTCTTTTTTACCCATAGATATGACTCCTATCAGGTGCAACCACTCCGAATCAGAGTGGCCCTGGGAGCAATGGCAATGAAGGGGTACTCCATATTGCTCAAAGCTCCAGCATTACCGAATCCTCAACCTTAGATTGTTTAGTGTTATATCCAGGACACTTGTTGTTGGGGTTTTACCCCTCTGCATAGATGTAGTCTGTGTATTCTAGTATGTTGTTTGAAAAAAATGACTTGAAATACTAAAAGAAGTATGTTGAGAAATGTCCTAATGTGTTTGATAGAGTCTTTAGTGTAAGGTGTAGAGTCTTTAATATACGTATATAGCGGTTTGAGGGAATTAGTTATTTTCCCGAACACTATAGATTTTATGGCAACAGAAATGAATTACGAGACTTTGCTTTAACACACAATAACGAAAGTTTTTATTTGCCGCTTTGAGGCGGTTTGTTCTTGGTGCTGCAAGACTCGTGGTGGTTAGGCTTGTTGGTTTTGGAGACGCGATAGCTTAGCGGGATGTTGAGATGGCAGCGTGTCGTTGGACGTGTGAGAGAAGTATTCAAGGTCACCATGTAGTTTTGTGTGTCTGGTAATTGAGGAGAGTAGGCGTTATCTCCATTAATGTGGACCAGAGGTGAAATGGGGGCTTGTGTGTCGAGAGCGAAGTGGCGCTCGGATCGACATAGTAAATTTTTGTGGAGCTTGTGGAAGGCATGCTGAACGTATCTAATTCATATTCAACTGGGATTCCTTGGTCTAAAATAGATTAGACGCAAAGAATCCATAAATTAGATGGTTCCCTCGTTGAGTGTCCATGTTGCTGCTGCTAGGGTTAAAGCCACAGTGAGATGTCCCCACTGGGTGGCTTGTTTAGCTAAAAAGCATCGCTAAGCAGGGGCGACCAGAGACACGACTGCTCCGGTCGCTGTCTCAAGCTGAAGAGAGTGTGTTTGGCCGCTCACCCGTTTTGCTAGCCGGAAATGAAGGTCCGGGCTGAATAGGATATGTCATCCTAATTGGGTGAAATTCAGTGTTGAATTAAATTGCGCGCCAAAACAAAATACGAGATTTTCCTCTTCTCTACACGTACGTATGAGAGAGAAAAGAAGTTTTGAATGATGACTTACGTGTTCAAGAAAGATTATCATGCTCGATACGACACAAAGTTGTTGGAGACACAAAACCCCTGTCCGTGGGGACGGAAAAAAGTTCGTACGTGCTAGGAAATACGAGCGAAATAGTTTGACTTTTGAGCGGTGACGTTTTATCCTACTTTTCCACGCCACTTAGTGGCCATTTTGCAGACGCAGAATGTAATTACCTTTTATGTCAACGAGCTTTAGATCCTAGAACTGTTCAACAAGCAAGAGATATTATCCACACAAGTATTCCTATCTAATACTGATAATCTTCAGATATATTTGGACCTGGGAGTAATGTATGGAGAATAAGAAGATTTTGATTTATTCGTGGTGTAGGTAGCGGTTGGGTGGTGGTCGGTTTATGGTTGGGTTCTATTGAGATTATTTTGAGTTTCATATCTTACTCCTTTTTCTTCTTCTTACTCCATTAAATTCTTTTGTTTAGTCTATGGAAAGCTACAAGAGAATTGAGGACAGAAGAAAATAGACGAGGAATCTTTTGTACTCAAAACTTTATTTTTGGGTTCAAGACTATTCTGTGGCAGGAACTTTTTTTCTAAACTAGTAGAAGTGGTCGCGTTATCCAGACAAAGTGTTGAAAAGTACTTGAGTTATTTTAGTTGGTTATAAATTTGAAGGTTGGTCATATGTTTAGTGAAGTATGTTTAGCAGAGGCGAATGATTGCAGGAGATGCGGCTGGCTACCAGGTCCTGTGACCCAATCAGTACATGCGCCCTCAACTAGCTAAGTCCAAGACTTTCTCTTTTGGCGCCAGAAAGCCATAATTTCAGGCATGTGCAGATTTCACTTCCTGTCATAGGCCTCCTTTAAAACTGCAACATTTTTTAAATTTATTCTTTTTTTTATTTCTTTTTAATTAATTCCAACGAATGTCTACAAAGAGGTGATTCCACACTCCCCAAAGACCTCGAACTGGAAACTCTCCACCAGGTACAGTATAATGTTATACGCAAGACACCCTTTTTGTTGGGAGTCTTACCCCTCTGCAGAGGATTCAATCAGCTTTTCTAAGCTCCATCCACAGGGCGGCAAATTGTGATAGATAGATAGATAGATAGATAGATAGATGTCTTCTGTTTTTAAATTAAAGTAAATAAAACATTGATTTTTTTTTGTATACACATACACAAGCACAAACGTCCACGTCAAACTTAAACAAATTCTTATGATGATATGAACAAAAACATTTGCACTTTTTGCCGGCAATATTATGAATTTTTTTTTAATTTAAAGCGACAGGCTTTTTTATGCTAAAAAAATTCTCGGAAAAGGCTATCGTCCATGTAACGCTTTTTTAAATTCGTTTTCTTGCAAGCCACTATGGAAAAAAGATCGTCCAATAAAAAACCACACTAAAAAAAACAAAAAATAACAAAGAATGAAAACATATTATTTAGATAAAATGTACCATAGCCATGATATGGCTATGTGTGAAACGTACATCGAATGCTCATAAAGACAGAACATAGGAATCTCGAAACACGAAAAACCCTTACGACTTCTTTGTTCAGGTACGAAACTTTTTATTACCTTTGAGTTTAAAGGTTCTTCGACATAAGAAGAGAGAGCCACAATCTTTCTATCCTGGCTTTTTCATCTGCCCACCCCCAACACGTGTGGTACCCGCCACAAAGGTCTCCGCGAGCAAGCGAAAGCAAACCGTCTCGTTCGGTGTCTTGTTCTCAACTCACCTAACTTTCTTCAAATTCTCAAAATCCTCCGCACGATTCCGATGTGTGACGTCACCCGCACTCTGTAACCCTGTTTCCCATCTCGGGCTATTGTGACATCTCTGAGTGACACGTCCGCTCTGTGCGCGCGCGTGAACACCTGTGTTAATGTTGCACTTAACTAACCCATGTGCTGAGCCGAAAGGTTCTCAGCCCAACTAAACCCAAAGGCATAAACCGAAATCCCTCAGCCATTATATAACAAAAGTACTTTTTTTTTAGTTAAATTTTTCATTCAGTATTTTTGCATTAATTAACAAAATACCTGTCACATACTGTGAGGAAAACAGTTTAATCTACCGATGTCAATTTTAATCCTCAAAAAAATGTTTGACCTGATTGTTTTTCTTTTTATTAACCACTTCTTAGAAAATTTGTGGAGTCAGTCAACTCGTATTAAAAAGAAAAAGTAATATCGCGTGTCTTGTCCGCAAATACAAAGCAAATTTATTGAAACAACGCGAAGAAACTATTTTTCGTTGACAAGAGGAAAACCAGATTGAAATTATAAACTCACCGAAAATGACGCTAATATAAAACTCCTTGTCGGGACAACGCGACTTTTTCTACTGGTTCAAGAAAACATTTCACTCAACAGAATAATCGTTGGCCTCAAAATAAAGTGTTGAGTATAAGAGTGTCTTTGTCTCTCAGACAAAAGACGGTAAGTGAATATGGTAAGAAGAGGAAAAAGGAATCAGATACAAAATTCATAATCATCTCATTAGAACCCAACTATTCATCGACACTGACAACCTACACCACGAAATAAATAAAAACGTTCTGGTACCCCATAATATCAGTCATTATGATGAGTGTGTGTGTGTGTGTGTGTGTGTGTGTGTGTGTGTGTGTGTGTGTGAAACACATGCTTAGCAGCTGACTGATAAACGTGTGAATGGGTGGGTGGAGATATGTAAAATCTGACCGTGGTGGTTCCAAAAAAAATAAGCCGACAGAAAAATGACAAGGTTTACTTTCGCTGCGAATATGAACATTGTTTTTGGTTGTGTGAAATCGCAGCTGCTAGGTGTTTCGTGGTTACTTGAGAGGTTTTTTTGTCGAAATCTCGCATGTCCGGTCGTTGGTCGTGTGTGTCAATTGCTGCCGAAAGCGTGTATAAACGTGACCGGCTCTAAACGAAAGTTTTAATTCCTGCATCAGAAATACTCCAATGATCAGTTCATTTGGAGTTCAACTGTGCGGACGTAAGCGAAAACACTGCACGTAACTATCTTGTCCAATCAGTTTGCTGAAACCACTTCTTTAATTTTAGATCCTACAGCTTTACTGATTAGTTCAATGGTTTTATTTTAGTGATTCTGATGTTCTTTATGTGTGTGCGTTTCTTATCTATTTGTAATTCGCCGATTAGTTTTAAAATATATTTTGTATCCTAAGGATTAAAACGAATAAAAAAAATTTAAATGCCTAAAAGAAAAATATTGTGTCTTATTTAACCGTTTTATGAACTTGTGGAGGTTAAAAAAAAATAAATAAATAAAATAAAATGAAATAAAAGGAAATACTTTTTTTAATGTAGCTGTTCTCAGAAGTCTCTGACAGGAAGCAAGTCCCGGATACTGGACAGGCTTTCTCCTTTTAGCGGCTGACAAGAAGCGAACGCGTTCCCCAAGACTCGAACTTGGTAAGTGTGGTGCTGCTTATGCCACCTATTAGAATAGTCGTAAAACCCAAATATAAATTTTGAGTTATAAGGTGTCTTCATCTCTTTCCTTCCTTGACTTCTCTTGCAGCCTTACAAAGACAAAGAAGCCGTCAGGTTAAATGAAATAAGAAGAAAAAAAGGAGCCAGATACTAATGTTATATGATTAAGGTTATGATTTTTTTTTTTATTAATCATTTTTCATTAATAAAATTTTATTGTTTAGTTTGGTAAGGCTTTGAACAACTCTTAGTCCTGGTGCATAGTCATATGGTGCAGTCTTACGCCCGCGCGGAAAGGATACGACAATCATTATCTGTTGTAATAACCCCCCGCCCCAGACAGGAAATGGGCTGGATGTGGATGACTTCATACCTAGAAGAGATGGTCCTGAGAATTAGAGGATTTTGAAAAGAGACAGTTATGGTCGACCGTTGATGGTAGCGGTTAAGATTTTCGGATATCGACTGGCAGAGATGAATTGAGATCTTAAACACCTCTAGATGCGCTGCGCAAGAATGTGGGGTCAATATAGTATGGTTAGCATAGGCTTTTAAGAATTGTGTCTCTCTCCTCGTGTCGAAGGACCGAAGCCAGAAATTAAACTCGTTCGTATCCGAAACGACTGAGTCCGCCTGTATTTATATATGTATTTATATTACTATTATTATGGCTATACAACGCTAAAAAAACAACGACTATAAACCAACAACGACGACGACGACAACCTTCGAAACGAAACTAAGAACCAAGCAAAACCTTCCTCATCTCCATAAACTTTAATGATAAGGCATCTGTACGAGCAAAATAGACAAACCTTTTTTAAAAAACGTAAAGAAAATCTAATTCTCCATGAAATTATTTTTAAAATATGTAAAAAAAATCATTTAGCAGCACCTTCGTTAAGTGAGTGAAATTAAAAAATGATTGCCGTTGGGTTGGTTCATGACAATATAACTATTTTTTCTCGGACGAAAAGCCCTGGCTTTGGCTGGGCCACCTTCGGGTGGGTGAGCTGCACCTTTGACACCTTTGTATAGCACTGGACCTTGCTCTCTAGTTCAAGCTATAATCAGGCATACGTGCCTGGACCCAGATTTGGGTCAATGACTACCTGGGCTCATTAGACCCACATAGTGCAATGTGGGCCGATAACCAGCATAGACCAACAGGGCTCGAGCCTCGGCTAGTGCCCGACCTTCCCCTCCCCTAAATCCCCACTATAATTGACCTTCGGATCATTGGCTTTGTGACAAGTCCTGTCCGGATGGAGGCAGCGACAAATAGACAACAAAACAATTTTAAGAAAACATGTTATCTTCAAAATTTTAAGGAAAAAATGCCTTTCAAAAGAAACCTCATCTTTTATTTCTTTAAATGTTGTAAATTTTATTAAAATTCGAAAATTAGCTGATTGGGTGGGATCTGTGGAGGTTGTATGTAATTTGGTTGGATCAGTAGATGTGCGTCCGTAATTTACGGGTATTGCTCTCTAAATTATTTCCACCACAAATACAACACAAAACTTCACAATCGCGTAAAAGAAATGGAATAGAACACAACGAACATTAAACAACAAACAATTTAATATGCATATAACAGAATATGAAAACAAATAAAATACATGATGTGTAAATGGCCTTTTGGAAAATAAAGTTTGGCAAGAAGAAATAAATTTGTTTAAAGATGGGTGTATGTAAACGGAGTCCGTAAATAAGTCGTTCTTACTTACATTAAGTTCGTGTTTTGTTTTATGATTGTGGCGACAGCGTGTCGCGTTGATGAAAGAAAGTTTGTCGGGTTTTTCTTTTGAATGTGATTTGCGGCCATCTGAAGTTAGGTCATGAACTTTAGTTGAGGAAGGAAAGGAATTTGTCGGACACAGTATCGGCTACTGCATTACTGGCTTAGTGGCATGTGGTGTTGTCTGTGTGTTAGTCTGTGTTATTTATATCCTACAGGTGGATCAAAGAATCGTCTTAAAATTTTGGCGCGTAGACATTTATTGACCAATCAGATTTGTATTTTGCTATTTTATTTTCGAGCCTAAATATTTTCTGTTAGTTCACTGCCGATCCTAATTTTCTAGAATGTTCTATTCTATGTTTTTAGCTGATTGGTTGAAAAATATAAAAATACAATTTAAATGCTAATACGGTTTTGATCCTAAATTTCTAGAATGATCTTAAGTATGTTTTTATTGCTTATTTTAAGACAAGAAAAAATGTGTATCCCATAGATCTTTTTTAATCGGTACATTAGAAAGTGTGTGTTTTGGGTTAGTGCATGCGTTTAGATTTCATCCATTCTGTAATATTTTGTAAAACTCAGCATTACCATTAATACAGTTTAATATTTTTATTGTTGATAATAATAAAATAAAAGTTCTATAAAAAGTTCTTTTTATTTTTTAAAAATCACAGAATCAAGATAGCGATTATATTTCTGCTTCTATATTTGATAAAACACCGGTGGAGATTTTTCTTTCGTTACACCGGCTCACTGTCATTTGGAGGTCGTCGAAAAGCTACAAGCATGTCTGTTGTTAATGTAAACTTACTTGCTCGACAATTAGCTGCCTTGTCTTACCCTGTTCATAAATCTGGACCTCTGATTCAGACAGTACGATGGATCAAGCCCCGCTTCAAGCCAATTGCTAAATCGAAGATGTTCCGTGTACGGAAACCGACCCCTATAGATCCTGAAGAACACAATCAACTTAAATTTCTTAACAACGTTTATAAGACTCATATGAGAAGTGTGAGGTAAGAAAATATAGGTAGACTATAATGTTTAAGAAAAAGGACTAGAAGGAGTGATATTCAGTAGTTCTATTTTATCTATTTTTGTAGAATATTTTACAAAATCTACGGAACCAAAAATAATGATAAAGATTTTTCTTCTGCTTTTTTTCTCACACAAAAGAGACATTTGGATATTTCAAATTTTAAAAACAAAATAAAAGAAGAGTAAAATTTTACGATTACAAATTTTTTTCGTTATATAAATATAGCTAACTTTAAAATTACCTCTAAACTTTTTATATTAATATTCCAGGACCTTTTTTGTTCGCTGTATTGAAAAGCTAATATTTCAGTCTTCCCTTACGTCTTAAAATTAAATGTATCTACTTCCTTTTTGTGTGTGTATGTGTGATTTAAACATGATTGCTATTTTTGAGGATGCTCCGATTTTGGTTGAATTTACAGACGACACGATCTTTTAGAAAAATATATGACCGTTTTTAGAATTACGAAATGTTTAAAACAATAGCTTCTGTCTGAAGTTGGATTATCATTGCATAATTCTGTGACTTTAAATGAATAACATGTCCTCAGTTATTTTAGAGGTTCGAAATCTGAATAATCATATTATTCTTCTTTGAAATGTTAAAAAAATGCATGAAATTCGTCTCCGTAAAAATAGAATCATCCAACTATAAAAACCTGGTCTTTGATGAATGTAGAACTTAAAAAAAAATAATTTCAAAAACGAACTATTAAACATCGTTAATGATTCTAATAGACTCCTCCAGCCAAGTATGTTGATTAAATAAATGAATAAACAACCAGTTGAACCATAAATTGTTTTTGAAATCATTTTAATGAAATCCATTTTATTTTGGCTTTCATCATATTAAGATAACAGTTTTTAAACTCATAAAAATTCTCAAAACAGATTTTTACTAACCCAAAATAAACAAAACTACCCTGTGAAGTGTGAACCAGATATTAATCATCGTTACTCTTTTTATTGTCGTAATTTTTCGGCACATCTGTTAGGGAAAGAAATTTATCTCTTAATATCTGTACTAAATTCTATGAGTAATTCATTTATTTAATATAATGTTGTTATGTACACAAAACGTGAGAACTTCCCAAAAAATGTTTCTATTTTATTTTAAAACTTTTAAATGAAACGAGGAAAAATATTAATTTCTAAGCAAGTATCGTTTTTTGAAAAATTAGAATATGAAAGAAACTTATCAAGAAAAGGTGAATCAGTAGAAAAAGAGTAAAAATCATTGTATTATCGATATTTTTCAGGAATTTTCACAACAAAATCAAAACTAAAACAACGAACGTATCCATAGATTTTTAAAGTATAAAGAATTTTGTTAACCTTTTTTAGGAGAAGAAAAGCAAAATAAAATAGGAATTTCTTTAAAAAAAAAATAGAAATAAATATTTAAAAATTTAAAACCCTTGCTAATTAACTAGGCGTGAAAAGGATTTAAAAAATTACAATTACTTGTATAAATCAGCGTGTGACGATTGATTTGCATTTAAAAAAATTGAATAGTTGCTTCCCTTTATTTGCAAGTTTTCGGCACCTTAATAAAGGGGAACAACTGTGTCATGTCTATTGGGAGATTCTCCGTGGCGTAACGACTAAAGTATTGGACTGCGGCCTTGAAGTAAGCGAATTCGAATTCCATTTGCTCTTTTACGTTTACTTTCGGACTAATGTCCTTAGGAAAGGTATAAACCACCCCCTTCCTTATCCACCAAGCTCTGGATTGAATAGTATCACTGTTGTTCTACAATGATGGCTGTGGCATTAAATAATCCACAAAGGTTGGTATGCCATTAAACAAAGAAACCAATCTAGTAAATTTTATAAGCTACCAGAGTATGCCACTCGTCAAATTGCAAATTTAATTTTCATACTAAAACATTGTATCAAATACTTGCTTCCCTTTATTGGTTTTTGTAAAAAGTATAATTATTATTTTATATCATCATCCCCAAGCCGTGCTGATAGCGTGGATTCCCTTGACCCTCACTCATTATCCGTCCCAATCAGCCATCACTTTTGGCAGGTCTTTTATTGTTATTTATTATTCCACAACATTTCGGCCGATATGTCTTCTGGCCTTCTTCAGGTGTTTGTCGAACTAGGGAACCTTCACAGAACTTCGAACTTTATTGAATCCATGGGGGTCGCCTATTCTGATTCTGTTAGCCATAACCAGGTACAAGTGTTAAGTATTCCTGTATTATTACTCGCCTGCAGTCAGGATTGAACCTACAACCTTCAGATGATTGTCTCCTTAGAAGCTTAGGGAACCAACGCCTGTAACAGAATTTTTGGGACTTATAAACTTAATGTTCTTACTTGACTAGGATTATACTACTATTATGTATGATTTTTTTACCTGTGCTCAACACCTGTAACAGAGATGCAGTCAGTGTATTCTACAGCCTTAGCCAACTGGGTATATATATTCAATATATATGTATAAACTATTTGGAATTAGATAACCTACAATGATTGATGTGCCATAAAATCAACCCAAACCAAATTCTTTTATTTCTGATATCTTCAGACATTTTTAAACATTTGTTCTGGTCTCAGGTCCAATAAAAATACTTTCAGTTTTGTTACTTTTTCAGTACCAAATTTTAAATTTAGATAGTGTCATTCACAAACGTGTATCATTGCTTTGATAAAGTTCTTCATAAGACTGAACTTGATGTGAAGAGGTGAAAATAAAATCTTTTGCAGATCTATCAGTCACACATTGTTTAAACAGTCACCCCTTTCTCAGTATATATTGTATTTCCTCCTTGTTTTTGGTTTAGTATTTTATTAAGAATTCATCGGTGATTTAACATTACTAGATATCATCCTTCCTAGTCTTGATGATGGTTCAATAGAAATGAAAATGTTATAACATCAACTTTCTTTCTCATTAAACTCTTCTTCTTCTTGGATTACCTTGTTTATCAATTTTTCTCTATCTACATTATGCAAAATCAGGAAGAGCTAGAACATACTTAATTTAGTCTAAAGCAAAGTAACAAAATCTTTTTATATTTAAAGTGAATTTTCATTGGTCTAGTGGGTAGAGTATTCTCCAATGGTCCAGAAGACCTGGGTTCACTCCCAGGTCGCATCACACCAAAGACTTTAAAAATCGTACTTTATACCTCCTTGCTTAACATTCAGTAATATAAGGTATGTATCAAGAGTAAAGTGGAGCAATCCAGGGAAAGGAGTAGCACCCTCCTCTACACCTTGGTACGCCGACTACGCAGCAATTCTGGCAAACACACCCACCCAAGCCAAAACACTACTACATAGTTTGGAACGAGCCGCCGCAGGCATTGGCTTCCATGTCGATGCACACAAAACAGAATATATGTGCTATAATCACACAGGCGACATCTCCACACTAGACGGAACCTCTCTGAAACTAGTAGACAAATTCACCTACCTTGGAAGCAACGTCTCATCAACCAAAAAGGACATTGACACACAGGCATGGACAGCTATCGATAGGCTATCAATCATATGGAAATCAGACCTGACCAATAAAATGAAATGTAGTTTCTTCCAGGCAGCGGTCATATCGATACTGCCGTATGGATGCACGACTTGGACACTAACTAAACAGCTGGAAAAAAAGCTAAATGGCAATTACACAAGAATGCTGCAAGCAATATTGAACAAGTCCTGATGGCAACACCCCACAAGGCACCAACTATACGGCCACCTGCCTCTCATCATGAAAACTATTCAAGTTAAACGAACCAGACATGCAGGACACTGCTGGAGAAGCAGGGACGAGCTCATAAGTGATGTACTCCTATGGACCCCCACATATGGCTGGGCAAAAGCAGGATGACCAGCTTGAACATACATTCAGCAGCTATGTGAGGATACGGGATGTAGCCCTGAAGACCTGCCAGAGGCGATGAACGATAGGGAGAAGTGGCGAGAGAGGGTCAGGGATATCTGTGCTAACGGCACGACATGATGATGATAAAAACTAAGAAAGTTCTAATAAATTTCACAAATTATAGAAAAAGATATTTCATTTTAAACAAATTATTTTAGTTTGAATTTTGTGAATGAGGAAGTATCATTTTATACTGATGTGTTTGGGGTAGTGTCCTCATTTTGGTTGTTAATACCCACCAACTTTCTTCAGGTATTTTTGTCCATAATTTGGGAATTTCAAACTTTTATTCAATCCACTGGGATTTGCTATTTGAATCTGCAGTTCATACTTAAATGATAACAGAACATTTAATTCTTCCTTCTGTTTCATAAATTCAAGTATATTGCACTACACACCACTTAGATGGTTGTGAATTTTATCCCTCTGGATCAGGTTGCCTAAGCACATCAATACTAAATAAATTCTTGTATTATTTAGTTCAGTTAATTCTCAGTAGTAATGCTATATAATAGCTTTATATATTCAGCTTGAAAAACAACTTAATAATGTTTCATTGGGTATACAGATTTTAATAGGACAGAAATTCATTAATTTTTTTTTCATTTTATACTTTAGAAATTTAAATTCTGTATAATTCATCATGTTTTGCAGCAATATGACTTCATACTAATTATTGTTAAAGCCCTACTTTCTTCATTAGGAACAGTTTCCCTTGGGTTTAAGAAACATGTATACCAAATGTGCTAATTCTGCATTAAACCATTTGTTCATCTACAGAAGACAGAGAAAAAATTCTCCTTAATTATTAATATATATTATTCACCGGAAGAAAATTTATAAACTATCATGTTAACAATACAAAGAATGGGTTCAATAGTTTGACCAACTGTTACAAATTGTAAAACCTTCTACCGTTGTCTCTCTTTTTATACTATATTTTATATGACATTAATATTTATTTTTTAAATGATAAATAACACTTTTGTTAACCTGATCTAAACAGGAGGTATGAAAATGGCCAAAATGCTGGACTCCAAGATTATAATATGTATAATCCAGTCACTCTATTATGTTCACTGTTGAACTAATGTACTTGTGAAAGATATTAACCTCTTTATCCCCCACCCCCAGTTCTGAATTAAATAGTACTACTACTGTTCTTAAGGATGGCTTTGGCATTAAATTACCCATGAAGGTTGATATGCAATTAAACAAAGAAATCGAACCTGATCTAAACAAGATACAAACAAAACTAATTATGTTTTCTTGCTATTGATAACCTACAAATATTTTGAGGTCTTCTTTCATCCTTTTTATAACACTCGTATAATCACTTCTGATATATAGTTTGTTTGTTTTTTTTTCATTTTAGGCATTATTTATATACACAACAGCAAAAGAAGAGGAAGGAAGCTGAAATGCTAAAGAAGACAGATTTTAGTGAAGATATTCAAGAATTTGAACAGTTGTTAAGGGAAAATGAGCTTTGGAATGAGCAAGTTAAAAAGGAAAGGTAAATGAAAAGGAAAAAATTCCCTTTTCTTCAATATCTTCTCTCTTGTAGATTTTTCTTTTTCCTTTCACCTTTTAACTTTTATCAGGTATCCAAAACAAACAAACCATAGATATCATGTGGAATATGTTTGATTTTTTTTTATTTGATGTTATTGCATATGTGTTTGTATTAATATTATAATATTAAGTTGTTCATAGATTTAGTTACTTCGTCTCATTTTCTGGGAGTCTAAAATAATTATTTTCCTTTTATGATAAACAGATTTAGTACATTTTTTTTTAAATGATGAAATGAGTATATAGATATTTAAGTGGGACATCAACCCTCAAATTTTTCTACCTAATGTTTTATTTTGGAGTATATTTTGTTTTATCAATTAAGAATATGTTCATAGAAATCAGGAAAAGGTTGTTTTTTTCTTTTTATTTAGTTTTGGGGAGTTTTTAAAAAATATACCCTGGAACTAAATAACTCTTGCACAAACATATATTATTCTACACAGCCTATAATATACATATATATTTCTCCAAGGCATTTGATTCCATACAATGAGGAGTGATAAACAAAATACTTCTAGCATATACAGGATGTAAAAGCAAAATATGGAATAAATTTTAAAACATTATTTTTTTTTGTTTGATTAGTCCAATTTTTGAAAAAAACATGATTAATCGAAATTTTCATGATTAGCTCTGTTATTCAAGTACTTTTATTTTTATTAAAATTCAACCCATTATGAATGAGAAGGAAAAGAAACAACAAAGAATCTATGATTTGCTTTACACCAAAATCAAGCCACAGTTTCTTTGTCTAATGTATACAAAGCAAAGAAAAACAATTTTTAAGGAAAAGAGAGAGTGGAGGATTAAACAAAAATGAAAAGAAGGCTTTTTAACTGTTCTTGCTAAGATGATTTAGAAGGACCTCACAACATCAATAAAAAAAGCATGCTAATATATTGAAAGTCCCTGAAAAAAATGTGAGAACAGCATTTAAACAAGATTTAAGCCCAAACATTAACCTCCTTGATTACACTATATGGGGCATTTTAGAAAACTAAACAAATGCAACTTCCCATCCAAATGTTGGTTCACTTAAAACTGCTATTGAGGAAAAATGGAATAAAATGTCGGAAAAATCTGTTTTGAAAGCATGCAAATCATTTCAAAGGGATGGTGATACAATAATTGCAAAAAATGATGGCCATATTGAGTAAATTTAATGTTTTGTGCCTATTTTCTTATATTGTTGCTTATTTTTTAAGATTAGAATTAATCTTGTTTTATTATTGAGTCATTTATTATTATGCTAGAATATTCCTAATTTTGCTTCTGAACACCGTAGTTTTCTAAAAGAAACTGTTACTGTTATAATAATGGTCTACAAAGACATGAAGGCAATGGTTCACTCACCTAATGGTGACTCTGATTTCTTTGAAATTGTCACTGGAGTCTTGGAAGGAGATATATTAGCACCATTTCTTTTCATAATCTGCCTAGATTATAGACGAGGAACATTAATGGATCTAATAAAAGAAAATGGTTTCTCATTAAAAAAGACAAGGTGCAAATAATATCCAACAGAAACTATTACTGATGCAGACTATGCAGATGATCTAGCACTTATTGCAAATAATATGCAGCAGAAATTTAGCTTGACTGAGTGTATATATGATGATAACATATCTGCTGTTAATGGCGTATTTTGACCAATGAGATCCAAGCACTACAACACTGGTGGAAGAAGTATGTGGACCGCATGGAGAATGATTCTGAAAAATAAACTTCATTTGGTCACATTCCATAAGAGTATCTTGGTCAGCCAATGAACATTTCGACTGACCCTCATAATTATTATTTTGGGTGATATTTACTATAACAGTTCTTAATAATTCTTTACTTTCTTCCTTGATCTTCATCTCAGATGTTACTCAAGAATGTTGCAAACAAATTTTCAGAATAATCAAATTCAATGCTGAAAATTTTAACCTATAAAAAACAATTTCCAACATGATGAGGTTGTTTGCGGATAAACAAAAAAAAGGTGGAATCTACTGATCTGATAAAGGCAATAATTTTGGATTATAAATTAAAATTTAATTGTTTAAAATTATCTGAAGATTTGTTGCACAGTTCAAAGAAACTTCAAGAATAAATTTGATAATGTTATTCCATATTGATAATACTAATTGCATATATTTATAATATTAATGTTCCTATTGTAGAGAAGCTGACATGGCTCTGACACAAGCAAAAGTTGAATTGTCTCTCCAGTTGAGAAGAGAAAAGTTGGAACAAGATAAATTGGCACTAATTCTGGAGTCTGAAGAAAAAGTTCTGAAAGAAAAGGTAAGATATTTTCTTTCATTCAAACTGGGAATTTGCAGACATATAAATTAGAAAACATCTTGAATATTTTGTTTTTGAAAGTTGATATAAATATTGTTTGATTAGTTCAAATCTGTAAGTGTGTGTGTGTGTGTGTGTGTGTGTAGCTTCAACTGAAAAACTGCAACAATTATATCTTAAGATCATATATATTTGGATTCAGTTTCTACTAAAGATAGTTTGATATGATAAAAAATGTTTATGTATAATCTATAGAACTGGAGACATTTGTAAAAAAATGGTAATGTAAAAAATGTTGTTTATTATATTCAAAATATTCAAAATCTAATATACAAAAATATCACTAGAAATTTAACATTGATGTTTTTATTTATATTGGTTTTCAGTTTTATCAGAATATAGAAATTATTTTTTCATGTATTAAGCAGTTTCTTTTTTCTTGTGTAAAAAAAAAAGATCTGAAACCCTTTTCAAGTATCTTAGTAGTCCAAATTAAAAGCACAGTGAGAGTAACTCGAAACCAAACATTTTAGACTTTATTTTTCTGATGCAGGTATCATTGGGGAACAATGAGTTTTGGAAAATAGGCCAAAGCCTGGCCCATTTAACAAAAATGTTCTTTTCTGAAAAATAAAGTCTTAAAAAGTTCAGCTTTGAGTTTGCGCTTTTTAACCTGGACTATCACAAATAAAAAAAAGCAATTCTACTAATCTATCATTTTATTTACTTTTTTTTTTTCTTTTGCAGGACACCATTTTCATTACACAAGAGAATTTGGACTTAGAGATTGAAAAGGCCATTGATTCCAGTGTAGATTATAACTTTGCCATTGACAAAGAAGGAAATATTATCAAGGCTGAAACTAAAACAATTAATGAAGAAAAGAATATTGAAAGTGATCAAAATGAAAAAAGTTTATCATGATTACCATTAAAATAGAATTTCATGAGTTATTTTCACTGTTATTTGCATTCTTTTAGTTGTTACGAAAACATTTGAACTGATTTATTTTTCAAACTTCCTCAGGTTTTCAAAAAATAAAAAGACCATCTCCTTTTTTTTTTTGTTCAGATACAAACCTTTTTCACTGTTGAAAACTGTAAATGCAAGATAAACAAAAATGGTAGTAAATAAACTAATTGAAATACCTTATTCTATCAATCATGTGTGATACAGGCAATTCTACAACTGTATATGTCAAGTTTCTCTCCAATTCCTTCCTTGCTACACAGAAAAAAATCGTTAGTTTAACTTACAAATGCAGTTTCTTCCAATTTTCTCACCTTCCAGCAACATAACAAACTAGTGACATAAAAATAAGTTTTCCATAAACATAGGTTTTAAAACAATATATTGTACCTATTCCTAGGATAGCTTGTTCATTGACCTAGTAGGTAGAGTTTGTTTGCTTAGTGGTAGAGTTTTGGCTCTGCAATCTGTGGTCGCTGGTTCGATCTTCAGTGGAGAGACTGGGGTTCAATCCCAGGTCACGTCATACTAAAGACTTTAAAAATGGTACTTGATATCTCCTTGCTTAACACTCAGCGATATAAGGTACGTATCAAGGGTAAAGTGGAGCGATCCAGGGAAAGGAGTAGCGCCCTCCCCTGCGCCTTGGTGTAGTAGCTATTGAAAAGGGAGCCTTCTGGTCACCCTCGACACAGTCGCCAACTTTACTTACTGACTATTTTAATCACTAGAAAAAAAATGTGCCCTCCAGCCACAAGTATTTCAGTTTTAATGTAAGGAAATATAATATTAATTAAGAAAGATTAACAAAACTAAATAAAAAGACATATAAAAAGATTACTCTTACTTTTATTTTAATTGATTTCTATTGATTGGATTGTTTTATGTGTTAATATTTAAAAAATATTAGTTGTGGGCAAAACAAAAAAAACAAATCAAATAAAAGAACAGTATTTGATGTCATTTAAAATTAAATTATAACATTAAACTTATTTGAAACAGAATGAGTGTAATTGAATAAGAGAACTGCTTGAATGCGAGCTCTTCCCATTACTCTCAGCTTTTATTGCTAAATTTTCTTAATTTAACTAAACTTAATTAGACAGTTAAGAATCAAATTACAGCTATTTCTTTTCAATAATGGATTTTTAAAAATATTTATTGACAGGATTTTTGTTCATAATGAGTAAAATAAAACTAAATGATTAGAAATCAATTATACTATGTAAATATTCATTAAAATTAATTTTTTAAGATCAATATGTAAATTAGCCTTCCTATCCAACCAGTAAACTGCTATTTGGTTGTATATATAAATACATTTTTATGTAATTAGTATATAGATAGGTCAACAGTATAAATAATATAAAACTATTTTCTTGATGATTTAAATAGAAATAGAATTATGGAGAATGTGATGTAAATAACTAAGGGAATTGTGATGTTGATGGTGATATAGTTTTAGTTACACAGACACAATTTTTGTTATAAGATGAACTGTATTCAGAATTTGATATAGCTTGTATGATCCAGAAAAACTTGTATATGTTCATGGTAGGTCCAGAGTATAAACATAAATAGACTAGATCAAGTCTCAAATAAATTATTTCTTAAACCAATTTATTAAAAGATTTCACATAGATGTTAGGTAGAGGTGGTGGTTTCATAGGACTTCCTTCGATATATCAAGCTCTACCAGGAAATATGTTGTCTAACCACAAAATATCAGCATCTCCAATAAGAACATTACTAAAATGCTGATATGGTTTTTAACCTTTTCAACCCTTAAGTATTTTGGTTTGGTTTGGTTGTGTTTTATGGCATATCAACCATTGTAGGTTATTTAATGCCAAATTCTGTTTATACATCTATATTATATATATGATTTGTAAACACATTTTGTAGATAACATTCTTAAACAAGCCTGATCTCTTTTTTTGCACACAGTTATATGATTTCAAGTATTGCCTTATAATGGTCACAATTTAACATCAGTCATTTGATTGCAAACAGTTCATTCTATTTGATCCATAGTTAGGACCCTATCAGGTGCTACCACCCTGAGACAGAGAGGACTTGGGAGCAATGGCAATAAAGGGGTACTCAACATTCCACAAAACCTTAAGGCTGTAGCCTTGCCATTAGATGATTTAATGTTATATCTAGGGCACTCATTGCTGGGGGTCTTACCCCTTTGTTGAGATGTAATCAGTGTATTCTACAGCTCAAATATTTTGGGTTGATTCCTATTAACACTGTAAGCACAATATTGAATAAAGGGTTTGACATATGTTCTACAACAAGGATTTTCTGACTTAGGAAATTTGCATCACACAGAAAAAAGTTTTATGTTTAAAAATGTGTTATTACCAGAAAAAACTTATATATTTATAGAGCATTATTAAAAAAAACTGCCATTATTCTTGATACAAACTTTTAAAAGTTTTGGAAAATCAATGATGTCATGCATACTGAATATTCCATGATGTTGGGAAGTATGGATGCTTTTCTTGTGGGGATATCAAATTTAAAAAATTTTGTCTGCACCAAGCAACAATGGCCTTTGCTCTGTGTATGGGAGCAGAGTTTTGGAAGGTTCACTGTTCGTCTCCAAAGTTTTATTGGCCCCACAGCTTCACTGCAGATTTTGATATTCTGTGGTTAGACAACATATTTTCAAGTAGAGCTTGATATATATGAGGAAATCCTGCAGATTCCAAAATGGTCACCTGATAGACATTTTTGTTGATTTTGGCTCCTTAAAGAACAAAAAACAAAAATGTTGGGCTATCTGAGATAATTTTGTTCAAACCATCACAACCAGTGGAGTTTGACTTTTTCTGATCCTTCAAAGGTCTGAAGAGATAGCTGACTGAATAAACAGGGTTTGACATGTTCTACAACAAAGATTTTCTGACTTAGCTCAGGAAGTTTGCATCACACAGAGAAAAGTTTTATATGTTTAAAAAAAAAGCCAGGATCCAATCATTTTGGAAATTGAACTTTTGCTCACTGATGAAGAGGTTTTCATCTGTGAATAGGATGTTTCTCTGGCTTCTATCTGTGAACTGGCTCTGCAAATTGCTACTTCAAACAAGCTTCATTTATCTGTTGAGACATGTTCCTTCTTCAGCTTAAAAAGACAATGTTTAAGCTTGTCTTTCATCACCCTTCAAACAGTTATCTCTGAAACTTTGTGCTCAACAGCTTTGCTTTTTTTTCATGGATCTCCAAGAACTTCAGTTTGTTTGGGATCTGATGATTTTCCTGAAATCTGATTTAGAAACACTGCATGGACAACCTGATCTTAGCTTTGTCTTTAACTGGAATCATTTTGAGATGGGGCTTCTTAATCTGAGAATTAATTTTTATTTATTGCGGACTTTTGTCCTCATCTTGGTAGTTTGTGTTGTTTCTTCTTTCACTACGTTTCGGCCAAATTTCACAAAAACTACCAAGATGAGGACAAAAGTCCGCAATAAATAAAAATTAATTCTCAGATTAAGAAGCCTCATCTCAAAATGATTCCAATTAAAGACAAGTATAAAAATTCGGTACGGACCTGACTCTGGAAGACCATATAAGGATTTATAAGACCAAAAAATCCATCCTTGATCGCACTTTGGAGCCCGTGGTGCAGCGGATAGAGGCATTGAGTCTCAACGGTTCCAGGTGAACATTGTCAGAAGATAGCAGTTTCAAATCCTACCCAAGCCGGCCAGAGGTTTACTTGGTCAAAAACGTGGTGCGATAGACTATGGAAGGTAGTAATTACTGGGGATACGGTTACAAGACTCAGCATTCTTATCCAAGGTCACGGTAAATCACCTGAAGAAGGCCAGAGGTGAAATTTGGCCGAAACGTAGTGAAAGAAGAAACAACACAAAAACTACCAAGATGAGGACAAAAGTCCACAATAAATAAAAATTAATTCTCTGATCTTAGCCTGTTTTCAACACTTCCTATCTATTATCTAGTCATGGTAATTGCGCAGCCAGTTAACCTGAATGTGTCTTGTAAGTTGCATCCATACTTTTTACAGAGGACACGGTTACCTCCAGGGCCACGTCTTCCCAAGAAGACCAGAAATACGCCTCCACATGATTATAACCTCAAGGGCAAGGATATAGGCATATATTTTTTTTTTAAGTAGAGAAATTATATTGTAAATTGAATTACCATGACCAGTTAATTTGGCATCACTTGTGTGCAATCTGGACTGTTGACTCAGTTGTAGAGTTTTGACTCTACAATCTGTGATCACTGTGTGGTGGAGATAAATTGTATACACTGCTGATGAGACCTAATAAGGTCGAAACAGCTGCCCAGTGTTTCCGTATGTCGTGCGTAAGTGTTCACCAGATTTTCTGGCCATAGTGATTAAATTCACAATATAATTCCTCTACTTAACAAAGAAAAATATACATCAACTTCCCATCTCTTTGTATTGCTTTATCATCTCATTAATAAAGGATCTACCAATTTTTTTGATCTTTCAGCCTGTTGAAAATTTTGTGTTGTGCTTTTCCAATAAAATGTCAGTCAATTTCAACTGATCTCTTTACTTTCAAACCCATATCTCTGAAACCTCGTGAAAGTAAGAACTAAAACTTGGTAGGAAATAAAAGGATATGGTAACAAAACCCATATATCCAGCTCATATTCCATTTCTTACATGTGCTATTTAAACTTAAAATTTGCTGCAGAACATATGTGGCACCTCGTACCAACTATTCACAGCCTTTCTTTTAATGTATTAAAAAGATAGTATTAAACAAACAACTGTAATGAAGTTTGAATGTGTTTTATTCTCAGGTCTACATTTTGTGAGCTCTGGTGTAGATATCTGAGTGCCAGGGAGCAAAGTGCTTAAAGGGTTAATAAAAGGATTTTTTCAAAAAAAATTTTCTTTTCAAGACAAGGCTTTGCTGGTTGAAAATTTATTGAATAAGATCGTTATACATAAAAAGAGGATTGGTACCTATTTAATCAATTCCATGAAATGGTTTGAATTCTTAATATGTATTTCTCATCATCATCATGACAGGCTGACAGTATAGATTCCCTTGACTATCTCTTGCCAGCTGTCCCTATCAGCTGTCACAGTTAGTTCATCTTCTAGATGGCACTAAGTATCTACACAGAGCGGATGAATGTAAGTATTTGCTGGTCAGACAACTCTTGCTGTGTCCATGTACAGGAGTCAATCATAGCCAGCCAATCTACAAGACCCAAAATATCCGGTTTAGAAAAAAATGCTGAATCACCCATATTGTCAGACAACTAAACATCATGAGTAAACTTCTATCATAAATAAGCAAACTATTTTTCAAAAGGAGTTAATTCTACTAGCTAGCAACCAAAAGTCAACTCAGCAGCCAAGATTAGCCCGGAGGAGAGGAATCTGTTACCTCCCCCAGCAGCATGGGGTCTGCATCCTCCCCACCAAACCAAGCTGCCGAACATGGGGTCTATGTCCTTATCACCAGCTGAAGCAGAAGACGTGGAATCTGACCAAGCATAGCCAACCAGATCACAGCCTTTTATTTTTCTTATTCAAACAGCTCTTCACAGAGCTAATCTCAAAAAGTCTCACCATCCTCAACAGCTCTTCTAAGCTAACTTCTGAAAGTCTTTTGAGATCACTCTTGGTCTCATCACTGCACATTCCAGCTACCCATGAGACAACGACACAGCAGCAGCCAGCACCAACTGCAGAGCAGCTCCAGCTTAACCCAACAGCTGTTCCTGTGCAACCAAGCTACCAGCACCAACTGCAGGCCAGTTTCATCTTAACTCAGCAACCGTTCCTGCATGAGCTAGTTACAGTATTTGCAGCATCTAGTCCATAAGCAACATACTGCTCAGACTAGCATCAACACTTGAGGCCACATCGACCCCCCCCCAATGGTTAAACCAAGGATTGAAAAAATTGAGACATCGATCACACAGCCTCTGCAACCACCATCTGCAGCATCTAGTCCACAAGTAACTCACTGCTCAGACTAGCATCAACATTTCAAGGTGACTTCAACACTCCCCCCACCAGTTAAACCAAAGTACTGCACAACCAGGACATCGATCATCCAGCTTTTGCCACCTATGCATCCACATCATTGGCCATCTCTACAACTTGACCATACAGCAACACCTAATATCTGCACCAAGCACAGAGACCATCCTCACCTTCTAAATGCGCTGTTGACACAGACAGCTGACTCAAAGACTTTCAACACCCAACAGAGACTACACCAATGTGATATAACAACCACAATTTATACACCTATACACCTCATGTAAGATTTGCTCAATAAAATCTGAATTTAAACTTATCCACTTGTCTCTGTCTTTTGACCAGTCCTCTGTCAATCAACACACAATCAAACAACACATAAATCACCTATTCGTGGGATCAACGATATATTTACATATCGGTCCCACAATAAGTCCATTGCATAAAAAAGTTAATACAGAAGTTTACATATTCAGCCATGACTGTTTTTTTTTGTTTTTTTTTTCAATGGTAATAAGAAATTTTTTAAAAAGAATTATAGGTACTATTCAAAAAATAAGCCCCATCCTACTGTTGGTCATACACCCCAAAAAAGCTAAAGAATTGATCTGAAATATTGTATTAACTAATGTTGGAATGATAATGACTTTGCAAATTTTCAGAATGTATCTTCTGTTTTGTTGTTTATTATAATACTTTTAAGTATAGACTTGATCAAATTTTTAAAAAATTATTTTTGCTTTTCTTTTAAGTTACCTATTTCCTCTTAAAAGATACATACATATATATTGGTAGCACCTGGAGTTGCAGTACCACCTTGAGCTACCGAAACTGTATTATCCCCCCTGGTTTGCAGCTGATGAGGGCAGGGTACTACACGTGCTTTCACACGTTTTATAATGAAAAGAAAGAAAAGAAAAAATATATATATACTTGTTTTGCATCCTGCTCTTGTTGGATATATATATATATATATATATATATATATATACACACTAGTCTAGGCTAAAAGCTCAGTAAGGGTAACTCAAAGCCAAACTTTTTTAGACCTCATTTTTCTAATGCAAGTATCATTGGGGGACAAGAAAAAATTTTTCTAATATTCAAATCTTACACTTTTAATAACCTGGATTTTTTATTTTGATAAGAGACTGTTTTATTGGTAACTTTTATAATTATTCTCCTCTGTGATATTATTGTTATCAACCTTGATTTTTTTGTAAACAGACATTGTTAGCTTTATTGTAAAGTTTGGGTAAATGGGCGAAGCTTTGGCTTGTTTATCAAAACTTTTCACATCCTTCGATGATACCTGCATAAGAAAAATAAGGTCTAAAACTTTTCATCCTTGAGTTACCTTTAATGCACTTCTAACCTGGATTAAACTGTCCATGTATAAAAATTAGATGAATTTAAACTAACATTCTGAGATAAATCATTTCAGATTTCTATTCTTATTTAAAAATCTGGTAAATTAATAATATAACAAAATAACCAAAATAAATGAAATATAACCTTGCAATAAAAACTTGATTAAAAAAAAAGAAAACTTGAGTTAAAAAATTGAAGATTTAGTTTTATATAGTACAGCAGTTCATTTTTGTAGGTAAATATATTTATCCTATTTTTGAGAAAAATTTAAGAAATGAAATTATACCAAAAATTATGTGTGTGATATGTCTCCGAAACAAGACCATCTACAAAAATACACCTGTGAAGCAAAATTATTTATGAGATATTTCTCTAATACAAGACCATCTGCAAAAAAATGTGTCTTCTAACAACTTGGAATGATTGTGACTCTATAGATTTGACTTTTGTTTATAGTTGAATAGATTAATAGAAGTTAACGTTAGATTGCAAAGAACTCAATTTATGATAAGTACACTGCATCTACAACTTCTCAGATTCTGACAATTCATCAAATCATTGAAGGAGTAGGTGCAAAAAATCTCGAGGCAACATTTATTTGTAGATTTCTTTCAGGCATTTGATTCTGTACACAGAAGAAAGATGGAGCTAATACTTCTAGCATATGATTTTCCAAAGAAACTATCACTGCTATAATGACTCTACACAAAAACACAAAGGCCATGATTCCCTCACCTGATGGTAACACTTTTTGTGTACAATGAACATTATTAGATTTAATGAAAATGATTTCACACTAAAAACAGTGATAAGCCAATGATATCCGACCGAAACTATTACCAATGCAGACTACACAGATGATCAAAATCTTCTTGCAATTATATCTGCCCAAACCAAATCCCTGCTACATAGCCCGGAGTAAGCAGCCAGAGGCATTATTTGTCTCTGCCTCCCACCACACAAGACTTGACACAAGGTCAATGACTTGAAGGTCGATTAAAATGGGGATTAGGGGAGGGAAAGGTCAGGCACAAGCCGAGGCTGGGGCCCTGCTTGACTATGCTGGTCATTGGCCCACTTAATGCAATGTGGGCCTGATGAGCCTATCTAGACATGGACCCAAATTACGGTTGTCTGATTATAGCTAAGACTGGATGAGGTCTAGTGCTATACTTGCAGGTCAATGGCTGTTGCACACCCACCCAGCCAAAAGGCTGAGTGGGTGTAAGCAGCCAGAGGCATTGGTCTCTATGTGAACACAAATAAAACAGAGTCCATGTTTTAAACAAGGAGCCATCTCCACTTTAAGTGGCAAGCTGCTGAAATTAATAGACCAGTTCATATACCTCAGCAGTAATATTTCATCTACTGAAAACAATCTCAACATACACATAGGTAAAGTATGGACTGCTATTGATAGGTTATCAACCATATGAAAATCTGATCTCTGATGAAATATAACAGGATTTTTTCAAAACTGTAGCTGTGTCAGTACAACTGTATCATTGCACCGCTTGGATTTTAAGGAAATGTAAGGTAAAAAAGATAGTAATTCCAAGGGAATCAAGCATTATTCTTTGTAACAGTTTTACGTCTCCATTTGAGCACAGTCACCCCTATTTCACATCAAGTCTAACTTTTTTGGGCAGTCAGATAAAAGACCACAAAAAAATACCCAATCCATAGTAAATATACAATTTTGCCTATGAACTTGTCGGCGAAAAAAAGGTTGAAGTTGATTTTCTTGGTCCTCAAAACACATCCTCCAACACTAATTCTTATCTATGTACAAATCACACTAATCTCACTCTGAAATCTTCAAAACCAAAACAGGACTCTCAGGATTTTCCATAGGCAGATCCCATACACTGATTGGCTGGTTCTTTGGCCAGCCAGCAGTGACCGGTTATGAGAAAAATTGAACAACTGCATCTTCTTTTCCTCATGATGTGCTGTCAAAATCACTTCCAGTCCAAGACATGACTATTTTGTCTTTTTTTTAGAAAAAAATACATGCCACCCTGTGGTCTTATGTTAGTCACGGTACCCAATGTGGTGTGAATACTAGTCACAGTACTTGTTGTGTTCGTGACTACCACATTTGCTTCCAATGGTTTGCTTTGTCAATTCCTTCCGTGCCCACGCTGCGTTTAAAAGATCCACAAACTGGGGTTGACACAGTTCAGCCAGATCTTCTTCTGACGGTCAGGTAATATGAGTGGCTAGATTGTCTAGCATATCAAAGAATGGAGAAAACCAGTTGTTAATAAATAATGAAGATGGTTTTTATTGAAACATGTTTGTGAGAAAATAAATACAGGCAAACAATGTTTGCTTTCCTGGCAAAAAGAAGAAAGAATATCGAGAGAGGAAGAGTGACAATGTGGTGCAGTTAGTATGACACTAATGCCTTTAAAGTCTAGGACTTTGAATTTTTATAAAGTCTGCAGGTTGTTCGGATTGCTTCAGGTCTAGAATGGAAGAGATGCTTCTTTGGCAGTCGTGAGTTTCTTCTTGGTTTCTTTCATCCTCTCAAATGATTCATTTTACCATCCTGTTTTTTATAGATCAAAATCTGGACTAAAAAGGTTTCTGATCGGTTGTCCAATAAGAGACAATTAAGAGTCATATTCCCATTGGTCAGCCAATCCTAGTTCAGGATTATATCTTACAGGTATAGAGAAAATCCTTTTTAGATGCTTTGGCCAATGGGAACAGGTTTAGAGCAATGGGATAGAACTAAAAATTTTCAGCCTCATCTGATTGGATGAGCCATCCCCAGCTCACCTTTATTTAGGGTGGAGCAAAATTAAATCTCTCTTTTGACATTGACCTTTAAGATAAGGACAAGAAAAATAAGTTTTACAAAATGACCTGTTTCATCATTATGATCAATGGAGTTACATGACAACTGAAAAATTAAATAAATTTGCTTACTTTTAAAATCAAAAACAATTGTCTCACACTTAAATGAATTTTAGGAACAATCAACCAGCTTTTTAGGTCAATTTACGCCTTGAACAAAAAGATACTTATTTTAAGGATCTTTTCATTTTTGAGATATATATATATTAATTTTCATATATTTCATAAATTTTTATTTTTACATATTAATTATTTAACCACACATTGTGTCACAACCCAGGGTTTTTTTTTTTACCTCTTCACTAGAGGACTCAGTCTCTCTCTCTGGATCAGCTCTAAGAGATGTAATTCTCTTTCTTCTTATAAAATTAATTAGATACAATAAAAAAAAAGTAGTAATCACACCTAAAGAAAATCATCTCAAAAGTATCTTGTTTTTGTAAGATCGATGAAAAACAACAAATTATAGTTTCAAAATTTTACTAAATGAAAATAAATTTATTACAATTGCATCAATTACATGAGATAAGCCATCGGCTTCCAGTTTTGATTGAATACTTTTGATAAGCAAGATCAGATTTTAGAAAGCTCTCATGCATTTTAAATTAAAACAATTTTGTTTCTCCAAAATATGTTAAGGCCTAAAAAAGGTTTGCACTTCACCAAAACATAAAAATAAGCTCAAGTATGTATTGGCCAAGAATAGAATTCAAGGATTCCCTAGAGATTAAACACTAAGGAAGAATTAGTCAAAGAGTCAGGAGGACAAGAAGTGAATTTCAAAATGGCTGACATTAATGAACGTTAATGCTGAATGTGTTACATTTAAAATCCTCTGCATCAGGTAATTATTAGCAGGGCAACCTTGTATATCCCTACATCAGCTGTTTTTAACCAATATTAATTTTTTGATTAGTGGTGATCTACATTTATTCATTTGTTTGTGATGCCTTCTTAAGAATCTCCCATTTTTTATCATTTTCTCACATCAAACTTTAAAAGAAATAAATTTTTGCACAGAACAAATACAATAATGATACAATATTAATACACAGATGAAATTTCGTTAAATATTTTATCTGATAATTAAAAAAAAAATGCCTTCTTCAATTCTCACCATTATTTCTGAATTCATCCAATTTAATCTTAAAATTTTCTAAACTATTGCTCTTCTTGATCTGATGAGACAATTTGTACAAAAATATATTACTCTATTTGATAAAGATTCAATTAGTTAACAGATTTTTTTTTTTTTTAAATTTACCTTGACGGTAAATTTCCAGTTCAAGGAGTGGCATAATGGTTAGTGTGTTCCCCAGTGGCTCGAGAAACCAGGGTTCACTCCCAGGTTGAGGCATACCAAAACTGGTACTTGATGCTGCCTTGCTTGAAACACATCATTATAAAATATGGATCAAGAGTAAGTGGAGCATCACTCTCCCCTACACCTCAGTGTAGTAGCTATTGAAAAGGGAGCCTTCAGGTTGCCCTTGACAACAGTTGCTCAACTCACAAAGAAATTCCATTATTTTTAAGGTTTCACCCCTCAATCATCTTTTTGATAAAGTAGTTAATCCTAATTATCTCCCTGTAACTGTAAACTTTTACTCTTTTTATTAGTTTTGTCACTCTTCTTTGTATGCCTTCCAAACTCAATATTACATTCCAACTTCCACGACTAGAGCCTAGGGAATAAATTTTTAAATCGACTATTCGTAAAATGCAACAAAAGTCTATTAAGTACAGCAAATGATTCTAGAATTGTTCAAAAACCAAAAAAGAGGTTTCTTTATGATTCGGATGGCTAATTGATATCTATCTTCAAGCCAAAACAAAGAAGAGCTCATCTAATGTCTCCTGTTATTCACCACGAGCATTTCCATCTATCCACAATATCAGCCATCATATTAGGGAAAAGGATTTTCTCACAACTTTACTTTTTCTTATGAAGGCATGAATTAGTTTTTATGAGGACAAGTAAAATAAAACTCTAGCTGTCATTGAAAAATGAGGGGAAACAAACTATTGCTTCACTTGTTCTTACAACAGAAAAATGAATAAGTTTAATTGCAATACCATCAAAGTCTAACACATATTAACCCAATCTGTACACATTTCAATTTTAAAGATAAGAATTCAAGTGAATCAAATTATACATTGATAAGATGTTTGCTTCTTCCCATAAGCCACAAAATTTTCTTTTAAACAGATACTTCATTTTGATCCTACACAGAAGTGTTGGAGAGTGACACTTTGATCCTATACAGATACTTTACTTGGGTCTTAGACAGGATTGCCCATCTATACACAAATAATACAATTATTTTTGAATAGGAACTAAGCTATATATATATATGTGTGTGTGTGTGTATGTGTATGTATATATGTATGTATGTGTATATAAGGTATTCTTCAATCCAGTGAATTTATTTATTTTATTTTCATGTTTGATCTGAAGAAGTCCTGTTAAAACTTTTGGGTGTTTTTGATTCAATGCTCTTAACAGGATGGAAAGAAATTTATAGTCCTAATGTGACCAAAGATTGTTTTTTCCTTGAATATATATATATATATATATATATATATATATATATATATATATATATATATACACCAGATTAAGGGTTAAACTACTTATTACTTCAGTCACAGAACCTGTATACTAAGTAATGACTTGCTATTCAATTGTAATTAGATCAATTTATCTGCAGTTTCCATTCATTGCAACAGATTTTAAGGAAATTTTGTTTTATTTATGAGTCAAATGTAAATCTGATCCTTATGCAGATTTATAGGCAGGGCCTCTCTTCACTCAACAGTTTCTTGAGGTGATAGGAGGGTTATAAAAACATTTTTGAAGGATTTCTTGTAGACTTTATATATATCAATAATATAAATTCATTTGAATTACTATTTTGCATAAAATTTTGATTTTATCAAAAAGTAACAAGGCCAATTTTTTTAAAAATTAAATATAAATTAAATGCTGATCATTGAATTAAAATCCAGATGCAAAGTTGAATTTTTAAGTAAATTTGGCAGTGATGATGATGATGATTCTCAAATACCTGATACTTATATATTTTCATTTTTTTTATTATACCACTTTTTTAGATAATCCACTTTTATCAAAAGACAAACAATTGCAATCATTATTTGATTAAACATTAAAGATTAAAAAAAATTTTACATAGAAACATAACAATTTCAATGAATTTAGTTATACACTGAAATATGAAAGGAATATCAAGTGATTTATAGCCACAGCTAAATCCTCAACACCAAGTTCAATCTGATACAGAATTTTAGTATTTGTTAAGTCTTCTCTGTGGGTCAAATGAATCTGTTAAAAAATCATTCACAGTTGAGAGGATCATATACAAAAAAAAACTCTTGAGAAACCACTACACAAAAAATGTAAATATAAAAATACAACTAACATGATTTCCTAACCGCTAGGCATAAAATGACCATTGACAGGTTGACATGCCATTAAAATCAATCACCCATAAACTCTCTCAACAACTCTGGATTTTCATTTCATATATTTATATACTGGTACAAGAGAATAAATATGAGGTTAAATAATAGTTTGAAGTTTTAGAACAAGCATGGGCAACTTTTTTTTGAGAAGTGGCCCAAATGAGACACAGCTCATCATCAGATAGGATGTACTACTAAAATGATTCAAAGTAATTTTTAGTAGAAGACACATCAACCATTTTCACTAAAGGTCTTACATATAAGCATCTGTCATAGAAATAGGGAAAAGTCAATTTTTTTTCTCTTCAGTAAAAAGATTTTTTCTATAAAAAAATGAAGTCTTGGAATAATATTATCACCAATATCAATGAGATTACACAGATGGCTACTATGATATATTACAGAATAATTAAAAGAAAAAAAATGAATACTTAAAAAAATCAATGTATTCAATATGAATATTTTCTGAGTATCAAAGTGAAATTAGGTGCCCTATTTAGTAAGCAGAGCAATAATGACTTTTAAAAAACTTACCATAAAATGTTATGATAATCTAAATATTACAAATGGTGTTAGTATACTATAACAAACATCAGGTGAAAAATAAGCAGCATAGGATGAAATTCAACTATAACTGAACGTGATAGTGAATGGATTAAGGAGTAAATTAGACTAAAAATTGTAACATTCTCAGAGTTTATCTAATGCTAAAGTACTAACAAAAACCTTTCATGTCCCAATTTTTGCAGTGTTATAACAAAAATTAGATCATTATAATATACATTATGAGAATTCAGTTTTTCTTCCATTATAAAATTAAATATTTTAAGTTAATCAAATAAGATCAAAAGAAGAAATGAAAATATACAACAAAAAATACTAATTATTAATTGACAATTTATACCTTGGCAATTTTTTTTTTACTAATAATTTATTAAATTAGCTGCTTTAAAGTCTTAAATAGAAAGGATCGATCTCTCTTTTAAGATTGTAGACATTTAAAACAGAAGTTTATTTTTGTACAGACATTTTCTGCAATATTTTGTATTGTCTGTACATTAATTTTCAATACACTTCTGATTAGAACTAATGACATTAACCAATCACAAATCATTGCACCCATGCATAACAGGTTTGGTTTGATTTGGTTTCTTTGTTTAATGGTATATCAACCTTTGTGGGTTATTAACAGGTTTCGTATAAAAGGACACAGGTTTACAACAACATACTGATAGACTCCAACATCTATTTTTAGTCAACATAAAAAATCTATATATTTCTTACACATACATATACATGTCTGGATGCATATCCTATCTTTCAGATACACTTCTTTTAACTACAACAGCTGAGCACATATACATACAAGTAAATGAAATGTATATGCTTGCGTACTAACACTTAACAACTCCCAAGTCCAATGATCTAATATCAAAATTGAATTTTCTTTTCCAGAACGTTTATTATTTCACTGGAATATGTATATAAGGTGGCCGTACAGTTGGTGTCTTGTGGGGACCAGACATGCAGGACACTGCTGGAGAAGCAGAGATGAACTCATAAGAGATGTACTCTTATGGATCCCCACACATGGCCGCGCAAAAGCAGGGCGACCAGTTCGAACGTACATTCAGCAGCTATGTGAGGATACAGGGTGTTGTCCTGAAGACCTACCTAGGGCGATGAACGATAGGGAGGAGTGGCGAGAGAGGGTCAGGGCTATCCGTGCTACCAGCACGATATGATGATGATGATGATGTATATAAGTTTATGTTATACTTCTAAAAAGCCTCTTTATTCTCCAGTATCAATTGTTCATGGATTTCAAACTATGAGGACCCATTCATGTGTCCAAGATCAAGTGGGGTGACATATGTCGATAACTTTCAATCTTAGAGGATCATATAATCAATTTGTCTATTGGAATGTTTCTGATGGCTATCTTATCCCAACAAAGAACAAGTCTCTCATATACTGCAATAAAAATTATATATAAATTTTGAACTTTCTTTTTATTTGATGAAAACTTACCTATACATAACTTTTACATGAATTATAGATTTTGGTTGTTTTTTGCTTTAAACAGCCAACAAATCTCAGCACTAAAAATATAAGAAAGTTGTCATGAAATAATTGAGTGTATATATATATATATATATATAAACATGCAAATGAACACCAATAAAATAAAATATTTTCAGGATTTAAACCCACTCAAAATTTATTCCTAATGATAATGTATAATACCTAAATCCAATGATTCCTTTTTATTGAAAGAAGAATAGCAAATAAAGATGAAATACATTTATTTTCTTGAAAAATCTTAGAAATGCAGCAAAATCTTTAAAAAGTTTAACTAGATTAGGAATGGCTGGAATGTTGTAGTTTTGGGAAATAACTTTTCATCAATCACTTCATCAAAAATAAAATCATTTCTAAATCTATAAAAAAAAAAAAAAAAAATTAAAAAAAGAGAAAGGAAGAAATTCCCAAAATAAATCCCTGAACCCCCAAAATAATTCTTATGAGTTCTGCGGTTATTTTTACCCTAACATCAGTAGAAAAATCCTGAATCTGATCCTCCCCGCAATTTAATGCATTTTGAGTTACTTGAAGTATAGCTATGCCAAACATACACCATGATGGTAAGCAGAAATGATAATATAAGAATGAAGATGTAAAAACCTCTCTCTTCATAATTCTGTTACAGACATAAAAGAGGATTGTTTATGTATTCACAAAAGATAAAACTGTATTCTTTACAGAAAAAAATAAATTGCTTAGAAAAACTTTTTTAATAGAATTGAAGGTAAGAATCACACTTCTCTTTGCCATAATTTGTAAAAACAAAAAAAAAAACTGTCATTGTCTAGTAGTCCAGGTTAAAAGCACTGTAAGGGTAACCTGAAGCCAAGCTTTTTTAAACTTTATTTTTCTAATATAGGTCTAAATAAGGTCTAAAACATTTGGGCTTCATGTTGTCTTTACAGTGCTTTTAATCTAAACTAATATAAATATTAGATCTGGAATAAAAACAAATCAAGTTTTTATTGACATATCATAAAACCAGAAACAAAACTCCAATATTTTACTAACAGACTTCTTTCAATGTTTTTACATTATCTGCTAAAAGCAAGAATATATCAGTGGCATAGGAACACCTCTATAACATATGCCAAGAGTATCAGCATATAAAGAAAATTATAATCTTATAGAAAACAAGATTTTCTCTTTTTTTTAAGTCTATCTCTTAAACTTAGAAAAAAAATAAGGCCTGCTCTGCCAGTTAATTCTTTTTACAAAATTCTAACCAAGTTGTAGGTTTCTTTTTTTTACAATGTCCCATAAACAAAATAGCCTACATGCCAACCTTTACTAGTTAAAACTTTTCCAGAACATTTCAGAAGGAAGCAAAAGGCCAACTGATTCCACGTAGGAATTAACTTATTTTGCAGCCACAAAAGTAATCATTCAACTAAAAATATACAAATTATTTTTTTGGTGCATTCAAATAAGGGTTTCTTCTGATGGAGGTTTTAAGTTCTTTTCTGGTGCTCCTTCAGGTGAAGGACGACTGTTTTGAAATTTTGTGAGAACTTTGTCCAATCGATTTATGAATGTGTCAACATCTTCTTTGACCATGCCAATACTGGCTGCAGCAGTAAGGTAGCTACATGGATAAGAGTCAGAATGTGCACCGAAGTTTCGGAATTTGTGTCCACAGATGGTTTTTGAGCCACTTTCTTTTGCTATGACCCTGAAAATAAATGTTTTTTAGATTTCAATAAAAGAAAAAATTAAAATCAAAATATGGACAATCTTATCAAAATCAACTCTTATCAATTTTGAGGTATCATTCAACACACGCAACCATTCAAATTCACAGGAAAAAATTTTCTAGTGATTTTGTTTTTGTGATTTGAACTAATTAAACTCTCAAACTCACCACAATTATTTTATTTTTCAAAAAAAATGTTACATTTCATAAGGGGGGTTCACTTTCACATTCTAATTCAATGTAGAATGATCACCCATTTCAGGAACAAGTATTAAAAATAGAAAATCACCCAGCACTAGAAGTAAAGGAAAAAATCTAAAATAATTCGACTGGTCTGGTTATTCATCTTTTCCAATGCAAACTGTACCAGAAATGGGTGATTATTCTACATTGAATGAGAATCTAAAAGAGACCCCTTGCACTTATAAAATGTAAAATAATTAGTTTTTCTTTTTCAAATATTAAAAAATTGCAGTGAGTTTAAGGGTCTAATTAGTTCAAATCACAAAAAATAATTACTTGAAGTTTTTTTTTTCTTCTGGTGAATTTGAACAGTTATAGACTTTTACCAGTTTTTGAATAGTTTATTTCAACTTTACCCTATGAACACAAACTCTATGTTTGGATTTAAAGGATATTTGACTATGCACAGTGAGCTACATATTTTGATGATACCATTCTCAGAAATCTCTGCAACATAAATGAGTCTATAGAGAGATATTATCAAGTTCCCTTCAGGTCGACTATTTTAAAATCTACAGAGACTCTACTCATGTAAAAAAGTTAGGGGCACCCAAGTTGAAAATAGAATTGTGCACAGGATAGAAAACAGAAAAGGAGTTAGTTAGCAGCCAGGTGCAGTGAGTTAAAGACAGTCAATTGAAGAACAGATACGGCAATGTGAAGACAGCTGAAAGTTCCAGCCTCTATTTTGGAGTGAGCTCTGAAAAGGAGCCTCACACCAGATGTGCAGCTATGGGAAAGAAACCAGTGAACAAGCACATTAGAACTTCAATAGAAAATTCAAGGACAGACTCTGCTCTCTTTCTCATCCCGACATTTTGTTTCTCTTTGGCTAGCTAACACAGTTGACTCAGTTTTTGTATGCTGTTTCTCTCTCCCCAACGACTACAAAAAAAATGTAGTAGCGAATAAACATTTGTATTAGCAAACCAAGATATGGTTTTTGCGTGTTCATCATTTTTTTCTCATGGTGAAGTTATAAAAGGATCCGACTAACACTTAAGACGTAGTGCTATATGTATTAACCTGTTCACCATGTGGTGATACAAATGTCTACGCATAGTAGTAGTAGTAATAGTACACATATGTATTGGGACCACACCAGCACAAATTTCAATTTGAACACATGGAATGTTACAACCATCTACACACCTGACAAATTGATTCACATTGCTTCTTTCTGTTTCCTTACCTTCTAGGAACCTTCCTAACTTTAACTTTCATCTAGGGTTATTTTATGTCAAAAGGTTAGGGAATCACATTCCTTGTACGTTCATAGTTACATTTTTTGTGCGATGGTTTTTTTGCAAACAGTCCTATCACATAATAAATGATTTTCAAACAGATCTATTTGACCCATAGAAGAGACCCCAACACTCCAAGTCATAGAGGACTGAGGAGTAATGGAAATGAAGGGACATGCCACACTCTGGAGATCTCCAGAACTGGGGCCTCACCATCAGGTGCAGTTTATTGCCATACCCAAGACTCCCCTTTTATGGTGGGAGGTAGAGGGTCTTATACCACTGCAGGGAATACAGTCAGCATATTCTAATCTACACTGACAGGGCATTCAAATCTTTTATTTGACCTCATTCCTGATAATGTAATATGAATCTTTCTCCATATATGGTCTGCTATACCGGATTTTCTACCTCCTCTTTAGATTTGGCTTATGTTCCTTGAGCCAAAATTTAAGCTGTTTCTTTTTTTATATTCCTTTCTTCATTTGCATAGGATGTTATTAATGCAATCTTTTATCAAATCCTTCTCACATGAAAGACTAATTCTCATAAGCAAAATCTGAAATCCCTTTTTTTTTTAATAGTAGAAAAATGACACATTTAAAAATTTTTCACTGAAATATGTAAATATGAATGTCCTTAAAGACTCCAAAATATTATCAATACAATCAATTAAACCATTTATGAGTTAATGAGGAAAAAATCTATTTAATTTCTTACCTTGTTCCAGAGACATACCGCTTGAAGAGCATTGACCCAATTTCAGTGGCTGTACTTTCAGCACCATCATAATTAAGAGACATAGCTAAAAAGGATTTTAAATAAAGCACATAAGAAATAAAGCATCAGGCTAGCAATTAAGCTTCTACCCTAAGGCGTCAGGCTGGTGATTCTCATTACCACAAACTTATTGCTGTATCTGTTTGGTTTGCTTTTATGGCTAATCAACCACTGTTGGTTTTTTTAATGCCGAATTCTGTTTATACATACAGTAAAGTTGGCGACCTTAGTCGAGGGTGACCTGAAGGCTCCCTTTTCCTTAGTTACTACACCGAGGTGTAGGGGAGGGCGCTACTCCATTCTCTGGATTGCTTCACTTTACCCTTGATCCAAACCTTATAATGCTGAGTGTTAAGCAAAGCGGCATCAAGTACCATTTTTTTGAGTCTTTAGTATGACTCGACCTGGGCTTGAAACCTGGTCTCCTAGACTACTGGCAAACACTCTACTCATTAGACCAATAGGCCAGTATAGATATATATATACATATATATAGATTTGTAAACACATTTTGTTGATAACATTTTTAAATAAGCCCAAACTCATTTTTTTTGGCTCACAGTTAAATGGCTTCACATATTTCTATCTTATATGCACAATTCTACTTACAATGAATCATCTGTTTGCACACAGTTTAAATGTCAAACAGTTCTATTTGACCCAGAGATAGGATCCTATCAGATACTACCATTCCAGGTCAGAGTGGACCTGAGAGTAATGGCAATGAAGACGTACTCCACATTTCCTAGAGCTAAAGAACTGGAGCCTCTCCATCAAATTATTTAGAGTCATAAACAGGACACTCATTGGGTGAAAGGGGTCTTACACCTCAAAAGAGATACAGTCAGTGTATTCTATAGCCAACTGGCTGTACTGTATCAGTGGCAAGTTATCAACAGAAGTTAATCAATTACTTAAAAAGACCATAGTTTTTCATAAGTTGACTCTCTTAAATCAAAAAACAGGCTGTGTTTCCCCTTAATCTTGTAACTTATTTTTAAGAGGTGAGCATGAATTCAGACCCCAAACACAAGCAGCATACAACTGAAAGGTCTTTGGCAATGAATGTTATGAAATCATTAATAAAGTAGACCCCTGCTTGAAGATGATCAAAATCAGTTTTAGAATTCATTGGAAATATTTTCCATGTTTCATTCTATCAGTCATGAATGATAACACATTCTTGTCAGAATAATGAATGATACTCTTCTTTTGGGTTATTTTTGTGATATGTCAGAGACAAACTGTGCTTAAGATGACAGACCATAGGAAGGGTTGAATTTGCACCTTTTTTTAAGAGCATTAGCATTTAACAAATAAAATAAAAGACCAATAGTTGCCATCAGAAATTGAATTCGGTTCACCAATTCTGTAAACCATTTTAAATTCCATTTAAATTCATTTTTCCAAAATCTTATCTTTTATTTCCTACCTATGAGCTAAATAGTGTCAATGCTGTTCTTCTATGAGGATGGCTTTGGCATTAAATAACACACAAATGTTGATAGGCCATTAAACAAAGAAACCAAACTTTATCTTATATTTACATAAAAATATCTGATATATGCTTTGCTTTTGTTTTATACAGATCTTAGAAAAACAAAAAGTAGTGGACTTTTGAAATATTATGTGCATAATTGAAATCATTTATTATTGAGTACCATTTAGGATGCACACTTCACATGGATAAGGAAATTCCTTCTCTGAACATTATTCATGAATTTAATGTCCTTTTTATTTACTATAAAAAATTAAGATACATGTTAAGCCAAAAATTTTAGAATAGCTTTAAGTAGAGAATACATCATCAGTTCTAAAAGAAAAGGACCTTTTTTTCAGTCATGTCTCATTAGAGAACACTGTGGCAAAACCAAGCAATACAAGGAAATAAAAATACCTGATGATAGTTGATAACAAAAAAAATTTTTTTTAGATAATTACCTTGAAGAATTGGTAAAGTTTTTTTTCTTGTTTTTCTTGGTCTGGTTAATTGGTAGAGTAATCAGCAGAGTTAACAAAAGAAAATTGTAGAAATCCTTTTGTTTGATGAGAGCAAGTTGGTATTTGGTGATATAAAGTGCCACTAGCAGACAGTTGTAGGTCAGTGCCAGCAGTGTCAAGAATAGAAAACATACTGGAGTAAGTGGCATCGGCGCATCCCCAATGCACCAGTGCCTATAACTCCAGTATGTTTTTCATTCTTAAGTCCCAAGAAAAACAAAATAAAAACCTCACCAATCCTCCAAGGTAATTGTTTTTTTTTTCTTTTTCCTGTCATCAACTACTATCAGATCTCTTTATTCCACTGTATTGCTTGTTTTTTGTCACAACATTTTCTAATGAGATGTGACTGAAAAAAAAGTTATGAGGTAAGCTCTACTTAAAGCTATTCTAAAACTCTGTACACACCACAGAATATTTATTTAAATAAAAAATGTAATGCTTCAACAAAATTTTTCAAAACCAAGGATGAAATACTCTTACAAAGTGTTTAAAAGCTTTTAGAAATTTCAAAAGACAGAATCACTTCCACTTTAAAAGCAGAGAATGCTGACAGACAAAATTCAGATGGAAGAGGAAAACTCATTTTGAAATAATTATTCTGGATTATTGCTCAAGTAGAATCAATGCAATTTTTTTTCAAATTTCCAATTTAGTTTGTAGACACTTTCGACATAAACAAATATGGATGAAAATATTCATACTTGAATAAACAACTCATGAGAAATATGAAGACATTACAAATAGTCCAGGTTTAAAATGTAGTAAGGGTAACCTGAAGCAGAACTTTTTAGACCTTATTTTTCTGATGCAGGTATAATTGGGGAATAAGAAAAGTTTTTGTAAAGGGGCCAAAACTAGGCCCATTTACTAAAACTTTTCTTTTTGATTAAGGCACAAGTTTTGAGAAAGTTTAGCTATGATAATTATGTTAAAGTAGGAGTGCAATCAGTTTATCAAAAAAATTTTGAATTAAATTTGTTCCTGAAAATTGCAGGTTTGCAAATGTGGAAGTTAAATTGTAAGAAAACACAATTATAAAAGGAGGAAAATATGGTTATTCAATGAATAAACCTTCCAATTTTTATTTGCTCAAAAATGGCACAATGTTATTGTAGTAGTAATGCCACGAACAATCTTACCTCGAAGAAACAGAAGGTGTGCTCTCTCTGCTCGCAGAAACCAGAAGAAGAAAAGGACGCAAGAGGTGTGACTCATTTTATGGAGGAGAACGTGATAAATCTACGTGAAGTGGCAAGGTTTGATGAACATAAAAGAGACTAAGTTTGAAGTGGAAAAAAAGCAGCATTTTGCTGATGTCTGATTGAACATCCATCAGTTCATTTTGCAAGTTAAGTAAGTTGACTCATGCCCAGTAGGTTGATTCCTCTTCGACAAGACTTCTGAAACCAACTAGAGTTATAAAGACTTCTTTCTGCTATTTTAAACAATTCCTAGTTTTTCACTGTATTTTTATTGATTTTATCATGACACTCAGATTGTTTTTATATCCTACCACTGTTAAGCAAGCAGCACAAATTGGAAATAGAGAATAAGTTTCCAATGAGATTGGAACTCACATCTCTTATTTTCATAACTATTCTTCATCTGAAAAATTAAAAATATTTTTCATGAGTTTATACTAAACTATAGTGTATGCTTACATCTTATAAAAAGGATGCCAAAAGTTAATTTTTACAGTTTATCTGGTATTTTCCACAGCAAACACATTTAACAAAATGCAATAAATCTATGATAAAATGAAAATGAGTGAATAATCAAAACAATTCCTTTACCAACTGTTAAATCAAAAGACAAGACAACAACTCACTCACCCATGGATATGGTGTTGTTGTTGATTTGCAATACCCGCTGTCCATGTTTTTCAGCACATTGCACCAGTGCATTTTTTAAGTAAGTATACATTTCCTTTCTTGTCTGGAGCAACTGCTTGTAACCATGAGACCCAAGGGACAAAAAAGTGATGAATAAATCAGTGGTGGGTGTCGAAGATGCTCTACCTGTTATAATGACACATCAAACAATTAATTAGTAACTATTTATCCAATTAAAATTAATCTAAGAATTTAAAAACAAAAAACACTATCCTGTTTTCCTTTATTTATTTTTTTGTAATTCTATAATTCTCTTTCATTCTTGTAAATAATTTAATAGAATTAATCAGTATTTACTAGAATTACTAGAATTAATCAGTATTTACTAGAATTAAACCTAATCTAGAGCAAGGTCAGATTTTTAAAGCATTCTATAATGATCAAATTATGATATCTAACGAAATCTCCCACACTTTCTTCATAGTCCAGGTTAAAAGTGTAGTAAGGGTAACCTGAAGCCAAACCTTTTTCCACCTTATTTTTTCAATGCTGAAGGGCCAATTATTAAATGAATATCTTTCACAAAGAAAGATTAGTATTACTCCAACAATAAACAGTACTTTCTATTGCGAACTCCTTAGGCAATATTCACCTTATTTATTGAATGATTCTTATACTTGTCAGAACAATTTATGCAATAAAAATAGACTAATTCAAAACACAGCTTAGGCAAAAATTAAAAGTACAGAAAAACAAAAAAAAATTCCTTACCTGGATACATTTTACCAATTTCTTCTATAAAGTTTTTATCAAAACCTGCAATGATGGCACCACCAACTGGAACCATAAAGTTCTTATCTGCACTCTGAACAAATGCATCCACTCGGCCAACGCGTGCAGCCTTAAAACAAAGACAGAAACAAATTATAATATCAAACGATAAATTTGTCTTATCCACATATATAAACCTATATATATATATATATATATATATATATATATATGAAGTATGATAAAAAAGAACTGAGTATTTTTTTAAACTTGAATAAAGATATGAACACATCTAAATAACTTATAAAGTTATGATATCTAAACTGCTGTTTAAATGTGTAGAAGAGTCAGTGTAGATTCAAAAATTATGAAGCCAGTCTCAATAATTTTTTCAATGGAATGTTTTTGGCAAAATACAGAATTGTTTATTAGAAGAAATACATATTTCATTAATTTTTCATTTCTGCTTTGGTTGATATAGTTTCATTCTTAATCCTTTTTAACACACTGTGTGTATATATGCATATACATATAGGTCATCAGAGGAGACACTATTATAGTAACCTGAGGCACACTCACCCCTCACTCAAACTGTGTAAACATTAAGCTACAAGAAATTTTTCTAAATTTTTGAATTATAAAGTTTAAAATCAATAACTTAAAGAAGAATAAAAACAATCAAAGAAATTCAAATATATATTGATATTTAATAATAGTTCATTATATTTTATATATTTTTATATTTTATCCTATATAATTTATAATATTTTATTTTATATATTTTTATATATTATTTATATTCTATTTCATATATTTTATAATAGCTTATTTTATTTTAAATATCTTTATATATTATTTAATATTTTATTTCATGTATCTTATTTTATATACAATTATATATTTTCTATCATAGTTTATGTTCTCAAAAAAAAAAGAAAAGAAATAAAACAATGTAATAGAAATTCAAATATATCTGAATTTTACAAGATAATAACTAGTATATGAAAAAAGTACAATTCTATCATATGTCTAAATGTAATATACCATATTCATAATTTAATGGCAGAATAAGAAGTGCTCCAACAAATCACAACTTCCATAAATACAGACATACTTTGAAACAAAGTCCAGTCATTATTAATTAAATGATACAATATATCATATTATATTATATTATATTATATTATAACATTATAAATGATATAAATATTTAGTAATGAGTGAAGCAGCAAAATTTTAAAATGTTATGCTTCACTGAATAAAATCTTTACAACAATGAGAAATTAATGTTGAATAATAAATTGAGTAAATATTTTATTTGTAGGTAGTGTAAATAATTTAAATGGTTGTCCTATAAATGGAAACCATTAGTGGCAAATAGGTTTAATTGACAGTTTAAAGTCAGTTAAAAGCTTGAATTACATTGGGCAAGTTAAAGTCAGGTGACTAAATTTCTAAAAGTTAAAAGATAGATTTTAACTATAATTTAGTCAGCAAAGAAACTACAGAGAGAGCAATTATTTAATTTCCATCTCTGGTTCAACCAGCTCCCAATTTGCATACATTCAGTAAAATGTATTTATAAAAAAAGTTGTTGTCATCAAAGTAATAAAGTTACATACACAGGAAAATGTCGATGTTATTCATCTCATCAGTAAAAATTTGAAACAGTGTATGGTCTCAATAAACAACAGTGTAGCAAGAAGACAAGATGGCCATGAGATAAGAGGTGATGATCTATCATATGAAGAAGATGACTATATAACACTAAGACTACTTCTAATTTAAAAAAAAATAATAATTACTCCATGAAAAATTTAGAAGAGAATTCTTTGATCAAGTAAGTCTTACTTACCTGTTGTAACAGGTGAGTACACTTTGATGATTGAAGTCCATAGGCATTATTAACCAAATGAGGAATGTTGGAAGTTTTGCACAGCTTTGCAATTTCTTCTAATCTAAAAAGAAATCCACAATGTGCCAATAAACTGAGAAAAGTATCTTTATATCATGTTCTTTTATGTTTTATGATTAATTAATTATTGCACTTTATTTAGAATGAGTAATCAAACTTGGAAAGTTACTTGGTGTATTAATAAAATGGTATGGATAAACTAAAGAACAGTTTGAACATTGGTTTGCTTGGATGGAATATCTCAGCAGGCACCACAGCCACAATATCAAAGGCAATGTTCAAAGGGTCTCATTTTTCACATAGCATCTCCAGGCAACTGATACTGAACTGATAAAGAAATACAAAGCTGTAATAGAGCTCTATGGTATAACTCGCTCCTTAGAAGCAGAAATTCTAAGCTATCTTAAAGCTGTATATATATATATATTTTCTTAATATTATATTTTATATGTCAAACTCTCCAGTGAGCCATAAACATTTGAAAAATATGAAGAGAGGATAAAACAAATGAACAAATGACTCAAGAAATTACTATTAAAAAAACCCTGAGAATTTAACATGTTCAAACTGCCAATAATATTTATCTGCCATAAATGAAGAGCTTTCCCCCACAAGAAATAGTTTAAAAAGAATCCCCCCAAGTCTTATATGTAAGCTCGAGGTACCTACAAGGCTAATGTTAACCCAGATGTTATAGAATACTAGTACACATACCTAGTTCAACTCGTAATATTGTACCAATTAAAAGTAAATTGTTGGAATCTCATATACCATCAAATAGGTTTGGTTTCTTTGTTTTTAATGGCATATCAACTTTCATGGGTTATTTAATGCCAAAGCCTTCCTTATAGAAGAACAGTCGTAGTATTGTTTACCTCATAGCTGAGGGTATAATAGGATTCATAGGAAGTGCCCGTGGTGTAATGGTTATCGTCGTAGGAAATGAACACGGCGACACAAGTTCAAATCCTGGACGAGACTGATTGCATTTCACATACCCTTGGAAAAGGTATGAATCCAACTATTCTCCCTCCAGCTATGGGTAAAATAGTAGGGCAGACTAGGTTCTTCAGCCGTGGCAAGGCAACTAGTCTAGGAGAAGGAAAACTCTGAATTCAAACCTGTTAAACTCTGCATAAAAATTGACCTTGTGTCATATCCTGCCCGAGCGGAGGGGTTGAGTAAATATGATAATAGGATTCATGCCTTTCTCAAAGCATTAGTCCAAAAGTGAACGTAATACAGCAACCAGAGGTCAAACTTATCTACTATGATGTTACATTTTTATCATTAAGGGTTTATGGACTATTGTCTTCATCTTCATGACTGTCTCCTTAGAAGCTTAGGGAACCAACACCTATAACCGTTACGCCATGTGTCCTGCTTGTCCAGTCATCTGGAGGTTGCAGGTTCAATCCTCACTACAGGTGAGTAACAATACCGGAATACTTAACACTTGTACCCGGTTATGGCTAATGGAATCAGAACAGGCAACCCCCGTGGTTTCAATAAAGGATGTAGTTCAAAGTTCCGTGAAGGTTCCTGAGTTCAACAAACACCTGAAGAAGACTGGAGGACATATCGGCCGAAATGTTGTGGAAATAACAATAAAGATGAAGAGAATAATCCGAAAACCCTTAATGATAAAAATCAACAAGCTTCGTTTCAGAAATTTAGACAACTAATATGATGTTATAGTCAAGAACGTTAGCCACGATGCTAGGAGGACTCCTCCCTCAATCAAAGAGGGTACATGTTCATTCTACAATGGAAAGACATATTGAAGAACAGAAATTTAAGAAAAAATATCACTAGCTATAAAAAAATTGTATAATGAAAAGGAAAAAAGTCTAAATTTGTGCATTCAACTTTGGATGAATATTTTTCAAACAAAAATGATGTAATCATGAAATAGATGAAAAATATGAATTATATTTATTAATCTTAAAATTCTGCTATTATATGCTGGGTTTGGTTTCAGTTTCTTTGTTTAATGGCATATCAACCTTCGTGAGTTATTTAATCCTAAAGCCATACTTTTTGAAGAACAGTGGTACTATTTAACCCATAGCTGGAAGGATAAGGGGGTTCATACCTTTCCCAAGGGTATTTGTCCGAAAGTGAATGTAATAGCACGACTGGAGTTCGAACTTGCTTACTACGATTCTGCAGTCCATCACTTTAACCATTACACCATGAGGACATTCCTCAGCTAAAAGTTGCAAACAACAGACATTTTTACATGTTATAATGGAGACAGCAGTACATATACTAAAAAAGACAAAAATTTACAGTAATCGTTCCAATTGATTCTATTACTTAACATGAATCTTATATAAAATTTAAGATGAGTTATTCAGATTTGTGAGTTTAAAACTTTACATTCAAAGTGTTGTCCTAAATATTTAATCAAGTAAAGTGCATCCAATTTTGTCAAAACTTTTATTTGTTGAAAACTTAAACAAAAAATACTAACTTATCAGGAGCCCGTGGAGCAAAACAGCTGGTTGTCGAGAGAATGCAAAGAATATTCTCAGATCCTAATTCTTGGATTTTTGTCGTTAATGCATCTATGTCTGTTCTTAGTTCATCTCCTTCTAGAACATTCTCAATGATGATTGGTTCAAGGCCTGAAACACAGAACCAACAATAGAATCAGTAACTAACAAAATGCAGTGATCAGATTTTGTAAAAAATCTATAGCATTCATCAGCCCTAAATTTCAGAAAATAAGTACATGAAATAAATAACACATCTTAATAAACTCAATTCATGAATTGTTTGAACTATTCATCTCTTTTTTTATCCTGGTTTTGTTATTACCACAAGTTTTTAGCCAATCTATTTTACAGCCTTTTTCAGAAATAAAACACAGTGTCTTATTCAGGATTGGGATCCAATGTCTAGATTTAGAAATTGGAATGTGATATTGAGATTAGAGGGCAAAAATAAGAGTGACAAAACTAATAAAATCCAGTGTCTTATTCAGGACTGAGATCCAGTGTCTAGACTTAGAAATTGGAATGTGATATTGAGACCAGAGGGCAAAATAAGAGTGACAAAACTAATAAAAAGAGTAAAAGATTACAATTACAGGGAGAAATTGGAGAAATTAGGATTAACTAGCTTAATAGAAAAAAGGTAATCAAATTGAAACTTTCAAAATAAATAATGGAATTTTTAATTATGGTAGACATCTTTCAATATTTTTCCTTGAAATAGAAATTTACTTATAAGTCAGGTTTCAAAAACTAAGTCTATTAACAAATTAGATATTTTTGTTGATAGAGTAATATATTTTTGGAATACATTGGCTTATCAGATCAAAAACAATAATAGTATAAAAAATTTTCAGAGTGAATTGAATGATTTCAGAAATAATGTAAAGAAAAAGAATTTAAGAGGTCATTTTTGGGAACTATAGGATAAACTACTTAACAGAATTTGATCTGTATATAGATATTGTATTAAGAGTTTATATGATCTGTGCAAAGATTTTTTTTTCTATGGTTGATGAGAGATGATAGTAAAAAGGGAAGATGCCTAAGAAGGTATAGCAAACAAATAATCTATCATGAAAATAAATAATCTATGAAACAGAAAGATCTTTTTTCTACAGAAAAGCAGAAAAGAATGATAGTTAATGCACAAACCAGCCCAGCTTATTTCCTACAGATGACACCCCTAAATACAAAAATAATGTCGCAGACGCGACGGTCAGGAATTTCAATCAGATAATGACTTATCTTATCGTCGTCATAAAAGAGCTCATCTTTGTCTAGTGTGCAGAGTGTTAATGCAAGGAGAAAACTAGTATGCGCTGGCACTGCAATATTTATGCATACTGACCACGTGTGACCGGCATGCTTTGCCAACTATAAAAGAAGGGCATAGTGAGGGTAGGCTGAGAACTCTTTTGCCTCTGAGGTATAGAGATTAATAGTGAAGACGGTGTCATTGGTGAACAATTTGAAAGACGGTTGAATATGATGTCGCCCGGAGGAGGGTTCAGCAAGTAACTGAGTTCCAGTGATGGATTGCTTCTCTTTGGTGTTGCTCTGTTGGTTTTTTTTTAATGCTTCCCTTTCTCTTTTCACCCTTCATAATATAAAAGATTCTATACATGAAGAGACATTCCAATTTCTGTTCAACTGATCAAACTGATCAAAGAAAACTATACCATACTAAATCTTTGGATAGTAGGAAAAGAATTAGAAATCATCCCTGTGAATAAATATAGAATCATCTGTGTGACACAAGTACTGAAAATGGCCTCATCTATGTGGTTTGCACTGCTGGGAATTAGTCAAAGCAGCCAGTATAACATTAATCACCATTCTTTTATGTTCATCCCTTTTTCTGTAGAAAGGATTCTCTTTCTTTAAGTACACCTGAAGAAGGCTGTAGAATGAGTCAGCCAAAAGAAAAACCTTACAAGATCAATAGTCTAAAAAACTTACAGAACAATGATGACTCTTCTTGAAACTATATACAAATCATTCCTAAACTGTGTGCCACAAGATGGGCGTCATGAAAAAGTATATGCAAAACCAGCATAAAAGAAGTAACTCCTTATTACAGTAGAGAATTTGACAACCTTGGAAAAGAAATCAAACTTTTATTTTCCATCATAAGATTATGATTGAGTTCAAAACCATTTCATAAAAATTTTATCTGATATTCATAGGAAATTAATAGAAGAAAAAATTGGCTTCTATATCCAATAAGTGTGAATTTAAGACAAAACATGAAGAGTTATATATTGATACATTTTGAAGTTTAATCAGAAGAGTATTCTTTAGTAGATAAAAAAAGCTTAAACTATTTTAAATGAGTTTTCAACTTCAGATTTTCCCATGAATTACAGCATACAAGTCAACTTTTTAAAACTGAAAAAATCTTTACAAAACTTGAATTTGAAACCTTTCCCACAAATTGGTCAACCAGTGGAACAATTCTCCTAACAATTGATATAAACCACTTAACATAACTCCAGCAGATTACCATAAACATTTCCAACTTACACTCATGTTTGTTGAACATATTTAACAAATTACCACAGAGATTAATATAAAAGGAATAAAACTGTAATACAAATTAAAAATTATCGCCATTATCACATCACGCCATCAGCACAGATATCCCTGACCTTCTCTCGCCACCCTTCTCTATTGTCCATTGCTTCCGGCAGGTCTTCAGGGCTACATCCCGTATCGGCATAGAACTGCTGTATGTAGGTTCTAGCTGGTTGTCCTGCCTTTGCTCGTCCATGTGAAGAGGTCTACATGAGTACATCACTTATGAGTTCATCCTTACTTCTCCAACCACGTCCTGCATGTCTGGTCTGTCTAACTTTGATAGTTTTTTAGATGGGTGGTAGGTGGTCGTACAGCAGCTGTTTTGTGAGGTGCTGCCTCTATGACTTGTTCAATATTGCTTGTAGCATTCTTGTGTAGTTGCCGTCAAGCTTTTTCTCTATACATTCAGTTAGCATCCATGTAGTGCATCCATACAGCAGTATCAACATGACCGCTGCTTGTAAGAAACTGCGTTTCATTTTATCGATCAGATCTGACTTCCATATGTCCAATAGACTATCAATAGCTGTCCATGCCTTTGGTAGTTGCGTGTTGATGTCCATCTCGATTGATGAGACATTGCTTCCAAAGTAGACAAACTTAATTAACATGCTATTTCCAACAGCTGATGCACTGATTGTAAAAGCTAACCGGGACTTCATAACAATCATTCAAACAACAATGGTATACTGTTTATCTGTGCAATTTCCTTAAAGCAGCATAGATTGGGAATTTATATATATATATATATATATATATAAATTACAATTACATTTTTTATTCAAAAAATAAAGGATGATTGTTGTATACAGAAAAAGACAACAATGCTGATGTACAAAAATATTATCTGCTTCTTTTCTTTTTATTACCTGAAATGTACATATGGGTAGAAAGAGAGAGATTCGAAGATGGCTGAGCTTGCACACACAGAGGAGCTGAGGTACAAATCTACAGTGAAACTTCTTCTGCCTTTTCGTTTTCATTCTGTACTTTCATGAGACTGGCGCACAAACCCACTTCCAGGCAACAAATCATCTTAGTTTCTCCCTGCTTCTCTACATTCGTGAGTCTCGTATATGGCCATCACAAGCTTTTCTACTCAGGGTAGTCTGGTGAAAGGCCAGAGCACAGACTGACACGATGTCTAATAGCTGCCTTCCAGTCTCTCTCATCTCTTCTGGTTATATAACATTTCGGACGCCCATACAAATTCTTGTGGTCATACTTCTAGTTTCCTGCCTACGTGTTGCCCATGGACATGACTCATTCTAGCATGCCACCCATGTAATTTACGTGGCACTTCCACTTGGGAAACATCTACATCTTGTTCACTTTAAGAAACAGGTCTATTTCCTGTTTATTTTTTATACCATCACGACTTCCTTCTAGCATGCCACCCACACAATTTACACAGCATGTCAAAAGGGATCTTCAAGTGAATATCCAACAATTATCAATGAGAAATATGAGCTTGATATTTTTTAGTGAAGAGAAAACATCACTAAAAATACCTTTATTCTAGCCCCTTCATATATTCAAGGAATAATTCTTTTACAAATTAGGAAACAAATTTGAAGTTCTTGTTTAATGATTGAATACTGATTATTTCCAACAAAAATGAGTCATCTTCATCTTTAATAGCTATATATATATATATATATATATATATATATATATATATATATATATTTAATAGCTATATATATACATATATATATATAAAATGACAGATTACCTACCTGCAGTGACCATGGATTTAAAACAAGACTTCTGGTCAATGCGTGGCCAGAGTACATATTTGGCCTTTGGACGTTGTTGCTTCATGGTCAACATACATAGAACAAGAGACATTCCTGTTGCCATAGGTACCACAAAGCAACTTTTTGTAGAAGTCACACCTACAAAAAAAGATATATAAGGTTTCAGTGTTATCATGTCGAAAATCTTTCTATATAACTTTCAAAAGATTTAGATGAGATTATAAAAGGTTTGGTTTAGTTTGGTTTTATGGCATATCAACCTTTGTAGGTTATTTAACGCCAAATCCATTTTTATGTAAATAATCAGTTCTATTTAAAACAATTCGGTTTAGCATGAGTACACAGTTTAATTGTCAAAAAACATTTTTATTTCAAGCTATTCAGTTTAGTCAAGCAATTCTACTTCAGCTAATTCAGTTTTGTAAAAGTACAGATTTTGTTTACACAGTTACATGTCAGAACAGTTCTATGTTAAACAATTTAGTTTAGTGTAAATAGTTTCAATGTCAAAAAACAGTTCCAGTTATATGTAACAATTCAGTTAAGTGTAAATACAGTTTTAATGTCGAAAAACTGTTCTATTTCAAACAATTCAGTTAAGCACAAGCACACAGTTCAAATGTAAGTATGGTTTAATTATCAAAAACATTTCTATTTCAAGCTATTCAGTTTATTTAAACAATTAATTTTAGCATAAGTATACTGTTAATTCTATTTAACCCATAGATAGGTCCCTATCAGGTGCTACCACTCCGGGCCAGAGTGGACCTGGGAGCAATGGCAATGAAGGAGTACTCCGCATTCCCCAAAGCTCCAGCACTGCTGGAACCTCACCATCAGATTATTTAGTGTCATATCCAGGACACTCGTTAGGAGGGGTGTCTTACCCCTCTGCAGAGAAGCAGTCAGTGTATTCTACAGCCCCAGCCGACTGGGCAAATTATAAAAGAGGAAAGTATCTCAGAAAAGACACAAATATAAATAAACATCATTTTATCAGCAACCTAAAATGCATTTTTAAAAAACATTTATGCTTATATCATCAGAATAAACAATGAAATAGAAATTCAACCAAATTATCAAATCAAGTATTATCAACCAAGCACTAGTCAAAATTTAAGAAGATCAAGAAAAATCTTACAATGGTGCTACAGAAGGACCCTAGAAACAAAACAGTTATTTCCATAAACTGTTAATTGGTGATAAGAAATAAACTCACAACACTGCCATTTCTAAATATAGATATAACTTCAAAAATACATCAACAATATAAATAAGAAAATAAGAAAAACAAGATATCAAAACAATGTATCCTTTGTTTAGAGAAGAAAATGGTTATCACATTTCCAGATCAACAGGATCTTTTAAATAAAAAATCAGAACTAGACTCAAAATGCAGATACAAAAATAAGTTTCTGCTATACTATAATGACTGATTAAACAACTTAGCAACCATTAATTAAAGATATTCAAAATTTTAAAATTTAGCTTCAGGAATCTCTAAATGTCAGTAAACAGTCAAATGAAAGAGGAAATGTCAGCATATATATAAAGATTAATGAAGCAAAATCTTGACTCATGAAAATATGTTTCTATTATGCTTGTCACAACACCACTATATATATATATATATATATATATATATGCACACACAATGGGGAAAATAAGTATTTCATCCCTTGCTGATTTTCTGAGTTTGGCATTATAATTTTCAGGCTTGATCCCTCTTGAAAGTAAGAGATAGAATATAAAACAAATTCTAGAAAATCACATTATAATAATTTTTGAACATTTATTTGTATTCAATTGAAAAAACAAATATTTCACCCAAACCAACCAGTAGTGTTTCCAGCCCCACAGGCCAGTTATGTGACCAGAAGGCATATAGACTACTCCTATTACTCAATTATTACTCCTAATCAAGTACTCATTACCTGTATAAAAGACACTATTTCACAGAATTCTTCAATGAATCAGAATCTAATCTCTTCACAATGAACAAGAGAAAAGAATTGTCTAAGGACATCTGGGACAAAATTGTATACCTGCACAAGACTGGAATGGGCTACAAAATGATTGGCAAGCAGTTAGGTAAGAAGGAGTTGGCACGATAATAAGAAAATGGAAGAAACACCAATTGACTATCAATCTCCCTTGGTTTTGAGCTCCACCCAAGATCTCCCAAGGCAGAGTAGATACTTATTTTCTTCACTATGGATAACTGCAGCTTTTTCTTTTTTCAGTTTCTCACATAACTTTTTGATTTCTGAGAGTGGACGGTCATCTAATCCCATCTTGACTGGTTTGCACACAATCCAGTTGAGAGCAGTCTAGAACAACACAAATTGTTCTGAAGTGTTTGGATCAGTGATTCAGTATTGAATCCTTGTTAAGTGAGTAGAATTTTTCTATCAGCAGTATGCAAGTGGCTCTGGATCTAGTACACAGGGCATACCTTTTAGAGTTAAGTAGAACCTGCCAGTCACCAAGATTGGCACAGAGCTTGAATCCCTAAATAAGATTTGCCCAACACTCATTCTGCATATCATAGAGCTTTCATTGTAGAGTACTGAATGACCAATAGGTTTCCTTTTTAAGCGAGCAGGATGATTTTGCCAGGTGTCCTTGATGTTCTTTTTAATCAGCAGTTCCTGGAGCTCTGTTCTCAAACTGACGAAAAGGATCCAAGTGATTGCCAACAAAAAATAGTGTCCTCACTTGATCACGTTCTCGCACCAACACGAATAATGTCTTCACTCGATCTAACTTGAAAGACCATCCAACTCTCCACATCCACTCTCCTGGTTTTTACCATGCCCATTTGCCCTCTTATGCAAATGAGTCAGCTGCATAAAATTGGCAGTTTGGCACATACATGCCAGGTCCTCTGTAAATGGAAACCTGACAAGAGAGACAGCATATCATTTGGCAAGTCACTGTTACATCTATCACAAGCTTTTGATTGTTCACATCAAATCAGTCACAGAATTCCTGGCAAAGTCAAGAACTTCCACTAAAGATTACCAGACAGTCAACTTGATGAGGTCCCACAAGACTTCTGGAGGGGGGATATTTGGACATCGATAGTCTGCAAATCAGATGGGGACATGCAGCCTAATGTTTATCATCATAGGAATTGGACACGATGATGCAAGTCTAAATCCTGAAAAAGGATGTTTGTGTTTTATTTTCACACTAATGCTATTGGGAAAAGCATTAATCCATCTACTCCCTCCAGCTATAGGTAAATAGTAGGGCAGACTGAGCTCTTTAACTTGGTATAACAACTAGTCTAAGAGAAAGAAAACTAAATTCAAACATGAATGTAGCAGGGAATCACATTTGGACACTAATCTCCAAGAGACTTCACATGTAAATACTCATCTAGAGCTTGCTTCACCTAAATTAAGTAAATGCTGTTGAAAAAGAAGAGAGTGAGATAGTCTATGAACTTTGACTGAAAATTCTGCTAAAAGTTTATCCAGGTTGGGTTTTTTTGCTATTTTTTGTTGGAACAGAGTGTTCATGATGCAGAGTTCTTATTCTGCACAAAATCTCAGAAGTAATCACACATTTCTATTGCATTTCCTTGCTAGTCCTTACCATGTATCAGCATCTGCTGTTAAAGTCACCAAAGATGACAATGTTGTTAGTTTTAGAGACATACTATAGAATTTTGCTAAGTTCAGAGTAGAAACTTTGTTCTCAGGATTTTCCAGGAGGGTTAGAGCCTATATGCTGATAAATATGGTGTGTCTGTTTAAGATTATAAGCATATTCTTGAAACAATTTTTACACTTATATCAAGGCAGGTAACTTTCTCCAGAATGTATTTTTTTGTTTTTTCCTTTAGGGAAATAAAAGACAACTGCTATTTTTTAAAAATCATGACCATGTTAATATTATAACCTTAAAGCCACACCTATATCAACAAATATTTACAAGTGGTAGGGTATGTTACAATTCCAGTGGGGAATGTATCAACTCTTATGGCCATAACAGCAATTCTTTCCCTTTCTCCTGGGCTGCTCAACCTGGGTCCTGGGGGCCCAGCCTTTTGGGATATGGTCCTCATTCCAGCATCTTCTCTCCAACTGCAACTGCTCAATCTGAACTTCCTGTGCACCGAGTTATATAATAATTTGACGCCCACTCTTCTTCCTACGAGCATCACAATTTCGCACTCAATTCAACCCCTCAACAGTCAAGGTTATATCCTGATATTCCTCAACCAGATGCACCTGTTATTTACACAGATGCATTTCCTATTTTGACAGCTTGGCCGGGTCGGAGGTCAATATACAACATTTTCCCACTTATGCAAAGCATTTGAAAATGTGTCTAGCATGCAGGGGTCATTTTGACAGGAAGAAATGGCTACTGTTGACACAAGGAATTTATAGAGAGTGTAGCAGAAGTGACGCCACATGTATGCAGGTTGTGCTCCTACAGAGGGCAGCATATAAAGAGGTGGTGCTGGCACTTAAGAAGAGACGTGATGGAACAAAGATCTACAATAGTGAGAGACAAATGAGATGGAGAGAAAATCTATAATAGCAAGAAACGAGTGTGACAGACTGAAAATCTAAAACAGCAAGAGGCGAGTGTGACAGAACAAGATGCTACATACAGTCAATTAATGGTTTTAGCATCTGTTCCCACTTGATCACCGAAGATAAACAACAATGAACCTGCTCCTTATTTAGATGGGTAACCACTTAGGAACAGCTGGTACAGTGAGCAAACCGAGGCCTTGTACCAGACTATGCAAAACTTAATAAATAACAACAACAAAAAACAACATTACTGCTACTCATAAAGTAAGTGCTGTCTGGCATTGATGTTAGTAAAAGACAAATATCAAAGACAGCCCTGACCTTTTAGATGAAGAACAAGGAAACGACTAAGCTCAACTTGTTATCATTGCTCAGGTGACTCAGGTTAAAATTAATCTGGTTATTGTCTTCTCGTAGTGTTGCCTTTATAACAATAAACTTGTTCTACAGAATTCCACTTAAAATTAATGCCATAAAAAAAATTAAGAGATCATTCTTGGATATCTCATTGATCAGGACCAACAAATGAATACTAGTTTCAAATAGGACATTGATCAGCAGGAACTCCCCTATCTAATTTTATTGGTAATAGCATCTATTTAATCAGTAACTATCTTTACAACAGCCTGTATGAAGTTCTGTATTGACAGCTAGATATCTATGTATTACAAAGAATGAAAGTTATGTTAACTTTTTTGACAATAGCTAGAACCACTGGGGAAATCCTTGATAGCTTTATTCTTTAAAAAAGGCGTTATGATCCATATCTAAACTGACCCAAGCCTACATAACCATTTTTTTTTTCTAACAGATTTCTTTATTAAAGTGATGAGGTATATTTATGGTGATATCATAAAAATTAATGAAAACTTACCACAAATTTTAATAGCATCAAGTGCTAAACAATTAGTCACTTTCATTAGAATACTTGATCCAGCAGCTTTAGGTTGAATAGCTGTGATGTCACCTGATCGACCAATTCCATGACCAAGTCTGAAATAAAAATACAAAAACAGAATTTTTAAGACTTTCAAGGAATTGTGCCTAGTAGAAAAAAACTTATTTTTAATTGTTGATGGTAAAAATATGAAGGTGAGCATGAAAAGTTCATACGATGACTGTTTATGACTACTCTATCCAATGGGATCCAAGATCTACAACACTGATGGAAGAAGCGTGTGAACTACAAGGAGGACTATATTGAAAAATAAACCTCATTTGGTCATATTCCAAGAGAGTATCTTGATCAGCCTAAGTACTTTTCAGTCCACTCTCATAATTACAAAAAACACAACTTATCATAAGGTAATAGTTGTCAAATTTCTGAGACGAAGCTTGTTGATTTTTATCATTAAGGGTTTTCAGACTATTGTCTTCATCTTTATTCTTATTTCCACAATGTTTCGGACGATATGTCTTCCGGCCTTTTTCGGGTGTTTGTCAAATTTGGGAACCTTCACGGAACTTCGAACTACGTCCTTTATTGAATGCATGGGGGTCACCTGTTCTGATTCTGTTAGCCATAACTGGGTACAAGTCTTAAGTATTCCTGTATTGTTACTCTCCTATTTTAAAGTAAAGAAGGACCCAACCCTGAAGATGGAAAGGAAGCTGTCACAGATCCTGGGTAAGAATAAAGATCTCTTACCACAAAAAAAAATACAGACAGCTAATTCAACATTACAGTAAGCTACCACACATATATGGCCTTCCAAAAATTCATAAGGATGGTATTCCATTGAGACCCATTGTCAGCAACTGAGATTCAGCATGTCACCCATTGAGCCGCTTCCTCGTGGAGATCATCAGCCCACTAACTGGTAAGTCCTCATCATATGTTAAGAACTCGGCCCACTTTGTGGAGACAATCAGTGATGCCCCCATTCATTCTAACCAGATGGTGAGTTTGGATGTAGTGAGTCTGTTTACAAAGGTACCTACTGATGAGACACTAGCTGTAATACGGGATAAACTGGCGGCAGACCCCTTGCTGGAAGAACGCCCTTGTATCCCGACAGATAATCTAATGGAAACGTTGACTTCCTGTGTGGAGACAAACTACTTCGGGAAGGGATCTGATATATACTGACAAGAAGGACTGGCTATGGGTTTGCCATTGTCACCAGTATTGGCTAACGTATACATAAAATGGCATTAGGATCCACATCACTAAAGCCATCTATGAGGCTTAGATATGTAGATGACACATTCATTCTCAGGCCTCATCAGGAAGATGTTCAGATATTACTTGATCATGTGAACTCAACCCGACCATCGATACAGTTCACTATAGAGAAAGAGCAAGACAACAAATTACCCTTCCTTGATGTATTAGTAACATGCACTGAGCAAGGATTCGGGTCATCTGTGTATCGTAAGCCCACCTTCAATGGACAGTACCTCAATTCCAACTCCCATCATCCATATATGGTAAAGAAAGGAATTGTCCGTTGCTTACAACATCGAGCAAAAACCATTAGTAGCAATACTGATGCATATCAAGAAGAAATGATTAGTCTGAAAACCCTTAATGATAAAAATTATCATAAGGTATTTAAAAAATCTCAAATTTTCTGATATTCTTTTAAAATGTATGCTTCTGAAAAGTCCTACATTTGATATAAACTTTTTCCAGTAAATACTAATTCATTAGTTAAATGAGCAGAAATCAATCTTTTTTCATCCAAAATATTTTATTTTCTTCTTTTTACAGTGTCTTTATCATAGGATTCAATCTGGATTTTACTCATAACCTGTGTTTAAAAAGTGTGTATATATATATATATATATACACACACACACCACACATATAATTCAATAAATTTTAACAGTGTTGGGATCAATAATACCAGTTATTGGTATACATTAACAGCATCAGACTGATACTGGTTGGTTCATTGTTTTATGGTGTATCAACCCTTTTCAGAGGGATGTCCTTGAGGTGAAATGGTCAAAGTGCTGGACTTCAGGATCATAGTAAGCAAATTCAAATTTCAATCGCGCTATTATGTTCACTTTCGGACAAATACCCTTGGGAAAGGTATGAACTCCCTTATCCTCCCAGCAATGGGTTAAATAGTACTGCTTCTCTTTTTCTAGAAGGATGACTTTGGCATTGAATAACCTACAAAGGTTGATATGCCATTAAACAAAGACACCAAACCAACCCTCTTCAGGTCATTTAATGCCGAATTAAGTCATTTGGATAAAAGTTTCAAACAATTCAGTTTAGTATAAGTATAGTTTTTTATTTACACACTTAAAAATCAAAAGTTTTATTTCAAACAATTCAATCTAAGTACACAGTTTAAATGTCAAAAACAGTTCTATTTAAACAATTCAGTTTAGCATAAGTACAGATTTTTGTTTATACACAGTTTTAATGTCAAAAACAGTTCTATTTTAAACAATTCAGTTTAGTATGAGTATAAATTTTTGTTCAATACAGTTAATATAAAAACAGTTAATTTCAAATAAAATCAGTTTCACTTAATTACACAGTTTAGTTTTACTTGACCCATAGATAGGACCATATCATGTACTACCACTTTGGGCCAGAGTGGACCTAGGAGTAATGGCAGTGAAGGGGTACTCCATATTCCCCAAAGCTCAAGCATTACTGAAGCTTCACCATCAGATTGTTTACCCTTGGGAAAGGTATGAACCCCCTTATTCTCCCTCCAGCTATGGGTAAATAGTAGGACGGACTAGGTTCTTCAGCCTTGTTGAAGCAACTAGTCTAGGAGAAGGAAAACTCTGAATTCAAACCTGTTAAACTCCGCTTAAAAATTGACCTTGTGTCATATCCTGCCCGAGCGGAGGGGTTGGTAAATAGTACCATCAGATTGTTCAGTGTCATATCTAGGACACTCATTGGGAGAGTCTTACCCCTGCGCAGAGATGCAGTCAGTGTATTCTGTAGCCCCAACCAACTGGGTCAACTGGCTATTTGGAGCAAAAGACAACATTTAGTCATTCTCTACTTGCCAGGTTCTAATATTAGGATTAGCATATCAAATGATATACTAACACTGATCAAATGGAAAGGAAAGATGAGAAAAACTCATATGAACATATAAGACATTTAATAAACCCATATATAAAAATATAACACATATCAAAATAATGAACAAATGTGTCCCAATAAATCAATTGTACTTATTGTTCCATGAACAGGCAGTGTATAAAAAGAGGTACAAAATAGTAAATATATAAGTCTTACTTTTATTCAGACTCTTCATTTCCATGGCAAGGTGAAAAGCATGTCTAATTTGCTCCATGAGTAGGGACTCAAGATACATCTTGTCCCATTGAAGTCAAGAACCAAAAAGAGGAAGATGAAGGGGTCTCAATACTCACTTGACTAACAGACACATGACATCAGAAGACACATCCACAAACAAAGAGAAGACAATTCTTTTTTCTCCCTCCACTTGGGAAAATACTAAAGCCTTATTAGTAGAAATACTTACCTGTAATGTCTCTTAGCAACCAATTGGGAAGCAATCCTTGCTTCTCGTTCACCAACACCACAATTTCCAGGAAAGTTGTTGCTGTCCATGACAGCTAATTCTTGCAATACCAATTCAATTGTCAAGTCATCCCAACCCTCTTCTGGAAGTTTCCGCTGGAAAAAAACGTAACATTTTAAATACATTATGGATATATTGTGAGCATGTGTTAGCTGCTACTTTTGATTTGGTTATTATTTAATGGCATATCAACCTTTGTGGGTTACTTAATGCCATATTACACACACATATATATATATATATATATATATATATATATATATATATATGTATGTATTTACCAATCCCTCTGCATGAACAGGATGTGACATAAGGTTAATTTTTTAAAAGATTTTAACAAGTTTGAATTCAGTTTTCCTTCTCCTAGACCAGTTGCCACAACAAAGTTAAAGACAGTCTACCCTGCTACTTAATCAAAACTGGAGAGAGAATAGTTATATGCATACCTTTCCCAAGGTTATTAGTGCTGTGATAATGTAAATAGCTTCTTCTAGGATTTGAACTTGGGTCGTCATGTCCATTTCCTATGATGATACCTATTACACCATGAATGCCTATATATATATATAGATATGTGTGTGTGTGTGTGTGTGTGTATATATGATTTGTGAGCAAATAGTTTGTAGGTAAATAATTTTTATTTTCAAACAAATTATTAAAGCATGAGATAAAGATTAGTAGACAAATTTTGCTTCACAGAGATATGGTTTGTAGATGGTCTTGTTTCATAGATGCATCTAATGTTTTTATATGTATCTACTAGATTGAGGTTTACGATTATGCTGTCAGTTTATTATTCATACTTTTTAGACTATAGGATCGATCTGATGTTTTGGTTGATCCTTGGAATCTGCAATGTTTTTTTGTATGATCTTGTTTCACAATTTTGGGGGGTGATTTTGTTCTTAATGTAAAGGGGGTTCTTGATTGAAATAATGACGCATTTGGTATTTTTTTCAGTGATTGATCATATATGATTTCTTTTGGATTAGGGTCAAGGTTCAAGTTTGGCTTGGGTAGTTAGAATGTGTTTTGGTTTTTGGGTTTTGAAATATGGGTTTTTCTAGAGTTATCCATTTAGGGAATAGGTGGGTAAATTGATTTTTTTATCTTTCCCCTCATAGAATCTATTTTAGTTGAAGATTCATGCTTGATGATGGTTTCCTCCTTTCCCCATGAGGAAAAAAAGCATCTTCTATAAGATCCAATAAGTATAGAAATTTTTTAGTTCTATCAAATAGTTATAAACAACAACTTCTTCCCAACAATTAATACAGAATGCAGACTTTTTTCAAATAATTGTCTTTATCAAGAAATACTGTTTTTCATATGTTAAAGATTTCTAAAAGAGTACTTAGTAGATAATATTTTAGACAAGCAAGAGGTCATTTGTTTGCACACAAATGGTTTCAATTCATCACATTCTTTGGTACAACCCTATTTCTCTCAAAAAGGACAGAACGTCACTCCTGTTGATGTTCTCAGACAGCTCACTCAAACTATTTACTTTGAAAAATTGCTTTCTGATGAGAGTGAAACTTCTACATTCCATGAGAATGTGTTTAACGGTGCTAGATGTTTGACATGTTGTGTTTGATTTTTAAAAAGAAGTAGGCTGCTGGTTTTGGCCAAAAGCTGCAGAAACTACAAGTCAGATTCAAAGTCAAGAATAGAGTCATATGCATGTCTTTATTATTGACTTATTAAAGCTCTCTCAGAGCAATTTTGGAGTATTGTGTGTGATACTTAGCTTTTCAGTCTAAGTCAAGCAGACTCTAACTATAGAGACAAGAGGGAAGGGAATGACCTCAGTTCAAACAGGATGCCCTCTTTCCTTATGCCCAACTACCAACTGCTCTATGCTGTGCTTGGACTTCAACTGCCAACCCCAAATATAGCAGATAGGGATGGCGATCCAGGCAGCCCTTTCTGTCATCTAACTGCCAAATGCTTCATAAAACTACCTGGACTTAAACAGCAAACTATAGTGGTTGGTGGTGGGGAGGACCTCAACCTCATTGTGGCAAGCTAAAACACTGCCAAATATATAGAGTTTGACTTCTGGGCAAAAACCTTCATCTTCCACTCAAGTACTAAAGATATTAGGAAAATAAAATTGTCGGCAGAATTCTGACTATACCAGCACTGAAGATATAGACATATTAAAATAATCCTTTCATTTCCATTTTATTTATGTCAAGAAATATTTTTTCTTCCATTTTATTATTAAAAACCTTTTTTCTTTCTAATTCACTGATCTCCTAATTTGTTTAACTACAAATTTAATACAATTATACACATGAATATACATACATACACATACATAGTATCAATACATACACATACCCATACAGATATGCATACCTGCTTACATGTATACATACTCATACAGCTATGCTTGCATATGCATTATTGCAGCTAAATATATGCATTTAGGAACACAAGACCTTATAGTGTCACAATAGATCTGTTGGAAAATTGTTAGTATTAAATAGGAATACTTACAACTATATAACCATATGCAAATTGTTAGTATTAGATAGGAATATTTGAAACCAAATAACTGAGTACAAACAAATAATCATTATTGATAAATACAAATGTTTGTTAGGTTGGTTTGGTCTTAAGGCATATCAACCATTGTAGGTTATTTAATGCCAAATCCATTTATATACATATAAACTGCTCAATTTCAAACAATTTGGTTTAGTATGATTACAGTTATTTGTTTACATATTCAAATGTCAAGACAGTTCTATTTCAAACAATTCAGTTGAGTACAAGCACACAGTCTAGTTCGATTTAATCCATAGATAGGACCCTATCAGGTGCAACCACTCCACTCGGCCAGAATGGACCTGGAACCGATGGCAATGAAGTGGTACTTCATATTCCTCAAAGATCCAGCATTCCTGGAGTCTCATCATCAGATTGTTTAGTTTCATATCCAGGACACTCGTTGGGATGATGTTACCCCTTTGCAGCTCCAGCTCACTGAGCCAATAAATAAAAATAGATACTTGAAACTAAACAATTGTGAATAAATTGATTATGATCATTAATTACTTTAATTTCTTGCAAAAAATACTGATTTTAGGCATTAAATAATCCAACAAAGGTTGACATGCCCTAAAACCAACCAACCTAGCCATCAATATCATCATGGAACTGCTATTACAGTAGGAACTAAATAATTTCATGGATCATCTGGTTTATGATAGAATAAAACTGAAATTAAGAGGAAATAAATACTACTTGAAAAACCTACTTCTGTATAAAATACAATGCAACTTTCCCATATAGTAATGAGAAATTCCATTGGTCTTTGAATTTGCTATATCATTATAACTAATTTTTAGTCTGCAATTTGTCAATTTAAAAGTTTCATTAGTATATCAAAATAATTATAATAGTGGTACTATTTAACCCAGAGCATTGATAAGGGGATTCATACTACTGCTAACTGGAATATCTGGATGCAACCTTTAACAAGCACATATGCAAGCAACTCTACCACTTTTGCATTTGGACTGGTAAGCTTTCATCACATTTGTTCAATGGCTTCGGAAACCAGAGCAGAAAGAGTTTCACATAATTTGCTTCAGTATCCAGATGAATCATAACAGATGATGAGTTGTGGGTATATGGCTCTAATCCTTAAATTAAAGCTCAGTCATCTATATAAAAGTCAATCATCATAAAAGTAAAAAGAAGTTTACAAAGTTCAGAGTCAGACCAAAGTTCTGCTCATGGTCTTTTTTACCCTGAATTTGCTTATGTAGGGCGATTTGTCACTAAATGGAATTACTTAGTGAAAACCCGATAGAATAAAACAGATGACTCAAACTGTACATGTATTTATACTAGAAGTTATACAAAAATGAACAAAAATATTTAAAAGTGAATTTTTTTTGACATTTGAGACATGAATGTAAATCACTTTCACATATCAACTCCCAAATACAGTTTTTGATAATATTTCATTATATACTCCTAGGTTACAAAAACAAAGATTAAAGAGAAAGATAGGCTTTTTTTTTCCATTTATTTTACGCAAAAGCAATTGGTAAATAACCCTTTCTCCTCAAGGTTTAGTTTGGTTTCTTTGTTTAATGACATAACAACCTTTGAGGGTTATTTAATGCCAAGCCATCATTGTAGAAAAACAGTGGTGGTATTGTTTAACCTAAAGCTGGTAGGGGAGATAAGGGGGTTCATGCCTTTCCCAAGGGTATTAGTACAAAAGTGAATGTAATAGTGTGATGATGTCATTGTCCAACACTTTAGCTACACAACCATAAGGAATCCTCCTTCTTTCTACCCAAGAATCAAGAAAAAGTGAAAACATTATCACACAGTGTTATTCATATTTAAAGGACGTTTCATTTGTTTTTATCATTTATTACAGGCCTAATGAGTAAAGTGTTCATAAATGGTTCGGAAGACTGGGGTTCAATCGCAGATCGAGTCATACCAAAGTCATACCAAAGACTCAAAAAATAGAACTTAATGCCACTTTGCTTAGCACTCAGCACTATAAGGTAAGGATCAAGAGTAAAGTGGAGCAATCCAGGGAAAGGTGTAGTGTTCTCCCCTACACCTTGGTGTAGTACCTATTGAAAAGGGAGCCTTCAGGTCACCCTTGACTATGATCGCAAACTTTACCTTTTTACAGGTTTAAACCCAGGATGCAGTACAGAAGACAACTTTGGGTTCATTCAGAAATCTTAGTTAACCTTGTCACCCCAAAGAAATTAATAAACATTTTGAAAAAATATTTAAGCTTATTATTTTCAAAATTTGGAAGGGTAGTATTAACACCATTTTTTGGAGTGGTGAGATCATTGAGATTAAATGAATTTCCTCTTAGTGCACAAAAGAGGGTCTAAGTACATATCGGGAGAGAAAGAGTCATCTGCTTCTCTTAACAATTACCAAGAAAAAGGGTTACCAACATTAGGTGAGAGAAATACTCATCTTTTACAGCAATATGGACAATATGACAAAACCAGAAAGATCAATTTGATCTTTTAATACAGTTTAAAACCTTTTCAAGCATGACTAACAGTTAAATAATAGATTGACTGAATTTTTTATTTGGCAGGCAAAGCATTAATTTTTAAAAATCAAACAAACGTACCCGGAAAATAGATGGTTAAACTCAGTGTAATTGACCTTTAAAGGCTGTTTGAAAGCTTGGCTGTCATTGGAGGATTTTAAGTCTGGTGACTAAAATTCTAGAAGTTAGAAATTAAATTTTAATTTTAGAAAAGTTTGCTCAGAACCACAGACGAAAGCAGTTTTCCTTTTCCATCAATGGTTCCAGGCAATGTAGAAGTTAGTTATGTCAAAAGATGTCTAAGAAGATTAATAAAAAATGTGCACACCAAAGAAAATGTCTTATTGGTTATTCATGCTGGCAGTGAAAAACATAAGACAGCAAGATGAAATGACCACGAGCTAAAGAAGAGAAAGAGACAAGATGACTATTCAAGATAGCAATTCCTAAAAGTTTGGTTGAAATCAAGCCTAAAATAGTGGAGTCTTAGCTAAACAGATGAACAGTTGGTGAATTAGAATAATGATTGCATTTTAAATTGTAGTAAGTCATATTTGTATTTAAAATCATTATGAGTTCAAATTTTTGGTTTCAAGAAAGGTTTTTGTTTTGTTTTATTAATGTAAAACCTTGCTTGAAAATCAAGATTTTAAGAAAATTGGCATAATGGTTAAAGTATTCGCCAAAAAAATGGTACTTAAGGCTTCCTTGCTTAACACGCAGCTTATAAGGTACGGATCAAGGGTAAGTGGATCAATCCAGGAAAAGGAGTAGCGCCCTCCTTTATACCTCGGTGTAGTAGCTATTGAAAAGGAACCTTAGTGTCGCCCTCGAATCCGATAGGCCAATTTACTTATTTAGATGGTATTTTGATATTTAATACATGCATGTTTCTGTGGCGTCACATTCCAAACATTCCTAAATGGACTGCATATTATGGATAGTAATCTACTTTTGATTTTAGTGAAAATAAATTGTTTTTCAACAGAACAAACCCAACTAAATTAAATAGATGATCATTTTTCTAAGTAAAATTGTGTCTCCATATTGAATTTTATATTTCCAAGAAAAATTAATTGTTTATTAATATTTTTAAACAACAAAATAATAATGGATCTGTTCGGATGTCTTAAAGGTTTACTTTGAAAATTTAAAAAAGTAAACAAAAGAAATCTCCTAGCACCTTTTTTTTTCAAATTAAATCAAAGTGAATGAAGGTACACTCTACATTTTTCACGGAATGTTGGCAACGAATAAAACATGCATTGAAAAAAAAAAGTTTAACAAACATTTTTTGTGAGTATTTCAAGACTTTTGAAGTTTTTGCAGAAAAATAAAATAAAATAAAATAAAACGAAGAACCGAAATAAAAATATTTTTTCTCCATTGAGAAGGCATTACATTATTCATTCATTCATTTATTTTGTAACATATTTGTGTTAATGAAAAAGATACAAATTCTATACTCACATATAAAACTTATAAAAAGTCACCCTGAAATTTTTAACTTAAAAACCAACAACACAAAAGTAAAGAAAAATCGAAACAATTAAGTATGGGTACTTTTCGAATAGTGCGGCCCCTTTCTGGAATGTTTGGAATGTGAAGTATTCAGCTAGAGTTCTAAATTAAATTTTTTTGTGTTATAATTTTATAGATAAAATCATTTGTTCTGCATTATTCGTCAATTATATTATTTCTTCTGCATTACATTTTCTCAGGACTTTTTGTTTGGTTTTTGTTTTATTAATTATAAAAGTAACGTAGGGAAAAATTAATGACCCTGGAGTAATGAGTAACTGCTCACACCAGACATTCCGAAAATATATCTAAATAAATTGACATTGACAAGACAAAGAATTTGACAACTAAAATAACTAGTGCTAAAGTATAGAACAAACACAAAAAATGAAATTTAATTTAGGGTCATTTTTAAATTAGAAGAGTAAACTGAAAAAATTGGTTGTTTTTATCTGATTTTGTCGGTTGTTTTTGTTTGTTTTAGCTTTGACATGAGACGGAGGAATTGCATTAATTTACTACTAGTCCCTTCATCTTGGTTTAGTTATTAGGAAGAATATAAGTGATACAAGATCATCTAAGAATGGTAAGTAGAATGAGAAAAATCTACCCAAATAGATTGAAGAAAAGAGGTTGGGTTGAAATTCCAAGAAATATGAAGGCTGGAGAGTACAACGATCGAAATGTCACTATTAAAAACCAAGATGAAAATACATTAGTTTAATGAATATATATTGATAAATAAACATTTTTGGCAGGGCATCAAGAAGTTAACATTTTTCCCATCCAAATCAGATAAGTTGAAAGTAATAATCAAGTTATTTTAAGCAGAAAAACTGATCCAGAATCCAAGACTTACGTGTTGTAAAAGAAGTCGAAGCTTTGTTTCATGTGCTTTCCTTGCTTGGATTCCTTGTTGGATGTACGACGAAGACACTAACTTCTCACACAATTCCGATATATTAGAATTCATTTTTTAATGTTTTTAATCAAATGAAGAACAATAATTTGTAGAAAATTTTAAAATATCCACAGCTTTAAAACTGCGAAGGAAAGATCGTGTGTTTTTATCTGTTGTTAATAATTGTGGTAAAACAAATACTAGAATTTTTGTAAACATAGAATAAAAGAAAGTTCTATTTAAATCAAAATAAATTGGTTTATAAAACCTTTGTCTTTACAAATTTACGTATCGGACTCATTTCAGCGGTCAAAGTATACACACTTAATATTGTTTCGTTGATTACTGACCGGTGTTAAGTGATGTAAGTCCCCACTGCAAATAAACACCACCCAAATACGTTTCGGTTTGATTAAAAGGAAATAAAAGAATAATTTATTTTGCGTTACCATAATTTAAAATGATTTATTGTTGTTCAACATTAAATTCATAACTTTGAGAAAACTTTGTTATTATCTCAAAAGCACCGAAATATATAGTAAGCATTACTCATTTCTTTTAAAATTAAATAATCTGAAAAACTTTTCTTTTCATATAGGGTAGCCACATGTTAATTGATGAAGGACTAAAAGTAGCGAATTTAATCATAGAAGTTGCCCAATTCTTCAAACCGATTGATATTCTTGTGAGTACTACATTCCAAAACAGACTGATTGATTTTAAGAACATGTCAACTTGTCTAGGATTATTTTATGCTCAGAGGTTAGAGGATCATGTTGTAGGCTCATATTTACATTTTTGTATAATTATTTTTATGGATTTTTTTTTGTTTTTGTTTTTTGGGTTGGGAGGGGGAGCAGATAAACTGACTTTCGGGGATAGGGATATCTATTTGACTTCCCACCAATTAGGATTTGACATAAGTCATTTTATAGAGGGTGTGAGGCACGCACAAATCGAGACATGAGTGGCTGCTACAAAAAATGTTTGATCCTCTGGACATTCCCCATTTTGAGGCGCTGAGCGATGAACTGTGTAGTGTACTAATGCTGGTTGCGGAGCCGATAAGCATGTCGACCCCGCAAATGATTTAAGTTTAATGCGTGCGAATAATGACAGCCAAAGACAATGAAGGAAACAAAGGTGAGGTAACAGATACAACAAAAGCGACGATTTATTGTCGGGATTACAAACGTGTGGGATTACAAACGTGGTGTAATGGTTATCGTCGCAGGATGTGGACACGACGACACGAGTTCAAATCCTGGACGATCCTGATTACATTTCACATAGCACTAATACCCTTGGGAAAGGTATGAATCCAAATATTCTCCCTCCAGTAAATAGTAGGGCAGACTAGGTTCTTCAGCATTGGTGAGGCGACTAGTCTAGGAGAAGGAAAACTCTGAATTTAAACCTGTCAAACTTCGCCTAAGAATTGACCTTGTGTCACACCCTACCCGAGCGGAGGGGTTGGTAAATAGGAGTCGTACATAGGCTAGTTGTTGCAATGCTAGGGCAGTCCGTAACAGCGAGTCTTACAGGGATTGGATGCTGCATTGCTGGAGCGTCATGGTTAGTAGATCGATATCCCAGTTTTGACAGTACGTTGGGTTAACCGTGGGTATGTCGATCTGGTTGCTAGCCCATACAGCGAGTTGTACGTGGGCCAGATGTTGCAATGCTACGGCAGTCCGTAACAGCGAGTCGTTACGTGGACTGCATGCTACATTGCGGGAGCGTCGAGGTCGAAATCGGTGTTGGCAGCTTGGTCGTCTAGAGTCGAGCGAGTTGGTAACAAAGACTGAGCCGTGCCTTAGTTCTACGGACCAAGTGAACGGACGGGGAAACCGTGGCTAAGGTTTGCCAGACCTTAACACATACGAAGTCGAGCGAGCAGATTGGTGAAGCTAGGGCTTGTTGTGTCCCTAGCTGTGCGGGCGTATCGTTTACGGTAGCTATGGCTTTGCCGTGCCAAAGCCGTGCGGACGAGGCGGGACGGTAGCTATGGCTGTGTCGCGCCAAAGCTGTGCAGACGTATCAAGACGATAGCTAACGCTTTGCCATGCCAAAGCTCTGCACTGTCGAGCGAACAGGCCGCGACTAAGATTGGCGTTATCTTAGCGCTGCGCAGATAGCGAAGCGGTAGCTAAAGGCTAACCCATGCCTTTAGCGCTGTGCACTCAAACGGACGAGTGGAACCGATGGAATGGTTAAGACAAGCTGGTCTTAGAGTCCTCTTCATGTTTGCCTCCGAGTCGTCTACTTCGACAGGTCGTTAAGGACCGTCAGAAATACTCCAACCCGCAGAAGGAAACTTCTTATGGCCCTTAAAAGGACCTTTAGTGCATATCAATGTGATGGGAAAAAAAGGGGTGAATCTGCCACTAGAAGTGGCGGTGAGTTAAATGCAACTACGATACGTAGGATTCGACCTCCTTGAGCCGGGTGGCCCCTGAGAGCGTCCGTGAGGACCTCTGTTTATTTGTCGCTGCCTCCCACCAGACACGACTTGACACATGGTCAAAAGCCCGAAGGCCGATTAAAGTGGGAATAAAGGGGGGGGTGAAGGTCGGGAACGAGCCGAGACTCAAACCCTGCTAGTCTATGCTGCTCATCGGCTCACTTGGAGCAATGTGAGTCTGATGAGGCAAGCAGTTTCACGAACCCAAATGTGGGTCCGGGCACGTATGCCAGGTTACTCGACAGGAAGGTCCAGTGCCCATACATAGGTTTCGAGAAAGTCCGCGAAGACCTCTGGTATTTATCGATGCGTCCCACCAACGCACGAATATGGCACAAGGCCGTTTTTAAGGTGGGCCCGGTCGCAGGGCCGAAGCCCACACGCGTCCGGCAAGGCGAAAAATACCTTCGGCCCTGTCGGCATTCCCCTTTTTGGGGCGCCTCAGGCGCCAGGCAATAACCCCCCCCCCCCGAAGAGGGTATAAGCCTGGGGGGATGGCCCCCTGAGGCCGGAGGAAATCTCCAGTGCCGAGGCACACCCGGCAGAACCGCCCAGAAGTAAGACGGCCTACCGAATGCAACCCAAGAACTGGAGAGGAAAGGCCACACACAAACGCCCTAGAGCGTCCGCGGGGACCTCTGTATTTATCGTTGCGTCCCACCAACGCACGAATATGGCACAAGGCCGTTTTTAAGGTGGGCCCGGTCGCAGGGCCGAAGCCCACACGCGTCCGGCAAGGCCAAAAATACCTTCGGCCCCGTCGGCATTCCCCTTTTTGGGGCGCCTCAGGCGCCAGGCAATAAACCCAACCCCCTCGAAGGGGGTATAAGCCTGGGGGGATGGCCCCCTGAGGCCGGAGGAAATCTCCAGTGCCGAGGCACACCCGGCAGAACCGCCCAGAAGTAAGACGGCCTACCGAATGCAACCCAAGAACTGGAGAGGAAAGGCCACACACAAACGCCCTAGAGCGTCCGCGGGGACCTCTGTATTTATCGTTGCGTCCCACCAACGCACGAATATGGCACAAGGCCGTTTTTAAGGTGGGCCCGGTCGCAGGGCCGAAGCCCACACGCGTCCGGCAAGGCCAAAAATACCTTCGGCCCCGTCGGCATTCCCCTTTTTGGGGCGCCTCAGGCGCCAGGCAATAAACCCAACCCCCTCGAAGGGGGTATAAGCCTGGGGGGATGGCCCCCTGAGGCCGGAGGAACTCTCCAGTGCCGAGGCACATCCGGCAGAACCGTCCAGAGATAAAACGGCCTACCGAATGCAACCCAACAACTGGAGAGGAAAAAAAAGTCCGCGGGGAACTCTGAATTTCTCGCCGCCGAAGCCTTGTTCATATGAAGCAAAGGCAACACCACTTCTGCCGCGCCACGTAAATAGAAAGGTCTTCAATAAAAAATGGACGTAGAAAACAGATCCTTCTTTAGCCTCATATAAGCTATCGAAGATAATTAATTCCATTTTTATAGAATTATTTCTGGCAGAAGTGTTTTGCAAATGTTGTTAAATGTTATTTTATCCCTTTTTTTAAAGCTGTAACGGCTGGTTAGGGTCGAAAAAGGGCTTCGTTATTTCCGGCCGTACCCGGATGTAATTTTTCTAGGGCGAACGAGTAATCCGATCTGTTAATGTTTGTAGGCAGGTCGCGACATGCTAATGAATTAAAAGACAATATTAACAATAGTGCTACAAAAATAAAGAAATTTATTTCTTTGTTGGGAGTTGAAATGTAGAAGGCTATACAGCGATTTGTGTATCAAGTCACGACCGTAGAAACCTGTTCTGAGTTCAGAGTGGGTAGGATCTTTATCCAACTTGAAGTAGTAACATGACGCCGTTGTTTGAAGATCCAACGAGCACGGCGCTGCTGAGAAACAGTTAGTACGTATCACTGCGGGTTGGCGTGAGTAACTGATCTGAATTGTCTGGAATATTGTGTGTTTTTATAACATTAAGGTGGATCCCGCGCGCTCGCGTTGACTTTCGAAAATTCTTTGGGCGTGTATTTTAGAGACCTCCTATTGGTCCTAAAAACCCTTTTTAATTGTTTATTTTTTAAACATCTGCGTAGGCGTTAGTTGGAGATCTTTGCGCCAATTTTGATCCGTTTTTTCCAGAAAATTCTCTTAATAAGGAAATTGCATCATTTCCTAAAAACTGTTGGAATTATCTGCTGAAATAGTCTTTAATGTATGTATTAGGTTCAGTGAGAATTCAGCGAACTACTTCCTCGATTTCTACGCGACAGTATGTCACGAGACTTGTCTAAAGACACCACATATTTTGGCGCCCAATTTGTATTCCCCTTCCCTTTACCATTTTGTTCATCCCTTTTACTAGCTAATAAAGCTTGTGTACACACGTATAAATCGTCCTCTCCCCAGATACTCGTCTATCCTTATTTTATACTAACACTATGAGTCGTCGTACTATGCAAACTTTAACATGAACTCAGCCTTGCCAATCAGGTATTGACCGGGGGCAAGACTCTCTGGGACCAGGCAACCAGCTTGATAACGCCCACTTGGCGTTTGCATCAGGTGGCCCTTGGGAACGCGGAGCTATTTGTTAGTGTCTGTGTTAGTTACCACTGAAAGCGTAAATAAATAGATCTTCTAATCACGTGACCGGTTACAAATGAAAGATTTTATTTCTGAGCAGGAATTTGTCTCGAAAAAAGTTAATTTAGAGTTCAACTGTGCGGACGTGGGCGAAAACAACAGCACATGACAATTCTGTCCAATCAAATTCCAGAAACCACTTATTTAATTTTTTACTGTTTTGTCCTAAAGTGATTCTGATCCGCTTTATGTATGGGCGTTTTTTACTAATTTGTGCTTTACTTATTGATTGTAGAATATAGGATCTTATATCCCATACTGTCGTTGCTTTTTTAACAGCAGTGAGGGTACATACAGGCTTGTGAGAAAGAGTGAGGTTGCTCTGTGCAGATTTTTTAAATCCGTTTTTCTTTGTATATTTGACGTTGGACTTGCAAACTTGGATTTTTGAGCCTGGAGACGAATCTTATTACTGACAATAATTGTCCTATTTTTCCCGTGCACCTGCTCCTATTTAAAGCGAATAATTTTTAAACAGATCTATTTAACCCATAGATAGGACCCAAATAGTATTGCACTTTTATTTAGTCAAAAAAATTGGACACTAGTAACGATGATAATGTTTTTTTAAATATGAAAACAAAAATAAAATAAGATAAAATAAAATAAAGGAGAGAGGGATCCTTGTTTAAAATTCAAAGTATTTTATTATGATAAAAGGGAGGTCACTCCAGTTATTTGCATATGTGTCCTAATGCAAATATGACAAGTGACTCATAAATACAAAAAAGAAGTAAAAAAAAATTATTAAAAAGCCTTCACCTACTGTTACACTCACAAAACAGGGAAAGAAGTCACTACTTCTTCCCAGCAGCTAAACAAGGGTTCACACGCGTATCTTTTTTTTTTCTTAGAGACCAAGTCCCTAAAATGTTTTTTTTTTCTTTCCTTTTAATAAAAAGCCACTCTGTCTTTTTTGTTGTTGTTATTCTGCGAGATAATGTCTCTAATAATGTTCTTTTTTCTTTTTCTCTTTCTTTGTCGGTCGTCTTCTCTCTCAATAGAGCAAGTAATGGCGTCTGAGACTTGTGTAGTTGTTAGAGTTGACTGAAATCGCTAATTCTTTTCCTCAGAGAAACGATTTCTCTAAAATATAAATTCATGTAGCAGAAACCAAGTTTTTTCGGTTTCTTTCTTTTCTTTTCATTTTGGTTTGAGCGATAGAAACCTATTTTCTTCCGTTTCTTTCTTTTGTCTTCTTTTTAGCTTATGCTAACTTCGAATTATCTTCTGAAATTCTGAACGTAATAGAAAATCCTTCGGGTGGATTTAAATTCTTCTCATTTCTTTTCTTTTCTTTTTGGATTTCAAGCCTTCTTTGAATTCCCTTCTGGAATTCTGTATGAAACACTAATCCTGCAAGTGGACTTAATTCTTTTTACTCAGCTCCATTTAAGTTGAGGAGTAAAAATGCAACATAATTTTAAGGCCTCTTATTTTCAACTAACAACGGTTGATTTCGACAGGTAACTCCAGAGGCCACAGCAACCCCTCCAATCAGATCAAAGCTTCTCTGTCACACACATATTTTCACCGAACACAAAAGCTAACCAGCAGTAAAAGAAAAAATACAAAATAGGCTTCATTCAATAAACCCATTTACCGATAAAATTTCCTCAATAGGTACCATTACTCTGGGTCAGTGTGATCTTAAAAGTAATGGCAATGAAAATGTTATTACTGGACATTGTAGCGAATTATGTGTGACAGGCTAGTAAAAAAATGTAGCATAATTTTGCAGTAGAGGAGTTTCTTAGGTTTTATTATGAAAAGGTTAATGCTGAAATAAATTCTAAATAAAACAAGCAAACATCAAAGCAAATAACAGGAGTTTGAGTTGAAACAGATGTTGTCTTTTATATATAAAGGAAAGTTGGCGACCTTAGTCAATTGCTACCACTCGGAGGTGTAGGGGAGGGCACTACTCCATTCCGTGGATTGCTCTACTTTACCCTTAATCCTTACCTTATAATGCTGAGTGTTAAGGAAGGCAGTATCAAGTACCATTTAATGAGTCTTTGGTATGACTCGACCTGAGATTGAACCCTGGTCTCCTGGATCATTGGCAAAGCTTCTTACAAAAAATGTTGTGTGAGTATTAATCTTTGTGTACAAAATATATAAATGTTTTAACGTTCTTTTTAAATGTTTACTTGGGTATAGGTCCTGAAATTCCTTAGAGGGTATAACTTATCGTCGTAAAATTTTGAGACTGATATTTTTGTTTCATCAGTGGACTAAGTTTTCTGGGATTGCCACTGACTAATGCAGGAGATTTTGGTCCATTTATACTTACTTGTTTTTGAGCGGTAAAATAGAGAAAGATTCTTTCAGGAAACCATGACACATGTAAGTTTTTGGGTGAGACATATGGTTTAGAAACCATTACATGGTACTCCACATTCCTTAGGTCTCTAAAAGTGAAGCTTTACTATCAGATGAAGTTTAGAGTCATACATTTTAAAACAGAGTACACTACAAGGTTTTAATGGCTTTTATAATTATCATCACAGCGTGTATTTAATCAAAAATGTGATAAGAATAGCTTATAACAATTCTATAAGAATTTAGAGTAAAATTTGCAATATAAAAGAATTTAGAGAGAATAAAATTTGCATTAAAAAAAGAATTTAAAGTAAAATTTAATATAAAGAAATTTAAAGTAGATTTTGATATGAAGAGAATGACACTAAAGCTAAATTTTGTATTTAACTTAGGGTTAGGGTTGGGGTTACTATGTTGAGATTTTAAGGGAGTTCAGGAAGAGATTCGGTCGGAAGAGGCCAGCACTCTTCAAATCGGCCCAGTGGCATTTCCACCAGGACAATACACCAGTCCACAACTCCATCCTTGTCACACACTATTTGACCAAGTTGGGCCTCAAGACAGTTTCTCACCCTCCCTATCGTCCAGACCTTGCTCCTTGTGACTTTTGTTTATTCCCTAAGCTCAGTGGCTGTTGTTATGAGACAATTGAGGAGATGAAAGAGGCTGTGACAAAGGCCATTGACACGCTCACACAAGAGGACTTCCATGGGTCCTTTCAGAAGTTGTTGGAACGGTATAACAAGTGCATTGCAGCCGGAGGAGATTACTTCGAAGGGGACTAGAGTTTCATGTGTATACTATCAATAAATGCGCCCATACGAAAAAAGTCTGGAAACTTATTGTATGCACCTCGTATACTATCACAGTCAACAATTACGACCCCACATGTTGCATTAACAGGCTGATATCTAACAGGATGAAATAATGTCAACAAATAAATAAAAATAACCCATTCATGACTGCATATGAAATTAACCTAAAAAGACCATTAATTTTAAAAATTGAACGGAGAAAATAATATAATCATGTTGGTAGAATTTACCCGACCTTATTTTAGTTCCTTTCAACATTAAAATGCGTATTGACACTTTGTCTTTCACTAATCCACGAATTATAAACGGCTACATGTTACCTTGCTTTTATGACTTTCTATCGCCTATATGGCCTGTTTTGTTTATAGACACAAACTGATTTTTTTTTCTTTTTCTTCAGAAATTTATTGTAGATAAACAAAAAAAAAACATATTTTGTTTACATTATATCAATCTGTTAGAAATCAGCCTATTAATGTAACGTGGGACCGTATTTACTTGTTGGCCGTGATACAATATATGTGTATAAATGTACGTCGTTGTAGTCTAAATAGACTTTCATTTTCCTTACCGAAATATTGAGTATTAGTTTTTCCCTAAGCTTAATGCATAATAGGAAAAAGCTGGTGGTAATCTCAATGAATACCACACACACCATAAATTCCTATACTGGTTTCTTTTTACCCCATCTTAATTTACTGGTTTTTCTTCTTGTCTATGAAGGCTGTAAAGGAATTACTGAGGAACAGAAGAAAGGAGGCCAAGATATCTTTTAAATTTTGACTTTATTTTTGGGTTCAATAACCATTCTGTAGGTAAAGAATTCATTCTTGAATCCAAATGAAATGGTAGTGTCTTCCAAACAAGGAGTTAAAATGTGTTAGTCATTTTCGGGTATGTTATGTCTAAATTCGGTGTTTTTTAGTCATGATTTGATAAGTCTATCGTAGTCGACCGACTACTCATAACCAAAACGAAAACAAAAACAAACAAACCCCATTTCTAAAAATGAGGAGTCCCTGATGTCGTTAGCCAATAGTACTTAGGAACGATTAAGGGACTAAATTGCTCTGCAGAGAACTTTTTTTTAATATTAAATTCAGCCTGTCTTTCTAAAGACAGTCCTCAACTAATGGACAAAATAGGTAGTATTTAAAAACACATAGTCGAATTAGAATGAAGTTTCTCATTATAATATAGTAATAATAAGCAAAGTCATCCGACATTTGTTGAAAAATGCCTCGATCTTGCAATCGTTTGGCGATTTTCATGAATTCCTTTACCATTTTAGGGTATTTGGCGAGGTCTGGTTTGACGTTGATTGTGTAGGCTTGGTTCACATCGGTAATAAAATGATGTATGTCGTTACCTGGACTGAAACTCTATGTCTTTCATGGCATCTCGTTTTGACTATTATCGCATCATAAGTTCGTGTGATGTATTTGTGTGCACAGGAGATGATGTTGTTGTGGTAGCCAGACTCAGAGAAGCGGGTATGTCGTTTATGTCTTTTTGTATCTCAGCAATCGTCGCCTTGTCAGGAAGTGTTGGGCTGCATTTTATATTGAGTAGTACCAGTTTATGTTTTTCTATGAGAGTGAACAGTTTGGCTCGTGTAGGACTTGAATAACTCATTTTCTTTGCTTCACACTTCTGACATCAGTTGATATATCAAGCGTATGGTTGCTAGGAAAGAACAAAACACAGAAGACAATTGAACAATTGTATTACCCCAACAAAGAAAAAAAGAAACAAAATGTTCAAATAATTGTGTTGGTGAATATGAAAATATATGTGAAATTGAGAAGTGAAATGTTCGGTAGTTGTATAGGTAGGAATGCATTAAATTTTAGGAATTTTGATGAGTTTTGAATAGTTGTAGAATCGAGAAATAAAAATGTTCCAATATTTGTGTTGGTAAGGGTGAATCACAGACTTACACGGTCAACCAAAATATATGTTGACAGGGAAGGTGAACACCAGTGTTGAAGAAGTGGAATGTAGGTGGGGTAGTGATCCTCGGGTCACGCGGCTTCAATCTAAAGCAGCAGTAGAAAGGTTAAGATGAGTGTTGTGTGATGTTGAATGTTGCAGGTGTCATTGGCCGATGTTCTAGCGTCTGACCATGGGTTCTTTGTTGTCTGGACATCAAAAGAATCTCATCTTTTATAGTTCTACCTTTCTCAAATTGGATCAACTTTGGTCTTCCTCAAATCGGATCAACTTTTGGTCTTTCTTTATATTTTACCGCGAAGGTCATAAATTGGTCGAAAAATTACTTTTAATTTTATTTTTGTGATAAATTCCATCAACATTTCACCATGCGCAGAACCTATGTGCATAGACGCATTTTTTTTCATTTTGAAAAAAAATCCCAGCCCCGGCAACATCCAGTAAGTGCTCTCCTGTCCTGTTAATTAGAATAACCATTATTTTGTTTGTACGATAAATCAAAAGAGCTTGCTATCAGTCATATAACATTAGGAAGGCAGCACCAGCCAAATTCCTCAACTTGTCTCATTCTCAACACAACGTGGGCACAAAGAGAGTTGTAAAACAGCTAACTGGAAACGCATGTGGTAGTCACGAAACTAAGACCAGGATTCGACCTTGAAAAATACACGGCACAACAATACAGAGGATTCGACCCTAAAACCCCACGGCACAGATATACCAAAGAATATACCTCCTCAATTACCTCGACAGCGGAAGGTGAGTATTTTTCTCCACTTCTCTTCCTTCTTTGTGCAAATTGGTGGTATATTATTTTGTTGCTTAGATAAATTGTTGTTAGATGAATCATTGTCTTGACAGTGTATTACATTCACACACGTCTAAGTAAAATGGCAAACACTAACCCAAGTCGCGTAGAGTAATCTCTAGCTGATCAAAGATCCCAATATTTACTGGAAAACTGGGCGACCTAAAACCCTGACTAGCAACATTAAAAGAAAGAAGGGATCTACAAATTAACCAGTCCGGAACTGATTAATTTAGCCAAGGATTTCAGATGGTATCGCGTCGGAAAGGATTGATGATTATCTCCATGACCATCCAATTATTTCCAATAAAGACTTATTCGAGCAGCTACCAGCACAGTACGAAAAATTTGTAAACTTCTCTCAAGCTTTAATTAAATCAAAAAAAAAAGAAAAGAAAAAATGAAGCTCTCGCTGTAGCCCTGAAGACCTGCTGGAAGCAGTGGACGATAGGGAGAGGTGGTGAGAGAAGGTTGATATGCTGTAAAATAAAGAAACCAAATGAAACGTATAATGAAAAGGGTAAGTGTTTTACTGGGTTTTTTTCAAGTTGTTCATTGATGTCTCATATTGAAAACATTTAAAAATTTGTGAAGACATTTTTTCCTATTTATTCTAAAAAAATTTTGTCTTTCACAGTTGAAAACTTCTTTTAATCAATCTCTCTAGAAATTTGTAAAACTGAAGTGAAAGAGAAGACCAGCTATCTTGAAAAAGGCTTTGTGCTTTGTATGTGATCTGTTGAAGGAAAAAAGAAATAAATTTTTGAAACTTATTAACAACTAAACAAAGAGTATAGCTTGGAATATGGTAATTTTTGTATCCTCTGAAAGATACAAAAATTACCATATTCCATAAATTTCTCCACACTCACCTCGTCTGCCTGTTCTGTAAGACAGCTGTCCGCAAAGATCAGAATCATCGTTGCAACTGACATATTACTCTTTTTACTGAAGTTCTGATCAGCCAAAATTTGAATATGTTGCAAATCTTGTCTTGCCAGAGACAAGACAGATGTCTTCTAAATTGTAACTCCAAGAATGGCCATATTTCTCACTATGTCATCATCCTACACGCAAGATACATACTTGCTTTGAGCTAAGTTATGTCTCTCATTACAAAACCGTTGCTTTTTTAACAGCTAGGAGATTAATTTTTGGCAAATGAGTGGTTGTGTGGTTGCTCTGTATGGATTAGAAAGTTAAATTTTTGATCCCTTTATTTGCTTCTCGGGATTCTTGATTTTATTGGAGTTGTAAAAATGGATTTGCAATAAAGACGTCTTTGCTGACTGTAATTTTGCTACAATTATTAATAAACACAAAACTTGACATAAAAAATAAAAAAAGCCAATTATTAAAAAATAATTTGGATGAAATTAATGAAAAAGGGAGGAGGGAGGTGTAGTGGCTGATAGTTCTGTTACCATTCTTCTACTAAGATGGTTTTGGTATTAAATAAACCAAAGCAGAAACTAAAAAAAAAAAAATCTAAAAGACAAATGTTTGAATTTATGTAAATGTATTTTACTTTAATGTTACAATAGAAAAATTTACAGATTGGAAATGAAATTTTTTATTTCTTTTTTTTATTTTTCTTTTTCTCATTATACTTGGCCTTTTTAGCAGCGGGTTGCTCTTCATCTTCAGCAGAAGCAGAATTCTGGTGAATAAAAAAATAAAAGATTTATAAAGTCAAAAACAAAGTGAAATATTTGTTGATAATAAAAAGAAAAATATTGGTTTCCAGCTATTTTCAATTTTTGTCTGTGATTTTAAGAATTGAAAAACACTCACCAGGTATCATCATCTTCAGGTATTATTTGTTGTCATGTGAAAAAACAATGGAGAGGAGACACACAGACAAACAAAAGAACAAGACACAGGGTGGGATAAACAAAAAAAAAAACAAAACAAAAAAAAACACACAGATTTGATGTCTTCTTATTTCCCTCCTTCCTTCACTTTTTAAATGCCCAACAGCAGTGAAATCAACTCAAAAATAAAAAGCCTCTTTCCCTCATTACCTACCACCCCTTTTATCTCTCCAGCCACCCACTCATAATTCATATAATTTCTACAGCTTTTTTAAATAAATCTCCCCTTTCCCCAGCTGCTGATTTTCTCTTTCTTTACAAGTTCAGTTGGAGGTGAGTACTCATGGTCTGTCTTTTTTCTTTACACCACAGACTAAATGTTTTATTCATATAAATTCATAGCATCTTATTCAATAATTTTCTGTTTGTTTCAAATGATTCTAGTTTTGAATTGAATTGAATTTTTCAAGAAAATTTTTTATTAGCTTCAAATAGTTGGATCTGCTGACAGCATAAGTAAACCTTATATGTTCAACAAATAAGGTGAATTTTGCCCAAGCAATTGGCAATAAGAAGCACCTTTTTCAAGGAAATCAATAGTGATGAGTCCTTTCAGATGCCAGAAGTCTGTCAACATGAACTACTTTATAGATCTTTTTCTTTATCAGAGAGTCAATATGTTTCCACTCCATGGAGTGTCTTTTCGACTCAGGCTTGTAAGCAGTAAACCCATGGTTAATCCATTTGTAAAGACTGTTTTGACTAAAACATGTTTCTTCATACATATCACATATTCTGTAAATTTCATATGGTTTGCATCTCTTAGCCACCAAAATGTTGATGACAAACCTCTGTTCATGCTTAGAACATTCTGTTTGATTTGTTGCTATTTTGAATAGCCTCAAAAGAAATATTTTTGTGAAATTGAAATTATTTTGGCTTTTTATATGTATGGAAAAAATTTTGAAAAAAAAAATCATTTTGCCTCATTCAAAAAATTTCTTTTATTTATTGAATGACCCTTGTATATGTGTGTGTTTATACACACAAATATAATGACTGCCACTTGTATACAGAAGAAGGCTATCCCCTCAAATCCCATAAAGAGTGCCTGCAAGCATGCATATGGCTCTCAGGCCAACTTAACCCTTGCAAGCCTGCTGCATGTGTGACAAGCATAAAAACTGTTTTTAGCATTGATATTAACCCTGTGCAATCTCATATGGCTTCTCAGACCTGCTGCAGACCCATGTACTTTGTCACTGTTTGGTTTTATGGCATATCAACCATTGTTGGTTATTTAATACCAAATCCTGTTTTTACATAGATTTGTAAACAAATTTTGTACATACACACAGTTAAATGATCAGTTCTATTTCTAACAATTCAATTTGACATGAGTCATGGAGTTAGTGAAACTGATCCATGTATTCGCTTTGAGTGAGACTGATCCCAGTATTTGCTTTTCACAAAAAATGATTTAGATCCTTTTTCTTTGAACAATGAAAGCAAAATAACATCAATTCAGTCCTGAGGGACAAGATCATCCAACCAAATATCTGATATTAGATGATAAATCTCTCCAGAAAGCTTGTTACCTCTATAAAGAAGGATCTTAATGGGAATACTGTCAAAATTTGGTGTCTTTAGCATTAACTTCTTTAATGGTTTTTTTGGACTTCATCAATCATGGAATGGTCCATCATGTCAAGGATAATATCATTTGAGACAGATAATTGACAATATTTTCATTAATAACTGAGGGATTGTAAAAAAACATCTGTGAAGAGCTCAGTCTAACATTTCATGATACTCTCATAAACTTAAATGAGAGAGGAACTGTCCTTAGATTTGAGTGATACCACAGATGAAGATTGAGAATCAAAGACTTGTCTGATTAAGTGGTATAGTTCTTTTGAGTCTTTACTGTTCTAAACTCTCAGAGTTTTCTCAGAAATACCTGACCTCAACTGGTTTTTTGATATAATTTGTGATGAACTGAAAATTTTACTGAGAGAATCCAGTAAAGACTTTTAAAGTCATATGTTTTTTGTTTTTAAGTTTTTTAGTGATCTGCTGATCATTTTTATCAAACCAATCCTGGTGTTTTCCCCCTGAAAACAAGAACCTCAACTTTGACAATGTAGATTTTGGTTTTAAACCGAGTTTAAGTTTAAAGTTCCATCAAATTCTACTTCTTCAATAGCTTTTCTTTAAGATTTTCACATAGAATACTTTAATTTTGACACATAAATATATTTAAGGACCTTTATTCTCTCAGATTTTATTCTATGCATGATGTGGAGTTTCAATTTGCCATATAGAAGCATGTGGTTGGGATGTGACACAAGGTCAATTTTTAAGCAGTTTAACAGATTTGAATTTAGAGTTTTCCCTCTCCTAGACTGGTTGCCTAACCAAGGCTAAAGAACCTAGTCTGCCATACAATTTGCTCATAGCTGGAGGGTGAATAATTTTCCAAGGGTATTAGCACTATGTGAAATGCAAACAGTCTCGTTGAGGATTTGAACTTGTGTCACAGTGTTCATTTCCTATGATGGTAACTATTACAATATGGCACATTGCTGTTAAGAGTAGGAGCATAAACAGAAAAAGCAGTCATGAAATGGTTTCATGGCATAGGAACTTGAAATGATAATCACAAAAATCATGAGGTTGTTCTAATTGGTTGATTATAACTGCATTAATGGCAAAACCAACACCTACCTCTCTTTTTTCCCCTTTTGGATTACCTTTCCAGCAGCTGCTTTTATTAAATGATTTTTATCACTTAATCGGGTTTTTGTGAGTGTAGCTATGTTAATGTTGTATAGAGCTAACTCCTTTGCTATTATGCTAGTTTGTTGTTCAGGGTTATTTGACTCCTCATGGTCAAAAAATGTCCGGACATTTCATGTTCCTACTCTTAATGTATATTTCTTGCTTGTATATTTTCCCATCAAGCTTTTTCTGCTGTTTTGAGCAGTCATCAGCTGCAAGTTGCTGACCAGCTCGATGGCTGAACAGGCCTTTTTTGTATGGGTCACCTTTGCCAGATCCTTCTCAGTTTATACATACATAAATTAACATGAACATGGTGTGGCTAAGGAGATTACAATGACATTGGGAACTCTGTGTCAATAGAATGTTTTTAACTACTCATTAAGTGAAATATTATTATAATGAATATAGGAATATAAATTTTTTTTAGTGGTTTTAGCACACAATCATAAAAAAACACCCAAAAAACAATAAAATACATGGAATAAGCAAAGAGTAATTCTCTCTATGAATTTTTTCAATAAATATTTACTGGAGAACCAATCAGAAATAATGAGAAAAAGTTGTGACAACTATACATATATTCCAACCGAATATGTCATAAGATCTCACCTTATCTTCATCCTCTTCCATTTCTTCCTCATCCCCATTTTCTTTCTCCTTTTCTGGTTCATTATTTCCTTCCTCTTCTTCTTCACTGTCACTTGATGAAGGGCTACCTTGTTCCTCAAGAGCAGCTCGTACTACAGCACTATTTATACGGAAGTCCCTTGCAACACTTGGTTTTATATGTTCCATTAGATTGATCTGCAGAGTATGAGGTAAAGAATATATATTTACCATAATTACAAGGAGGTGCCCAAAAATAACAAAAATTATCTATTCACCTTCAGTCACAACTCTGGAAAGAAACTGAGTGTCACTTTAAAGTTGATTACTCAAATTATAGCAGATTCAAAAGAATTTTTTTTATCCTCTGTGAACAAACAAAGCAGAAATTTTGCAGAAACACACTTTATTTTGAAATTTTTCATTACCATTCAGTGGCATAGAATGAAAAACAAACTCTTATGTGAAGTTTTTTACAAGATTTTTATTATATTTAGTTAGATTATGCTTGGTGTTCAAATGACATTTCACCATATTTGAAATGCAAATACCACACATTTTCAGTTAATCCAGAACCATCTTGGTAGACTGGTTCAGATTAATGTTGACTAATGACACTTAGCAGTGCAGTTATGTCCATTTGCATGCAATATTTGATTTAAAAAATTTTTTCTTTTTTTTGCAACACTCCTCAGAAACTAAATTTTTCTCTATATCAACATCTAAGATCTGTATATTAGAGTATTCTGATGTCTAGATTAAATCTACAGTAAACTGAAGATATTTCTTTGACTTGAAAGGAATATTTAGAATTGTAATAATAAATTGTGATAAAAAAAAAGAATTACTAGCAAATTTTTCCATATAAACTAGACAATTAGAATATTTGCTCAATTTCTTTCAAATTGACTACATCAATTTTCTCCTCAAATGGAAACCATTTTATTTCCCCAAACAAGTCAATGGTTTCTATATGTGCCATGAAAAAGTATACATAAAACCAGCATAAAAGAAATAACGCACCTACTACAGTAGAGCATCTGTCTAAAATGAAATAAAACTTTATTTCCATCATTCAATATAAAAAATTCAAAACACTTTAAAAAACTTCATTTGATATTTGTTTGAAATTATGTAAAGAAGAATTACCTACTATATTCATTAATGATGAACTTAAACACCAAAATATGTGTTGAAAACTTGTGTGAATTTGGAATTTTGGTTTTTTTGAGGAAAAGTTATTGATATAAAAGCACAAAGATTTTGTGTGTAAATACTGAAATTTTGTAAACTTTGTATACTGTAGTCATTTTGATATTATTTAGTAAAAAACATATCTTTATTAGTGAAAACTTCACTTATCGCTGACTCTCAACTATCACCCATACCCACCCAGCAGCCACTGCTTTTCTTGAACCCCAAAACCAATTATAGGAGTAGGGGGATACTGTGTTAAAAAAAAAGATAAATGAAACATCCTGAATTAGAAAGAAATCATCCAAATGTCAACAAGATTACCACTAACAAAATAAATCAATGTACACAGGTTTAATGGTGCTTTTCATAAGATGCCCACACTAATTTCAATTAAACTTGAATATCACATTAACTTAACTAGTTTTTCAAATGTAAAATTTTACACAAAAAATTACTTTTAGAAAAACAAGCAAATGAAAACATTTCATTATGATAGACAAAACTTTCCAATAGAAGATATGAAAATTGTTTACTTTTTGAAAAAGACAACAATTTTAACTTCTATCAAATGATTTTCATTTTTAAAGAGAAATTTAAGCATTCTGTTTTTAGAAATATTGTCTTTATTCTTCATGAACTAATAAATAAAAATCAAAGACAAAATCATTACTGCCCTTACCTTAGATTTTCGGGACAACTGCATTAAATATTTCTCAAAACTTTCAATTGCAAAGATAAGATTTGGAATGACTTTAACCTGCTTTTTAATGGAAGCCTGAAGATAAAAAAAGAACAAAATAAATCTTACAAGCAAACATAGTTAACTCCCTTCATCATAAGAGATGACCCTTCCTTTTTTTTTTTTTTTAAAAATACAAGTCTGAAATGAAAAGTTCATAAGCTAACCAAGATACTCTCATAGAATGAGACCAAATGAGGTTTATTTTCAACATAGTCCTCCTTGCACTTCTTCCATCACTGTTGTAGTGTTTGGATTCCATTAATCAAAATTCCATTTTGCAAAAGCACTACCTCAGTCATGGCTCTAGAAAACATAACGCTAAATAAAATAGCACAACAAAGGATCATAATGGTTAGAGTGTTTACCAATGGTTAGGGAGACTGGGGTTCAATCCCAGGTTGAGTCATACCAAAGACTCAAAAAATGGTACTTGATACATCTATGCTTAACACTCAGCATTAAAAGGTATGGATCAAGAGTAAGTGGAGCAATCCAGGGAAAGAGCAGCACTCCCTGCCCTACACCTCGATGTAGGGGCTATTGAAAAAGGACCCTTTGGGTTGCCCTTGACAACGGTCGGTCAACAACTTATAACATAGTATACAATTTTTCATAATATAGTTCTCTCACACTGAAAATATTGTTAAGCCTAAACAAGACGAAATGGATTACTGCTTTATATCTCATTTTTTAGTTGCTTTCCACAGTAGGTGATTTAAATTTTATCACCATTTATTTTGGAAATTTAACATTAATAAATTTATTACAAAACTAGTACTGCTTTATGGTGGCCAGTTGTAAAAGGATTTATTTTTTTACATTATAATAGAGAATTTGCAAATTAAAGTTAAACATCAAATCTTAGACACTTTAGTTATGAGTTAAAGTAGTTAAAGTATAATCCTTAGAATACCTTACCAAATCAGCTGGGGCTGTAGAATATACTGACTGCATCTCTGCAGAGGGGAATGAACCCCCAATGAGTGTCGATTGTAGATGATATGAGCAGTTGAAAGTTTATCATTTTAAATCATATATTATATATCTATTTTTAAATAAACGAAAAAGCAAAATATGTGGCGCATTTAATAAGTTTCCAGACTTTTTTTGTACAGGCATTTAAAATTGTCGTAGACTCTTGAACATTCAGTATGTTATTGCTATACATCTTGAGATGACTGACCAATTTTTATGATTTTACGTTCAAATGAACAGCTACAGCAGTAATTGGAATACACCCTACTAAAACCTGATCGTCACAGCTGGTGAATTTCAAAAATGCAATCTGGACATGAGGACACTTTAGAAGAATGATATGCAATAAATTGTGTTTTAAACTTGGAAAAAATGCCATAGAACTGTATGAAATGCTTCAGATGGCTTTTCTACCATCTTGCATGAATCGAGCATCAGTTTTTCAGAGGCATAAGAGATTCAAGGAAGGCATGGAGTCTATGAGGGATGATGAGAGGTGTGGGACGAGTAAGGAAGTCAATACACCAGAGTTGATTGGCCAAAGGCTAAGGGTTAGGGTTACTATGTTGAGGTTTTAAGGGAGTTCAAGAAGAGATTCCGTTGGAAGAGACCAGCACTCTTCAAATCAGGTCAGTGGCATTTCCACCAGGACAATGCACCAGTCCACAACTCCATCCTTGTCACAGACTATTTGACCAAGATAGGCATCAACACAGTTCTTTACCCTCCCTATAGTCCAGACCTTGCTCCCTGTGACTTTTGGTTATTTCCTAAACTCAGAAGCTGTCGTTATGAGACAATTGAGGAGATGAAAGAGGCTGTGACGAAGGTCATTGACACGCTCACACAAGAGCACTTCCATGGGGCCTTCTAGAAGTTGTTGGAATACTACAACAAGTGCATTGCAGCTGGAGGAGATTACTTCGAAGGGGACTAGAGTTTCATGTGTATACTATCAATTAAAGTGCCTATACGAAAAAAGTCTGGAAACTTATTTAATGATCCTCATATTTTCATTTTTATCTTTGTGATTTTTTTATCTCATAGTGGTTGCCATATCTCAAGTGTTCCTTAAGTATATATTAAGTAATATTTTTAACAATGTGGCTCGATCAAGATCCATGGCTTGCATGATCAAAGGACACATATATTTGGTAACATAGTTTCAAGTATTGCTATTAAAAACAATTAATTCTATTTAATATAAATAATAAGTAAGTAAAGTAAACTTACAACCACCTAAGTGGTGTGTAGTGCAATTTACTTGAGTTTATGAAACAGAAGGAAGAATTAAATGTTCAGTTATCATTTAAGTATGAACTGCAGATTCAAATAGCAAATCCCAGTGGATTGAATAAAAGTTTGAAATTCCCAAATTATGGACAAAAAATACCTGAAGAAAGTTAGAGGGTATTAACAACCAAAATGGGGACACTACCCCAAACACATCAGTATAAAATAATGATAGTTTCTCATTCCCAAAATTCAAACTAAAATAATTTGCTTAAAATGAAATATCTTTTTCTATAATTTGTGAAATCTATTAGATCTTTATTAGTTTTAAAATATAGAAAAATTGAAAGTACTAACATAAGTAAGTAAAGTTGTCGACCAGAAGGCTCCCTTTTCAATAGCTACTACACCAAGGTGTAGAGGAGTGCGCTAATCCTTCCCCTGGATTGCTTCACTTTACCCTTGATATGTATCTTATATTGCTGAGTGTTAAGCAAGGAGGTATCAAGTATCATTTTTATAGTCTTTGGTATGATGCGCCCTAGGATCGAACCCAGGTCTCCCGGACCATTGGCAAACACTCTACCCACTAGGTTAATGAGCAGAGATATTAATAATAATCCCTACTAAAAGATTAAACAGTTCTATGGGACCCAAACAGGTACTACCACTCTGGGTCAGTGTTGACCTCTGAGTTATGGCAATAAAAGGGTATACTACATTCCCAAAGCTCCAGGACTGGTGCCTCAATATCAGACGCAGTTTGATGTCATACTCAGGACACTAAATGGTTTTAAGTATTGCTATCAAATATTTATAATTCAATTTAATATTTATCATTTGTTTGCACATAGTTAAATGGTTTCAAGTATAATGAATGATTAAATAATTCTAATTGACCCATAGATGGGACCCTAACAGGTACCATCACTTTGGGTCAGAGTGGACCAAGGAGTTATGGCATTGAAGAGATAATCGACATTTCCTAAAGCTTCAAGACTGAAAGGTTTAATGTTATAATCAGGAAACTTGTTGGGGGAGGGGTCTTACTCCTCTACAGAGGTGCTGTTGGCGTATTCTACAACTTCAGCTGATAGTGAAGAGAGAGCTATATCTGATCTTTGATTTGGAGATAAGCATTGATTCTATCTTTATTTGTGGTTTACATTAAATCTCAGTATTTGATCATAAACAGGAAGGAATAACTGTTGTATATTGACCTTCGACCCGGCCAAACATGCCATTTCAAAGAGATGCACCAGATGGAAGTGACACATTCTGATGGCAGTTATGAGAAGAAATCGCGTAGGCGGGCTTGGCTGACGAAATGGGACAAGGTAAAAAATCCCATGGTACACTCATAGACTGATGCACCGGAAGAGAGTGACCTGCATGACAGTTATTTCTGCTTGATGATGATCAAACATGCTATTCCAAAGACTAAGTGGGTGATTGAACGATTATATAACTTGGTGAAGACAGGAAGTCAGGAGTTGGGGACCAGAGAAGTCGGAGACAAGTTGTGGTAGAGAAAGCCACCGCCCGGCGGAGGGGGCCCTAAAGGCCCCCAATTGAGTTGGAGATCAGACGAGTTGGAGACAAGATATGGTAAGGAAAGCCACCACCCAGCAGAAGGGGCCCTCAGGACCCCCGATGGAGTTTGGGGACCAGACCAGTTGGTGATAAGATGTGGTAGAGAAAGCCAGCAAAAAACTGAGCCCCCAGGCCTCCGGTTGAGCATCAGGAGAACGAGAAAGACACAACGCTGATGGCCATAAGAGTGGGGGTCAATATATTGCAGTCTTTGTTCAGTCTCCAACTCCCTCTCACACGCAAACCTTACAATAAAGTGAGAGGTATATTTTTTTAAAGAAGTCTTCGCTCGTCTTTATTCATTGCGTCGATATGTATTCAGCATATATATGTATATGTATTATGTGTTTGTATAGATAATCATGGTCATAGTTGTAGCATATGGCTATACAACATAACCACAAGACAAACAAGATTTAAAGGAATCAAAATTCATGAGCCATTTTACTTTAAACTTTAAATATTTTACAAAAAAAAAATTCAGTTTTCAACAAAGAATAATGGCTAATTAACCACATATAAAAGTACAGGATACCATAGTTTACATGATCAAAGGACACAATTATCATATTTGGTAACATGGCATGATTAAAGAAAGACATCTCAAAATCACATGATCAGAACATATCACAAGGGCCTGATGTAAATTTGGTTTTCCATTCATTTAAGCCAGCATTATGACAAGATCTAAAATAATCAATTTTCAGCTTAAAAGAAAAAAGAGAGATACAAAAATCAAAGGAGAATACTTGTCTTACTGTTTTGGTTCGAGAAGAATTTGAAGCAGATTTCTTGTCTTTTTTTGCATCTTTTACCGGTTCCTTTATTTCATGCTAGCAGCATAAAAACAAAAAAAGAGAACAATGTGTGTAATATTATTATGGAAGATACGATCAGCAAAAAAAAAAAAAATCTAAATATGAGCACAGGTAAAAAATCCTACATAAGTGTAGTAATCCTAGTCAAGTAAGAACATTAAATTTATAAAAAATTCACTCTAAATTGTCCAGCAGGACGCATAACATAATGGTTATGGGCATTGGTTCCCTAAGCTTCAAAGGAGACAATCATCAGGAGGTTGCAGGTTCAATCTTGACTGCAGGCAAGTAATAATACAGGAATACTTAACACTTGTATCTGGTTATGGCTAATGGAATCAGAACAGGCAATCCTTGTGGATTCAATAAAGGATGTAGTTCAAAGTTCTGTGTAGGTTCTCAAGTTCGAGAAACACCTGAAGAAGGCCATATCGGCCAAACATTGTGGAAACAACAATAAAGAAGAAGACAATAGTCTGAAAACCTTTAATGATAAAAAACGATCAACAAATATTACAATTTATAAGAATCACCTGTATTACACTGGTTAATGTGAATGGAATCATTTCTATGACTGTAGTGTCTGGAAATGAATCAAAGTGTCCATTATATATTTAGGTTACCATTCATTTCTTTAAAAAAAACCCTCTTATTTTTTATTACAAATTTTCACTTAAAGCTTATAAAATGGATCACTGAAAACATTGTGGTAGTAAGAGAAGTAACACAAAAATTAATTCAATAGATTAAACAACTATAAGAAGAATATCAAGAGTTTTGTTGTTGAAATACTTTATGATATCAATAAAAAAAAATCAAACCCTAAAACAAAGAGTATTCATGCTGAAGAAGACATTTTGAATTAGAGATAGCTGATGTTTCCTCTGTGAATGAAACCACATTATAACAACTAAATAGTAAAAATATTGAAAATAAAACATCCTCATAACTTTCTTATTTCTGAAATTTCTCACTTAAATTCTGCACTATGAATAGTTTTGGCAACAAAAATCCAATCTAAAAGTGTCATATCATTGAGCAACTTTCAGAAAATTATCCAAATTTTGAACAAAGCATAAAAATTAAAATCTCTAATGATAATACTAAATTGTTATAAAAAACCTAGATGTTTGTAAAAAAGCAAATCAGTCAATCCTTAATGCCATTAGTTATAAAAATTGTTTTGTAGTTTTTATTTGTTGTATAAATGAAAGAAAGTGCAAATATTTTTTGATTGAATAATATATAATTTTATAAAGAATTTTTTCTATATATCTAAACCATTTTTTAAATCAATTGTACATTTCTTTAAATAGTTAAAAAATTATCTGCATTAAAAACTGTCCCACCATCTAATAAGAGAGTTTTAGATAGAAAAATAAAAAGTGGAATATTAATTTCATTAATCAAGGTATTCGTACATATTGATAATCAACAGGTAATTTTTTAAAAAGATATTTCAACCTTTATTTTCAAGTGTGAAAATGAACATTTGATATTCACCTGGATGTAGGTCAGAAACACATATACTTGAGGTGTAAGACTCAATGCGATAAGCTTTACCAATTTTTCAACTCTTTGATCAGGGTGACCTGCTTTTAACAGAAACATTTGAAGAAACTGAAACAGAAAAGAAATAATTTATCTACTCTTAACAAGTCGGCTTCCAAGATAATTTAAAAAATGCTATGAATACAGGCAATGAAAGATAACACAATGATATCATGACAAACTCACTTAAGATCTTGTTTGGTAATTGTTGTGAGAAAAAAACTTGTTTTCTCTTTGTGCTCTTTTTTTATAGTTGATAAGTGAACTAATCTTTAGAGATATAACCAGACTTTTGGTTACCCTTGGGGCATAGCGAGAAAGCAAGTTCATTCTGTTACAATGATAAGCATGAAGCTTAATGTCAAATATTATAGAATTTATATTTTAATCAACTGTAAATAAGGGGAAATACTCTATAATTAGCAATAAACAGTTATTTCTGTTAAGAAATAATAATAATCAGAGTAAGCACAAATAAATTATTTTAGCAAACAATCTCAGTATAGAGCAATTTTTGCTGTATTACAATAACCAACATAGAAAAATCATATGATTTGTTTTACAATAACCTACATAGAAAATCATATGATTTGTATTACAATAACCTACATAGAAAAATTATATGATTTGTTTTACAATAACCTACATAGAAAATCATGATTTGTATTACAATAACCTACATAGAAAATCATGATTTGTATTACAATAACCTATATAGAAAATCATGATTTGTATTACAATAACCTACATATAAGAAAATTAAAGAGACTACTGAGACTTTAAGCAGAACAGGGAAAACCAGGATCACAGGCAGAACAGATCAGCTGACTTCAGCCAAGTTCACCAAAATAACTCAAAGAAGAGTTATCACTTAGATTGAATCAGAATTGAACATTTGGCTGAGAATGTGCCTAAGAATTACCTAACTCCTCAACCCATAATCGTGTATCATCCAAAAACTACTAATTAGATGTCCAGAGTGAGCAGTTAGAAGCCTTGGCCTTAAGGTATAGTCATCCATCACTCACAAAAATTTTTATGAAGGACCGAAACGTGTATTGTTGTTTTCACATTATACAACTGTCAAACCACTGTTAGCCATTGCATATCAGCTCCTGCAGCAGATTTCTGGTTGTTTGAGACCAGCCACAATGAGGGCATTCAACTGGACCTCTTGACAACTGTAGAAGTAATCATAACCCACGATTGATGGAGGAAATCAGATAGTGACTGCCATTATTGGATATTCAGCAAGCTCTTTAGTCCATTGGCCGACCAACAAGATCATATTTGTACTGAGCATTATCTTATTCCTACTGTTAGCCATGCTGTTTTAGTATTTAAATTGACATATTCAATAACAATAATTGTATTTGCTTTGAATTAAAAGACACACATATATATTTGGGAAAATTGAAATAAATTTGATGCTATGTAAATGTACAAATATAAAAAACAATATATTCAGGGGATAGTTTTATTCATAGTTGGATTATTTGCTGATAATTGAACAATAAAAAAATCACCCCTTGAATACTTTGTTTTTTCATATATGAAAATGTACAAATTTGAAAAAAACACAAGGTCTTCACAGAGGATGATTTTATCTATACTTTGAATAATTTGCTGAAGTTAAATGTTTCATTTTTTTAAATATGAAAACATTAAACCTTCATCAGGGCATATGAATTGTTAAAATTGTTTTAAAAACTGAAATAATTCAAACAATAAATAAAATAATCTTCTGAAGACCTTTTGTTTCATATTTGTTCATTTTTATATGGCCCAGTCAGCTGGGGCTGCAGAATACACTGACTGCATCTCTGCAGAGTGATAAGACTCCCCCAATAAGTGTCCTGGATATGACACTAAACAATCACATAGTGAAGCTCCAGTAATGCTGGAGCTTTGGGGAATGTGGAGTACCCCTTTATTGCCATCGCTCCCAGGTCCACTCTGGGCTGGAGAACTAAATAGTGTACTTATGCTAAACTGAATTGTTTGAAACTTTTATCAAAATGAATTCGGCATTAAATGACCCAAAAAGGGTTGATACACCATAAAACAAAACAACCAACCAATCAACAAATCATTTTTAAACTGTTAGATTTATTTCCAGTTTTCCCATATATATATATATATATATAAGTCTCTTTCACACAGACAGATGTAGCCAAAAAAGCATAAAAAGTTTTTATTTTATACATTAATATATTTTTCAACATAATTTCCTATGTCAATGCACTCAATTTAAGTTTGTTATGTTTAATTGAAAAATTAAAATCAAAATTCATGTCAGACTACAACCTGATCCATCCACCCCCATTACATATATAATGTTCTTTTCATTATGTATATCTAATGAATCAGTAAACTACTGGACAAATTCAATGACAAACACTCCAAATGTTACTTATCTTCAATGGACAAAGAACATGCAATCTTATGGCTCCATATGATAACAAATAGATTCTCACTGAATTAGCATAAATACTTACATATCTAATGAATCCTGAAACGGTGTTGTAAAAGTTTGTGAGTTGTTTCAAAAGAAGTTCTACGCTTGACCAACTTGGCAAAGCTGTTTGCACAAGTTCATGAAAACCAGCTACCAAAGACGCAAACACTACAGACAATGATTGAACAATTGAAGTTTGCTGAGTGGGTAAAGAAATACTGGCACCTACAAGAATTGAAAAAAAAAAAAAAAAATCAAAATGGTTGTCAAAATCAAAATCATGTTACAGAAAGGATTTAAAATGTTTAAAAAAAATAGAGTAAATATAAAATTTTAAAATATGAAGGTTATTTTTTTGCTCTTACCTATTTATTGCTTTCAGATGTCAATATTTCTACAAGTTAAAATCAATGTTTATATGTTTATTTATGGAGCAAGTTACTTTATTCTTCTAACTTAATTTTAACCAGACTTATTTCCATTTTGTACCAGAAAATTTTTCCACATGATAAAATGGTGGAAAACAAATTGCAGTGAATTCGATTAAAAATGATTACACATTTCTCTTATATATACCAGGGTAGGCTCAAAAGTTCATATGATTATGATGTATCTGCTATTGATGACTTTTTTGACCAATGGGTTTCAAATACTGCAACACCAATCAAAGAACTATGTGGACCACAAATAGGACTATGTTGAAAAATAAAATTTATTTGTTTATATCCAATGAGTACCTTGATCAGTCTATGAATGTAGCATAGATAGTCCACAGTGCTTGGTAACTGTCAGTTTTACCAAGGCAAGAAACTTCAGTTAACTTTAAGTCTATGTTATCCAAACTTATATATATATATATATATATATATATACACATATATATATATTAGGAATTTAAGGAATTTTTTATAAGGAGTTGGCAATAGGTAGTTTTGTTTACAGTTTCACCTTTTTCAAGGAAATTAACAGTGAAAGGTTTTTTCATGTCCCTGAAGATTGTTAGCATCAACTTCTTAAGTGACTGCAGCACTCTGGCCTTTTTCTAGAGAGTCAGCATGTTTTCGTTCCATAGACAGTCTTTTTGACTTAGGCTCAAAGTGGTAAACCCATGTTTAGTCCATTTGTAAACACTTTTTTGACTAATACATTTTTCTCCATACCCATCACACATTCTTCTACAAATTTCACATAGTGTGCACTTCTCAGCCAGCATAAAATTTGATGACAGACCTCTATTCAAACCCGGAGCACTTTGAGTTTATACCATTTTGAATAGCCTCAAAACAAATAGTTTTACAAGATCAAAATAATTTTTACTATAAATCAATTCAAAACAATTAAGAAATTAGACTTATGAGGGAAAAAAAACAAAACAGAAAAAAAACAAACCCTTATTTGAATGACCCTTACATTACAACACATATTTAATTTTTTAAAGATATTTTTTAGGTCTACTGTTCTATAAACTTATTGGATCATTAACAATGTAAATCAAGTTTTATTTCATATTCTGGTTTTTTCATGTACTACACTCACATATCTTTTGTGATTCTAAACAATATAGTATTGCTTGATGATTATGAAAAGCAGAAACTATTAGAAACTATTGTTTGGTTTGGTTTCTTTGTTTAATGGCATATCATCCTCCATGGGCCATTTAATGCCAAAGCCATACTTGTAGAACAGTACTGTACTAATCAATCCATAGCTGGGAAAATATGGTTTGGTTTGGTCTTTTTGTTGAAAAGGATATTAATCTTTATAAGTTATTTAATAAAGCCACCCTTGTAAAACAGTAGATGTACTATTTAACCCATAGTTGGGGGAAGGATAAGAGGGTTCATAACTTCTCTAAGGAAATTAGTCCAAAAGTGAACATAACATGACTGGAATTTGAACCCATTTACTATAATGTTGCAGCTCAGCATCTCAGCCACAACACCATGGGGGTGTCCTTGTGGTGTAATGATTAAAGCGATGGACTGTGGAATCATAGTAAGTGAGTTTGTATACCAGTCGCACTATTACGTTCACTTTCAGACAAATACCCTTGGGAAAGGTATGAACCCCCTTATCCTCCCAGCTATGGGTTAAATAGTACCACTACTGTTCTTCTAGGAGAATGGCTTTGGCATTAGATAACCTACAAAGGTTGATATGCCATCAAACAAAGAAACCAAACCAAACCACAACACCATGGGGACTCTCCCAGTAGCAATATGTACTTTTAATAATATATATATATATATATATATATATATACACACACAAATAATTGTTTGCTAGACAATGAAAGATTGCATTAATGTTATTCATAAGCTGTATCCCTTTTCATGTCACTAATATCAACTTATTGGGAATTAGTATCAAGTATTTTGATAAATAAATTTCAAAGAAAAATCTTTCCTATTATAGAGCAATAACAAGAAAAGTTACCAAGTTGCTTACTTATGTCAGCATCATTTGGGCTCTGTAATTCTGTCTTTATATGTTCAATGACCCAGCAAGCTTCATCCAATTCAGAAGAAACATGAGACAGAAGAATAGCCAACAATGTACAGGATGTGTTTGTAGAGACTAAACCATAATGACCATTGTCTTCCACATCTATTTCCTGAAAAATTACAAATTTGGAAAAATTAGATCAATATCAATAGAGAAAACAACTTTTCCAGTGAAGCAAAGTGAACATATTTATGACTGGCATGCAGAAAACAAAGCCATCCTAACACCTCAAATTTAAAATAAAATGCAAGGAGAATTAATGAGAGTGGTACACAAATCTTTTTAAGCAAGTATACCGGCCAAACATAAAAAACACCAGGAGCAGAGAAAGAAACCGCGAATCGAGTGAAGATGTTACTTTTGTTGGTAGAGCTGAATAGAATGAAGACGTTATTTGTGCTGGCAGAGATGCAATAAGGTGAAGATGTCATTTTTTCTAGCGATTACTGGAATCCATTTCAACCAGTTGGGAGAACAAAAAGAAGAAGAAACAAATTTGAGTAATAAAAATAAAAACCTTAAAATAACTACACTTTAGCTATTGTCACTGTTCATTTAGAAGTAGCAGCTGAGTACATACCAATTAAATCGAAAGCAGCAAGGGAAAAACAGGATAACTTAAAAAAAGCAACCTTATTTAAATGAAGAAATCCAACAATTTGATCTATAGATAGACCCTATTAGGTACTACCCCTCAGAGTCAGAGTGGATCTGGGAGTGACGGCAATGAAGGGGTACTATGAGAGCAAAAAAAGAACAAAGAAGGAATTAGTCTAAAAATAGAAATGCAGCTGATTTTAATTGAGTTTAAAGGTCCCATGTTCAACAGGGTAAAATAGTTCTACAAGAAGACAGACAGAATCATGAAGAGAGGGAAAACTGTATACCCCCTATCATGTAATAACACAAGATTCAACATTACAAAATGTAACAAATCCACAGTGTTATAGAGAACAAAAATGGAAAAAAAACAATCTAAATAGATGTGTGATCAGAAACAATACTTTTTCAAGAAAAACTTCAGGCTAAATAATTAAAAATTTTTAAAGTAAATTAATGAATATTAGCTGTTTATAATACCAAAGTTTGTGAAACAACCAGTGATTTTTCTTGTATAATTGTAGTAATAGAAATACCCAACATAACATGGATCAAACATGAGACAAATATATTACAGTAAGCAAGTATAACAAACAATATATGTGAAAAAAATTGTTGCTACTTTTTTATTTTAGAATGTTTATTTGAAAAATAATACTGCTTCAAGTTGAGGAAGTACAATGAAAACTTACATAACTTTAAATAGAAATTTCTACTTTCAAGATGCTAAATTCATGTAGAAACAAGGAGACACTTACCTTGTCAATATCCCCCAATTGACTGTGGATATCTCGGCATACTTCCTTTACAATGTTCATTGTGTTGCCAACTTTACGAGTCATCTTTAACATCAAACTTAAAAGCTGTTTACAAACGGAAATATTCTCTGTAGAAAATAAAGCATATGTAACATTTTAGCAGTATATACATATAGAAATTATGATTGTAGTCCTGGCACAGGTTCCATTCTATTATTAAGTTTCAAATCATATTGGAAAGTTAAAACATCTAACAAAAATCCTGCTACAATATGTCATTTTTGCAATATTACAGTAACATACAAAAATTGAATTGTTATAATATAGATGACAAAATGTAACAGTGAAAAAGTTCAGCAAGAAAAAAGAAAATCTTTTAAAATTAATTTTGAAGCATTCCTCAGTTTATAGTGTTAAGCCTGACAGCTAATATCATCAACAAATTAACAAATATCAATAAATTAACACATTTATTCAAATTTATCGATGTATAAGTGAGATTACTACATAGAGATAAACCCTTTATTATTTCTTTGAGAGAGAGAAGATTAGAAATAAAATTATAGTTGCAAGAAGAATGTTAATGCAAAACTTACATAGAATAATGGAGAGATTCTTTACTGGTTGGTTGGATTTTATGGCATATTAACCCCAGTAGGTTATTCAATGCCAAATCCTCTTTATACATATATATTAGATATGAGTAGTAAATGCATATCTTGTAGATAACATTTTTAAATGAGCCAGAGTTCACTTGTTTGCATACAATTAAATGGTTTCAAGTATTTTTATCTAACACTAATAATTCTATTCAGTATTGGTTTGGTTTTTTGTTTAATGGCATATCAACCTTTGTAGGTTATTTAATGCCAAAGCTATTCTCCTAAAAGAACAGTAGTGTTACTATTTAACCCATAGCTGGGAGGATAAGGGGGTTCATACCTTTCCCAAGGGTATTTGCGTGAAAGTGAAAGTGAATGTAATAGCGTGACTGGAGTATGAACTTGCTTACTACGATTCCGCAGTCCATTGCTTTAACCATTACACCACGACGACACCCCCTCTATTCAATATTAATCATTTGTTTGCACACAATAAAGTGATTTCAAGTATTGCTCATATTACCAGTTTTATTTACACACAGTTAAATGGTTTCAAGTATTTCTATTCAACACTAAAAAGTCTATTCAACATTATTCATTCATTTGCACAAAGTTAAATGGTTCCAAGTATTGGTATGGAACACCAATAATTCAATTTTTGCACACACTTAAACGATCTCAAGTATTCCAATCTAACATGGGTAATTCTATTCAGTATTAATCATTTTTTGCACACACTTAAATGACTTTAAAACACCAATACTTCTATTTGGACAGCCAAATGGCTAAAAGCATTGTCTTGTAACACTAACAATTTAACATCAGTTGTTTATTTGCAAGCAGCTAAATAGTTAAACAGTTCTATTTGATCCATAGATAGCACGCCACAAGTGCTACCACTCTGGGTCAGAGTGGACCTGGGAGTAATGCCAACAAAAGTGTACTCCACATTTCCCAAAGTTCCAGCATTACTGTAGCCTCACCATCAGATTGTTTAGTGTCATATCCAGGACAATCATTGGAGGTTCTTACCATTGTGCAGAGATGCAGTCGACGTATTCTACAGACCCAGCAGACTGGGCTGGATTCTTTAGAGGCGTTGATGGAAATGGAAAAAAAATGAAAACATTATCTTACCAATTTTTTCTTCTTCACACACATTCTGCACCCATTGAATAACAGAGCTATAAACTTGTCCAGGTAGAAGATGATTGCAATAAACAGTTATTATTTCCAATAACAAACCCAATTCTGTCATATTTCGATTATCTTCTGTACTGGATAAAATATTTGCAGCCAGCCTCTGGATATAAAAACGTTTTAAAATAGTTATGTCATTTAATGGCATATTGAATCTAATATATATATATATATATATATAGCTCCAAAAAAAGACTAATTATAATTCCCATTTTATCTAATATTATTATAATGCACACAAAACGGAATATATGTGTTATAATCAAACGGGGGACATCTCCACTCTAGACGGAACCCCTCTTAAACTAGTAGACAAATTCACTTACCTAGGAAGCAGCGTCGAATCAACCGAAAAGGACATCGAAATGAGGTTAACGAAAGCATGGACAGCTATCAATAGGCTATCGATTACATGGAAATCAGACCTAACCAATAAAATGAAACACAATTTCTTCCAGGCAGCGGTCACATCGATACTGCTATATGGGTGCACTACATGGATGCTAACAAAACGGCTGGAGAAGAAGCTAGACGGCAATTACACAAGAATGCTGCGTGCAATCTTGAACAAGTCCTGGCAGCAACACCCCACAAGACACCAACTGTACGGCCACCTGCCTCTTATCACGAAAACTATTCAAGTTAGACGAACCAGACATGCAGGACACTGCTGGAGAAGCAGGGACGAACTCATAAGAGATGTACTCTTATGGACCCCCACACATGGCTGTGCAAAAGCAGGACGACCAGCACGAACATACATTCAGCAGTTATGTGAGGATACGGGATGTTGTCCTGAAGACCTGCCTAGGGCGATGAACGATAGGGAGGAGTGGCGAGAGAGGGTCAGGGATATCCGTGCTACCAGCGCGACATGATGATGATTATTTACTGTAAGGGTTAGCACTTACACTTCAGCCAAGAATGAGAGCATAGTATCTGTAAGTAAAGTTGGTGACTGTAGTCAAGGGCGACCAGAAGGTTCCCTTTTCAATAGCTACTACACTGAAGAGTAGGGAAGGGCGCTACTCCTTTCCCTGGATTGCTCCTCTTTACCCTTGATACATACCTTATATTGCTGAGTGTTAAGCAAGGAGGCATTAAGTACCATCTTTAAAGTCTTTGGTATGACACAAACTGGGATTGAACCCAGGTTTCCCGGACCATTGCCGAACACTCTACCCACTAGGCCAATGAGCCGGTAATGGAAATTCCATGTTTATTTTTAAATTACAAAATTATGATTATTTTGATTTACTTATGAAGCTTTAAATTGACAAAATATGGACTAAAAATTAGTAATAATGATATAACAAATACAAAGACAAATGGAATTTCTCGTTACTATTTCATTACTTTGTGTCAAAATTGCATTGTGTTTTATATAGAAGTAGGTTTTTCAACAAGTATTCATTTCATCTTAATTTCAGTTGCCTTTTATCATAAACCAGAAGATCCATGAAATTATTTAGTTCCCATTCTATCAGCAGTTCCATGATAATATTGATGGATAGGCTGGTTGGTTTTAGGGCATGTCAACTTTTGTTGGATTATTTAATGCCTAAAGTAAGTATTTTTACAAGCAATTAAAGTAATTAATAATAATAGTCAATTTATGAACAATTATAGTTTCAAGTAAGTATTTGTATTCAAAATAATTATTTGTTTGTATAGTTATATGGTATCAAGTATTCCTATCTAATACTAATAATTTTCAAACAGATCTATTATGATACTATCAGGTTTTGTGTTCCTAAATGCACATATTTAGCTGCAATAATGGATGTGCATGTAGGTGTAAACATAACTGAATGAGTGTGTATGTAAGTAAGTATAACATATATGTGGGTGAGTCAAAAAGTAATGCTTTTTTCTTTAGTACAGGAACATGTATCATACTTAAAAACGAAGCTGGTCCTCTGTGGATCACATCCCTACTCCTCAACATAGTCACTGTTTCTTTCAGCAGTCATATTCCACCTTCGGATGGAAGCATGTATATCTGCCTTGTAAAATTCTGCTGACCGTTCTTTGAGCCAGTTCATCACTGCAGTTTTCACTTCCTCATCACTGGCATAATGTTTACCTCTTAAACTCCCTTTTATGGGGCCAAAGAGATAAGAGTCTGAGGGTGCTAAATCTGGTGAGTATAGAGAATGTGGTAAAATTGTCCACCCAAATGAGGTGATTGTCTCCCTCATCCTGACGCTTGTCTGAGATCATGCATTATCATGTAGAAGGGGGTATTATTGTTGGCGAGTTAGGTCTCACACTTCAGATTCTTGCTCTGAGTCTCGTAAGGGTCTCAAATGTATGCCTTAGAGTTTATTGCTTCTCCTCTTGGCAAGAAATCAACCAGAAAGAATAGTTAATAATTTTATGAGGTAGGGATACATGCTCTTGTTTGAAATCGGAACATTACTATTGAGAGAAATGGTGACTATGTTGAGAAGTAGAGATGTGATCCACAGAGGACCAGCTTCATTTTGATATATGATACATGTGCCTGTGATAGTAATTATTCCTGTACTAAAGAAAAAGGCATTATTTTTTTGACTCACCCTCATATGTGGATAAGCATAGATGTTAACTAATTTATTGTAATTGGTATAAGCAGTTATCCCTTCTAACTTAATGCAGTGTTCCTAGTAATCCACCTGGCATTTGTACCAGGTAGGTAGTTGAACACATCACCTGATCTCAAGAGTGCCTTCTTCCTGGGCTATACCTGCTTTGCAGGGTTGAGTTTATTGCTTAGTGCCCCAAATAGGGGAATGCCAATGGAACCAAACATTTTTTCTATCCCCACTATAAAATGACATGTCATGTATTGAATTGGTGGGAAGTTGGTTAAATCCCTTCGCCCTGAGTTGCCCCCGGGCATGCCTACTTCGCATTTGTACCTGATGGATAGTTGAAGTTTGATTACCTAGTCTCTGGGGGCTTTCTCCCAAGGCTATATCTGCTTTCCAGGGTTGAGTCTATAGTTTGGTGCCTGAGGCACCTCAATAAGGGAATACCAGTGAGATCAAGCATTTTTGGTATAGCCACGTATGAGTCTCGATTTGTGCATAGCTTCCCTATACAAAAACGACATTGTCTCATATATTGACTTGCTGGGAAGTCAGTTAAATCCCTTCACACTCACTTGCTTGGAGGAACAATAGCTTTTGTGCACCAGACCACTAACATTTAACAATAGGCATAGTGTTGATAGATGTATGTGTATAACAGTAATTAAGTGGTAGGTAAACAAGTTAGGTTAGCAAATTTTTTTAAAAAATAGGTAAAGTAAAGTTAGCGACCTTAGTCAAGGGTGACCCGAAGGCTCCCTTTTCAATAGCTACTGCACCAAAGTGTAGGGGAGGGCGCTACTTCTTTTCCCTGGATTGCTTCACTTTACCCTCGATCCTTACCTTATAATGCTGAGTGTTAAGTAAGGCGGCATCAAGTACCATTTTTTGAGTCTTTGGTATGACTTGACCTGGGATTGAACTCAGGTCTTCTGGACTATTGATGAACACTCAACTCATCAGGTCAAAAATAGAAAAAAAAGGGTTTCTAGATAATAAAATAAAAGGAGGAGTAGTGAAGTGGTTTGAATCTAAAGCAGCACTAGAAGTAGCTGACCATTGGATACAGAGTAAGAGGGTTGCCAAGCCAGGCTGGAGTCCATCCGTCAATATCTCTATAAGCTAGAGTTAAGGTTTGCTTGACTTGGGCTGAAACACTTAGTGTCACACAAGCTAACCTAAAATCTAGAAGTTATAAAAGTCATTAAAAAAACTAGCTATGTGACTTAACAATTTTCAATTCCAATTTGTTTCTTTTTTGTTTGTAAAGCTGACCCAGGTTAACTACAGTTTTCACTAAAACTAGAAGCCAACTTTTTAAAAATCCAACAAAATGTCGAGAGATTGGTTTTGTTTGGTTTGGTTTGGTTTTATAGCATATCAACCATTGTTGGTCATTTTATGCCAAATCAAGTTTTTACATATATTTTGAATATATGATTTGTAAACATATTTTGAAGATACACACAGTTAAATGATCAAACAGTTCTATTTCTAACAATTCAATTCAGCATAAGTCAACAAAGTTAAATGATTCCAAGAATTGCTATGTATCATTAACAATTCATTCATTTGCACAGTCAATGATTTTAATATATTGATATCAAACTATCAATAAACAATTTCAATCAGAAGTAAAGAATGCACATTCATTAAAACTCAAATTATCAACCCTTTTTCTTGGGAAAGATGCCTTATAAGATTTTGAAGACCTTTTGTCAACAGTTATCAAGATCTAACTATATAAGAATTTCTCATTTCACCAATTGCCTGATACCTATTTTTTGCACACTAATAAGAAATATCTTTTTTTGAAAATTCTTAAATGAATTAGTTATTTTGTTGCTGACTGAAAACCATAGAATTTTTCAATAAAGCAACTGAAATTAATATGAAAGAAATACTTGTCAGAAAATTAATATTCCAATCTCAGAACTTAAAAAGAAAAAAGCAGACATTTAATCTATTTTTAATCTACATGATTAATATTTACCACTGAATTAAGTGCACTGACAGGGAAGGAGATCATGTTAAAAATTCCATACTTATTCAGTAAAATAAATGCTTTTTATTTTTCTATCTTTAGGTTTTGGATTTTTTGATTTACCAACATAAAAAAATCAATAACAAAAATCAGAGTAAGAATGAAAGAAAGAGCTCCCCCACCCCCATTAAGCTCAGGGCACTGTTAGTGTTGTGAATAAACTCTAAAAGATACCTGAAAAATCTTGACATGTTTCTCTGTGACTTGTTGAAGGTTTTCAAATTGAGATGCTCTCACTTCTGTATCTTGTACTGTTAAAATTAAACAAGAAACAAAGAAAAAAATTAGTTTTGTTATTTATAAACAATTTTGCTTTGGTGTGGTTTCTTTGTTTAATGGCATATCAACCCTTGTGGGTTATTTAATACCAAAGCCATCCTTGTAGAAAAATAGGGGTAATATTTAACCCAGAGCTGAAATAAAAGGGTTCATGCCTTTCCCAAAGGTATTAGTCTAAAAGTGAACATAATAGCATGACTGGAGTTTGAACTCACTACAATGTTGCAGTTCAGCACATTAGCCACCACGCTACAGGCACTTTCCCCCATACAATTTTGAAATTGTTAATGTCTTATATTATGAGAAGTAAGTATAGACAAGAATTCAGTGTTGAGTTAAAGATTAAATTATAATAAACCTATAGGTAATGCATTCTCTTAAAATCTAAATTAATTTAAAGACTATAAAGAAAAATGGAATAAAATGCATTTTATAAGGGTCTCTGAGGGAAGAGTTGATGTTTTTTAATCAAGATGATACCATCTCCTCATTAAATAGCAAGCCACTGAAATTAGTAGATCAGTTCACATACCTTGGTAGCAGTATTGCATCTACTGAAAGCAATGTCAACAGATATAAAAATTCAACAAAGCGAGAGATTTTTTTTTTTGCAAATTAAAGTGAAAGTTAATCAAGAAAATATTATTTTCATTAGGAAATTGACAATTAGTCATAAATCTAAACAGTAACTGATTCATTTTCATATCCATAGGTACATGGTGTCTTCAATGAGTTTCAAGACTTTTTTTGTACAGGCATTTAAAATTGTCGTAGACTCTTGAAAATTCAGTATGTTATTGCTATACATCTTATGACCAATTTTTATGATTTCAGGTTCAAATGAATAGCTACAGCACCATTTGAAATACACCCTACTAAAGCCTGAGTGTCACAGCTGGTGAATTTCAAGAATGCAATCTGACACTTTAGAAGAACAATATGCAATAAAATTGTGTTTTAAACTTGAAAAAATGCCACAGAAATGTATGGAATGCTTCAGACTGCTTTTCGACCATTTTGCATGAATTGAGCATTCAAGGAAGGCAGGAAGTCTGTGAGGGATGATGAGAGTAAGGAAGTCAATACACCAGAGTTGATTGCCCAAAGGGTTAGGGTTACTATGTTAAATCCAAGTCTCCCAGATCATTAGCAAACACTCTACCCACTAGTAGCAATTGAAAAGGGAGCCTTCCGGTCACTCTCGACAAAGGTCACCAACTTTACTTACTTATTATTGGGGAGAACAAATGGGAATTGTTAATGGGAACAAAAGAGAATTGTTGCAAAGTGAAATGCAAACAGTTTTGTGTCCAGGATTGGAACTCAGGTTACTGATTTCATTTCCTACGATGATAACCATTGAGCTAAGAGCTTCTCTTGGGTATCATTGTTAATGGCTAAAGTTTTTGATGTCTGTGTTTAACACACTCACCTAGAAAATCTCTCTTGCAGATTATGTAAATAAATAATCTAGATTTGAAAGTGTTGTAGAACAAGAGCAGTAGCCCAGTCTCCAGACAATTGGGTAGCCTCAGTTGACAAATAAAAAAAAAAAAATTAACACATGCGACTAGCAGCCCTTCCTCAGTATAGCTCTGGTCAACTCGTTCATTCTGTTAGTCAAAAAAACAGTTCGCAAAGAGCAACAACAACTCGCTCCTGCTGCTGGCATGCACTTTTATGCAAGTTCTTGCAATTTCAATTTATGTTATTGCTACTGTGAAGTCTCGTTCTATTTAAAATGATGGTTGAAAAAAAATGAAAGTTCTAACAAATAATGAAGTTTCATTCAAATCATCTGACGACTTTCAACCAAAAAAAAAGAAGATAATTTTACTTACAGAGCATTGTGAGCCATTTTTCTTGTTTGTCAGTCAATGGAGCAGTAACTGAAGTGGTATTAGTATATACTAGTTGTATAACTGCACCTAGTATCTCCAAACACAAAGTTGAAACTGCTTTTTTTTCTTTCTTGTCACTGTTGGAACCAACCCGTTGGTAGTATTTCAGACAAAACCTTTGGAGAAAAAAAAAAGAAAAAGAAAAAAAAAAAAGAGATTTCAGCACAAAATTTACACAAAGTGTAACACAGTGGGCTTAAGGCAAGAATAAAATCAAGGAAAAACTCAATTAGATTCAGTTTCATTATCTAATGGCAGATCAACTTTCATGGGTTATTTAATGCCAAAGACATCCTCGTAGAAAGACAGTAGTGGTGCTATTTAACCTACACTAGAGAGAAAAGAGAGTTCATACCTCTCCTAAGAGTATTAGTCTGAAAGTGAACATAAAAGCAAGACTGGAAATTGAACTTACTTACTATGATGTCACAGTCCAGCACATTAGTCACAATACGACAGGGGTTCACCCAACTTAAGTTGAAAGATAATCAGTAAGTATAACAGAATAACCTATCGTTGCATGTAGTTAGAGAACTGGAGTGGTAGATAATGTGAGTGTAGTTAGAGAACTGGAGTGGTAGATAATGTCAGATTTCTAGGTGGAAGAAATCTTGTAGAACAAATGAGTATGAGAAAGAATCAATGTGTAAAATAGAAATTGATTTTAAGTTGAGAAATCTGCTTAATCAGATTGAACTCGAAATAACCTAGTAAAATTTGGTATAACAGAAATTCACCTCCTCCAACATATCTATCAGTTCTGTTCTGGATTGTGTATTCACTAGTTATGAGATGTTAGAAAAATATTATCATTTTCCCCAAAATATGTGAGAATCAGAAAAACTGAGAATGGAGATGTTTTGATAAAAAGATAAATATAACTGTTTGTGGGAGGTCTTAAGTAGGATTGTTGTCATAAAATGTGTTTTCTCTGGGTTAAGATAAAGGGAAGAATTATTACTTTGCTAAAAAAATGATTACAAAACCTTGGGAATAGATGGTGTTAGCCAGAGCTATCATCTAGACAGTTCATATCTGATATCAGTGTTTGTTTATTCTCAGCCAAAAATTTTTTCTTTTTTTAATAAATAGAAAAGTTGAAGCCTTGTTGTGTTAAAAAGATAATTCTGAATAATTTTGTAAATTGAGAATGATATATATAAGAAGTGGTCCTTAAGCAAAGTAGACAGATCAGATTGAGCAGAATAGAGTAGAGTAGACCAGACACTCAGGAAAAGCAAGTGACTGCTAGTTGGCCTTCAGGTAGACAATTTAGAAATGTGAAAACTGCTAGCAGGGTTTTCACTTAGTCACTTATGAACCATCAGACTTATAAAAGATCCATAATTACTTTCGTAAAGAAATCAAAAGTTGTCCACTGTTCCAGGCCACACTCTACTCAGAAAAGAAATGTATATGTTTATATAAACATTTAGATTTCCATCACTGACTTTGTCATTTTCTTTCTTTTAAAACTTAGTGAGTTTGATCGGAAAACTGTAGCTTGCTGATTGAATAACAAGATTTTGTTGGTAGGTACATAATGCTGATCAGTTAAAAAGAGACATTATACATTTTGGGGGTCAAGTGTAAAAATTGAACCTCATGGCTGGGCCACATTCCATTGCCACAGTGGCAAAAAAACAACCCTCAGCAGATGGGTGATAAATGTGCATCAATACATTACTTGTAAGTAGTCAGGTCAACTATACAAGAGTGGTCACTAAACCAAGATTTAATAGTAAATTGACAAGTATAAAGATAGGCTGAAAAGTCCATATGATGATATCATATCAGCTGTTGATGATTTTTTTTGTCAAAGAGATCCAACAACTGCAACTCTGATGGTAGGAGTGTATTGATCACAAAGAGGACTATGTTAAAAGATAAACCACATTTGATCACATTCCAAGTGGATATCTTGGTCAGCCAATGACTTCGACTGACCCTCATATAACTCAACAAAATTTAATACAATAAGTCATGAAAAACCGTTCCTTGACCATTCTTTTAATAACCCCACACTTTAGGCACTGACTGGTTTCTTATGAAGATGATTTTGCCATAATACAGTCAAAGAAAAAGACAGCTTCAAAAATTTACTAAAAGCAGCTATTCATTGACACTCATGATGCACAGTTTTAGATTGGTTTCTTTGTTTAATGGCATATCAACCTTTGTGAGTTATTCAATGCTAAAGCCATAGAAAAACAGTAGTGATACTATGTAACGCATACCTAGAGAGGGTATTAGTCAGAAAATGAATGTAATAGTGTGATTGGGGTTTGAACTTGTTTACTTTGAGCCCACAGTCCAGCACTTTAGCCACTATGTTATGGGGACTTTCCTAGCACAGTTTTAGAGAGAGAAAGTTGAAGATTATTACTGCCACTTAGAGTCAATTCACTGTTGAAAATTAAACATGTCATGAACCCATTTTCATTTGCATACTGCTTCAGTATTTTTCTGTATAGAAATTTTGCCCTAGTCACTTAGACTTTGCAGTAACTGCATTTGAAAATGATTCCTTACTATCATTTTCAACTATTTCTGCAAAAATTTCCAGTCGCATATGAAACTTGTACATTCTAACTGGCCCTCTCAATAGATTTATGTAGTCTAAGCATGGACAGCTATCAATAGGCTATCGACTATATGGAAATCAGACCTAACCGATAAAATGAAACGCAGTTTCTTCCAGGCAGCGGTCACATCGATACTGCTATATGGATGCACTACATGGACGCTAACAAAACGGCTGGAGAAGAAACTAGATGGCAATTACACAAGAATGCTGCGTGCAATCCTGAACAAGTCCTGGCAGCTACACCCCACAAGACACCAACTGTACGGCCACCTGCCCCCTATCACGAAAACTATTCAAGTTAGGCGAACCAGACATGCAGGACATTGCTGGAGAAGCAGAGATGAACTCATAAGAGATGTACTCTTATGGATCCCCACACATGGCCGCGCAAAAGCAGGACGACCAGCACGAACGTACATTCAGCAGCTATGTGAGGATACAGGTTGTTGTCCTGAAGACCTACCTAGGGCGATGAACGATAGGGAGGAGTGGCGAGAGAGGGTCAGGGATATCCGTGCTGCCAGCACGATATGATGATGATGACATAGGTAACTAATGAGAACACACTCCAGTTTTTTCAGATACTGAAGGACTCCAAAGATTTTTAGTTTTTCAGAAACATCTTATTTCCAATTTTTTGTACCAATTGCAGATGGACTGTTAAGTCAGCAGTAATTTCTTGAAATGTTTTCTAAAATGCAGTTGAACAAGAGTAACAGAATTAGTACTACTTAATTCAAACACACAAAATATCCTCTGAACAGCTCCAGTTTTTATCACTCTGACAACAGTAAACCTTTATAATAAACTTCAAATATTTTCTTTTGTTGTTTAAATAAATTGTTGAAACTGTCTTTTTTAGACATCATATATGATTAGCTAAACATTCATAATGTTTTTAGAATGATATATTGATTTAGGAAAAAAGATCAGGTTCACAGAGGTATTTTTTCTATGATATGTTAGTTTTAGATAAAGGTCATGTTCATGAAAGATATGACTCATAGAAATATATACATATTACATGGACATTTTAGAATATTTTTGCAAACATTGAGTAAATGTGATTAAACCTGTTTAGAAGTCAAACTCTGCTAGAATTAGGAAAGAAGTGACAAGTTAGAAATGTTTGTTGCAGTTCAATTCTGCTAAACTTCAGAGAGAATCAAAATGTCTGTAGAAACACAAGAGAAGATCAAAATTAATGAACTGATTAATAGACTAATTGTAGAAGAGGAGACAACTTACCCTATATGGTAAAGTGAGAACATTTGTGCCTAGCGTGCAGAATGAATGGTACATTTGAGAGAAAGAGAGAGAAAAAAAGAAACATGGTCGCCCTATCACCTTGATTTAAAATAAAACGCAGTCTCAAGCAAAGAGAATTTGCAAGAGTGGCATATACAAATTTTTTTTTGAAGTGGGTATATCAGCCAAGAATAAAACATTGCATGTGGAAGAAAGGCCAGTAGTGCAGCAGAAGCAATCAAGTGAAAATATTATTTTTTGTTTGCAATCATTGGAATCCATTGCAACCAGTGTGAAGACAGAATACTAATTCATCATCCTGTTTTCTACCTGTGACTTCCTCTAAAAGTTAAAAATGCTAAAGGTATGACAATGATTGATTGGACCAATTCTTTCATTATATTCAAATCAAATAGATCAACAAATCAGTGCCAGTTTGAAGTGTCTGAGTGGATAGTTTATGTGAAACATAAAGCCTCACTACAGCAGTAATTTGGCCAAAGTCTTACTAGTATTCATCATTATTTGAGCAATGTAAAATATCACCTTCTGACTTGAAGCACCATTATAACAAAGCAATCTCCCACCTTGTAATTTTATGAATATATTTTGATAACTTGCAGTGGAGCAAATAGTGGCATTGTGACAGTATTGGTAAGAGAGATTTTGTAAGTATACAAATTATGAAAAATAAACAGCCTTTTGCTTTTTGTTAAAAGCAAAATAAAATTAAAATTCTTCAACTTGAATCACAGATTTCAAAATACCCCAGTTTGCTGAAAATCAAAGAAAAGTTCATTTCCCTTCTTCAGTGAGTGGACCTGGGGGCAATGGCAATGAAAGAGTACTCCCCATTCTCCAAAGCTCCAGCATAACTAAAGCTTCACCATCAGATTGTTTTGTATCATATCCAGGACACTTGCAGGATGGAGGGTCTTACACCTCTGCAGAGATGCAGTTGGTATATTCGACAGTCCCAGCTGATTGGGCTACTGACTTTCCAGTAAAGAAAAAGTTCCAGGTGCAGTAGTCAATAAAGAAGGTCATTCTGACAGTCTTCTGGGACATGAAATGATCCATCACTACTGAAAAAGGGCAACTATTATACAGTTCCTCCAATTGTAAACACCTCAAACAAAATTTACTTTATCTATTGAATGACTCTTGTATAATGCATATTTAATTAGATATAATTAAAGAATTATTTGTATATTAGTTTGCAAATTACCAATGTCTCTGACACTTACCGTCCAAGTTTGCAGGAATATGTAATAAGTTTATCTTTTTCAGAAAGGTCAGCACCATCACAGGTACCTCGATCACAGATGAAAGTTACTTTTTGAAGAGCTACACCAAGAACATAACGAATGAAATCTGCATTCTGCTTCAGGTTTTCAAGACTATCATGATTTGTATCTCTAGTCAAGGAGAAAAAATATCAGGATTGAAAACATTACAAAAAAAGGTCTTCATTTAAAATATTCGAGTGATATAATTACATTCCAATAAAAAGAAACAACTCTTTAAAAATATCAACAAAAGTTAAAGGTTGAAATATACAAGATAACATATGATTAAAAACTAAATTATAAAACAGATGTAAGGAGATAATAAATTATAGTCTCCATTGGATTTTGTGTTTACAAATCATATATATTTAATATATATCTATAAAGAGGATTTGGTATTCAATAATCTACAATGGTAGATATGCCATAAAACCAAACCTGTTTGTATATATATTAAATATATGATTTGTAAATACATTTTGTTGATAACATTTTTAAATAAGCCTGAGCTCATTTGTTCACACAGTTAAATGGTTTCGAGTATTTCTATCTAATACAAATAATTCTATTTACTATTAATCATTTGTTTGCACAAAGAGAAATGGTTTTAAGTATTGCTATGTAACAATAATTTAATGTCAGTAATTTGTTTGCACACATTTAAATGCATATGTATATATAGTTTGTAAGTAAATAGTTTGAAGGTAATTTAATTTTCAAATGAGTTGGAACTCATTTGTTTGCACACTAGTATTGCTACTGTTCCTACATAGTTGGATGGTTTTAATTATTGCTATCTAACATCAATAATTCTATTCAAAAATGATTGTTTGTTTGCACACAATGAAGTGCTTACAAATATTGTTATTTAACACTAATTATTCATTCATTCATTTGCATACAGTCAAATGGTTCCAAGTATTGCTATCTATCATTAACAATTCAATTAGACAGTCATTTGTTTACACCCAGTTAATGGTCAAAGAGTTCTATTTCTAACAATTCAATTTAACATTAGTCATTTGTTTGCACACAGTTTAAATGTCAAACCATTCTATTTAGCCTATAGATATAACCCAATCGGGTGCTACCACTCCTGGCAATTACCGGGAGTGATAGCAATGAAGAGATACTCCACATTCCCCAAAGCTCCAGGACTGGAGCCTCACTATCAGATTGTTTTGTATCATATCCAAGACACTTATTGAGAGTGGGGTCTTACCCCTCTGCAGAGATGCAGTTAGTGTATTCTACAGCTCAAGATGAGTAGGGTGTGTTTGTTTTACTATTAACTTTTTTAAATATGTCCACCAAAGTGACTTTTTAAAGAAAAATAAGATTTTAAATGTCCATTGGTTTGGTTTCTCTGTTTAATCACATATCAATTTTCATGGGTTATTAAATGCCAAAGCTACCCTAGTAGAAGGGCAGTAGTGGTACTATTCAAAGGTGAAGGGATAATGGGGTTCACGCCTGTAGTGAGAGAAGAAACTTACCTCCTGGATCAAAGCGTGTAAGACTATGCCTTGCGTGTCAAGCAGTAGAAAATATGTTCAATTCTGGAGGCAGAAGTTATAGTGGGCCAATCTCGTCTCTCACGAGAAGAAATCTACCACGCATGTAAATTTCTATATGCTGGAACTTGCATAAAAGAGCATGCCAGCAGCAGGAGCAGTGTTGTGGCTGTTCTTTGCGGACAGCTTTTGTGACTGACAGAACGAATGAGTTGACCAGAAGTATACTGTGGGAGGGCTGCTAGTCGCGTGTGTTATTTTTAGTCAACTGAGGCTACCCAATTGTCTGAAGACTGGGCTACTGCTCTTGTTTGGACTAGTTCTACAACAACATTTTTCTCAAGAGTCTTAGTCTGAAAGTGAATGTATTCACCAATCTCTCTGCATGCACAAGGTCAATTTTTTAAGTAGATTTTAACAGGTTTGAATTCAGAGTTTTTCTTTTCTTGGATCAGTTGCCATACCAAGGTTAGAGAGCCAGTCAGCCCTACTATTTATTCATAGCTGGAGGGAGAATAGCTGGATTCATAACTTTTTCAAAGAGTATTAGTGGTGTGTGAAATGTAAACCGCTTCATCTAGGATTTGAACTTAACTCACCATGTCTGTTTTCAATAATGATAGCCATTACACGACAGATACTAAAAGTGAATGTAATAGCAGGATTGGAGTTTGAACTCACTAAGTATGATGTAGCAGTCCAGCATGCCATGGAGACTCCTTCTTACTTTAACATTTAATAGAAAAAGAAATCATCAAGTCCCAATTTATTTGTTTAACTGTATTAGAACTCATAATGAAATTCATGGTTACTTGATTAAAATAGACTTCATATAGATCTCACTTTTGCCAGAACATAATTAAGGAATATGAATTATTTATATAAAAAATACATAATTTTATATCTGTAAAAAAAACAAACAAAACAAAACAAAAAAACATTGAAATTTCAAAAATCATTGATTAAGCAATGTTTCTGCACACTCCTTCAGAAGAAAGTGTAAAAATTGTTTGTTTTTCAGGAGACTTGGATAGTTTTGAGAATGATTTTTTTTTTAAATCTCTTCCTGATGAGTTTAATCATTCCTTAGTATTAAATGCTAAAACTCTTATTTAGTAATGCTATAAACACACATAGATCCACTCTTTTTAAAGTGCTTAAATTTTATATTTTATTTTTATCTTAACTAATGTTTCTTTCACTTCTTTACATTATAACAAGTGAAAGATTACATATTAAAATTCAAATTTACATCAACTTGATTGGAGAAGTGACTAATTCATTATTCCATTGCTACTATGATTACTACAACAACATACAATAATAATATAATTTACAATATAGTTCACAAGATAAAGGAGATGTTAAGACATATAATTAAAACAAAGAAATAAATACAGACTTGAATGAGAAAGAATAAAAAAATGTAGAGAAAAATAAAAGATGCAACAATCTGATCAACAAATTGCACCTTTGCAAGTGTTTTCTTTTTACAACTATTAGGTAAGTTGGTGACCTTAGTTGAGGATAACCAGAAGGCTCCCTTTTCAATAGCTACTACACTGGACATTGGCATGATGGTTAGAGTTCAATCCCAGGTCGAGTCATACCAAAGACTCAAAAAATGGGAATTGATGCCTCCTTGCTGAACACTTGGCATTATAAGGTATGGATCAAGAGTAAAGTGGAGCAATCCAGGGAAAGGAGTAGTGCCCTCCTTTACACCTTAGAGTAGTTGCTATTGAAAAGGGAGCCTTCAGGTCACCCTTGACTAAGGACACCAACTTTACTTTTACTTATAACTATTAGATTGGCCAAAAAGTTTATCAGATGGCATTAGGAGCTTTAACAAACTTAATTCAAAAAGACTACTTTTGATTATTTTCTGCCTACTGTCATATCAGTATATATTTTTAAAACTCTTTTGTCAAAATTGTGATATTTTAGTTCATCAAAGAAAATGAGCAACATTAACTTAAACCTAAGAAACTTTAGTGCGTTTACCTCATGCTAATTTTCTAATAGTTTTCAAAATTCTAATTGTCTAAGAATCTTCCCAACTGATAAATGCTTTTCTACTTGAATACATTCTGACACCATATCAATTAAATATATCTTGTCATCTGCTGCAAGACTAAGAAATTACTAATGAGATATTTCAGTAGACACAAGATATTGATCTTTTGATATCAAAAGTGCAGTTTTTTTTAATAACAATATTCAAACTCCTAAGAATTTGAAAATCAAATAATGAACTACTTGATGTACTCACATGAACAGAGCATGAAGAAGCTCTGTGGTAAAGTGAAGAGAAAGCAAACTGGTTCCTGCTTTAGTATTTGGGGTTTTGATTTTGCTCTTTAAAATTGTGGTCACTTTCTGGTGTTTTGTGAAAAGATTTAGGACTTGTTCACAACTTGTTTCACTGTGTGACAAAAAAAAAAAAAAAAAAAAAAAAATCAGGATAATTGATTAATAAATCAAATCAATAATCTTACGAGAGAAGTTTTATTTCATTTAGAATAATAAAATTGATATCAAAATGAAGTAAATTTATTTCCCTTCAAAATTACAAGTTTTGGTTTCTTTGTTTTCATGGCATATCCAATCTTTGTACAAATTGTCAACATTTTATGCTACATATCAGGTACAAATTCTTAGAAAAAAAATAAATGAATAAAATTCAGGAAAATATACTTTAGAGTTTATTTTATGTTATTAAATGTCTATGTTTATTAAAAAGAAAACCAAAATTATTCTCAGCTACTAATATCTGGTCCATCAAAAAAAGTCTCATAAATACATTGTAACAGTCAATGTACAAAAAATTATACTTTGATAAAAAGAATTTCAAATTATCAAAATATTGATAATAGGATAACATGAGAGAGAAAGAGCTATTGAGTATCACAATTGTTAGTCGAAAAAAAAAACTGAAATTAAAAACTATACAAGGCAAGCAGCTGTTTTTTTTTATTATAAATTACCAATGATAAATTTATTACACTGATGCAAATGTTTTCAGCAATTTTTTTTCTTTGAGAAAATTATTTATTCATAAAAATTTATCATCAAAGCATTTTTTCTGATCTTTTGTGACCTTAAACCAGCTTTATGGTAAATTGTACATTCAATAATAAAAGATTTTGGCTTGATGAATTCTTCAAGCATGTTCATACCATTAACCAAAGACTACTGCAGAGAACAAAACAAAATGATAGTCTGAAGATGACAGGTCTGGATTTAGTTTAGTTTAGTTTTATGGTGTATTGTTGGTCATATAATGCTAAATTCTTTATATATATATATATATATATATATTAAATATGATTTCTAAACACATTTTGAAGATGATATTTTAAAACAAGCCTAAGCTGGCTTTTTTTTGCACACAGTTAAATGGTTTCACTTAATTTCAAACAATTCAGTTTAGTATAAGTACAGTATTGTTTATACAGTCATTAGTTTAAATAGAGTTATTTTGGTTTAAACAGTTAAATGTAAAAACAAATAATTTCAAACAATTCAGCTTAGCGTAATTACACAGTTTAGTTCTATTTGATCCATAGATAGGACCCTGTCTGGTACTACCACTCCAAGCCAGAGTGGAACAGGGAGTGAAGGCACTGAAGAAGTACTCCATAATTCCCAAAGCTCAAGCATTACTGAAGCTTCACAATCAGATTGTTAAGTGTCATATCCAGGACACTTGTTGGTGGAGTTTTACCCTTCTGCAGAGATGCAGTTAGTCTATTCTACAGCCCCAGCTGACTGGAGACAGGTCTGAAGAAAACGTGTGAATGAACTTCCCATGCAAACAACTCTGCAGCATGAGGACAAATAGTGACATTCGATAAAAGAGATAAAACAAATATTTAATGACTGATTAATGTTCTTTGCCATCTTTTTCATGAGGAATCCATTTTACTTAAGGCTTCTAATGAACAGCACAGCTTACTAATTTCACAATCAAGAAAGAGTTAAGTAAAATTCTTTTAAGATTTTCCGAACATTATACAAAAATTGATACAGAGAACTTATGCATCAACCCAATATTGGTACTATAATGAGGGTGAGTTGAAAAATTCATACGATGACATTATATCTAGTGTTGATAACTTTTTTGGGCAATGAAACCCAAGCATTTTACCACTGATGGAAGAAGTACGTGGACAACAAAGAGAACTATGCTAAAAAATAACCCTCATTTGGTCATATTCCATGAGAGTATCTTGGTCAGCCTAGGAACTTTTCAGCCAACTGGCATATGTGTGTGAAAGTTTCCAGTACTTTTTATTAAAAATGGTTTTATTAATCTCTAGTTTCCACTCCTTATCCTTTTAAAAAAGGAATGATGGCAATTTTTGCATACATAATCAATCCTTACTACCCATGTGAAAACTAGGCATAAAAAACAATTATAAAAAAAAGCAAAGGGATATAATAAAAAAAAAAATGAACAACATTTCACAATGTAATACAGACCAAAGAATAAAGCAGATAAAATATTACATGGCCCAGTCAGCTGGGGCTGCAGAATACACTGACTGATTGCATCTCTGCAGAGGTTGTTGGTTGGTCGGTTGTTTGGGTTTTATCCTATTTACCAACCCCTCCGCTTGGGCAGGATATGACACAAGGTCAATTTTTAAGCGGAGTTTAACAGGTTTTGAATTCAGAGTTTTCCTTCTCCTAGACTAGATGCCTCACCAAGGCTGAAGAACCCAGTCTGTCCTACTATTTACCCATAGCTGGAGGGAGAATAATTGGATTCATACTTTTCCCAAGGGTATTAGTGCTATGTGAAATGCAATCAGACTCGTCCAGGATTTGAACTCAAGTCGCCGTCTCCATTTCCTTTTGGGTTTTATGGCATATCAACCTTTGTAGGTTATTGAACACCAAATCCATTTTTTATGCAAATAATTAGTTCTATTTCACAGAATTCAGTTTAGCATAAACACACAGATTAAATGTAAGTACAGTTTGTGAAAAACCGTTCTATTTCAAGCTATTCAATTTAGTCAAGCAGAGCTAATTCAGTTTATTATAAGTACAGATTTTGTTTACACACAGTTAAATGTCAAAACAGTTCTATATCAAACAAATCAGTTTAGTGTAAGTACACTTTCAATGTCAAAAAACAGTTCCATTTCAAATAATTCAGTTTAGCATTAGCATGCAGTTTAAATGTAAGTATGGTTTAATTGTAAAAAACATTTCTATTTCAAGTTATTCAGTTTAGTCAAACAATTCAGTTTTGCATAAGTATGGCGTTAGTGCTATGTAACTCACAGATAGGGCCCTATCAGGTGCTACCACACCAGGCCAGAGAGGACCTGGGAGCAATGGTAATGAAGGGGGGTTCCATATTCCCCAAAATCCCAGCATTACGGGAACCTCACCATCAGATTGTTAAGTATCATATCCAGGACACTCATTGGGGGTAGTCTTACTTCTTTGCAGAGGCGCAGTCAGTGTATTCAACAACCCCAGCCAACTGGGCAATCTCAGCAGAGGGATAAGACTCCCTCAAAAAGTGTCCTGGATATGACACTAAACAATTTCATGGTGAGGCACTGGGAATGTGGAGTACCCCTTCATTGCCATCACTTCCAGGTTCACTCTGGCCCGGAATGGTAGCACCTGATAGGGTTCTATCTATAGGTTAAATAGAACTAAAGTGTACTTATTCTAAACTGAATTGTTTATATGTATAAAAAATGGATATTGATTGATATGCCATAAAACCTATAATAGCTCAAATAATCCAACTTCAATGAATATTAACCAAAGCTCATAACTCATCCCAAAGAGTTAGGCAAAAACTGTCATTAAAGTTTTCTAAATAGAGATTTGTAAAATGTATTAAAACATCAAAACAATTTTTTTAAAGCACATTATGTCTCAGTTCTCATTTTATTATTAGTTTCTATTAACTTTTTCCCAATAAATAAATAAATAGAAAAAAATGTATTTCTCTCAACTCATAATCATCATCATAATAATAACAATAATAATACTTCTTGTTTGTTTTTCACACCTGGAATCTTAGTGACAGCAAGTTTCAAGGACTCTTCTCAGTATCTGTGTGGATCTCGACAATGCTCTAGTCTGAATGATCTTGAGTCTTCCCCCAATTTCCAACTCTTTCAGTCCTCTGGGGAGTTCCAAGCATGCCAATTACAACTGATTTTACTGTCACTCCCATGTTCCACAACTTGCCTAGTTTTCTGGCAAGGTCTAAGTACTTGTCTCTCTTTTCATGTTCTTTGATTGTCACTCTATGGTCCACTGAGACAGCAGTTTTCACTAGATAGCTTTTTTTTCTTAATTATCACATCTGATCTTCTGGCTGGGAGTAGATAATCTGTTTGTATCTCAAAATCCCAGAGAATTTTATATATCTCATTCTCTAGGAAGAAATTTCAATTTCTTGGACAATTCCCAGGGGATCACCTTCCCCACTCAGCAGTGTACACAGTTATACTTCTTTTGCGCTCATTTGTTACATGTGATAATGTCCCATACTTTTATTAACATACAACTTAGATAATAATAGATTTAATAATAGTTCAAATTCTTCAACAAAACAATAAAATGAATAAAAAAAAATTTACCTGAAATTTCCACTAAAAAATGTATATTCCATCAGACTTTCATAAATTCCCAACAATAAAAGTGAAATTATATTGTTTTTCACACCAACACTGTTTTTTGTAGAGAAATCAGCAGATTTATCCTGGAAATTACAAAACATGATTAAAAGTTTTAATACTTAGTGGTGTAAAGGAATGGTTAAAAAAAAAAAAAAAGAGTAAAGTTAGAAATTTTAGTTGAGGATGACCCAAAAGCTTCCCTTTCAATAGCTACTACACTAGGGTGTAGGAGAGGGCACTACTCCATTCCCTGGATTGTTCTATTTTACCCTTGATCCATACCTTATAATGCTGAGTTTTAAGCAAGGTGGCATCAAGTACCATTTTTAGAGTCTTTGGTATGACTCGACCTAGAATTGAACTCCAGTCTTCCAGACCACTGGCGAATACTCTAACCATTATGCCAATAGCCCAGAGGAATGGTAGTTGGTTGAATTGTTTTCTAATACGAAATAAATGTGAGAACAAAATTCAACAACTTTAGGCAGATATGAAGATCATTAAATAAGTTTCCAGACATTTTTCGTATGGGCACTTTTATTAATAGTACACACATGAAACTATAGTCCTTTTCGAAGTAATCTCCTCCGACTGAAATGCACTTGTTGTACTGTTTCAACAACTTCTGGAAGGCCCCATAGAAGTCCTCTTGTGTGAGCATGTCAATGACCTTTGTCACAGCCTCTTTAATTTCCTCAATTGTCTCATAACGACAGCCTCTGAGCTTAGGGAATAACCAAAAGTCACAGGGAGCAAGGTCTGGACTGTAGGGAGGCTGAGGAACTGTCTTGATGATTATCTTGGTCAAATAAACCCTTTAGCCAATCAACTCTGGTGTATTGACTTCCTTATGCCTCCTACACCTCTCATCATCCCTCACAGACTCCCTGCCTTCCTTGAATGTCTTATGCCACTCAAAAACTGATGCTCGATTCATGCAAGATGCTCCAAAAGCAGTCTGAAGCATTCCATACGTTTCTGTGGCATTTTTTCCAAGTTTAAACCAGAATTTTATTGCATATCATTCTTCTAAAGTATCCTCACGTCCAGATTGCATTTTTGAAATTCACCAGCTGTGACAATCAGGTTTTAGTAGAGTGTATTCCAATTCCTGCTGTAGCTGTTCATTTGAACCTGAAATCATAAACATAGGTCAGTCATCTCATAAGATGTATAGCAATAACATACTGAATTTTCAAGAGTCTATGACAATTTCAAATGCCCATATGAAAAAAGTCTGGAAACTTACCGTATACACCTCGTATTTTATTGCCTAAGCAAACTTAATGGGATGAATACAAGAATGACATAAGATATAAAATAATGCAGAAAGAGTGTTTGAAATGTCCTCATTTGGGGTTGTAAAGTCTTTAGAGTAAAGACTTACATTTTTAAGAAGTGTATTGTTCTATTGTGTTGTGCTCAATGTGACACAAGGTTGTTGGGTGTGCTTAGCTGACCACTACAATCAGCACTGTGCCGTGGACCAGAGCCCAGATACATATACACTAGCTGGGTGCCATGAAGAAAGTGAGGTTTTCACTTGGTTGTATTATATACTGCTTTGACAATGCCACCTAGTGGTTATTAGTTGAATTCTTTTATAGACAAGGGAAGTCATCCCATACTAGCAAGGTCACTCAATGTTATTCTGATTCAAGTTTTGTTTGGTTGTGTTTTATGGCATATCAACCCTTGTTAGTTATCTAATGCCAAATCCTGTAAGAGGTACTCCTCTTCAGAGTCAGAGTAGATCTGAGAGTAATGGCAATGAAGGAGTACTTGACATTTCTCAAAGTTATAAGATTGCAGCCTCACCATCAGATGGTTTACTATCATATCCAGGACACTCACTGAGAGGAAGACAGATCTTACTCCTCTGCAGAGATTCAGTCAGTATATTCCACAACCTCAGGTGACTAGGCTATTCTGAATCAAAATAGCTTAAAAGATTTATTATTAAATGAATCTATTTTTGCAGATAAATTCAGAAAAAAAAAAAAAAGAAGAAGAAAAAAGATAAAATGCTGAACATAAAAAGAGTCAAATTTGAAATAGTTTTCCTGTCTCACCAATTCAAAATCTTCAAGTTCACTTTTGATCATTCTCTGAGTGACTGATGTAAGTATTGTTTCTAATGTATGCAAACTGCTATAATCCACTTCTTCATTTTCTTCATCACTGTTACCTTCTTCATTGAAAATTTTGCGGCCTCGCAAAGTGCATTGAACTATACAGCAAAGAAGATGTGCCTATAAGAAGAAATAAAAAAGCACATAAAAGAAGGAAACATTGCCTTCAAAGGAAGTTCAAACACAAAAAATGAAACATATACTTGTACTTGAGTAAATATATTCTAGAAATTCAGACATATCTAAGAATTTCTTCTACATAATAATTATAATAATTAAGTTATAACAAATCATGTTGAACTTTTAAATGAAAAAATCAATGAAAGAACAGCAATGTGATAATGACTCACTAAAAATGAATGAAAGAACAGCAACGTGATACTGACTCACCAAAAATTAAACTAATTCAGAAATGATATGCCAAATCTGTATCAAGAGAAAGTCAGCAAATGTCAAGCAATAGATTGAGACTAAAGTTGAGAAGTGGTAGTTTGGGATAGAATCCATAAGGATATGGTCCACTTCCTCCCAAAGAGAGATTGTTGCTTAAAAACTTAAAAATAAAACTTTCTCTTCTGTTCTAATCAATCCTATACCAGTTGTGGGTAAAATGTATCTTAAGTCCTGTTTTAATGTGCATTGCTTTGTTTTTTCTTAGATATAACCATTTAATTTTTATTTGATCCAAAAACACTATAATATCATCTAGTTTTGCTGAGTTTTCTTGGGCTTGGCCATACCAGACATGAATATCAAATATGATTGGATAGCAGTAAAAGACACATTTTATATATATATATATATATATATATATATATATAGTCATCCACAGACAGATCTATTTCGTTCTATCAGAACTCATCAGTGTGGCTAGACATATTAGCTTCCAGTAGCCGGGATTGAAACCTGGTTGACTCAAACGCCAAGCCAAGCCTCTAACCCTTCAGCCACGAGGAGCCATTTTAAACGGTTATGAATCACAATATATATATTGTTATGTTATATATATATATATATATATATATATATATGTATGTGTGTGTGTGTGTGTGTAAATAATAGAAATAAATTCAACAGTATGAAGAAAATAGAAAAACAAATTAATCTAAAAGTGATGAATTTATTATGATGGAAAGTCAACATCAAACCGTTTCGGTTTTAATAAACCTCCATCATGACTTTAAGATGCTGAAAAATGTTGCTTGAACAGCAATGGATGTTTATATATATATATATATATAATCCAAGGAGGAAATCCAAAGAGTAGAAGTATCCAATTTGAGTGCTCAATGTCAACAGCTATTCATGCATAATTAATTTGAGTTTAAGAATACATCAACACTCAACGTGCAGAGCTAAAAAACCTTTTTATATAAAAACAAAAAGAAAAAATTCACTTCTTAGGTGTCATTATAAATTCATTTCTGGTTGTTAAAACCATCATCAGATGTATAACAAAATTTTTATTTGGGTGTTCTTATATTGCTTTTGGCAAGAATGGGATTTGAAAAAAATTCCTTATTTTTATTTTTCTAAATTGAAATAATTTTTCAATTAAAATGATTTTTTAATATATTTTATCATATTCTTTAATCAAGAAAAAAATTCTAACGGTGGAGATATTATATCTATGGTTACTTTTCATTAATACAATGTTTATACAATCCCATAAAAAACAAAAAAACATTCGTCCTAATTTAAATACTTCTGAAAATTAAAAAACTAATCTTGTAAAAAAGTAAATAGTGATACGTAACTTATTTAAATCTATAGATAAATTTTCATTCTATTTTCATTGAAACTATTATGTTTTATCAATATTAAATAATATAATTAATGTTATCAGGAAATAATAATTAAATGCTGATCTCAATTTACAAAAACTAATTCTAACTATTAAAATTATCCTAAAAATTCATGTTATTTATATTTGAGAAGAAATTAATATATTGAATTTTAAGTCAATTGTAATAAGTAAAGAATTAATATGTAATTCACATGTCATATATTAAGTAATCGTAATAAGTAAAGAATTAATATGTAATTCATATATCATATATTAAGTAATCGTAATAAGTAAAGAATTAATATGTAATTCACATATCATATATTAAGTAATCGTAATAAGTAAAGAATTAATATGTAATTCACATATCATATATTAAGTAATCGTAATAAGTAAAGAATTAATATGTAATAGATATTTTATTAATGTAATTCATAATTTATAATATAAAAAAAATTAAATAATCATTTCTTAAACTTGTGTTCACCTATAGCAAAAAACAGTGAAATAAAAAAACAATGGTGTAATATTAGGATAATTCCAACTTGTTATAAGTCGATTAATCTTAGTTTTTATTTATTATTATTTTCTTATTTTGTATTTGATCATCTTATTAGAAAAACATATATTTAAACTTTATCTATTAAATTTAATTGTATTTTTTATTAGAAAAATATTAAATTAATCAATTTAGTCTATTTTTTAAAAATTATGGATTAATACATCAATATATAGAATTAAAAATATATAAGTCACTTAATTAATGGTCATCATCATCATCATGTCGTGCCACCAGCACAGATATCCCTGACTCTCTCTCGCCACTTCTCCCTATCATTCATTGCTTCTGGCAGGTCCTCAGGGCTAAATATATTTAATGTTAATAATATATTAAGTTAAATTATATTAAAATTTTGTTCTCTGTCTACATGCAGAAATCATTTCTTGTCAAGTATTAAGCAAATTTCCATTTAAATATTTTAATATACATATTTTCTCTTCAAAGCATAAATTATACTTACCATGTAAACTGTTTGTTGAGGAGGATCTTTTAATTATTTTCCAATTTATAACAGGTGTTAGTCCTAGTTCTATTAGATCCCAGTAATACCTTGATAGGGCAGTTTGATTTCTTAAAGTTAGATTTCTAAATGGTTGTAGGTGGTTTTAATATCTAAATTTTCAGTTTGTCATACCTATGTATGCTTTATCATTATTATCATTCTCTTTAGGTGAAATGTTGGCTTGATATATAATATTATCAAAGTTATATATATATAAATAAAAATAATGATTGTCTAAAATATTCTAAGGCTGAACAAAATACTCTCATGAAATGTGACCAAATGAGGTTTATTTTTCAACATAGTCTCCCTCAAAATCTACACACCACTTCTTCCACCAGTGTTGCAGTGCTTAGATTCCACTGGTGAAAAAAAAATGGCATCATCCTATGATCTTTTTAGCCCACCCTCGTGTGTGAGCACACATACATACACACACACACACACATATATATATATAGGTAATATTCGGTCAGTTTAAACCAGAGTTTGGAGTAATTCTCTCGGGACAAGAAAATCATTCAAGAGCTGAACATTTAAATTTTCCTGGTAAACACCAGAAACTGAAAATACAGGATGGAAATAAATTTATAATCCTGAATTAACTGGTCTTTGGTTTTTTTCTTAAAGAAAAAAAAATGTATATATATATATATATATATATACATATATATATATATATATATATATATGATCAGATAGTAATTAAGAAATGTCCCATGATATGTACATACAATTCTAGTAACCATTATTGGTACCTATAAAATTTAAGTACATCATATGGAAAATCACAAGAACAAAACAAATTCAGTCAAAGAACTCTGGTTTATAGATATTGTAATAAGACGAACAAGATAATTGCTGTACTTAAGCTTTATTCAAACATAACTTAACTATGGATCAGTTAAGATGGAGATCTTTTAGTAATTATAGAGACTGATCAAGGGAGCGATAACTATGTTTTACTTCACCACAGCTACTCATGTACATGATAAAACAATAATTAAAAAAAAAATTCAATAGGAGGGGAAAAATATATGTAAACTTAAAATTTGCCATTTAGTATTATCATTGCAAAATTTCAGTTTTAATATTTTTTTCCTTCCTATTGTTTTGGAATTAAATGTCGGTAAATTTATCATATTTATTGCTCTTCCACTACAGAGGTTTCCTACCCATAGTACAAAGGTTGTTTTTTTTTAATTAAATTCTTAAATTAAATTCTTTTATGATTTACCAACAACAAATTTACAGAACACATTCTGGCACTCTTTTAACTAGTTTGAAAAATTAATTACAATTGACACACCAGTGATTGTCATTACCCACATGAGTTAGCCAATGAATCATAACTAATGCTTTAAAAAAATATATAATTCCCAGTTCCTTTTTCCTTAATGGTGAACATAAAAGAACTGATTGGTTAGTTGGTTGGTTGTTTGGGTTTTATAGTATATCAACCTTTGTAAGTTATTTAATGCCAAATCCATTTTTATACAAACAGTTTTATTTTAAAAAATTCAGTTTAGCATGAGTACAGTTTGATTGTAAAAAAACATTTCTATTTCAAGCTATTCAGTTTAGTCAAACAGTTCTAAGTACAGTTTCAATGTCAAAAACAGTCCTATTTCAGACAATTCAGTTTAGCATAAGTATGCAATTTAGATCTATTTGACCCATAGATAGGACTCTATCAGGTGCTACCACTCTGGGCCAGAGTGGACCTGGGAGCAATGGCAATGAAGGGGTACTCTGCATTCCCTAAAGCTCCAGCATTACTGCAGCCTCACCATGAGATTGTTTAGTGTCATATCCAGGACACTCGTTGAGGAGCTAAGGGTCTTACCCATCTGCAGAAGTGCAGTCGGTGTACTCAACAGCCCCAGCCAAATGGGCAAAAAAAGAACTAATTGAGAACATCAGAAGTGTCAATTCACAAGGCAACATCTTAAGAGTTTGGTATTTCTCTTTCAACAGTGCACAATGTTGTTAAGCTCACAACTACCAAAAACCCCCCAGGGCATAAAATGAAAAGAACAATTGATAAAAGTAGTCTTTAAAGTTGGTTTGGTCTTTTTGTTGAATAGCATACCAACCTTCATGGATAACTAAATACCAAAGTCATCCTTGTAGAACAACAGGACTTGTAATATTTAACCAATACCTGAGGGGTAAGAGTTCATACATTTCCTAAAAGTATTAGTCCAAAAGTGTACATAATAGTGCAACTTGAGTTCAATCTCCCCTTCTGTTTGGTTTGGTTTCTTTGTTTAATGACATATCAACCTTTGTAGGTTATTTAATGCCAAAGCTATTCTCCTAGAAGAACAGTAGTGGTGCTATTTAACCCATAGCTGGGAGGATAAGGGGGTTCATACCTTTCCCAAAGGTATTTGCCCGAAAGTGAGAGTAATAGCGCGACTGGAGTACAAACTCGCTTACTACGATTCCGCAGTCCATCGCTTTAACCATTACTCCACGAGGACACCCCCTCCCCTTCTGTGATGTGGCATTAGCCACTACACTATGGAGACCCCTCTCCAGTTCTTTTGCCTTTGGGAATTACGGTGAGAAGAGAACTGGGAGTAACTGTTTGCATTAAGTGTTCTTCCTCAACTCTGGTTGCTTTACTTAGGTTATGGCTAAATGTTCAACAACTGAGCGAAATGGATCTCTGCAGTCATTTTAACAAAATAATGTTTTTGCTCTATTGCCTCAACCAACAAATAAATCACGTCTTCACACTAGTGCATCTCCGACATCTACTTGCTTGGTTTTTACAATGCCTGTTTGCCCTCTTGTGCAAATGAACCTGCCACATAAAATGGGCAGTTTTGCACACATGTGTCGGGCTCTCTGCAAATAGCAACTTGATAAGTAAGTTAGCACAAGCATTTGGCAAGTCACTGTTATACCTATTACAATAACAAGTGGTTTTCATGGCGAGAGATAAAATCTACCACTGAAGAACAGCATCCAGTAAATATTCAAAAGTTTTAACATATTGCAAAGAATAGGAGAAATTACAAGCTTATAAATGGTTTAAAGAAATGTTTAGATGCAGTCATAATTGCCAAAAAGTGAACAAATATCAAGGAATGGTATTTTTAATAATATTGAAGTCAGATTTACTATTTCTTTGAAGGTTCTGTGTAAGTTGAAAAATATTTATTTTTATCTTTTAGTTAAATTACCTATTTTATTAAAATATTCTGATAATAGAAACTTCTTTATTTTTATTTATACCAAAGGATAATGTACAGTTTATCAAAAAAATTGAGGGTGCCAACAAAGATGATCTGAAAAGTAAATGGAGAAAATATACAGAAGAAAAACAAACAAAATAAGGATCAAATCAAATATTCACAATTGTTGCCAACAATTGTTTCTAAATAAAAACAAACAATATACTTATGTACTAAATAGAGTTCCAATCTTGTTAGTTCTTACCATCATGTTTCAGCTGTCTGGCCTTTTTTGGGTGTCTTTCATAGTAACCCTCTGAGAATCTTTATTCACTTCAAAGGTGTACCTTATTCTTAATTCCATTATCCAAGTTTAATGGATGTAGAGAAAACCCTGTACCTATTCTTCCAAGTTAATTTGTCTTTGGGATGTTTCTTCCACTGAACCAGAGTAAATGACTTTTACGTTCTAACTGATAATGGGATTGAACTCATGAGGATACAATGGCTGAAACGTTGCGACTATAGCAAGAATCAAGATGAGGACACTAATCTGAGTAAATCCATGTATAATAAGGATAATCCTTATCTCAGAAACAGATAAAAATCAAAACAATCTGATACTTGCCAGAGGTTCACCAAGATAAACCTGTGAACCTTGGTTTATAAGACATTTCTGCAATTGAACGGGAGGGTTGACATCACTGGCTGCTTCATAGTACTTCTGGAACTAAAATAAAATATGATAATTATATATGTTAATATATTTTTCATTAATTAAATAGAGGAATTATAATTTCAAATTTATAATATATGTTAATATGCTGGTTTTATTAGTAAATGTATTCCTGCCATAGTTTATTTTCCTGCATATTGGCCCTTGATTGAGCCATCAATCAGAGATGTCTCTGAACATGATGTACCTGCGTAAATAAGCAGAAACAGTCACGTGGTTTATCAGAAGTCATGGGCGTTATGAAATGATATATGCAGATGTTCGCAGCAGTTGGAGTCTGTGAGGGCCGAGTCGGGGACCCAGCTTGCAGTCACTGAGAGCGTCCAGCTGGAGGCAGTAGCTCACAACAGCTTCCAGTTGAGTACCTCGGTCAAGAAGCAGAAGATGTGCTAAGTGGGGTCTTAAAGATAACACAGCGTGCTATGATCAAGAGAAGTTATGGGTCAATATAGCAGTCTGTCTTTGTCTCCCTCCATCTGTCTGTCTCACATACCATAGAAGCTTTGACTCCAAGAAGAATAAAGAGAGTTATATTTTTATAAAGGAGTATTGTAGTTCTTCCTTCAACCACTATATTAACAAAATTATTTTTGTGGTTGACAAATGAGTTAAATTAGGTAGGGGTGGACTTGTGATTATTTTAAGAGAAATTCATAGTGTTGCACATTGAATTACCATGATCAGAAAAAATTCAATTCACAATATAATTCCTTGACTTAAAAAGGAAAATGTAGATCATACAGTGTTTTACTGGCTTTCCCAGACCCAAGAAGGCTAGACAGAGGAAATCCACCCACAAACTTTTGATGATCCCTTTTTTTGACAGCACTGGCATGATCTACACGCACTGGGTTTCCACTGGACATACAGTCAACAAGGAACACTATGTTGAGGTTTTAAGGGAGTTCAGGAAGAGATTCCATCAGAAGAGGCCAGCACTCTTTAAATCGGGTAAGTGGCATTTCTACCACAACTCCATCCTTGTAAAGAGACTATTTGACCAAGATGGGCATCAAGACAGTTCCTCAGCCTCCCTATAGTCCAGACCTTGCTCCCTGTTATTTCCTAAGCTCAAGGAAAAACTTAGAGGCAGTTGTTAAGAGACAATTGAGGAGATGAAAGAGGCTGTGACAAAGGTCATTGACACGCTCACACAATAGGACATCCATGGGGCCTTCCAGAAATTGTTGGAATACAACAAGAAGTGCATTGCAGCCAGAGGAGATTACTTTGAAGGGGACTAGAGTTTCATATGTGTACTATCAATAAAAGTGCCCATACGAAAAAAGTCTGGAAACTTATCTAATGATCCTCGTAAATATAGATATAGTGGGGTTGCCATTCTACCTAGGAGTTAAAAGTATAACAGCTAAAAGCTCATTAGAACTTCTCTTCTCAGTGATGAATGTGGGGTGGTAGGTGTTACACTTTGATTAGTCATTATGTTTCATTATTAAAGAATTTTAAACTGTTCAGTAAATTACAACCTCCACTGAACTGTTTGAAAATATTTTCATTAAGTTTTTTGTTTTATAAACTTCTTTTCAGATCTTTTGAAAGGTAATTCCAATTTTGTTTTACATTTTTTGCTTTCTATGCACAAACCTGATACTACGTCTAAGATTCTTCAGGAGGTAAGATTGCCAGATGATTATAAAAACTATCAATTGTAATGGGTGGTTTTAATTTTTGCCATATATTACACACACACACGCACACACAAATATGAGGATTGTTCAAAATGTTCTAAGCCTCAACCAGAAAAAAACCCAGAGTAAAACATTTTTGTTATGACAACACACTAACACTTCTTAAAAAACTAGAAAAACTTATTCAGATTTCTGTTTTAATTTCAGTGCATACAAAGGAGAGATGTGTCAAAAAATCTAAAATTGGGGAGAGGTTTAAAACTTTTTGAATGACCCACATATATTAGTTGCAAACCTCTCACTTTTTGTATGCACAGAAATTAAGACAGAAAACTTTACAAGTTTTTTTTTTGTGTGTGTTTATATATATATATATATATATATATATATACACACACACACAAAAATGATTCAATTATTTCCTTATAATAATACAATATTATTTTCTAAGGAAGAATGTGAGTGTGTCAAGATTTTATTGTTATTGTTAAAGTGGGTACAAATCCTCAGTCAAAATTGTAGGATTGCAGGATTACAAAATTATGTGGTCTTAGATCTAAGGTTGAAATTCCATGAGTGTAAATCCAACTGTCAAAACAAATATCACAACAAAGTTACAAACACAGAGAGCTTGTTTACTTCAAGAGTTTGCATTGACTTCATAAAAAAGATGCAAGTCTTTTATGCAAGACTGAATTTTACGATTGGCCAAGACAAATGGTTAACTTTTATGGCATATTAACCATTGTAGGGGATTTAATGCCGAATCCTTTTTATACATATATTAAATATATGATTTCTTAACATATTTTGTAGATAAAATTTTTAAACAAGCCTGAGCAAATTTTTTTCTAGAGTTAGATTGTTTCATTTAATATAAAATAATGCAGTTTAATATAAGTACACAGTTTTTGTTTACAGACAGTTAAATGGGAAAAGTTCTATTTCAAACAATTTTGTTTAGCATAAGTACAGTTTAAATATCAAACAGTTCTATTTGGCACATAGATAGGACCCTATCTAGCGCTATCACTCTGGGCCAGAGTGGATCAAGGAGAGATGGCAGTGAAGGGGTACTCTGCATTACTGAAGCCTCAACATCAGATTGTTTAGTATCATATCCAGGAGAAGTCTTACCCCTCTGCAGAGATGCAGTTGGTGAATTCTGCTGCCCCGGCCGAATGGGCCAAAGACAAATGGAGACAGGTGATAATTTCTATCTACAAAAAAAAAAATTTTGTCCACTCCTTGCTTTGATTTTTCTGACAGTACACCAAGTCTTTCAAAGTAAGACCTTATTTTTCTCATTTACCTGGCACTCAACAGCCTGTGTATACTAGTTAAGGCCTTTTGCCTTTGCAATAGTAGGATAAATGTAACATGGGCATCTGAATAGAGGTGGGGGAGTGGCAAATGAGTCATTTAAACAACCCCCACCCACCTCTGAATTAGGCCTTATTACCAAAGTAGCAAATCATTCAGTGGGTCGTACAAGACAAATAGTGACAAGTATAACATCTTCTCCACAGGTGGAATTCTTATTGTGCAACGGGGCTACCAGTAATAGTCTAAATAAATACATTTGCTCCCACCCTAGAAAAGTGATAGTAGATACCCATGAAATAGATATTGTCAAATTGTGGATTTATACAAATTACTTTTTCTTCACCTCAACTTAACATGTCTAAGCATACAAGCACATGTGAATCTTTTATTTATTAACTTGCAATTGATTTGGTATACTATGCAGAAATGCTGTTTTATTAAAAAGAATTAAAATTAAACTATTACAGTACAATGAATCCAACCTGAAGATTTTAGGAAAACTAAATATTGTTTATCTAATTTCACACAACTTTAGGCAGATATGTCTCATGATGTACCCGTTGAATTAACTGCTGGATATAAAGAACTTCCTGTCTGAAATATATAGCAATTGATACTGCATTCTGGGAAAAAATTAAATCTTTTAATTTCAATAAAATAACTAACCCATGTAAACCATTGAATTTTAAGTTTGTCTTCAAAGAAGGACCTTGCTTGTTGAAAACAAATTTGAGTAATCTTTATTAACTTGGGACTTGATACCAATGGCTTACAAGTTTATTCTCTGTTTTGCCATTTAATAAGACAAACCTTTCAAAAGTACCTACCAAGTAATTATACTTCATACCATCTTTAGAGCAATGATGGTTACTAGATAGTGTAACAGGTTATATCGGGTTACATGATACTACTAACAAAGAACTATCTTTGACATGACATATCATCAAATCCCCAAGATAAATTGCCTTTTATGAAGGACTACACATCTTTATGAACCAGTATAGCATTTTAAAATTCATCAAAGTTTAAAAACAGAATAACAAACTTACCTGATTCAAAAGAAGATCAAGAATTGGTTCTTGAAGTTTACTGTTCTTATTAAGGACACTATAAAGACCCTTTTAATAGAAATAAAGATATTGTTACACAAACTCACAAAAGTTGTTTTTTTTTTTTTAAATACAGTGCTAACATTCTTGTAACTGTTGACATGGCACTTTTTTGTACTCTGAACAAAATTACAAATAATCACAAAAAATTCTTGTAAATGTAGAACTGATTCATAAAAGTAATGTTCCCACTCATTTTTTAAGAACAAAAAAATCAGTGAGCAATTGAATAAGTGGAGTGTGTAGGAAATATTTTCTTTTGGAGACAACCACTGATTTTTTTAAAACTAATATTTATCAAGCAAAGGTTAGAGTAATGACTGTTTGTTCAACCAAATTGTTTTATTATTAAACTTTTTTCTTCATCAAAAACTTTCAAAATTCATAGCATAAAAATTTTAGAGCCAAGCATAATTTTTCCTCTGTGATGCTACGTGGCCGAGAGAGAACACTGATGACTGATACAGATAGCAGATATCACTGAATTCTGTGAGATTGTTGATTTAGTATTATTCTACACATACAACTGTTCAAGTTCACTGGAAAGAAATATTTTCTTGTAAATCTTTTTTCATGATTTGAACTAATCAGACACAAACTCAACCATTCTTTAGTTTTTGAAAAAAATATATTATTTTACATGTTATGGGGTGGGTGGGGAGGTTTACTTTTACATTCTGATTCAATGTAGAATGATCACCCATTTCAGGAACAAGTATTTAAAAAAAAACCTTACCCTCAAGTAAAAAATTAAAATAATTCAACCTGTCTAGTCACTTGTTTTTTCCAATACTGTTTCAGAAATGGGTGATCATTCTAAAATCCCAAAATTAAAATATGAAAGTGAACCCCCATTTATAAAATGTAAAATAATAGGTGGGGTTCACTTTCACATTCTAATTGAATGTAGAATGATCACCCGTTTCAGGAACAAGTATTAAAAACAGATTCCACCTACTTTCAAGTAAAAAAATTAAAATAATTTTGGTCACTTATCTTTGGTCACTTATCTTTTCCAATACAAACTGTTCCTTAAACGGGTGATCTTTCTAGAATTTTAGAGTTGAAATTTGAAAGTGAACACCCCACCCCATTATAAAATGTAAAATAATGTGGGTTTTTTTTTCAAAAAATTAGTTCAAATTGCAAAAAAATAACTAGAAAATTTTTTTCCCTAGTAAACTCGAACAGGTACACATGCAGAATTTTATTGTTTTATTCTACTTATATATTTCACACTTGAAAAAGCTTTGAATGAGATGCAATTGTCAAGTAAATGAGATAGGCAAATCTTAAGGGCTTCCCCCACACACAGCACTCTGCACACTCACCTAAAAGGTGCATAGCACACCACATTAAAAAATGACCTTGTATCTATTTTAGCTTGGTGGGAAGCTAAAAAAATAACTGAGACTACTAATTAAGGATCATGCTTTCCTCTTGGAGAGCAGCTGCTCTAAATTATGAAAATACAACCCAATATTACATTATTTGTTTGTTAGTACCCATGTAATCTTTGCCTATTTTTTATGGCTGTAGTTCTTTTAAATTTTCACCATAGAATGTATAGATATTGAGAATTATTGTTTAATTTCATAGATAATTGTAATATACACAAAGCAATATGCTATAGTTCAAGATTTACTGCTGTGATATTGTGAGATGCGACTTCAGCTGAAAAGTTCATAAGCTGATCAAGATACTCTAATAGAATGTGACCAAATGAGGTTTATTTTTTAATACAGTCCCCCTAGCAGTCCATATACTTCTTCCATCAGTGTTGCAGCACTTGGAGCCTATTGATCAAAAAAGTCATCAACAGTAGATATAACATCATCATATAAACCTTTTAGCCCACTCTTGTAAATGGGTTATTAATTCATTATATTACTGTTGTTAAGTTTGTAATAAGTCATAGGAAAAAAAAAATCAAAACATTTCAGAAGTGAGAATATATTTTCAGTCCTGGTTAAAAGAGTGGTAATGGTAACATATTTTCAGACACAGGTTTGGTTGGTTTCTTTGTTTAATAGCATATCAATCTTTATGGTTTATTCATTGCCTAAGCCATCATTATAAAAGAACAGTAGTGTTACTATATACCTATTTGCTGGGGCTATAAGGGAATTCATACATTTTTTTCCAAAGTATTAATCTGAAAGTGAACACACTAGTGTGACTGGTGTTCAAACTCACAATTACTTCACAGACCAGCACATTAGCCACTACAATCCCATAGACAAGCACATTAGCCACTATGATCACACAGACCAGCACATTAGCCACCACGATCTCACAGACCAGCACATTAGCCATTATGATCACACAGACCAGCACATTAGCCACTATGATCGCACAGACCAGCACATTAGCCATTACAATCCCATAGACAAGCACATTAGCCACTATGATCACACAGACCAGCACATTAGCCACCACGATCTCACAGACCAGCACATTAGCCACTACGATCACACAGACCAGCACATTAGCCACAATGATTTCACAGACCAGCACATTAGCCACTACAATCTCACAGACAGGCACATTAGCCACTATGCCACAGGGACTGTTGAAATTATCATTCAAGCCAGTATGTGTTAGGACTACTGACAATAGAATTGTCAGGTTAGAGTTATCTGCTCTGAATCCCACATTTGAATAAGGGTCAGGTTATCTGCCCCAAGTTTTTATCACTCTCAGTAAATACAAAGAACACCACATGTTTTAAAAAGACGTCCTCATGTTTTTGCCTTGTTGATTGATCTAAAGTATCCTGCCTGGAACATATAAAGATGAACATGCCTAATTTTTAGGTTTGTAAATTCCAATCTGGTACAGATATATCATAGGGAAGGAGAAAAGTCTTCATAATCAGGTCAGACTTTTCTCATTTCTTATACCTGCATTCCAAAAGTAAGCTCTAAAAATGAACGTTTCAAGTTACCCTTATTGCACTTTTAATCTAGAGTAATGTCTTTGTTCCTGTGCTGTAATTAGAACCTTTATGATATTGTAGTGAGAGAAATCACACACGTGGCAGCTCAAAGCATGCATGAATATGTCTGGCGTGTAAAATGAGATCAGGGAGAGAGAAACTGGCGATTGGGAAGATCGAACTCACATCCTCCCAATCGTGTTTGATGTCAGCGCGCATGTAAATTACCACATTATGCGACTGACCGGGATGTGCCATTTTGGCATGATTATATAAGTCCTGCCTGAATGCACTAGAGTCAGAAAGCATTTGGAGTCTTGGCAATGCACAACAAGAGACGAGGTTGGTATGCCTCCTCAGCAACAGAAAGAAAAGAACATGTGGAATCAATTTCTTTAGTAGAAGGTGGGCAGCCAAGTTTCTACGCTGAAAATATCCCTTTTTCTTCTTCATCAATCTTCTCCAGCAGTCCTACACCCAAGCTCGTCTCTTGTTGTGCATTGCCGGAGAAGATTGATGAAGAAGAAAAAGGGATATTTTCAGCGTAGAAACTTAGCTGCCCACCTTCTACTAAAGAAATTGATTCCACATGTTCTTTTCTTTCTGTTGCTGAGGAGGCATACCATCCGCTCCCCCCAACTCTAGTTTTTAGAATGAACATTCAAGAAAAAAAGTCAAAATTTGATTTTGTCAGACATAATTTATGGAAGATGTATGACATCAATAATACAAAATAAGCAAAAGAATAAAATAAGGAAATTCTATTCAGACAACAATTTTATAAAGCAAAAGTTATTAAAGACTTTTTGAACATAATTCAGTGATAATGTAATGGTAGAGAAATCAGGTGTCTTTTTGCATCTGGAAAAACCATTAAGTTGATAAAACTTGAGAAAAACTAGTGCCAGAAAATAAATATTGTATGTGCATAATAAATGACTTTTACTTACTGAATATAAGATAAAACGAACATCTGCCTGCTGAGAAAGACATCGTCGGAGATTACGAACCACTTCCAAACACAGTGTACTATTACTTACAGGGTTGTAATTCCCATGAGACTTCAAATCCACTTGAAGCTGAAAGAAAAATATTCTATTTATAAAATGGATTAGGAAAAATGATAATTTAATGAACTCTTGATGAGAGTGTTTACCAATGGTCTACAAGACTGAAGTTCAATCCCAGGTCAAGTCATACCAAAAACACAAAAAAATGGTACTTGATGCCTCCTTACTTAACACTCAGCATTTTAAGATATATATCAAGGGTAATTGGAGCAATCCAGGGAAAGGAGTAGCTCCCTCCCTAACACTTCTGTGTAGGAGATATTGAAAAGGGAGCCTTTGGGTTGTCCTTGATGACAGTCAATTTATACATTATCACTCTGACATGTAGTTATCTAAAATTTTCACTGTATAATGTTAGATCTGTATGATTAATATCCACAATTCAATTAAAAGTTCATTGACAAGAAAAGAAACCATGTTAAAAATATATTTTTGTGTTTTTTTCATTATTAGGATAGTCTTATTGATATAGAGTGTAAACTATACCAAGAAGGAAAACTTTAAAAATCAAAAGAGTCACAAATGTATGGGTTACAACAAATCAAATCTTGTAGAACAGAATTTCAGCTCAACAGTTAGGATTTTAATAGAGGTGCAAGATACACCATCATAGAAAGAATTGAAAAAGATACAAGTATAAAAAAACAAAAACAAAAAAAAAACATGATAAATGAATAACATACTTTTAAACATATGTAACAATTGGATTTAATATGAAACTTAATCATCCTGCCTTGAAATAAAATTTAGCAATGACAAACACTTATATAAACAAATAAGTGCCTTCACTAAGGATATAAAAAAAGGTCAGTTGATGACACTAGGATAACAGAAAATAATTTTCATTTAACAAATGGTTGGTAGTTTTCTTTGTTTAATGGCATATCAACCTTTGTCAGTTATTTAATGCCAGCAGTGATGCTAGTTAACTCATAGCTGGAAGGATAAGGGGGTTCATAACTTTCCCAAGGGTATTTGTCTGAAAGTGAATGTAATAGCGCCACTGGAGTTCGAACTCACTTACTATGATTCCATAGTCCATCGCTTTAACCATTACACCAGGAAGACACCCCCTAACAAATGGATATGCTATGTTACCAGGACATTTTTCCTTGTTTCTCTTATAGAACAGGAACTCCTTTAAAAACTTAATAAAAAAATAAAACGAAACAACAAAGAAAACCTTTTTACCACAAAAACTTAACCGACTGAAGATGACCTAAGGTCATAACTAGAAGAAAACAATTAAAAAATAAATAACATAAAAAAATATTCCCTTTTGTCAAATAACTTTTGTCCCTCTTTTTATATATATATGTGTGTGTGTGTGTGTGTATATATATATATATATATATATATGACAGCAACACACAACTAATGAAAGCATGGACAGCTGTCGATAGGCTCTCGATCATATGGAAATCAGACCTGACCGATAAAATGAAGCGCAGTTTCTTCCAGGCAGCGGTTGTATCGATATTGCTATATGGATGCACTACTTGGACGCTAACTAAACTGCTGAGTAAGAAGCTAGACGGCAATTACACAAGAATGTTGAGAGCAATATTGAACAAGTCCTGGCGGCAACACCCCACAAGACACCAGCTGTACGGCCACTTGCCTCCCATCATAAAACTATACAAGTTAGACGAGCCAGACACGCAGGACACTGCTGGAGAAGCAAGGACGAACTCATCAGTGATGTACTCTTATGGACCCCCGCATATGGCCAAGCAAAAGCAGGACGACCAGCTCGAACATACATACAGCAGCTATGTGAGGATACGGGATGTAACCCTGAAGACCTGCCAAAAGCGATGAATGATAGGGAGAAGTAGCGAGAGAGGGTCAGGGATATCCGAGCTAGTGGCACGAGATGAATGGTGATTGCCATAAGAAATGGACACGGCGACACAAGTTCAAATCCTACACAAGGCTGATTGCATTTCACAAAGCACTAATAATAATAAAGGTATGAATCCAACTAGTCTTCCTCCAGCTATGGCTAAATAGCAGGCAGACTGCGTTCTTCAGCCTTGGTGAGGCAACCAATCTAGGAGAAGGAAAACTGAACCAAACCTGTTAAATTTTGCTTAAAAATTGACTGTTTGTCACATCCTTCCCATGTGGAGGGGTTGGTAAATACATACATATATATATATATATATTTATATATATATATATATATATATATATATATATATATAAGGTAGAGATTTTAATTAATCTAGAGATGGGTAGGGGTAACATGTTTGTTTTCTAAAGAGGATTCTCTAAATGTTTAATACATTAATCAACCAGTATATTAATATATGGGGAAATCCCTATATGCTAACATACTGGTTGACAAATGTATTAAATATTGAGGGAATCACCTTTGAAAAACAAACATATATATATAAATAAAGAAAAACAAAAAATATATCACTTTTGGAAGTAAAAAAAGTGAAAATGCTCAATACACAATCAATAGAAAAGTACAAAAGCTAAAAACTAACTTACAATATTGCACTTTCTTCACTGTAACTAATAATTATATATATTTTTACATATCACTGATAAACAGATGCAAATATAATTTTTTTAATAATTATTATATATCTAAATTCATTTCAAAAACTTTAGATAAAGATTACAAAAAAGGTTGTTTTTCAACTTAATCATAGCTAAAGTTAGCTACGCTAAAATAGAAGTCAACTTACCTGACTAAGTGAAAATGTCTGGCTAGCCTGACTGGATGGAAGGCTGCCAACAATTCTAAAATGCTTAAGAATCATGAGATAGCCCTTGGCACTGACTTTGCGGAAATTGAGATGTCTAAAATAAGAAAGAAATGCAACAAAAGTGAAATTTTATAAAGAAATATACAAAACTAAAATAAGTGAAAAATTTCACCACATCCATCTTACACAATTCCTTCACAAACACAAACCCAGCGTATATAAACTTCTATAAATCAAAGCTAGGCTTATAAATGGTTAATTAAAAACTTTGTCTTGTTTTGGGAGATGGCATTAGAAGCATTTAGTCTGAACTAACTTCATTCAAATAGATCTTTTTTCTTTTATTCTATAGCTGCACATATTAAAAATAAAAATAGTATATATTTTTTTAAAATTCTAACATTGGAGATCAAAGAACATTTATGACACATGCGATTTATTTTAAGATTCAAATGTAAAAAAGTGTTTGTGCAGTTTATGGATAAAAAACAGTGAATGGTTGAATAAGTGAAGTAGTTTGCTAAGTTTTATGTTAGAGATTTTTACTAAGAGACTCCAGAGAAGTAAACCATTTGAAGTTGATAAACATTTATTGAGAATAATCAATGTCATATGATGCAGGTGATAGCCAACATATCCAAATCAAGCACTGAAAACCATTTGAAACAGCTTAGTTATACTCCTCACTATGATGTGTGGCTTCCACATATGTGAAAATTTCATATGTACCAGGCTATTGGCCTAATGATTAGAGTGTCCGCCAATAGACCGGGAAAGTCATACCAAAGACTCAAAAAATGGTACTTGATGCTGCCTTGCTTAACACTCAGCTTTATAAGGTAAGGATCAAAGGTAAAGTGAAGCAACCCAGGGAAAGGAGTAGTGCTCTCCCCTACACCTGAGTGTAGTAGCTATTGAAAAGGGAGCCTTCGGGTGACCCTTGACTACGGTCGCCAACTATACTTAACAACTTAGTGGACAAGAATAAAAACTACCAAAGTGTTCTAAAAATGAAAATGTCACCAGAAAAACTGAAGAATTAACTTGTGAGAATATCATGATGAGAACAGCAAGCCAGAAAATAGAAAAATTGATTATGCAGGGTGTTGAAATCCTTTTAGCTAAATCAAGAGAATGATCTTTGGTTGAATTTTGTGGGAAGATTATAAGAAATTTTGGAATGTGCCAAATGATATGAATATGTGAAATAGCAAGTAAATTTCATGGATCCCAGCTATTTCTTTTTTTGGTCATACTGAGAGCTCTTCATATTTTATATTTGATTTCAAAACTTAGAAAACTTTTTAATTTTTGAAAAAAGAAAAAAAAAAGTTTGTTTTTTTTTAAAGAAAACCTTATTGTTGCATGTAGATCTCTATATCAGTCAAGGATCAAAGAAGAAAGCAGAAGTATTTATCCAAATATATATTACAACATTCAATTCAATCTTCCCACACTCATAGCTCACAATTTCCAGAAATGTGCATGAGTGTGTGTGTGTGTGTGTGTATATATATATATATATATATATATATATATATATATACACACACACACACACATGTATAGGGTGTGGCAGAAATATCTTTCACATTTTAAACTGTCATCTGTATAATACAAATGAACTTAGGCAAGTGGTAATGGTAGCTCCATCTTGTTAAATTCTTACCATGTTTTTTTTCTCTTTCTGACACAATCCACATTTACCAACCCCTCCGCTCAGGCAGGATATGACACAAGGTCAATTTTTAAGTGGAGTTTAACAGGTTTGAATTCAGAGTTTTCTTTCTCTTAGACTAGTTGCCTCACCAAGGCTGAAGAACCCAGTCTGTCCTACTATTTACCCATAACTGGTGGGAGAATAATTGGATTCATACCTTTCCCAAGAGTATTAGTGCTATGTGAAATGCAATTAGCTTGGTCCAGGATTTGAACACAATCAGTTATGATCATAGCTTGGACCAGTGGACATAAAGTGTTTGCAATTGAAACTTTTAAGCCTGGTGATTCTATAATTGCAATACAAAGAGCTTTTCATGCTATGTCAGAATGATGCTATTCTGGATAGAAAATTAGTACTGTAATGGATTGAAAATTCAATGCTGAACAGTATCATTTTGATACAACCAAGCCAAATTTATCATAATTACACACCAAAGGATAACTCAAATTATCCATGAACTTACTGAGAACTCGACACCACAAAATGGACATTCAATTACTTAGCTTCTTTGTAAGCTCTCTGAACTAATATAAGAAATGAGAACCCTTTGTAAATTTCTGTGGGTAAATTCCACTTCACTGTTGATTCTATTGCTGTTTTCTAATCATTCCTTCCACTTACGCTATTCAAGCAGTCAGTAAGATATCCTGGTCAGTGAATGACCCCCTGCATTACTACACAGGAATATAATAAACTGAATAAAACCTATTTACCAATTTATTCATTTACACACATTTTATATATATATATGTGTAATTGGGTAGCAGTTTGTCATTTAAGCATGTTTAATTAGATAATAAAGACACATTTTGCCTATATATTTCCATCTTAAAACCCATTCTATTCTCAAATCCAACTTTTGAAAAATTCTCGTTAAAAACACCACTATAATAGCATACGAAATTAACAAGCTACAACTACAAATCCTAGAAGCCTGGCATATAAACACAAAAAAAACTAAAAATCAATAAAATTGATTTTGAAAATCGTGACAATGTTTTAAAATGCCTTTAGTCTTTTTTGTTTTTTCTTTAAATATTCCATATTTCTTGATAATATTCTATTTCCATTGATAGCATTCTGTTTTTAAATTCATCAACATCTCAGTTTAATCCAGCTCTATGTTTACATAATTTTGTTATGTTATAAAAAACCTAAAAAACTTTCAAAACTCTTTAAAAAAACACTCTTTATACAAGCAAACAACCTCTGATGATGGCCTATGAAAGGTCTGAATGTGCTCGGGACAATTTTGGTAAATTCATCCACCAATTTCAACCTGAAACCAAGACACCTATCAGGAAACTTGAAAGGATCTTAATGAAAATATATAGACAAAATGTGTCTTTATTATCTTATGAAACATGCTTATATATATATATATATATATATATATATATATATATACACACACACCATAGGTGCAGTTTCACCAAGACATAAAATTCTTACTTGGAAAACATAGACTTTCGAAGAAGCAACATTAAGGCATCACGTAAAGTAATGCTGAATTTGAGGATTGGTTGTAGAATTTCCAACAGGTTTGTAGCTGTAGATGGTGGCAGAGAAGGGAGATGGTCAAACACTTCAGCTAACTTTTTCACACAATTTAAAAGCAATTGAGGTCCTGATTTAACCACTTCTAACAAAAGGTCTAAAAAGAAAAATAAACATGGTTTAATAGTTGGACATATATGTGCCAAAAAGTTTAAAACAGTTGAAATGATTTCTTCAAGATTAATTATTATTAGTACAGTTTGCAGGTTGATATTTTAATTTCTTTTTAGTAATGATAAACACTGTCCAAATTTCTTAAATCTAGTATTGATCTTATTAATTTTTGACTGATGTTTCTTTCATCTTATTTTTGTTCTTAACTTTACACCTAAGAACAGTAAAAATATTAATTGCATAGTTATAATGGGTATTATTTAAGTTGAAGATCTTAAAAAAAACAAAAAAAACTCCATTCACCCAGGAAATGGTTAATAGGTTGTGACTCTGATGTACCAATACGAGTAAAAATTTCATTCAAAATATTCTCCCTGACAACATCATGATGAGCCTGTAAAAAAAAAATCAAAGCAAATCAGATTAATAAAACTAATAATAAATTGATACAAAAACAGTGTGATTTATTTCTTTGATAAATCTACTGATAAATTAAAAAATTTTTTTTTCAATCTTTTATCACTTTTAATTACAATTATAATAATTATCGTAGTAAAGAATATTCTAAGTTTTTTGTGCTACTGATATTGTTACCCCAAAATTTTGAAAATTGTGTTCTATGGGCCTCATTCAGATGTAAAATCTACATTGAAAAGGTTTTTCTTTCTTTATTTTCTTTTTAAAGTGCAAAGCAGAAAATAGTAACAAACAAAACATTCACAGCAATACTCATAAGTTATATCATCTTGAGCTTTTTTTCTTTCCATCTTATTCCTTGATTTATAGGTAAAGTACAAGGCTGACGGAAAAGTTCATAGACTGACCAAGATATTCTCATGGAATGTGACCAAATGAGGTTTATTTTGCAAAATAGTCTCCCTGACAAACTACACTTCTTCCATAAGTGTTCCAGTGATTGGATCCTATAAGTTAAAAAGTCATCAACAGCAGATATGACGTCAGCCAATGAACCACCCAAGTAATTCAATTGTTCAAACTCTAAAAATGTTCAAGTTTTCCAAATCATAATCAAAACAAGGGTCAGCTGAAAAGTTCATAGAAGTCTCATAAGAAAGATTCAGATTCATCCTTTTGTGTTTTCTTAAAATCATCTTCAGAAGAACTTTTGTCTTCTGTTAAAAAAAAAAAAAAGAAGGATAAAGCTTTTATAAAAAATACAACATAGAATTTTGTCTTTCCTCAACAACTAAAACTTTACCTTTTTAAAAAAAACTATACTTGTGACACGATGCGTAGCAATTCATTTCCGTTTGTGTTGGCGCCACTCAGACGATCTCTTAGTCTGTTTTGGCGTGAAACCCACACAAAGGGTCTGAGGACGAGATCTACCGTGAGAACGAAAGTGGATGAAGGAAGGAAGGAAGGTCCAAGAGAAGACAGAGAGAGCAGTTGATAAAGCAGGGCAGAAAAGAACAGTCGGCTTGAGATAGCAGTCCAGGGAAGGACACAGTCAGCAGAAGGAGGCAGTGAGAAAAGGGAGGTAGGGCAGAGAAGAGAGAAAACAGAAGTCAGAAAGACGACTGCTAAGACCTGTTGACCTATAGAAGTCAGGTTAACCAACACGAGATCTCAGCATTGTTAGTGGCTTTTGTAGAAGTATTGAGCAAATGCATGGAGAGCTGCACAAAAGTGTCACATAGACTTCCCCCTACTTGCGCTTGGAGTTGACCCAAGCCCGTGTTGGTTTGTTTGTTCTTTTCCTCCACCCTCTTGGTTGTGCTTTGTGTATCTGTAATGAAATGTGTGATGCACTGGTCGGAAACCACTAGACAAATCACTGGCCATGAGTAGTTTGGTTTAAAGAAGCTGATATAGTGGGGGGTCGCTCGGCCGGCAGGGGTGTTATCACATACTAAAGGTTTTAAAATTCCTTTTTATGTGAATAATAACAATACACTATAAAGGTTTTTCATGACCTTTTCTTTCTTCAGGATTCACCTGACACTGATTTAATTTTTGACTCCTTTTCAAGCTTCACTAAAGAAATTACAATTTCAATACAATTTAAAAAGAACTTTGTGACCCTCCTTTGAAATTTTAGCAACACAGAAGAAACAACTGCTCCAACATAAATCTTAAAGAACACTTGAATGACCCTTTGAATCTTCAGGAAAAGTGGCCTCCACAACAAATTTCTATTCATGAAACAACTTCAAAGAATGAGGGTCAGCAGAAAAGTTCATAAGCTGACCAAGATACTCTCATGGAATGTGACCAAATGAAGTTTATTTTTGAAGAGTCTTCCTTATGGACCAAATACTTCTTCCATCAATGTTGCAATGCTTGAAGGCCATTGGTCAAAATAGTCATCAACATCAGATATGACTTCAGCCAACCAACTTTTCAGCCCATTCTCATATTCTAAGCTTTTTTTATTTTTACTACATTTCAGTCAATCCAGTCAACAGTTTTTTCTGGTGTTTTATATGTACAGAAAAAGAGGGAACTCTTTTGTTGTATCAGTAACATTAAGAATGAGTTTAATTGTTTGAATAAATCTTGAAATGGTCATTACATAGAATATAAAATATATAAGGTCCCACTGGCATAATGGTTAGAATGTTTGCCAATGGCCTAGGAGACAGGGGTTCAATCCAAGGTCAAGTCATACAAAATACTCAAAAAATGGTACTTGATGCCTCCTTGCTTATCACTCAGCATTATAAGGTATGGATCAAGAGTAAGTGGAACAATCAAGAGAAAGGAGTAGTATCCTCCCTTACATCATAGTGTAGTAGCTATTGTAAAAGGAGCTTTCAGGTGACTTTCAACTACAGTTGACCAACTTACTTTTACTGGCCCATCAGCATAATGGTTAGAGTGTTCACTAATGGGCTGGGAAATTGGGATTCAATTGCAGGTTGAGTCATACCAAATGATACTTGATGCTACCTTACTTATAACTCAGCATTATAAGATGAATCAAGGGTTAGTGGAACAATCCAGGAAAAGGAATTGTGCCCTCCTTTACACTTTGGTGTAGTAGCTATTGAAAAAGGAACTTTTGGGTTGTCCTTGACTATGATTGGCCGACTTACTTACTAATATCAGTAATAGATATTGATAAATAAGTTCATTATATCAATAGAAACATGTTTAATATTTTTACTTTATCTCAAATCTCCACGATACAATTAACCTTTGAAATTTATAAGCCAGATTTTCCAGGCTGAGCAATAAGCCTGATATTTCAAACTTAAAGATATCATATCAGACATTATTAATAAACCAATATTATAATGACCATTTACAGCCTTTCTTTTAATGGGATAGTTTTAAATTCAAAATTCTAAAAGGAATTTAGCACAAAGAGTGCAGGAGTTTTTTGTGAATTTCTTTAGCTCTGAGGGCCAAAGTGCTATAGGTTCAAAAGTTTAAATTTTTCAAAAATTATCTTATATTATCTTATTATTATAAGCTGTTAAAAGAATTTGAACTCAGGTATAAAAATAAAACGTTTATTTACCTTAAAAGCTCTAGCAAGTATTTGTGAACCCAGGTGACAAGCTTTTTTATGGGAAATAGGCTGTATCAAAGTGATCCCCTCAACTCGACCAAAAGAACCTTTTGGGCCAAATGAATCCATTAGGAGAAATCCGAGACGTACTAAACCTTGGATGACATTATCCCAGCCATAAGCACTAAAATCAAAACAATTCAACATAAAGTTAATAATATATCAAAGAATAGTAGAGACTTTAAATTAGTAACATGTAGTAAAAAATTAGCAGTAAATTCATTGTATGGTAAATAGATAGTATGTTAAGTTTATTGTCAGTAAGTGCATAGTATCAGATTATTTGCTCTTACAATAAAGAGCTACCCTAACCCTTTAGCTCCTTTTATTAAATTCTTAAAAGTAATGATTGTATTCTGAATTTAGCCATAAATAATTTATCTATGATGAATTTATTAGACACAGGAATAATAACCTATTCAAACTATGGAATTGATCTGATTTATTTAATATGAGCAATTTAGCTATTTGAAATCAATCATCTTAAAATTATATCTACTTTTGAGAGAAAATAATTATATTAATAATAATTAGATTAAAAATGAGCAATATAATGAATACTACAAACATCTTGAAATTTTATGCAAAGACGACCACTCTACAATTAGAGTTTAATAGTTATCTCCCTTGAGTTTTACACTGAATCACGAGAAAAACTTTCAGAATGAATTATCAAGATTCAATAGAAAAATATTGTGAGTTTATGAATGAACTTAGTTATTAAAAAACGAAAATACTTAAATATATACATTCTATTCAAACACATTTGTGAAAATGTTATTAACAAAGGCTTTATCAAAAGCTGTTCTCAAAATCAAGTAGAGTTTTATTTTGTATATTTCCTTCTTTCTTTAATCTATTCTTAGATTCAATAAGTATTTAACCTTTTCTTTACTATGTGAGATTATTGTCAAATTCCTAAAACTATACCATAATATCACATAGCCAAGTATTACAGATGAGAGGTATAGAAAAAAAAGTCAGACAAGAAAATAAGGATTTTATTGATGGGTGGTTGGTTGGGTTTATTGGCATATCAACCTATGTAGGTTATTTAATGCCAAATCCATTTTCTATCCAAATAATCAGTTCTATTTCAATCCAGTTTAGCATGAGTACACAGTTTAATTGTCAAAAACATTTCTATTTCAAGCTATTCAGTTTATTCAAACAGTTCTAATTCAGTACAGATTTTGTTTACACACAGTTGAATGTCGAAACAATTCTATATTAAACAATTCAGTTTAGTGTAAGAACAGTTTCAATGTCAAAAACAGTTCCATTTCAAACAATTCAGTTTAGCATAAGCACGCATTTTAAATGTAAATACAGTTCAATTGTCAAAAACATTTCTATTTCAGTTTAGTCAAACAGTTCTAATTCAAACAATTCAGTTTAGCATAAGTAAGTAGTTAATTCTATTAACCCATAGATAGGGCCCTATCAGGTGCTACCATTCCAGACCAGAGTAGACTTGGGAGCAATGGCAATGAAGAGGTGCGCTGCATTCCCCAAACTCCAGCATCACTGGAACCTCACCATCAGATTGTTTAGTGTCATATGCGGGACATTCATGGAGGGGTCTTACCCTTTTGCAGAGATGCAGTCAGTGTATTCTACGGCCCCAGCTGACTGGGTAATACACAAAGATAATGCCAAAACAGTTTTATTTCAGATAATTTAGATTAGCATAAGTACACAGTTTAGATGTCAAAACAGTTCTATTTTAAGCAATTCAGTTTAGTATAAATATGCAGCTTAAATGCAAAAAACAGTAAACTCAAACCACGGTTTAGTTCTATTTAACCCATTAGATAGGACCCTTATCAGATGCTACCACTCCGGGCCAGTGTGGACCTGGGAGTGATGGCAATAAAGGGGTACTCCACATTCCCCAAAGTTCAAGCATCACTGGAACCTCACTATCAGATTGTTTAGTGTCATATATCTAGGACACTTGTTGGGGGTGCGGGTGGGTCTTACCCCTCTGCAGAGAAGCAGTTGGTGTATTCTACAGCCCCAGCTGACTGGGCAAGGATTTTATTGAGAAAATGTTCTTTTTATTGTTCTAACATCAGTTAATTACATTAACATTGATTATAATTCCATCTTATGACAGTTTAAAACTTTTAAAGTAATGTTTTTTGGAACCATCATTTTTTTTGGCAGGAAACTATAAGTTACCAAAAATGAGAAAATGTGAGTGAAAAGATTAAAAAAGCAATAAATACTGCAACTTAACCTCAAATTGTAAATGCATTACATAACCATCCATTTCCTTCTCATTTAAATTTTTTATGTGCTAATTTAACACTTGGAACCTGCAAGCCAAATATTTAAGAGGAAAAACTACAATGAGCCCACCTGATACCCTCTGTAAACTACTTGTTAGATTTGCCTCTATAACTTGAAGCACGACCTTAGAATCCACAGTTTTAGGTCTACCTGCCCTTGCCTGATAGTTAATGCTCTTGCAACTCAAGCAAAACTTTTTGAACCATCTGGTTATTGTACTGTGATCAACTATACATTTACCTTTCACACAACAAACATTTTTGGTTACTTCAACAGTGTTAGGATACAGTTTGAATTTGTAAAGCATAAGTTTCCAGACTGGACCATGTTGCATGTTCATTTGTGCAGTTTTCAAATCAAACAGAGTGAAGTATTGGATAATATGTCACCATAATGGTACCCACCACAGCTTGAACTGCTTTGATCATGTGATGTATAAATCACAAACTAGCACATAACAAAATATTACAAAACTTTTGACTCACGCAAGTAAAAATAAAACTGGTAAAGAATCAAGAATTCTAAATGAATTTTAAAATCAAATATATTAGTTATTTTGTGGATCAGGAATCTGACCTGAAATCTAAAATATTCAAGGCAAAGACTAACCTATTCTCCACCGTTTCTAAAATAAGATCTTCAGGGATAGAAACTTCTGGAAACTTTAGCAGAGCATTTTGAGATTGTCTCTCAGCATCTTGAAAAGTTTTGAGGATGATATTTCGCAATAAAGTAAATATCTGAAAAAAAAAAAGAAGAAAAGTAAAATAGTATGTATTTAAATGAATATTATATCATAGTGTTAACAACAAACAGGAAATAATTACAGAAAGTAAGAATAAAAAAAATAAAAAAAGAGATGAAATTGTATTTGTTTGAAGAATTGGTCCTCAGCCTCTTGAATATACTAGAAAGTAAATAGAAATTACTTCCAGTACGACGATATGAAAATTGAGCTTTTCCTCTCAGAAGCTGAGGCACGGGGAGTGTCTAGGTTAAACAAACTTTTTAATTTTTAAAAGTTAAGCTACCTTTAGGATATCTGCTTGAATTGAAATATGTTTAAAACATTGTAAATAGAGTATTAATGAATCAAATTTTAAAACAAGGAAAATGTGTCCTAAAATTGTTTTAAAAAATATAATAAGCCAGTGATTTAATTTGGGTAAACTGTAAATGTTTTTCTTTGATTTAGTTTGATGAAGGTTCTTTAAAAGCATTTTACATATGAATGACCTTACCAACACCAAAACTTTAAAAGCATTTTATATATCAATGAACTGGCTCATTAGTCGAGTGGGTAGAGTGTTTGCCAAAGATCCAGGAGACCAAGGTTCAATTGCAGGTCGGGCTATACCAAAGACTTTCAAAAAATGTTACATGATACCTCCTTGCTTAACACGCAGCATTATAAGGTACGTATCAAGAGTAAAGTGGAGCAATCCAGAGGAAGGAGTAGTGCCCTCGGTGTAGTAGCAATTGAAAGGGGAGCCTTTGAGTCACCTTCGACTACAGTTACCAACTTTACTTACCTATATATCGATGACTTTACCAACACCAAAACTTTAAAAAAAAAATTGTTATGGTTTATAAAATGAAGAGATATACATTTTCACATTGAGAACTTGATATATTATCAATTAGAGTTGATTTCTCATATATTTAAGAGGGATTTTCTCTTACTTGGTCTTTGAATCGGAAGACTTGACCCACACAGAGTGCCATTGCAAGGACAAATGGAGTACAAACTTTGCTGCAAGGGGACTTCATTTGTATCTAAAAATTAATCAAAATTAAAAAATAACTTTTTAAAAATTATTCAGTTTCTACAGATAAAAAATAATTTCCAAAATAAAACAAAATTTGATCAGTAGGTATATTTTTCTGATGATTGTTTTGAGATATGACACTTTAATTAAAAATTATTTTAAGTCATAATACATTTTCATCATGAACAAGTAATTTTCCTTGTTCAAGAACAATGTACAATATTTATCATTCATTTTGCATCACAAAGATGAGGAAGAATCATCATTATTATCCCAGAGTGACATGTTCATCTTGCTAGTGGTATGTGTACCTCCACTTCGATGACCCAGACAGAAGAGATGTAATACAGACATAGATCGAGATCATAACAAGAATTAACAACCACAGAGCACCTAGTAACACAGAGTTGCACAATGATTGGCAGGGGCTGATCACGATACAGATGACAGCCAATACGTGTGGAAAATTAGGTGTTTCAAAATACAGACGGTCAAGAGTTCAACATGTGCAAATGTCTGTCAAGTTTGCTCCTGAAAAAGTATGATGCTCAAAGTGGAAAAAATTTGAGGTCCCGAACGAAATTTTAAACCTTCAAAATAATAATGAAGAACTGGTGATCAGATCTGGCAACAATTTTGTTCTATTTAAATTTCTAACATTGACTGTTTTTATTTGTATTGTGCTTTTTACATTTAAGTAATTTTTGTTTTAGTTTGAATTCTGCAGCTGATTTTTCGAACACTGGGGCTATAGTCACAATAATACAGCCATTGTACCCTTCGGGATCCAAAATATCCTTCAAGAAGGGACAAAAGAATTAGAGCTATCTTACTCCATGGTTTGAAGAAAGAGTTTGGTTCAAAATTTTCAGTAAGTTACTATGACTTAATGAAGGTTGGAGAGTATAATGGCCAAAAGATTGTGACAATACAAAAGTGAGCTGATAAGTACATATGAAGATATATCTGCTGTTGCAATTTTTGACCAACGGGATCTAAGCACTGCAACACCAATGAAAAAAGTGTGTGACATGCAAGGGAAACTATGTTCAAAAATAAACCTCATTTGGTCATAATCCATGAAATGGTCTTGGTCAAGCTATGAACTTTTCAGCCAACCCTCATAATTACAACCAAGATGAGAACAACAGTTTGAGTAAAACAGGGAATAATAATATTTTATCATTCATATTTTTATCAATTTTTCTTTTATGTTATTTTTGCTGCTTTTTATCACAATATACAGGCTTTTTTTTATAGTTTACAACCAGTATATATGGAAAATAAAGAATTAGCTTCAGATAAGACTTGAATTCACAATTCATATTCTTGGAAATTTGTCTATTAGTTGCTTAACAATCAGGCTACAAAGACCAACCAGCAATCATAGAACTACATTATCCTTATCCAATTTTCATTTAACACTCTAGTAGAAATAAATGGAAGACCTTATGTTGTTTTAATTTCTTTAATAAAGCATTGTCATCATAGTATTTTTTAAATAATTTTTCTTGTAATTGATTTATGTTTATAAAGTGCAAAACTTTTCTAATAGTCAAGGTTAAAAGCTAAATGTTTTTAAAAATTACTTTTCCAATGCGGGTATCATTGGGGAACATTTATCAAAACTTCTCTTTTTCTCAAAGATACAAGCATCAGAAAAATAAGATCTAAAAAAGTTTGGCTAAGGTTTACTCCTACACCGCTTTTAACATGGACTCCTTATGCAGGATTTAAAAGTTTAAGTATACAAATATTACCTGCCCTTCATTTTCTTTTAAAACTCATACAAGAATATAAAAAATATACATGCCTAAAATTTAGTTGATTTAACTAATCAAATCCATAACTTATGTGGAGTCACATAAAAAAGAAACTTAGATGTTTAGTACTGAACAGGATATGTTTTCATATTGAATTTAGGAGCCCACACAGAACTTTGACATGAAATACCTTAAGAAGGCTGAAGAATGCATCGGCTGAAAAGTTGTGAGTATAACAATGAAGATGAAGACAATAATCCAAATATTCTAAGAGGTAAAGATTATCAAGATTCATCTAAAAAAATTTAAACAAAAGGATATTTTAGGTTTAACTTCTATGACAGCATGCATCCAAAACAAAGGATGTTTCAGGCTTAACTTCTATGACAGCATGCATCCAAAACAAAGGATGTTTCAGGCTTAACTTCTATGACAGCATGCATCCAAAACAAAGGATGTTTCAGGCTTAACTTCTATGACAGCATGCATCCAAAACAAAGGAGAAGCTATCAATTAAACTATAACTAATGTCTGTTCTTTGTCACTGGAAGAGCTTGGTTATCCAGATGACAGCAATTATTAGTAAAATTTAATAATGATTGAAAATGCTTCATCTAAAAATAAATGAAATACAAAATTAAAAAAAATTAATCTCTGCTTTATAGCATTCCAATGATGCTAAAAATATGAAGGTGGGCTGAAAAGTTCATATGACGATATCATATCTACTGTTAATGACTTTTTTGACTAATGGGATCCAAGTACTGCAACACCAATGGTTAAAGTGTCTGGATTACAAGGAGGATTATGTTGAAAAATAAATCTCATTTGGTCACATTCCATGAGAGTATCTTTTGTCAGTCTAATAACTTTTTCAGCCCATCGTTCAGGTTGGCTATCCATGCTTAAAATCATGTAGTAGTTTAGTATAATTTTGTTTATTTTACTTAAAAGATTTACTTCAAAAACATGGTATCACAATTTATAAACTTATAGAACTTTACCTTGAGAAATCTGATGAACTCTTTAACCAAATCATTATCATGTTTGACAGCATAGATAATATGCAAGATTACAGTGCCTTCTGTACTACGAAGAGTGGCTTTATCAACTGATTCAACAGCTAAATCCAAGCTTTCCCTAGAAAAAAAAAAAGAATTAAGTACTGAAATGAAGTATATCATAATGAGCACTTGTGAAAAGCACATCTGTCTTTACTGTTCATCTTTATTATCTGACATAGTTGTGATGTCATGCTAACATCATATGGTACAATCTTACAACATCCACACTCCTTAAGTTTACATAATCCTTTATTTTAAACTCAACATTTAAACAAATATTTATATACGAAAGTCCAGTGTTATTAGGAAACCATTTCTAGATGTTTGCTTGGTTACAGTGGTTGTTCTGATTAACTTACTGTTGAAGTAGAAGGGGCTGATAGAATATATGTTTGCATGAAAAGACTGTGTTTATTGAGCATTGTTGGGTTTGTGTGTCTTCATGGATGTGTCCAGATAATTATCTTCTTTCATCTCTCCCATGTGAATTACAAAGTGTCTGTGTCTCCCTATCAAGGCAACCAGTTTCAGTTACAACCTGATATAACTGAGGGTTGACTAGTCTTTCTGTGATCTTGCTAAACCTGTCTTAGTCTCATATAGAATCTGTCCCCTTTTAGGGGTTTAGTAGAGTCTGGACCCTGTGGTGAGTGTTGTAATTGTTGATGTACTTTTCTCTGTAAATTTCCTCTTTCCAAGTCTTTGAGTAGGAGGTCCTCTTAGGATTGCCAACATTTTGTCCTAATCCTCCTCATTAAGATTTCACTTGGAGTTGCTGTTTCTCAGCAGAGCTGGTCTATATGTCAATTAGCCTAAATAAACATTTGCATTCATTCTTTGGATATTCTTAGTTGTTTGTACAGCACTCTCTACTTCCACATTAGATTGTGGGTATGGAGGTAATGTAAGACCCTGGTCCTTAGCAACTCTGAACTGCCAGATGGCATATTGGAGTCCATTATCAAAGATAACTGTGTCTGGAATTCCATGGATTGCAAAGACCACTGACAATGTGTGCATAACTCTTCCCAATGTGGTTGCATGGAGCTCCATCATCTCAAACTAGTGACAGGTATAATTTACTACAATTAGTTACGTAAGTTCTTTTTGGTTCTTATTCAAACCAGTCTGTGCTAACATAGGTCCAAGATCTAATGCCTGGGAATGATAATGCCAACAGAGGTTTCCTTAGTGTTGGTGATATTCTGGTTCAGATATGACATTTGTTTACCATGATTTTTCAGTTTATAAATGGTCACAGTGTAGTTTGCACAGCCTTTGCACAAGGTGATTCCCAGGTGATCTTCATGTATGAGATTTCTAATATTTTGAATAGTAGAGATGAAGGTATTACTATCTTAATGTTATATATCAGATATTCTTGAGTGTCTGTTAGTTGTTATTTCTGGTCCCAGTATGGTTTAAGAAGTGGCTAAAATTAAATAATTGAAGGCCATTCATTCAAAACAGTAGGTTTTCATCTGACTGCATACCTCATCATTGTTTTGAACTATTCTAATTTCCATCAATTGTTGCTAGCTGAGGGGTTATGAGTGAATCAGAATACTCTTCAACTTTTTGATGAATGCATGGTCACCTTGTGTTGGCTCACTAATAAGAGCTCATAATAAGGCACTTGCCACTTTTTAGTGTAACCTTTTGAACATATATTACTTTAGGGGAGTATCTAGCCATTTGAAAGCAAAATCTTAAGATTCCCAGTGAAAGTTTGGATAGGTTTATGCATGAGAGTACTAGTTGGCAGTTTTTGAAGTGAATACTGTCCTTAGAATATAAGAGATTGATTTCTCGCAGGTCCACATGACTGCTAGGGCTTCTGTCCTTATGGTGGCATACCGCTTCCCTGTCACTGAGTGACGAGGAAGTGGTGATGAGGTGATTATTTCCCAAAGTGTCTATTTGCAGTAAAATTGCTCCTTCTCCATCTTGGCAGGTATCTGCTACTATGATACTTTCCTTAGTAGGATCAGAATGTGCTAAAACTTGTGGAGATGAATAAATAAGTAAAGTTGGTGACCTTAGTCGAGGGTGACCCGAAAGCTCCCCTTTCAATAGCTACCACATTGAGGTGTATGGGAGGGCACTACTCCATTCCCTGGATTGCTCCACTTTACTCTTGATCCTTACCTTATAGTGCTGAGTGTTGAGCAAGGTGGCATCAAGTACCATTTTTTGAGTCTTTGGTATGACTCGACCAGCAATTGAGCCCTCATCTCCCAGATCATTGGTGAACACTACTGATTAGGCCACTAATTTGTCTTTAATTGCTTGAAATACTATCTCCTGTGATTGGTCTCATATTCAATGGTAATTTTTCAGTAGGAGTTAGTGCATGGGGTTTAATTACTGAGGCTAAATCTAGGATGAACTTAGCAGGTTGGTTCACTATCCCATGAAAGTGTTAGAACTCTGTGACAGTTACAGGGCATAGGAACTCTTGTATTACTCTGTTTTTTATCAGATCTGCTTCTACTCCATTCTTAGAAATTATGTGTTTGAGAAACATCATTTCATATTTTTAGAACTCGCATTTCTCATTCAGTGTATTTGACTTAGAACCGTTCAGATATAGCTGTTGTGAAGTTCTAGGGTTGGGCTATGTATAAGATTGTCATCTATATGACACACCAGTCCTTCCAGAATTCTTGATATTATCTTTTGGATGGTTTTTGGCATGGAACTGATTCCAAATGAGAGCCCATTAAAATAATACTGACTGAATGGAGTCACAAATGGTATGAGAAGTCTAGATTCTTTATTCAAGGGGATTTGCCAAAAGCTTGAATTTGTAACAAGTTTAGTAAATATTTTGCTGTTTTTAAGTTGGTAGGTTGGTTATTTGGGTTTTATGGCATATCAACCTTTGTAGGTTATTTAATGCCAAATCCATTTTTACACAAATAATCAGTTCTATTTCAAACAATTCAGTTTAGCATGAGTATACAGTTTAATTGTCAAAAACATTTCTTTTTCAAGCTAATCCATTCAGTCAAACAGTTCTATTTCTAAAATTCAGTTTAGTATCAGTATATTTTTTGTCCACACACAGTTAGATGTCAAAACAGTTCTATTTCAAGTAATTCAGTTCAGCATAAGTGCACAGTTTAGTTCTATTTAACCCATAGATAGGACCCTTATCAGGTGCTACCACTCCAGGCCGGAGTGGACCTGGAAGCGATGGCAATTAAGGGGTACTCTGCATTTCCCAAAGCTCCAGCATTACTGGAACCTCACCATGAGATTGTTTAGTGTCATAACCAGGACACTCGTTGGGGAAGTCTTACCCCTGTTCAGAGGTTTAGTCGGTGTATTCTACAGCCCCAGCTGACTGGGCAAGCTGCTTTTATATTTAGCCAAGTTCTTATCAACACTTTTTATTTGAAGAGCTGAGTGTTCATATATGCCTAGTAGTAATCAACTGAAATAGAAATGAAACAGCCCCCACCAAAAAATTAATAGCTAGTTTTTTTCTCACAAAAACCAATTTAAGGCAGTAGTTTATTTTTATATTTTCAAGTCAAAACAGTTCCTAAACTCTTCTCGTGTATAGTTGTGTAAAATTAAGAAGTTGTTATACATCAAATCTCTTCTGATTCACCCACTTAACTCTTCACACACATAACTACTAAAACACACAAAACACGGACCGACAGACATCGACACAGCAAAAGAAAATAACAGCTACTGGATGTTGATCCAACAACGGCCAGTGACAAACTGAGAAAATCATGGCTTCCGCGCATAGTCTATACAAAATCCCCAGAAAATTCTCAGTTATAAAAAAAGGTCTATTTTTCAACCAATCAATTTTTTTTTCCCACAAATAGTGTTTTCTGGAGCCAGTGTTTGAAGTTGGGAACACATAAATAGGGCAAGCAGGGGTCACACAAGCAGTTGAATCACTGACTGTAGCTGCAAGCGTCACCTGACAACACCATCAGACCAGATCCAAACAACTGCTCACTGCCGACCAGATAAACACCTGTCAGCTGGCTAGATACTTCATTCGGTTGTTTATTTTATCTATTCAATAAAGAAAATAAACTAAATCTTCTTGTCAGTCTTATTTTACTTGCAACCACAAGATTGTATATAACAAAGTGTAAAAAGATGATTAAGAGTTCTAAACAGTCTGTTTAATGACTTCTAAGTCTTAAATATTTGAAATTGGAAGAATTTAAGTTTCTACTTTCTTGAATTTTTCTTGTATACAGCTGATGTGTATAGATATCTCTTTTTTTTCTTGGTGAATTTTTGTTGGTTTGGTTGTTTCACTTTGGGAATGTACCGCAAGATTTAAATTTGGGGTCTTACAAATAATATTCTAGTGGTGAGTTGGTATCTTTAATTCTCCTCCATTGCCACCATATTGTAATGAGAACATGTGGTACTATCTTATTGCAAAGTGTTTTCATTATTTCACAAATTATTCAGATTGATATCTTCAATATAACAGAAAAGGAAACAGCACAAAAACAAGTGTATAAAACTGAATGTAGATTATATCAATGTTCAGGAAAATGATATGAATTTGTGACAATATTTGTCTGTGGCAGTACCTGAGGGGTTAACCAAAAAGTTGAGTAGCCAAATATAATTGCCAAAAAGTGTAAAATTGAAATTTCTGGGAAAAAGAATTGAAAATTCTGAGAAAGAACTTTTGACAAGAGCCAAAATGGGAACTGGAAAGATGTTGACAGGTACAGAAGATTAAGTTGTTTACAGAGCTCAGGCGGAAATTGAGAAAGAAAAATATAGTTATTAAAAATGAAAAGAGTAATAATACGAAGATAATTTTCGAGCCTGGAAAAAGTTAAAATTTGAGGATTTGACAGCACAAAGATTCAGATACGGTGTGACGCGCACTCCAGTTAAAAGATGGGACTCAGAAGCAAACAAAGAAGTCTTTGTCGATGTAAGGACGGCCATCTGGCATTTAGGGAAATACTTCAGCTAAGGGGTGAGAAAATTATCCGGAATTACTTATCGGTGCTGAAAGGGAATTATTAATTAGCCTGAGGATAGGCCAGCCTTTTCGCCTACGCAGGTTTGAAACCAGTTCCATCAAAAGTGACAGTCCAGCATATTTGGACATAAAGGGAAGGTTCCCGGCCTGACGTCACAAGCGATTTAATGGAAGAAGTAGAAAAGGGGGTTGGACCCTTTCAGATGATGTCATAAGCAGTAAAACGAGAGAAACTATGTTGGTAGGAGGAAAGCTATCCTCCCGTAGTCCTCACTACGAGGGTAGTGAGAGGAACGACTCTGTGAAAGTAGTGAAAAGGGGGTTGGACCCTTTCTGGTGACGAAAATTGAAACAAAGACATGAAGGATGTCTGATGAGTTGAAAATGACATTAGAGAGATCACCCCTGCCTCAGTCAGAACCTACCCCAGAATATTGGCAATTATTATATAAACAGGCTGATTTTTGAACTCAGCAGTTGGTGGCAGAGAGCGAAGCAGTTGAGACCAGACGAAGCAGACGAAGACCAGACAAGGTCCAACAGATTGGAATTGTGCTTTGCGCTGCCAACTCATATATCGCCAGTCCGCCGCTGGGACAAATTGTTGCTAAGAAAACTTAACCCTCGTCAAACCGCCGCCTTAGACCATTATAAGTCACACCCACAGATTTTTGTCGCCATCTGTAACTTTGAAGATTATAAAACCTTTTTATTATTACCTACTGCAGAAATCGGAGTTGTATTTTTTTTTTGTTCTACAATATATGTACCCTTCGGATTTCAGTCTTCAGCTGCCAGTAAACCCTCTTCCTTTCAGAAGTGGCCATTGGCCTTTCTTTTAAAAATTCACAGCATGGGGCAGGGCAGTGTATGGTCACTTTCCTGGAGGGAACTTTCAATCTGTTTTTCCATGTTGTATCAGAGAGATTGGAGGGAGGTGGACAAGGTTGTGGCAAAGGGGTACCATAAATGGTATCATTTAGACCAGGTTGTGACCCTGAGGGGTTGTATTTGGTGCCATACTCGAGGACCAGGTACAGATCTGGTATAATTGGCGCCGTGACCGAGGATTGGAGCCTGGAGAAATGGTATAAATTAAATAATGTCCATAACGTCTTCCACATAAAACATTACCAAGCACACTAATAGAAGCCATCAATATTGGTTTTCTAGTCAGATTTCTTCTATTCTAACTGACATTCTAAATTGGCCTAGTTGGTAGAGTGTTCACTAATGGTCCAGGAGACCAGGGTTCAATTCCAGGTTGCGTCATACCAAAGACTTTAAAAATGGTATTTGATACTTCCTTGCTTAACACTCACCAATATAAGGTAAGGATCAAGGGTAAAGTGGAGCAATCCAGGGAAAAGAGTAGCGCCCTTCCCTACACCTTGGTGTAGTAGCTATTGAAAAGGAAGCCTTCTGGTCAGCCTTGACTACAGTCACCAACTTTACTTATATATATATAGAGAGAGAGAATGAGGGGGGTATTGTTTTTTGTTATCAGCATCAAAGGCTTTGACACTCAAATCTGTGAACTCTTTGTTGAGGAGATTAAAAAAAATGAGAAGCAACCAGAAATTACGAGATGCAACATACACTTGAAAGGAGCCAAAGAATAGAACAGCATGAATAAATATAAAAAAAATGAGGATACTAGTCTGAATATAATGGATTAAATAAGTCTACAATACTCTTATTTGAATGTTAGTCACAAAGTAACTGTAATTTTTTCTGACACCAACTTTCATAGGTACAGTTAAACTTTAAAAAAGAAAAAAAGAGAGAAAGAATAAATAACCTGTTTTTTATTTTTCAATAAAAGATACTAAAATCTCGTTGAAATATTTTATTGCACATTTAGTTAAAATAACAAAAGGTGATTGAGCCCAACATAAACAAAAAAGCTGTTCTTGGGAAAGACAATTTGGACATTTGCTTAGCAAGGCCATATTTCTTAAGCATTTGGTGAAGAATTACTCTGAATGACTTGCCTAATAAATCAAAAGTAGAATGGTAGATAAATCTATTAAATACATCAAAAGAGACTTGATGACAAAAGACCTTAGCAAAAGTAAATTTGAACAAATTTCATATCAAATATTTAGAGGAAAGCAAAGACTTGCCATATGTTAGCAGAAGTCACTAAACACTGAGTGGACAACAAGATAGAATGATTACCAGCAATTATTTTCACAGCTAAAATACTGTATTGCATAAAGATATCAAGTTAAACCTGTGATCACTTAGCCCACCTGAGCTCACAAAAATGAAAAAAATGAGCAGAAAACAGTAGCAAAAAAGAACTGAAAACGTTCTTATCACTAATCCATCTCAATGATACCTCACAATAACACCAGACGTTAGTTGAAAAAATTCAGTTATGTAACGTTAAGATATATGCTTGTTACAACCTATATCTACAATACCATAAAATAACTGAAATTGGTTGAATTGTAAGCGTCATAAACTGTTAGCAATTTATTCTTTCTTTTCTGCTTGTTTCATGAATAATTGCTTCAGTCTTTTTTTTAAATCTCAAAATATATTTAATTGAATTGAAAGATTTTATATGGTAAATGGCAAATTAAAATCAGCCCACAAGTTCTGTATATAATCTTTTATCAATGATAAATCAATGAAATACTATTGAAAGCAGTGAATTAACTCTTAACAAAATATTCAAAATAGAAATGTGAACTCTACGAAATAATAGGTAGATTGAAACAAACTTTAGAAACTTACGATTCCCTAATTTGTTTTCGAACAGTTGCATCTCTTTCATTGAAAAAATCCATGATGCCTTCCAGAACTTTTAGTTTATGACCCTAAGAAGAAAGATAGAAAGGAAAATTAATAAGCAAAAACAGAAATTTGCACAAAAATAAAGGAACTAATTGATACAAAGTTCTTCAAAAAATTATTTTATTATTATTATTAAATGTCTTTATTCAAAATTCAATTTCAATATACAAAATATAAAATGCTGTAATGGGAACAGAGTCTCTTACTTATAATGTATTCTTCTGTCCAATTCTGTTAATCATTTAAGTAAATACTTTTGCTTAAAACAGAATATGAGAAGGAGAAAAAAAAAGAAACCGTTGGAAGATATTTTCTATTGAAATCAGACCATATACCTTTTGAGTTTATTTTTAATCTGAGAAAGGATCAATACTGCTACATTACAAACAATACTATACAATATGTGTTGGTATTTGAGGGGAGGATTTTGAATGCTGATTATTTATTTGATATTTGTTGTTGAATTTTTGGTTCAAATTTTATCAATTTGATGCTGCAAATGTTAAAATAATCATAATTATATATATATATATATATATATATCCTGAGCAAAAAGAACAAATGTTACACTTTGATTTCAACTCAAAAGTTGATTCTAGATAAAAGGGGTTTGACACTTTGATCAGAAATGGAGTGAACAGATATAACACTCTGATCCTTGGGAGTAGTGTCAATCTATATTTAAATAATTGTGTCATTTAACAGGAACCATGCTAATGAACAAAACAAATTAGAAGAACAGAAACAAAAAGAAAAAATCATCCCAAAAAATTAAAAATTCTTGCATGTTTTATGCTCATTTAAATGCTAAAGTAATAAAAAATTAACTTTATACTTAAAACGTTTTGTTTTATAAATAATCTAAAGACCAGATATCCTTTTCTTTGAGTAAATTTGATAACAAATTGTCACGTGGTCTACTACTGAGAGAGGAGAAATAAGGAATTTCTACTACCCTCCGTGTTTGAATTAGCAGGCTGCCAAAGATTGACCGTTAAAAGATAAATAAAGAATGTAGGTCAACTTCGGCCGGCCGTTGAAGGAAGAAAAAAATATGGGTCAAGCTATCTGTACTCTGTAACCTTACTCGGGTGAAAGAGAGGGTCTTCCGAACAGATCGCCTACACAATGAAAGCCAACAGATGTTTGCACTCTGTGACCAGGGAAAAGGAAGAAAAAAGACTAATGATTGGCCAGAATCCTAAAGAATCTGTCAGCAGAAATAGGGAAAAAAGAAAATCAGTTTTGGAACAGAGGTCGTGGTGAACGGAGTCTCATGCCAAACTCCGGGTAAAGAAGCGGAAAGAATCTTAGACAAGAAGAACCTTATGCCTTCAAGCCAGAGCTGTAAATAAAACCGCCAGCCCGTAAAAGAGAAAATACTCTCCGAAGGAACCCTTCAGAAGATAAGTAAACATTAAGACTGTTTCTCCCTACACCCTTCTTAAGCATTGCAATTATTCTCTCTCTCTATCGAATTGTCTGTTTCATGTTTGTTTTCAGCTTCTTTCGCCTTATGTTATTCTCGCCTAAATTGTCCTATTCTTTCCTCTAAAAATATTATACGGGAAACCGGAGTTGTCGACTACTATAGTTAATATTATTATATCTAAACCTAGAGGTCCTTATCTTCCATTGTTCTAGGGATAGAAAGAGCTAGTGGCCAAGTGGGTGTGTGTGTTAACGTGAAGTTTGGAAACCCCTTGCCAGCGGCGGTCAGTCTAGCCCCAAATTAACCCCCACATAATATGCCAGTTCCTATATGCCCGAGAAAGGACTCTGAACAAGGACTTATTCTACGAGGGATCAAGTGCCAGACCACCCCATCTTCACACAAGCGAAAAATAAATTCCCGTCATGGGATTTTAATAATTTTGCCATCACAAAATACAATGTTTTGAAAAATTTAATAAAAACAAATAACAATCTACTATAAAAATGAAAATATTTTTGAGGCCTTGAATTAAGTTACACACATCCTGATCTTAATAGAGGGTGAGGCAGAAATATCTCCCACAATTTAAACTGTCATCTGTGTAGTGCAATTGAACTTAAACAGGGGGTTATCATGGACAGATCTAGGTAATGTCTAAATTTTTTCAAATACAATCAGTTACAATCATGGTTTTTACTGGTGTACACTGTACATTTGCTGTTGAAGCATTTTTTAAGACTGATGAATCAGTAATTGCTACACAGAGGATTCATTTTATGTTACATTGGAATGATACTGTTCTGGATGAAAAAATCAATACTGCTATGGATTGAGAATTCTATCCTAAACAATATCATTCTGATATAACCATAAAATGAGTATGAAACCTCTGTGTAACAATTTCAGATTCACCAATCTAAAAAAAAGTTTCAACAGCAAATGCACAGTGTGCACCAGTCCAAGCCATGATTATAATTGATTGTATCTGGAAAAAAAAAATTAATAAAATGGTAAGACATTGGTTAGATGGAGCTACTATTGCCACTAGCCTATGTTCACTTGCACTACATAGGAGATAGTTTAAAATATGAGTGGTATTTCTATTGCACTTTGTATTACAATAGTGTTTCATGTCAACTTCTTAGAATACTACAATAAACTTCTGTCCATTAAAATAAAATGACTTATTACAGGTCTTATAAAATTGTTCCAAAACTATTTAAGGTTTGAAAGAATATTATTAAACAAATATTTATTTATTCACCTTGACTGACAACAGTAAGAGATTAAGTGTCAAAGCAGGAAGATCACATAAGTCTAGTTCTGGAAGAAGACGAATTGTTTTATCAATAACAAACTCTAGTTCATCACTTGACATTGAAACATCACGAAACATGTCTACAAGTCTGATTATGATGCTGGTTTCCCACCTGTTAAGATATAAAAACAACAAAATAAATTTAAAAGCACAATTTTATATATATATATATATATATATATATATATATATAGGCAGCATTTTTTCATCGATGCATATTTAATCGAACATAACAGACATTTTTTGACTACGAATTTTTTTGTTAATCCTTTTGACTTGCCGTATCGATCTTATGATATTCGGTAGGAATTGGTTGATAAACCTTCCATAATTAGTTTTTCCCCAAGTACTTTCTGCCCAAGTTTAGGCCATCATCAGGGGAGGATGTATTACAAAAGTGATGTAATTTAATGAGCATTTGTACTGCTGTATGTGTAGTGTTTACTTTTCGAATTTGTTTCTATAAATAGTGTCAGTAGCTAAAGACATTTAAGTACATTAGCACTTGGAAGTACTTGGGAAAAAACTAATTATAGAAGGTTTATCAACCAATTCTCGCCAAATATTATAAGACCAATATGGCAATTCTAAAGGATTAACAAAAAAAAAATGTCGACAAAAAATATTATGTTAAATCAAATATATATATATATATATATATATATATATATTTTATTTGCTTGTTCTTTATAGACAGCCAAATGTTTTCCGGTAGAACTATTAAACTTTGTATGCTTACTCATCAGGTCTAAAAAGTCTTAACACTTTTAGAGGCAGATAATTTTTTTATTTCTTTTAGACTGGGTAAATTATTTTCTAAACATTAACATTGAATTGGTCAATGAGCAGTCAATAAAAAAATGCCTCACATTGAACTACCTTGTTGCAAAAATCATGCTTTAATTATTTAATCACACATTGATAACTAAGGTTATAAATAGTTCTTTAGGCTGAATATATAAAATAATACAGTATTAGAGATTAGTTAAGTCAATCCAAACAATAAAAATATTTAAACAGGTAAATCTTACATAACACATTCAAATTTTTAAAAATTCCCTACAAATCTCCATGAAATGTATATAACCATGTTGTGAACATCATGGTATGTAATCATGGTTTGGTTTGGTTTTATGGCATATCAACCTTTGTAGGTTATTTAATGCCAAATCCATTTTTATGTAAATAATCTGTTATATTGAAAACAGTTCAGTTTAGCATAAGTACACAGTTTAATTGTCAAAAACATTTCCATTTCAAACTATTCAAGCAGATATATGTAATAATTCAGTTAAGTGTAAATACACTTTTAATCTCGAAAAACAGTTCTATTTCAAATAATTCAGTTAAGCATAAGCACGGAGTTTAAATGTAAGCACGGTTTAATTGTCAAAAACGTTTCTATTTCAAGCAATTCAGTTTACTCAATTCATTTTAGCATAAGTATGCTGTTAGTTCTATTTAACCCATAGATAGGGCCCTATCAGGTGCTACCACTTCGGGCCAGAGTGGACCTGGGAGTGATGACAATGAAGGGGTACTCTGCATTCCTTAAAGCTCCAGCACTGCTGGAACTTCACAATCAGATTGTTTAGTGTCATATTCAGGACACTCGTTTGGGGGGGGGTCTTACCCCTCTGCAGAGGTGCAGTCAGTGTATTCTACAGCCCCAGCCGACTGGGCAATACACAGATTTAAATGTCAGACAGTTTTATTTCAGATAATTCAGTTCAGCATAAGTACACAGTTTAGACGTCAAAAACAGTTCTATTTTGAGCAATTCAGTTCAGCACTAATACGCAGTTCCAATGTCAAAACAGTTCTATTTTAAACAATTCAGTTTAGCATAAATACACAGTTTAAATGCAAAAATCAGTATAGTGAAAGAAGCATGGTTTAGTTCTATTTAACCCATAGATAGGACCCTTATCATGTACTACCACTCCGGGCCAGTGTGGACCTGGGAGCAATGGCAATGAAGGGGTACTCCGTATTCCCCAAAGCTCCAGCATTGCTGGAACCTCACCATCAGATTGTTTAGTGTCATATCCAGGACACTCGTTGGGGGGGTCTTACCCTTCTGCAGAGAAGCAGTAGGTGTATTCTACAGCCCCAGCCGACTGGGCAAGGTATGTAATCAGCAATTATATATATATATATATATATATATATATACACAAACATATATATGTGAGAGAGATTGGAGTAAATCCAACAGAAATTTAAATAAAAATTAGAAATGGAAGAAGATGGTGTTGGTAAATTTAGATGATTTGTTTATTTATCTTTAATATATAAGTTAAAAAGACATCGAAACGAGGTTAACGAAAGCATGGACAGCTATCAATAGGCTATCGATTATATGGAAATCAGACCTAACCGATAAAATGAAACGCAGTTTCTTCCAGGCAGCGGTCACATCGATACTGCTATATGGATGCACTACATGGACGCTAACAAAACGGCTGGAGAAGAAGCTAGATGGCAATTACACAAGAATGCTGCGTGCAATCCTGAACAAGTCCTGTAAGCTACACCCCACAAGACACCAACTGTACGGCCACCTGCCCCCTATCACGAAAACTATTCAAGTTAGATGAACCAGACATGCAGGACACTGCTGGAGAAGCAGAGATGAACTCATAAGAGATGTACTCTTATGGATCCCCACACATGGCCGCGCAAAAGCAGGACGACCAGAACGAACGTACATTCAGCAGCTATGTGAGGATACGGGATGTTGTCCTGAAGACCTACCTAGGGCGATGAACGATAGGGAGGAGTGGCGAGAGAGGGTCAGGGATATCCGTGCTACCAGCGCGATATGATGATGATGATATAAGTTAACGCGTTTCGACTTTGTATGTTTGAGAGCACAAATTTTGTTAAGAAGTTATCATTAAACAAGCTCAGATGATGATTTCTTAACAAAATATGTGCTCTCAAACAAAGTCGAAACGCGTAAACTGATATATAAAGGATAAATAAACCAACCATCTAAATTTACCAACACCATCCTTCTTCTGTTTCATATATACATATATATATATATATATATATATAAGGTATATTGAAAAAGAAACTATACTTTTAAAATAGCACACCAATGAGACATCTCAGTATGCTCGGATCAGAAATGTTGTGTAGCAATGACTGAGAAAAAAAGCATCATGCCATGTTGGTTAATAGAAAGTTATATGTACTATGAAAAAGTCATATAAATATCTTAACTGAATAATGATGCTATCAATTTAAAAGAATAAAAGAATTTATGCAAATATTGAATAAATTATATATTTATATATATATATATATATATATATATATATATTGTTTTGGACCCACCTCTTTCTCACACCTATATATATATATATATATATAGAAGAGTATATTTTTGCAACAATTTATTATTCAAACAAGTTTTGTTAAAAATGATGAAACATTGTTTATTACTTTTAATTTTATTTTTTCAAGTCTCCTTGTTATTTTTTTTGTGTCTGGATCTAGGTGGTAAAGGAATTGTCCCATATCTGCTGCCCAAGCGCTTTAGACCATACTTTTGGTCATCATCAGAGGTAGTGTAGTTCTGAGTTGACAGTTTAAGTTTTTATTGTTTTGATTTTTGTCTGTAATATGCTTGCCATTTTTCCACCCAACTTGAACAATGAAAAATCTTGAAAAACAATGTGTTTGTATGTTTCAAATAAGGAAAAACTTTGTATAGAATTGTTAGAGCTGTACACAATGTCACAAGTAGTACCAGCATTTCAATTGGGTAAAAACATCCACCAAAAATGATCAAGGCAACCTTCTCTGCAAATGGCCAACAATCACATTGAGAAAATGCATGCTGTGATCTGTGAAAATCATTTTATTTTATGCCAAGAGGTTAAAGAATCACATTCATTGTACACCCAATTCATATTTTTGTGTAGATATTTCTTAAGTTTTTTTTTGGCATATGGCCCTATTGAATACAAATAATTTTTAAACAGTTCTATTTGACCCATAAATGTGACCCTAACAGTATTAACACTTCTGGGAGTAAGGGGGCAATGAAAGGAGGTATTCCACACTCCCCAGAACAGGAGCTTCACCATCAGATGCAGTTTAGTGTCATACCCAGGACACTGCTACTTAGGGGTCTTACTCCTCTGTAGGAGATACAGTAAGCCCTGGCAACAGGATGACCTGAAAGATACAGATCTATAAATTGTTCATGAATCAACAAACACTGCTGGGATGCAATATCATGACAATGCACCTAATCACACATTCATGTTGAAGCACAAGGCAACAGTTCAGATTTGGTCCCAGTGGACTTTACAAAGCTGAAATTCACCCTGAAAGCTATTCAATATTAAACAATAGAAGAGATAGATCAAAATACATTATGAGACCTTCAACTATGCCTCAGAACACCATCAAGAACAAGAAAAAATAATGTGGAGGTTATATCAACAGTGGCAAGGGTTACTTTGAAAAGAGACAAGACTCATTAAGTCGTTGATAAAGCAATAAATTTGTTTTTGATAAAGTTTGAGTTCTTTTTGGACCCACCTCATATATATATATATATATATATATAGAGAGAGAGAGAGAGACAAACAACCAATAACCAACATTATAAAAAGACACATTAAACCTATAGGAAAACAAAGACAATAAAACTTATCTACTACACTAAATTTAAAACATCAAACCTCATTGTTAAGAATAACACCAACTCTGCTAAAATACACCTAAAACAAATCAATGTAGTTAATAAATTTATATGTTCATTTCAAGAGAGCCTCTGGAAAAACAAAACTAATTCTTACATTGGCTATAGAGCCACAATATTATCTCGTCATCTCACTTATCACCTTTCTGAAAATACTGCCATAAAACATCTAATTATAAAACACAACAATAGATTTAAACCAACTTATATCTTCCAATGTAAGGAAGATTATCACTGATAATACAATAATTATATATAAAAACAATAATAAAAAAAACGATTACAAATCCTTAAGTAATATGCATAAAAAATAAAAAACAAACATAAATAAAATAGCACTTAACACAGGTACCAACATATTAAATATTTTCAATAAATAAAACCACTAACTCTATTTGTAAACCTTTTTATTTTTTTTTCAACCAAATGTTATAAAACAAAACGCTGAAAACGTTCCAACTGACAACTTCAAAACAAAACACTACAAAAAATCAAAACAATAAAAACTCAAACTGTCAACTCAAAACTACACTACCCCTGATGATGACCAAAAGTATGGTCGAAAGTGCTTGGGTAGAAGATATGGGAGAATTCCTTTACCACCTAGATCCTGACACAAGAAAAATAATGAGGAGACTTGAAAAAAAAAAAAAAAAAAAAAAAAAAGAAGAAACAGTGTTCCATCATTTTTAACAAAACTTGCTTGAATAACAGATTGGTGCCAAAATATAGACTCATCAAAATATATAATCAATTTATTCAATATTTGGATGAATTCTTTTATTCATTCAAATTGATAGCATCATTATTCAGTTATTAAAATATTTTCATGACTTTTTATGATCTTATACCAATTGCACATAGGTGAGATTTTAAGTTAGGGATTCTAAACTAGTTTTTCTGTGAAGACTTACAAATTAATAAATGATGTTGAGATGTTAACATTTACAGCAACCAGGTGGCCACTGTTTATACTATAAATACAAACACAGCAACATAACTATTTACGTCTTACTTTTCTGGTCATAAGAAAATCATGAAAAAAACCTTTCTGGAAAGAATATTTTCAGCCAGATATTTATCTTATACAGTTAAATAGAAAATAAAGAAAGAATTGCTTTAGCTAACCATACAGACACAAAGTAGGGATCCATTTTAGCATTATAATCATATCATAAATCAAATAAAGTTTAAGAATTCTAAAAACAAGCTCCAAGTTCTCATTAGTAGGTATAGAAAATTTGGTGGCCACTGCTCAAGCCAGTCATCCTTTACAAAAAAAACCTATAGGTGAGTTATTGTAAGATTTACATATAAGTCCAGGTTAAAAATGAGGTAAGAGTAACCCAAAGCCAAACTTTTTAGTCCTTATTTTTCTGATACAGGTATCACTGAGGAACAAGAAAGGTTTTGGTAAACAGGCCAGGCTTTCAACCTGAACTAAAAGTATAAAGAGATAAAAACAAGTGTGTATATATATATATATATATAAGAAAGTTTAACAAGACATTTAAAAACCAAAAAAAGAAATATCAAAGTGTAGATACTTGAACCATGCTGGTGTTATACTTTAGTTGAAGGAAAGTCAGACTCATAAGAATATAAGAACAAATTAAAGTATATAAATTATATATGGATAAAAAAAAACTAAAACAATGTTTATCAGGTTTTATACAAAAATTAGATAAATGCTGGATAGGTAACAAGATTAGAATAATCAGTGTTGCAAGATTGCTAAAGTCAAGTAGAAATAAAACAAAATCGTATAAATGTGAGGAAAGAGAAATAGTAAAAAGAAAATAAAAATAGAGAAAGAATGAAAATAATATAAGTAACAAAACGTAACTAAAATAGGAAGGTTGGCATGAAGTCACATGACTAGGTTCCTAATTAAAAGTAGAATGAGTTGTGACCAGACAGAAATCCTAAAATAATCTTAAATCTGCTAAACAGGGGAGAGCAAAATGTAATTTGAAGTCACAAGCAAAGCGGGTTACTACATAATGATATACATTATGTGTGTGTGTGTTTGTATATATATATATATATATATATATAGAGAGAGAGAGAGACATGTGAGTGCACTGAAAAGTTCATTTGATGATGTATGTATGGTTGACTTTTTATCAATGGGATCTAAGCACAGCAACACCAATGAAAGAATTGTGTGGACTGCAAGAAGGATAATGTTGAGAAATGAACCTCATTTGGTCAGCCTATGAACTTTTCAGTCGAACTTATTTGTGTGTGGATGTTGAGGCAGCAATCTTTCATTAATACATGTTTGATTAAAGATTTATTTTTCACTTAACCTTTCTTGTTTTCATGTAAGTAAACATAAGGCAATAGTTAGTCTATTAAGAACTTTTTTAGTCTGCAGAATATGATGGTGGTTATATTAATTGCAAGTGTGACATAGGAGATACAATCTTTTTAGGAGCAAAAAATTCACAGATAACATAATTATGGCTTAATATTGTTTTTTGACAGCAGAAATTGTTAGAAATAATATGATTACATGTTTTATATATTTTTATAGCTTTTAATTTACATTTATATAAATTATTGATCTTATATATCTATTACCATTGGCCTAATGAGTAGAGTGTTTGCCAATCGTCCAGGAGACCAGGGTTCAATCGCAGGTTGAGTCATACCAAAGACTCAAAACATGGTACTTGCTGCTGCCTTACTTAGCGCACAGCCCTACAAGGTAAGGATCCAGGGTAAAGTGGAGCAATCCAGAGAATGGAGTAGCGCCCTCCCCTACATCTCAGTGTAGTAGCTATTGAAAAAGGAACCTTCGGATTACCCGTGACTACGGTTGCCAATTTTACTAATATTTATTACATTCGGTGGAAATCTCCATTTTGTTAATATTCAGAAAAATAAATACTTGACAAAATTTTTTACCCCTTTATAGCTATTCAAATATTCTGTCTGTGTATAAAAATACACATTCATCAGCTTTTAATTTTGACAGGTGTTACTCAGATTACATAGCCTCTAATTCTGTTATTTTTTAGCAACTTGAGAAAAATTTCAACTTGGTAAAATTTTCTGTACATAAAGATCTTCTATTAACAACTATTTTATAAAAAGGAAAAACATCTGTTTATTTAAATGGATAAATTATTGAAAGTTTAAATACCTTGTCCAGAATTTTTACTGAGTAATATGAACACCCATATTAACCTATCAGTAGTTAATAATTTTTTTACATTTTTTTTAATGAACCCTTTCATATATATTTGTTCCTGCTGCATTTGCCATTCAGTGGACGTGTTTGTTGTTCACAAGTAAATTAACAACCCAGTTGGTTAGCACTGTAGAATACACCAACTGCATCTCTGCAGAAGAGTAAACCCCTCCGCCCCCAATGAGAGTCCTGGATATGACACTATACTATCTGATGGTGAGACCCTAGTCCTGGAGCTCAAGGGAATGCAGAGTACTCCTTCATTGCCATTACTGTCAGGTCCACTCTGACACAAAGTGGTAGTACCTGATAGAATCCTATGGGTCAAATAGAACTATTTGATCATTTAAACTGTATGCAAACAAATGACTGATATTAAATCAAATTGTTAGAAATAGAAATGTTTGACCATTTAACTGCATGCAAACAAATTACTGATGTTTAATTGAATTGTTAGTGATACATAGCAATACTTGGAACCATGTAACTGTGTGCAAATAAAACTATAAGTGTAGAATACATGTAACCATTTACCTGTTGACAAAATAGAATTATTGGTATTACATACCAATACTTGGAACCATTTGACTGTATGCAAATGAATAAATAGTGTTGAATAGAATTAGTGTTAAATAGCAATATTTGAAACTATTTAACTGTGTACAAAAATGAGCTTATGTTTACAAATCATATATCTGATATATATGTATAAACAGGATATGGCTCTAAATAACCTACAATGGTTGATATGCCATAAAATCCAAACAAATAAAGATAAAGATAAGATAGGATAGGATTTAATTTCATCACAATCTGTAATAAAAAAAAAAAATGAAAGTAATGATGAAAATTAGTACCTGCAAGAACAAATACTGTTGAGAATCTGACTTTTGTAGTCAGAGCCCTTCACCCAGCTAATATCATCAACCTGGACTTTCTCTTGAGATGAAATTACAGACAGCAACTTTGGAAATAACTCAAGAATTCTGAAAAGAATAACAATCAAGAAATTCTATTTTTGGATCATCACAGTTATATTTTTCGAAGTTAATTAAATCAATATGGTTTCTATTTTAATAACATCTCACTAATAATTCAATAACAGACATATCTCTTAATTACAATCTTCTGGACTATTTTATTACAGAAGTTTTCTCGTCAGTGAAAATGAATTATATTTAGTTGTTGGTTTGTAAATAATCATATGCCAAAGGAACATCTTTTTCAATTCAAAGATAGTATTACTTTACTGCTCGTTTTAACTACAATGCTGGGGGGAACCAATGCAAGTCAACAACAAAAAAATCAAAACCAAAAATAAAAAATGGAGCTTCATTTTTATTAACATAAACATTTGTAAATAATTGTAAAATTGGGTTTGGTTGCTAAATTTAAAGGAAAGCAAGTGAGTTAAAGTAATTTCAGCACATGATTCAATATTCCAAAATGTTAGGTCGTTCATTTCATAAATAACATAGCAAAATGGTTCACCCTGTTTAAAAATATGATGAAAAGGAAATCTTTATTTACCATATATAAAAGATGACCAAGATAATTGCTTTATTTAAATATAACTTAACTGAAGTTCATTTAAGGTGGAGATTATTTTAGTACTTATAATGATTGATTCGGAGGGAGGCAACTAGGCTTGACTTCACCACATATCTTTAGGCCATAAAATAATAGAATCTGTGTGAAAAAAAAATGTTTATATAGCTTTAAATAGAGCATGTATCTGAAAAAGAGACTTTTTTTTTATTAAATCACATTTTGTCAGAGAACGCTCCATGATAAAGTGCAATCAACAGAGGAATACAGAGAGTTGGTAAGTAGCTGACAGCAAAACAAAAAAGGGGGGGGACGGGAGGTGAAGAAACGAAAAAGAAATTAAAAAATCAGTTACCGATATGATTTGTTTTTGCTTTTTCTTTTTTGGTATGATCAACAGATTTAAATAAAATAAGATTATAAAAATCTTTCTGTTTACAAAGAGCCGGCTGGTATGACATAATATAAATAGCTTCTTATACAGATAATTGAAGATCAGTGCTAGCCGTGTCAAGCATAGAAAACATACTCATGTTATAAGCATATGTTGAGTCATAGTAGAAGGAACAATCTAGTTATACAAACCAGTTGGAAGGGTTAAACTGTGTGATCAGATGCTGGGACGGGCAGGGGGCATGTTGCTTTATTCTGTTCTCAAATATTTGTTTAGGGCATCCAACATATTAAATGTCACATTTGCACTGAAATTTCTTTAAGAATCTTTAATGATAAAGGGACACACTGTCTTTGAGATTAACCAGGAAAAGCATGTCATATTTAAGAACAAATTGTAGGTTAACATTGTTGCAACAGCAGCTGGCAGATCTTTTTATTTGTTCTACAAAACTAGTGGAAGCATTGCCAATCCAAGGTAACTTAAGATAGATGGGGCACATTTTAGGGCCTAATTTGATGTTAGCAGAGAACTGTATACATTTATTTCTGATGATATGAGAAATCTTGTCTTCAGGATACCAATTTTTCAGCAATAAAATACCAAAATATCAATTTTGATTAAAGGGTAATCATGTTTAACAATTAGTAAAACCAGCAACTCTGAAAAAGGAAGTAGTTAACAAACCGTTAATATTATTTCAAAAAAGCATGAATTTAACTCTCCCATCAACCAACCAACTAAAAAACAGTATGATATTTACTTAATAATATTTTAAAATCAGATTAAGTCATAGAAATCAAAAACAATAACAGATTTAAAAAATAACTCACTTGTCATTTTGTACTTGTCCACTTTTGATAGACTCCACAAAATATTTCGCTAGAGAAACCAAACACTGATTTGGCAACTTTTCTACCTAGAAAGATAATTACCTTTTGATAATTGTTAAATATGAACAAAACCTTTACATTATAATAAAATGAGATCATATTTAAAAAATAAAAAAAGAAAGAACATGAAAACTACAAAAAGCACAATGTTAATTGTATCTTTTTAAAAAAAATATATTCTTATCTGAACTGATATAGAATGATTTTTGATTTTAAACAGAAAAGGTATTAAGAACAAAACGTCATGACTGAAACTTCTTTTTAAATAAAGGAAAGCATAAAACAATATCAGATTGAGAAAAGTATACCTTCTTTTCTTTTATATTCATAAAACAATAATCAATACTTTCTGAAAATCCACTTTTTGAATTGATTTTTTTTGTTTTTGGTATATTGGTTTTGGGGTATATTGTTAAAGTTTTGCAAAATATTACATAATCTTTTAATTAATTATAGAGTTAATTAAGTATCAAGATTTCAGGCACTTGTCAACATAAGATCAGCCATTGCTTGGCTCTCTCCCAGACTGCTACTCCTCCAGACCACAACTCCCTGAAGTTTTATTTTAGTTTTGAGGTATCCTGCAAGAAGAGAAGGCTTTGGTTATTTTTGAGACTATACCTTGTGGTGGGGCAATTCACCACAATGCACTTAAATCTTGGCCTTCTTGTGTTAAAAATTAGTTTCACATTCAACTTGAATAAATAAATACTTTAGAAGAACCAAGTAAAAAGACTTCATTTGAATTAAATATATCAAATTTTATCATATTATATATTCAATTTATGTAAAAACATTCTTAAAGGGATTTTTCATTGATTTTGTAATTATATAACATTTGGTTCCATTTTATGCATTGAGGGAAAATTTTAAAAAATTAAACTAATTCATTAATATTTGTTGGTTTTACCCAAATGAAAAACATGACTAATTAGATATCATATTTTTCTTTAATTTTACATTAAAAAAAATTAAATTAAAAAAATGTGATAAAAAAGAATCATACTTTTAACTTTTAGAAACAAAAATAAAGGGCATAATAAAGAGAATTTGTTTTAGAAGAGTAACTGTTTTGTTTTCTTCAAAAACATTGAATAAACTTTTAACAGAAAAATGTTGAATAAGTGACTATTAAGCTAACCTTTTTACCATACTTTTTAAAAACGTTAGAAGACCATAGAAAAAGGACTGATTAATTTTATTCACTTTCATTGTGTTTTTATAATATCAAAAAAAAATAATCAATTGAATATTTATTTAATCATAAACATATATGGTGTAATTGTTATCGTCGTAGGAAATGAACACGGTGACACGAGTTCAAATCCTGGACAAGACTGATTGCATTTCACATAGCACTAATACCCTTGGGAAAGGTATGAATCCAATTATTCTCCCTCCAGCTATGGGTAAATAGTAGGACATACTAGGTTCTACAGCCTTGGTTAGGCAACTAGTCTAGGAGAAGGAAAACTCTGAATTCAAACCTGTTAAACTCTGCTTAAAAATTGACCTTGTGTCATATCCTGCCCGAGCGGAGGGGTTGGGTAAATAGGAAAAACATATATCAACAAATTTATGTAAAAAAATTCTTTAATGCTTTTTTCATTAGTTTTGTAATTTTGTTCTATTTTACATCATCATCATCATCATCATGTCGTGCCACTAGCACGGATATCCCTGACCATCTCTCGCCACTTCTCCTTATTATTCATCGCCTCTGGCAGGTCTTCAGGGTTACATCCCGTGCCCTCACATAGCTGCTGTATGTACGAGCTGGTCGTCACGTCTTCGCTTGGCCATATGTGGGGGTCCATAGGAGTACATCACTTATGAGCTCGTCCTTGCTTCTCCAGCAGTGTCCTGCGTGTCTGGTTCGTCTAACTTGTATAGTTTTCATGATGGGAGGCAAGTGGCCGTATAGTTGGTGTCTTGTGGGGTGTTATCGCCAGGACATGTTCAATACTGCTCTCAACATTCTCGTGTAATTGCCGTCAAGTTTCTTCTCCAGCCGTTTAGTTAGCGTCCATGTAGTGCATCCATATAGCAGTATCGATACAACCGCTGCCTGGAAGAATCTGCGCTTCCTTTTATCGGTCAGGTCTGATTTCCATATGATCGAGAGCCTATCGATAGCTGTCCATGCTTTCGTTAGTCGTGTATCGATGTCTTTTTCGGTTGATGAGATGCTACTTCCTAGGATGGTGAATTTGTCTACCAGTTTCAGAGAGGCTCCGTCTAGTGTGGTAATGTTACCCGTTTGGTTGTAACACATATATTCAGTTTTGTGTGCATTGACATAGAGGCCAATGCCTGCAGCGGCTCGTTCCAAACTATGCAGTAGTGTCTCAACTTGATTAGGCGTATTCGCCAGTAACGCCAAGTCATCAACGAAGTCGGCGTCAGTGATTGTTTTTGCGGGGTATCTTTTGCTTCTTTTCTTCATCAGCTCGAAGCCATTTTCTCTGATTTTGTCGATCGACGTTCTAAGCACATAGTCTAGACAGATGATAAAAAGGTATGGGGCTAGCGTGTCTCCTTGTAGTACTCCTGCAACAATGTCGAAGTATTCCGTGTCTCCATCTGGTGAACATACTTTCACTTTGGTGTTTCTGTAGAGGATCATTATATGATAAAGTTAAACTAACCTAAAATAGTTAAATATTTAAAGTAAAAACACAAATTACTCATAAAACATTTGAATTTTATCAAAGAATAATTCTCATAACTAGCAACATCAAAGAAAAATATTGAAACAACTTTGTGACCACTGACCAATAATGGCATCTTATTCTTATTTTACATAAATAAACTTCACAATGAAAAAAAACATAATATAAAAGTCTTTGGAAAATCTAAACCTCATAGTGGAAATGAACTTAGTATGCATTTTTTTTTTAGAAGAACCTTAACAAACTTTAAGTAAAAAACGTTAAACTAACTTAAAGAGGAAAGTATTCAATAAATTTTAATTTAAAAATGTATAAGAAAACTGAAATCCAAAGTAACAAGAAAACCAAGATTCCTTCAAACCATTTTTGTATAGGGAGTTACAGACCTTGAAGTTTGTATTTAAAATCTACATAAAAAATAATATGACAACTCAAAATAAATAAATTTTATACTTACTTCAGTTAAATAAGGTAAACGATATTCCAAATATAAAGAACAAATTTGTTAAAATTCCTAAGCCAGCACCATAGGACTAGCTAACTCAAACACAAACTGAAACTAGAATACTGAAATAGGCCTTCAGTTCTGTCCCTTCTGTTGATTATGACTTGGCCTCTAATACAGAATACCATGAGTGGGTGGCACCTCAGGTGGTGTAATGGTTAGCAAGGACGACTAGCAAACCTACACGAGTGAGTTTGATTCTCATTAGGTGCCCAATTCATGCGGCCTTGTGCTACATCTAAGCAAAAAGCTTAGTAAATTACCACAGAATACCATGAGTGGGATAAGATGGTCCCAATAGTATTATGTAACAAATGATTTACTGAAATTAATAATGGGATTTAACAAATATTTTCTTGAGACATATGCATCCCATTAGAATCAAAAGTATTTGATAAAATAAACTTTGTTATATTTTCTTCAAAAACATTTTTTTTATTTCAATAAGAACCTCATTTTGTATGCATAACATGATGAAAATAGCAGCTAGCAAACCACATAATTTTTAAATCTACCAAAAATCAATCAATTATCGGATTTAAATAGCCTTAAAAATCATTTAAAACATTCTTAAAATTTGAAGTTCAAGACTCATTACATTATTCTCATTAAGTCTTTAAAGTTAAATTAGCAGAACACCTTTTGAGGATGCATTGACCACATAAACTGGGTTGAGTATATATATATATATATATATATATATATAGTGTAATTAGATGGAAACTCAAACCTGGCTAAGTTGTCATAATATATTTATTTCAGCAGAGAATATTACTATACTCTCCATCTCGTCACGCTGATTGGATATTATAAATATATATATATGTGTGTGTGTATAAAACACTTTTCAAAATCATCTCTGAATTGTCTATCTCCAATATAATGAACTCTTTCCAATGAAATAACAAATATGTTAACATAACTAAAACTTCATAATTATTCAATGCTGAAGGTGGAATGTTCTGTTGACATATTTGAAATAGAATTTTCTATTATTTTAAACCTGAAAAATAAATCCTATGACATTATTTAAATAATATAGATCTTGCTTTGTACTTTATCAAAAATGCTATAATGACTGTAGATAAATAAATATTCAAATGTAACAAATATTTAAATGAACGTAAACATTAAAAATTAGTTTCATTTCAAAGCAGAGAATCATTTTTACTTTAGTTTAATATCTAAGAAATACTGAAACAAAACAAAATGCAAAACATAGTGTATTTGATATATTGTAAGAACAATACAATTGCAAAATTATCTAAATATTGGGATAATTTTTATAGCACTTGTACACGAGTAATAATACACATGAGTGAATGATGACAAATGACTGAAAATATCCTACCTGCCACATTAGAAAATCAATCAGGTTAAGTTTAGTGTTGGACTGATTTTGCTCTTTTTGGATACATTTTATACAATGTTGATAGATGTGCAGCCATTTCTCAGCTCTTTGATCTTCTTTGAAATAATATCCTGAAATATTTTAGATTAAAAATTGGTTCACAATGCAATTATTGCATAAATCAAAAAAAAGTGAAAAGATTATCACAGTAGTACATCAAATAAGAAATATCTTACAAAATAATCCAAAAATACAAAATCACTTCAGTCCAATGAATTATGTAGAGATAACGCACATACACAATTTAACTTATTGGTAAATGATACCTCAAGGAGAAATACTAATCATTTTTATCATTAAACAATGAATAAAAATCCACTGAAAAAAACCTACAGTCAGAATACTGAAAGTTCATTTTTTAAAAATAAAAGCTTAATGCAATACTATTTAAACTAGCAAAAATATGTGCCTTCTGGGTGCAAGTATGTAAGTTTTAATGTAATAAAATATTATATAAAATTAGAAAGACTAACACATTACTTACTGACAGTTACGGAATGACCTGGAAGTTGTGATAAAAAGCAATAGAAATAAGGATGAAAAAAATTGTCAAAAATTAAAGATTTGGTTTAAAGTATTATAGATAAAATGCAAATACATACTTCTTTGGAAATTTTTAAATAAACGATCAATCACTTAATGGAAAGTGTATTCAAAAATTAAATTTTCTAATCAAGTGTATCTTTCTTAAACTGATTTGGGAATCATTCTTTGAATAGATGTGAATATATAAATACAAAATATATGAGCATAATGCTGAGTGAGAGATAAATACCTCCCACATTTTAAACTGTCATGGGTGTTGCAATTGAACTTAAGCAAGTGGTAATTGTAGCTCCATCCAGGAATGTCAGCTTTTTTTTTCTCAAGTATGATCATGGTTTGGACTGTTGCACACCATGTTTGCTATTAAAATGTTTTTTTAAGACTGGTGAATATGTAGAAAATTGATACTGTTATGGATTGAAAATTCTATCCAGAACAGCTTCATTCAAATGGAACATGAAATTAGCACAAGAAGCTCTCAATGTAGCAATTACATATTCATCAGTCTTAAAAAAAGTTTCAACAGCAAATTTACAGTGTGCACTAGTCCAAGCCATGATTGTAACTGACTGTATCTGGAAAAAAAGGTAAGACATTAGCTAAATGGAGCTACCATTGCCCAAATCCACTTGCATATTTATAATACACTCTGTATAATAACTATTAAAAGAAAAGCTATAGATGGTTGATATACCATCTAATGACAAAACCATGGTAAAGCCAATCCTTCTTGGAGAAGTTAACTCAAAAATCAAAACTGAAACAAGCTCAAGCATAAAAACATCTACTGACTTGTAGGAATTTTTGACATGAAAAGTCTAAGAGAAGGTACTCTGCAGGAAAACCTATGGAAAAGAACAAAATCTCATTACTTAATTGTAATTAATCAAGATTTCAATTGTCAATATATCAGGGAAAATCTAAAAGTAAAGCCACCTAGCTGTTTCCACAGAAACTCCAAAATATAAGGAGTATAACAACACTATTTGATTACAGCAAGTTTTCAGATATAAAATAAAATTTTTTTATAGTTACGCCTGTTGCCAATGCTTTTCACCAAAAATGAATCCATAGACATTTTTCATGAAAAAATACAGAGCACAAAATACATTCAAACTTCACTCCTGGATGCAGACATCTTTCTTTAAAGCTATTCCATCATTTTATTAAAAAAAAGGATATAAATGTTTTATAAACAAAGCCTTTTATTATCAGTATCTAAACTAAACCCAAAATATTAGGTTTAGAATGTATGATATAGCTCAGTTCAAAATATTGGGCATAGGATATATAGAAAGATACTGCCCAATCCTAAATATAGAGCTCACAATTTCAAAGAATTAAGTTAAATATTCAGTTTTTGTTCCTCCTAAAAATACTGCTGAAAGTTGTAATTTAGTCATCAAACATTAAAAATGAACATAAAGAAAAGTTCAGAGACAATTTAAAATTAAAAAAATATTTATACAATAAATAAATGAAAGTTTGATACTAATAAATTCCTAACTAACCAAACAGCAAAGCTCTCACAAGAACAACTGGATCGTCTTTTTCTTCAATAATGCGGTCATCCAACATTTTTTCCACCTGAAAGAAAATAAATATTACAAAAATCTCAAAAAAAAAAAACTTTCCATAAAAAGCTGTAATGCAAAAAGGAAGTAATGAAACAAAATAAGTGTCACTAGAGCCAATCCCCAACTCAAGATCTCTTTCACATTATCTGCAAATCATGAACACTTCTCAACAGGCTGTCTCAACTCACACCCATGCTAACTATTAACCGATATCTGACTGGTACTATTCTTAAGCAAATTAGTATGACAACTGCTATGCAGATTTTGTTAGCACCACCTATAGTGGCAGTCTTCTGTCAAAAGCACAAAACTCTCGCTAGAAACAATACTAAGTGTGTACGAAAGCACCTAATTCCGAGCCTCTTTTCATGTTGACTTGTTTCCCTGCTATACTCACCACTGATCTTTTGATCACAGCATTGACAAGCAGTTTGGGTCAACCTGTTTATCAGCAACAGGTCAGCAAAATGAAAATTGTTGCTTACTGCAACCTCTTCAAGTTAATGACAATACTGTAAAGAATTAATAGTTTTGCTCCAATTTAAGCAAAAAAATCTAAAAGCTATACAAATTTTTAGTTTATTTGGTTTTTACGACTGATCCGCAAAAAATAAAATTCAGTTATATCATACATTGAGATTCTCAACCAATCTTCTGAATGAATCAAATTTGAATAAAAAAATAAAAAATAAAGTGCACATTTTATAAAAAAAGGTCAGAGAATTTGAACAGCATACACAACTCCGGTCATATTTATCCCAAAATTCAATCAGGAATGGCTTAGTGACATCCCATATATTTTCCCAAATTTCCTTACACTGAGCACACTATTTCACCAAAAGAAAAAAAAAAGTCATTTATGTCTTGGTTGGGCTGGAAAACTTTTTAGCACTCATTCATATCTTATGACAAATAGGTATGAAGGTAAGTCATTTTCTTTTTACAGTTAAATTACCCAAACTTTGGGATATCAGCTTCTGCATATGTGCGTGTATATATCATCATCATCATGTTGTGCCATTGGCACAGATATCCCTGACCCTTTCTCGCCACCTCTCCCTATCGTTCATCGTTTCTGGCAGGTCCTCAGAGCTGCTGTATGTATGTTCAAGCTGGACACTCTGCTTTCGCTCGGCCATGTGAAGGGGTCCATAGGAGTATATCACTTATGAACCTGAAGTGCATATCTGTGTATATATGAAGATTTTTAGATATCACAAAGTGCACATCTGTGTATATATGAAGATTTTTAAATATCACGAAGTGCATATCTGTGTACATATGAAAATTTTTGAATATCACCTTGTGGATATGTGAGTATGGCCCATTAAACAAATATAGTCCTGAACAACTTTTTAAAAAAAATTTTCTTCAAAACCAAAGAAGGTTGGTTTGTTGTTTTGTTTTACAGTGTATCAATCCTTTTTAGTGCATTTAATGCCGAATTAAATTTCAAACAATTCAGTTTAGTATAAGTAGAGTTTTTGTTTACAGTTTAAATAATTCAGTTTAGCATAAGTATAGTTTTAATTTTTCTTAGCAGTAAGTCAAGTTCTTCTTGCGTAAACTGGCCTAGTTTTATGTCAAGTTGATTACTAATAATTTTTTCAGTAGGTTCATTCATAACTTTCAAAGGTTTTCCAAGTAAATTCTTGAAATGTTGTTTTCACAGGTGTATTCATTCTTCTTTGCTAGCAACTTTCAGTTTAGCTCTCACAGTACTCTTCCTTCAACTCGCTTCGTTTACTGTCTGCCATGCTATCCTAGATTGTTTATCTTGTTCTTGTATGCATATTATGTCTATGTTATGATCTATCACAGAAGCTGTCAGCTCCGGTAGTTTGCCTATTCTATTTAAAGTTCTAACATTGAATGTTGCTATTTGCATTGTGTTTTTACATTTAAGTTATTTTTGTTTTAGTTTGAGTTCTGTAGCTGATTTTTCAAACACTAGGATGCAGATTAATAGACTTTTTAATTTAAATTGCAGATAATATTGAGCAAAGATTTTACACATAATAAAGTAAAGTTGGCGACCATAGTCGAGGGTAACCCGAAGGCTCCCTTTTTGATAGCTACTACACCAATGTGTAGGGGAGGGCGGTACTCCTTTCCCTGGATTGCTCTACTTTACCCTTGATCCGTACCTTATAATGCTGAGTGTTAAGCAAGGAGGCATCAAATACCATTTTTTGAGTCTTTGGTATGACTCAACCTGGGATTGAACCCAGGTCACCCGGACCATTGGCGAACACTCTAACCCCTAGGCCAATGTCCGGTATTTTACACATAATAAAATCTAAAACATGCAATTAAAATAAGTTTAGAAAAAAGATAAAAAGCTAACTGACCCATTAATTGTCCAATTCAAAACACAGCGGCTACAGATTTGTTTTTGGGGTGGGGGTTCTAAGGTACAATGGGAAAGTTCTGAAAATTTTTCGTCTTTTAAAGAGATATACACTTGTTTTTCTAGTGTTTTTTATTTCTTTTTTTTTATGTAATTTTTTTACATGGGGTGTAAAAAAGGTTTAGAGGTGTACTTATTTAAGGCCAATGCTGTATGTGAACAGATGTGCCAAAATATTAAAAACAGTAATACATTAAATGATTTCACTTTCGCCAATTTGTAGAAATTGACAAAGCTGAATGACCCAGAAAAGAAGAAATAGTGTAAGTATGGCAGCCAGGAATTGAAACCAGAATGTAGCATCATTTGACTATGGAGTGATTGTTGGGGTGAAAAAGATAGTAAGCTTATTTCCAAAATGGTAACTGTTCCAGGCTAGTTGGTTGATTGGGTTTAATAACATATCAACCCTTGTAGGTTATTTAATGCCAAATCCTATATATATATATATAACTTATGATTCATAAATGAATAGTTTGCACATAACATTTTAAATAAGCCAGAGCTCATTTGTTTGTACACAGTTAAATGGCTGCAAGTATTGTTATATAACACTAACATCAGTCAATTGTTTGCACACAGTTAAATGGTTAAACAATTCTATTTGACCAATAGATGGGACCCTAACAGGTACTTTCACTCTAGGACAGAGCTGACCTGAGAGTAATGACAATGAAGGGGTTCTCTACAATCTCCAAACCTCAAAGAGTGGAGCTTCACCATCAGATGGTTTAATGTCATATCCAGATATATAAAAGATCAGCACCATATCACTTAATCAGACAAGTTACTTTTCTAGTCCTTTCAAGCAGACGGTCTAGTTTGTATGAAGAAGATGATGGATCTATCCTTTCAGTAGAGTGTTGTATCAGCTGCTGTTGGCTATGTAATAGCAAAAGGTCTGTTTAAAGTTCATTCTGTTGGGATTTGCAAGAACTGCTAATGAAACTAGAAAACAATATATGGTGCAACAAAATAAGCATATACTTATCTCATGAAAATGAGTTTGGTAGTATTGATTGAGTGGAAAATTTATCGCCATCAAAGGCATCATCTGGTAAATTTATCACAGCTAACTTATTCATGACTAAATTTAGAATCTAATCTTTGCTTTTAAGGATTAATCAAAAGAGCTGAGGGGTTAGGATTTTGGTATACTTGACTAAAGAAAAAAAATAGATTTATTCAATTACTGTTTTCTAATAATGGGTATAAATATAAACCTTTTTTAACATCCTATATTAAAAATTATAAGAATAAAACAAAACTAATGATAACATAGTAATGAAGAGTATCCTGATAATAAACCAGTAATTTCAGGTTATCTTGCAAATTTATTGCATGATCTTCCTACCTCATCTTTTGACAACTTCAAGAGGGCTTGATACAATCCCTCCTGATTCTTTTCACTCACTAATGAAATTATCGTTGCATCCATCTTTTAGTTAACTGCAAATAGAAAAAAGTAAAACAAAAACAATTTTATAGTGCAAGATTAAAAATTTTTCATGCTAATAACCAAGAAATTTTAATAAATTTTATATTACTTTTTTTTAATAAACAATGAATGAGATTTTGCTTAAAAATAGTGCTTAATACTATTAAGGCAGAGCAGGGATAAAACCTATAGATAATAGAATTTTTGATAATATTAATTTCATGCGTTTACACCATCTTCAGATAAAGGGGAAAAAATGACGATTCAAACTTCTATAGAGCATGAGCTATTGTTATGTAATAAGATGTTAATACATGTGACATTTACACAGAAAAAAAATATATTAATGATAATGAATTTTTAAAAAATAATTTGATTAGGTGTTATTACATGCCATTCTATCAAGAAAATTTAATCCAAATGTTAAGTTGAACATTCTTTTAAAAATCTAGTTGTATTTTTTGTCTGAATCCCCGAAATGATGATTTATAATCAAATTATGTACTCAAAATGATGTCCCAAATTTTGATTGGTACAATAGTTCTGTTTCAAGTCTTACACTCTTCAGAATTTTCAGGTGTCTGTTGGTTACCTAGGAATTTCTCAAGGGGAATTACCTGATATAAAATATCATCTATGACAGAATGAGAACAATCTACCCCCATAGATTGAATATTGGGTTCAGTTTGAAATTCCCAGAAAGTTACCAACTACAAAAGACACCTGAATGCCATCAGTCACATCATTATGACTAATCAAAGCAAGATGAGGTCACCAATACAATTATATGAATAAATCCAATAATTCCTTTTTCTTTTAGTTTAATTAAAGTTCAATCTTCATATCTATAATTAAAGAGCTGTTTCCTATATAAATATCCATTTTGTAAAATGTATTTTCAATATAAAATGTATGTTTAAAAATAGCTAGCGAGCATGAACTGACCATCCACTGGCTCTAGCGACCATGCTTTCAATAAAACATAGGTTATAAAACAGGGATTGCATCCCCATTCAATGCAGCAATTAAAATAGCACGGAACCAAGCAGCAATGAATAAATACACATATAAACATTAAAAAAATAAATGTATTGAAAGTTTAAATAAAGTGAACTTAATTCTTTTTCCTCCCGCAGATAAAATTTTTTTAGTTATGTTGTTTCAAATCATCTTTAAAAAGTGGTAATTGTTTGTAAAGAATTACTAAAATTACATAATAATGTAATATTCAGAAAAGTATGTCTCAGTTAATTGCTTCATTTTTTAACTGGCAGTGAACAGTTACATTCAAGTCCCAACACTCAACATCTTAGTTGTTGGGAGGGAGATTAAAGAAATAGGACCGCAAGATGAATTCTAGCAAGATGGTGACGTAATTTTAGGATCTAATTGATTAGTTTTTAAAAAAAGTAAAGGACTGAAACTTAATTTTATCTGAATGGTGAATGTAAATATTTAAAACATCTAATTTTTGTACATTACTGCAGAAATGTTCAGGTTTTGTTTTATTTTTCTAAAACGATATAGCTTCTACAGTATCATTTTTAACTTTATTATAAATTAATCTGATTCGTCGATTAAATTTAGAATTTTTTTCTTTTTTTAAATAATAAAATTTTTTTCTCAATCTGAAATTTTCAAAAAGGTGACTAATAAAACGAAACATCGAGTTTTGTTTTGTGACTTTCAACAAGTAGTAAGATTGTACAAAATAGTTACTTATAAGTCTCTACTTAACAAACAAAACAGAAAAACTTCAAGTAATTCAAATATGTTTCTCTCCTCAGATAATCAAACTAAACAATGAAATTTTTAGCAATGTAAAAATAATACCAGTAGGTGTTGCCTAAAAACGGAAAGAAAAAATGTCAACAAGCCTCTTCTGTTTCCCGCGCTTAATGAAAACAAAATTCAAAATAAAAAGAATTTATTTTCTAAGGGAGGTAACTTACAATGATTTTTTTTCTAATAATTTATTTCGTACTTTTTATAGCTGACTATTTTCCATAATTAAATGATTATTTCCATATTTTCTTTTGATTATAGGCAAATGGTAACGCTTGAATTATATGCTTATGTCTGAAAACCTACTTTACTGAGAGATTGAGCCTTGCATTTGATTTATATATTATATTTCTTTTTCATTTAAAATTATTTTCATCATCTCCCCAAAATGAATGTTAACCCATTTTGTCTTCTTAAAATAAACAAAAGTTAGCTGTTAAAAAAATCTTCGAAATGTTATACAAAACAACAATTATATTACCAAACGGAAGAATAATGTTAATTGCAATAGTTAATTATGATAGCATTTTATTTCAAATTACATATGGTTGATAATTTTCGTCTTTAAAATTATAGTGTGACTAAAATATCCGCTCCCGAACGTTTGTACCGATTAGAAAAAAATAAAATAAAATAAAATAAAATAAATCGAAAGGTAGCAATTCTCAGAAGTCTCTGACAGGAAGCGAAAACTGCACATGGCTGAAAAACAGACTGATTGGCACGAGAAAGAAACTCTTTCTCATTCAGTAGTGGCCACTTGAATTGGAAAGTCTATGGAGCAAAGGAAATTTTTTGCTGGATGGTGTTATTTATTTCGTTTTAGTTTGGTAGTAATCGGTTTGGGGTTTAGATATCTGACTTCATTTGTTTTCTCCTCTACCCCATTCAATTCGTTGGCTTCTGTGTCTGTAGAAAGGAGCAAAACAATTACTGAAAGAAGGAAGAAAATAGACGAAGATAGGAAATACTTTTTAAATTTTAACTTTATTTCAGGGTTCAAAAATCATTCTGTGAGAGAGGAAATTCTTCTTGAAACCGACGGAAATGGTCGCGTCTACCAGACAAGGTGTTAAAATATCCTCGTCGTTTTCGGTGGTTGATACTAAAAGGATTTAAAAGGAAAAAAATTGCAATATAAAGAAAATTTGATGGATAAAATATGCAATGTAAAGAATTTAGAGTAAAATTCAATATGAAGAGTGACACTAAAGCCAAATTTTGTATTTAACTTATAAAAATGTATTTCTACGAAAAAAAAAAAAAAAATCAAGTCGACCACGTGCGACACCTGATTTAGAAAAAGGAGAAATAATCCCAGACAATACGGCACCAAAAAGCTACCTCCTCTTTTTGTCGAGAACTACTATTGAGACCCTCAGTACGAATTCGGGAACCAAACTATAAAGGCACGAAAACTTAAGCCAGTAGAAAGGTATTGTCATTCGCTTCTTGAATAGCCGGTAAATATTTTAAACAGGTAAAAGTTTCCCAAGAAATAAAAGTTAAATTGAACGGAAGTCGACTACTGGAATTCTACCAAATTAAACAACTGAAAGAAAATTCAACCGAAAATTCTGCGAAAAAGATAACTTTACAAAATACTCGAAATTAAATGAAAACTGAACATTTCGACAAAACTGAAAAGAAAGAAAAAATACTCAAATTCAAAAAGTTTGTTTCCCGGACACTCTCTCAGATCAGTTCCTGTAAATTACACTAAAATGGACAACACTTTATCTTTTCTATCCCTTTTCTTCTTGTTTCTTTTGTATAAAATTCCATTATAAAAACTTTATAGCAGAAAGAATTTCAGATTATTATTTTGTGCGGGGAATGCTTTGGCCGTTGGAGTTCGAATTTATATATTTCACCCAATGAGAATGACTGATGCCATTCTGCCCGGGTCACCTCCCCGGGGCAACATAAAAAGGCCGCGCTAACCATTTCTCGCTCTCTTCTCGCTTCCCCATTGGCCAGCAGCAGGACAAGCCACAACATGACAGAGCACATACTCTTCTCTTCGCCTCCTAGCAGCAGGCCAGAAGAGCCAACAAGAGAGAGCACATTCTCTCTCTTCGCTTCCTAGCTGTAGGAAAGACCACATTCACTCTCCTTCACTGACTCTTCTTCACTGACTCTCTCTTATATTTCGAGCAGTTCGCTAAGCACCATGAGGAGACCACATCCAAATAATGGACCATTGGTGTCTGGGAAATCATTCTTTCATCATTCATCTTTCCTTCTAAACCAAGGGATTCTCGGAGAAACAAATTGGATAATTTTCAACTCCTGCTTTTAACTTCAGCATTTTTTTCCTGTCCTGACGACAGCATCTCAATCAATGCTCTGACATTCAGCTACTTTATTCCTTCCCAACTCTACAGCTGCTTTTCTTCTCCTCCTGCAACTTACAGCACAAGGGTTTCTTTTTGTCTCAAGCTGTTATTAAAACTTTCGAATTGAAAACTATCAATATCTTCGTCAACTCATTTGTTCTTCCTTTTAATATAACAAGAGGCAGCAGAACTCCACAACCTCAACTGCCATTTTGTATAAATGGTAACATTATGTACCCTCATGTTATAACTTTATTGTCTGTGTTATCTTTTCGAATCAGTATCCGAATTAGAAAGCGAAGGAACTTACTGTTTAAAATTACACGCTAAAGCCCATCCCCGCAAATAATACCCAGTTAAATACTAAATCTGGCTTTAGTGTTATTCTCTTCATTTTGAATTTTACTCTAAATTCCTTTATATTGAATTTTTACCCTTTAAATTTTTTTATATTGCAAATTTTATTCTCTTTAAATTCCCTTTATATTACAAATTTTATCTCTTTCAAATTTTCTTTAAACAATATAGAGGATGAAAGTCAGAAAAGAGTCCTTTTCTCACCAGTAGTTGGGGCAAAACACGATGACGTTTTAAGGGGTTTGGCTAATAATAGGCTGGAAGAGAAAACGTTTGATGTGTAGGAGGAGTATTGTGTTTTGATATTTAATTTCCATTTTGTAGTGGTATATTTTTTTTTTTTTATGTGGTTGCGTGTTCTCACAAGTCGGAAGGACGCCATTTATAACGATGGGGATATTATTATAATTATTATTATTGGATTTTTTGTTTAAGGTTTAAGTTGGTTGCGTTGGTATTACGTTGGTAGCGTTGGTATTTCGTTGGTTGTTATCCCCTCGCTAAATGTTGACGAAAAATAAAGGTGGTGGAGAAGAACGAAGACGTCGTTAGGTTTTAAATGAAGGTTTTAATGGCAGCATGAAGTAAGGGGTTTACGCTGGTATGCTGCAAGGCTCTTAGGAAGGAAAGAAGGTAGGAAGTTGTTAGAGTGTATCATCTAATTTGTTTCTAACTAGGATCCCTTAGTCTAGAAGAATAGACCGAAGGGATCCATAAACTAGATGGCTCTCCTCATAGTGTATGATGCTGCTACTGCTATTCAGGAGCAGACGAATAGACGACCGTTCCCACTGAGGATTTCTGAGGGCGAGAGTTTCGCGGGCTTTCTTCAATTTTTGGTGCTTTTAGGAAATATGGTCTGGGCTGAATAGGACAGGTCATCCTGATTGTGGGAAAATGTTCAGCGACTTTAACGGTCAAATTAAATTACGCGCCAAACAAAAATACAAGTTTCTTTCTGCTACAGATGAACTAGTTGAGCTAATACGAAGACATATTAAACCGGCTCCGAACGTAATTCATGAACGATTTTTATTCAACACGAGGGATAAAAGGGAAGAAAAATCGGTAAGTGACTATGTAGCCACATTAAGGAAAATGCCCGAACACTGCAAATTTGAAAAGAGGGTTAATGAATATATAGGTAACCTCTTCGTCTCTGTAATTAAGGATGTGAAAATTAGGAATGCCTACTAAGCGAAAGATATCTAACTTTGGAGCAAGCCATTGAAATAGCAGTATGAAAACCTCATACTCAAATTGCCCCTGAAACGGGAGAGTAACCGACGTGGAAGTACCTTACACACTGCGGATAAATGTACATTTATGAATAGTGAATGCTACAAATGTCAAATTAGGACACACTCGCAGAAAATGCAGACAGAAACAGGTTAGATGCAGCAAAAAAAAAAAAAAAAAAAAACTACAAGAAGTAGTGCAGTGAATGTAGTAGATGGAGACGACACGGGTAAAATGGGGCTGACTATGGAAAAGTTAAGTCTTGATGAAAGGGAGGTAAGCCAAAAAAATAAATCTATACAATATTTCCAACACACGAGAACCGCCTGTAATGGTAGAACTTGATAAAGAAAAAAGAAAAAGGGGGGGTTGTCATGGAGGTAGATACAGAGGCATCTTGTTCAGTCATCAGCCTTTAAAATTCAAAGCACTGGGTCGGCTCCAGGATTTAGAGAAAAACTCTGTAAAACTGACGACCTACATTGGTGAGGCCTCTGAGGAGAGACAAATGTGGAGGTATCACATGAAGAGGAAATGAACTATCTACCATGGCTGGTTGTGAAAGGGGCGGTACCAACACTACTAGGAAGGAATTGGATGAAGAAGTTGAAGCTGAGCTGGTCACGGATACATTGTTTGAAAAACGAAGAGACCCCATCGAGACTGAAAAAATTACTCACTGAATATGATGCCTTATTTAATGGAGAAATGGGTTGCCTGAAAGATGAATATACCCACTGATAAAGAAGACAAGCCCAAATTTTGCCGGGTCAGGCCTGTGCTTTAAAGGAAGGAATGGAAAAGTAGTTAGATCGCCTGGAAAGCCAGGGCCTTTACAAAAGAGTAGAAAACTCTACATGGGCTGCATCCATAGTGCCATTTGTTGAGAGCAACAATGGTGGGGGGATCCGAATATGAGGAGACTGCAAACAAACGATTAAAACCGCTGCTCCTTGAGTTAGTTACCTTATTCCTCGAACTAAAGACATATTTTCCACACAGAGAGACGGTCAAAAATTCAGCAAAATTAGATTTGAACCACTCTTATCAGCAGCTGGAATTAGATGAAGACACACAGGAATTATTAACGGTAAACACACCTCGGGGTCTATACCAACCCACGATATTGTAGTTTGGAGGACACACTGGTACGGGAATTTCTTAACAAGAGGTGGACAAGCGATTGAAAGATGTTCCTTTCTTCAAAGTACAAGTGGATGATATATTCATTTCAGGCCTCGATGATGACAGCCACCTTAGGAGCTTAGAGAGAGTGTTTTATACGCTAAATAAGGCTGGACTCAAATTGAAGAGGAACAAGCGTGATTTCCTCTTAAAGGAAATAACCTAAGATTCAAAATTAACAAAGAGGGTACAACTCCTTTGCCTAAGAAAGTGGCTGCGATAACAAGAGCTCTCACTTCAAGGAATATCACAGAATTGAAAGGCTATCTTGGAGCAGTGAATTATTATCCCAATCATCGATAAAATTTATCCACCCTACTTGAGCCACTGCACAGTCTAATGAGGAAGGACGCAGTTTGGAAGTGGGAAGCCAGTCAACAGAAAGCCTTTGAAGAGAAAAAAAAGAAGCTATGTTCAGCACCCCTTCTGAATCATTTTGACCCGTTCATTTTAGTGCAAGTTGATGCTTCTCTCTTTGGCCTGGGAGCGGTAATGGCTCAGAGGATGGAAGATGGCAGTGAAAAGCCTGTAAGTTACATTTCTCGAACACTCTCTGATGCTGAAAGGAATTACACACAGGTTTTTTGCAGTAAAGAAATTACATTAGTATTTGTTTGGGAACACATTTACAATGTTCACTGACCATAAACCGTTGTTAGGTCTATTTGCAGAGTACAAACCCATTCCTGCTATGACGGCTGCCCGGATTCAACGCTGGGCTCTTGGCCCTGTGTGTAGAGTGTTCGCCAATAATCCGGGAGACCTGGGTTCAATCCCTGGGCGCGTAATACCAAAGACTTTAAAAAATGGTACTTGATACCTCCTTGCTTAACACTCAGCAATATAAGGCACGTATCGAGGGTAAAGTGGAGCAATCCTGGGAAAGGAGTAGCGCCCTCTCTATACCTCGGTGTAGTAGCTATTGAAAAGGGCGCCTTTTGGTTGCTTTCGACAACGGTCGCCAACTTTAATTTTATAATTACAAGTTAGAATATCGAGTTCAATGGGAATGCAGACTGTCTGAATCGTCTTCCACTGAAGGCCCAGAAAGAAGACATCTCTCAGTTCACTAATCAGGTATATATGATGAACCTTGTGGAAGCTCCAGTGAATGTGGAAGCTATGAGAGCAAAGGCAAGGAAGGATCCAAACTTGAGTCGAGTAAATTAATTCACCATGAAAGGCTGGAACAACGTCATTTGGAGAGAGGAATTAAAACCCTATTTTAGTAAGCGGGAGGAACTGATCAGTGAAGATAGCGTAATCCTGTGGGGGAGTAAGATTGTTATCCCCCTAATTTGAGAGAAAAAGTGCTGCGATGAGAAGATCGCTAAGAGGTATGAAAACTGTTAATCGTGGTGGACGCCTACTCCAAACGGATGGAAGTCTGCATAATGAAGACCATCATTGCTTCAGCCACCATCGAAATGTTTTGGGAGATTTTTGCAACCCAAGGACTACTCCTGTTTGTAGTAAGCAACAATGGCCCTTGTTTCTCCAGCGACGACTTCAAAAAGTTTTTAAAGGCCAATGGGGTTCGACACATATTTATGGCTCCCAACGATCCCTCCTTCAACGGACTGGCTGAACGCAACGTGCGAACATTCAAGGAAAGGATGAAGAGAATAGACAAAGACATGAAAACATCTCTAGTAACAAAAGTGAGTTGATTACTGTTTACCTTCAGGACAACTCCATACACGGCAACTGGAATATTTCAAGCCGAACTACTGTTCAAGAGGCAATTAAGAATAGCTTTTCATCTGCTGCAGCCAGAAAAACATAGGGGTATTGATTACGGATGTAAAATGGAGAAGAGTACAAAGATTATAATCCCCACTCCGAAATTTTGCTGTTAATGATCCAATCCTTGTGAGGAATTTTGGCTTTGGTTAACGGTGAATGGAGGGCATCATTTCGAGGCAATTGGGAAATGTAAATATTGAGGTGGAGACAGAGAGAGGGGTGACACAGAGACATTAGAACCAGATCGTTAAAAGGTCAAGGGGGCAAGAGTACCAGAGTTAGTGATTCAAGATGAAGACGAGTCGGAACTAATAAAGACCGGACAGACAGCATCTCTCCCGCGTAAATCTGAACGTATCCGTAAAACTCCAGTTGTCACCCTTGAAACATCCAACATGAAGCTAAAATTACGACCCTTGATTTGAACTGTGTGTTAGTCCCAAAGGGAAGTTTCTTTTTTATTATACATAAGATAAAAGGTGGGACAGGGTAACAAACAGTTACATAGTTTCAGCATAAAATTCATATCTGTGTGTGTGTGGTTCTGTTCGAACTAATTCATTATAATGTACATTTGTCGTTTTGGGGCACATAGGGATTATGTCCCTCACCTGTCGACGAATTCTGTTTGGCGTTTGTGGACAAAACTAGATGGTGTGGCCAAATTAGCATGTAAAAGATGCTCACGGCAAAGTCAAACTCCTTTCGCCCTTGAAATAGCCGTTTCGTATCCACGCGGACAGAGGCTTCGCGCCACTAATGACTCCCTGTTACATGGCATGTCTTAATCCAGTAATTTTTTATTAAACATTTCCGTTTTTTCTCATGAGTAGATTATTAAAGAACTTCAGCTTATACCAAAAAACTCTTCAACAGCACTTTTCTCTGATGTAAAGTAAGAAGTAAAGTTGGTGACCGAAGTCGAAAGTGACCAGAAGGCTCCTTTTTCAATAGCTACTACACCGAGGTGTAGGGGAGGGCGCTACTGCTTTCCCAGGATTGCTCCACTTTACCGTTGATACGTAACTTTTATTGCTGAGTGTTAAGCAAGGAAGTATCAAGTACCATTTTAAAAGTCTTTGGTATGACGCAACCTGGGATTAAACCCAGGTCTCACAGACGATTGGCAAACACGCTACCCACTAGACCAATGAGCAGGAGATGTATTCTTTCAGAATTTCAAGTCATTTGTTTTCCTGGGGCATCTAAAAGGCTATGAATAATGAACTTTGAACTTTATAAGTTGAATTTTAGCGTTACTCGAGAGTTGCTTGTCATAATAGTTTTAAGCTTTTAGTTTAAAGTAGTATTTAATGCATCTAGATACCGAATTGAGTAACATTTTCTTTTATTAAGAAACAAAATCATTGTAAGCATTAAAAAAAAAAAAAAATGTGATTCAGAAATACTTGCTTTTCCATAATTTCCTCACTTCAAAGAGTAATTCTCTAGTCAATAGTAATCTTCCTTCAAAACAAAGTAAAAAGAGTAGTATTGACACAATTACTTAATTCTGAATCAAGTGAATAGAAAAAAAAAAAAGAAGAGTTTTACCTCTAAAGACTGCTCTTTTATAGTAATTTACTATGCTTGATTTGTTTAGATGTGACACAAACTCACTTGTGAGGGCTTGCTATTCTAGCTTACTAACCATTAAACATCCTGAGGCTCCCTGAGCCTTTCATATTATCACAGAAGGTAGCTTTTGAAGTTTGATGCTTGCATATGGAAACTTCCATTATTTAATGGGACGGTCCATTTCTTATCTACAAAAACAAAATACTACGTATTCGAGCAGAATTCAAGTTGGTTGAAAAATATAAATAATAATATATATATAATTCGGTCAAGTTTCTTGATGCAGACCAGTGTGCCCAGCCATGAAGCAATGATTAACAAGTTAGATTCACAAACTAATCTAGCGTGTTCAGTTAATTTGAGGCGCTGTCACAACTAAACAATTATACGCACGTAGTTTCAGATGCTACCTTGGAATGCTACGAATTAAAACCTGAAAGAACAAATTTTTCACTTATATTTACCAAGTCTTGCCAAGTTCGTTATAAGGTCAAATGGGGAGAAATAGCGGTAGGAATATCATGTGCCATTCTTTAAATGGAAGAGAACTTACGATGAAAATCAGCATTCAAAAATCCTGGTTTTTACCAGAGTTAAAACATTGACCACTGGCACCAACAGGAAGTACTCAGCCGACATACGCACAAACACACGGATAATTTTTAAAGAAAGTGGATAAACCAGTACAGCTGTTTAAAGAATTTATTCAAGAAATATTCATCGTGACAAAAAAAAGTCAAAAGAAAAAATGCTTAAATTAGCAAACGCCTGTGGGCAAAGCGTTGATATAACCGGCGCCCAGATAATCGGAGTAGGTTTTAAAGGTAGTTCTCAGGGAAGTGGTAGAACTGGAAAAGATTACGTTTTTGCCCTCTGTCTGGGAGAATAAGATGTTATTTGGTGTCTGATGGAGCTTGTTAAAGATGTCAATAATATCTGATCTTCCGATATTCCTGGCAACAATGGCATGTGAAGGAACTTTGGCTAAATGACAAGTCTCGTAATCGTCAATATTAGCTGTAGAACCATCTTTGCAGAGCAGTTTGAAATTATTTTGGTTGGGGTTCGAGAGGAATGTCAGATGCTTCACGAAAGCAACATCGGCATCAGTCTGTTGGAGGCATCGGGCTGCACCATCGTATCCGTAATATAAGTTATCACTATTTCTGTTGCAATTGGGAGTGCACAATTCACACATGTTTGAATTGGGATCAGCACCAGGCACACAACTCTTTTGAAAAAACGCAGATGCTTGTCCAAGTTGATTTGTTTTGTCTGGGAAGATAACGCTCATCGGGATAAACCAACCAGCTGTCTTGTTCAGACCTGTGTGGCAGGATTTTGAACCTGAAAAAGAAAATATTGATCCTGAAGTCATGATTGCATTGTCTCACAAATGATAAGGGTTTTGGTTGCGTTTAGTCTACGTAAGGCTGCTAAGTTTGTACATCTGAGTTGGTAAAGTAAAAGTTTATTGCATCCGTCTTCACTCTTCAAAAATCACAAGTCAAAGGGATGAAGTAATTTTTAGATAAGCAATCAGTTTCCAATCAAGCATTGCTACAGTATTACCAAAAGGTATTGTTCAGATAAAAATCAAGTAGTCAGCCAAAAAAAAAGTATGATACCACCTGATGACTTGAGTCTACAAACTGCTGACTAATAACCTAGATTTGATCTCCAACAACCTTTTATCACTTTTAGTCTAATGCAAAATTTTAATATTAACGACTTCCATATTTTTATTGTGACAATATCCAACATTTTTACGTCCATTTTTATTCAGTTAAAAAAAAAAAAAAAAAATTGAAACCTGACTGTCACGAGCTTATCAATCTTTGGCGCTTTTGAAGAGAAGCTAGATCACACTGTTAAACAGAGGTTTGCGATTGAACAGGTCATTTTTATATTTTGAAAATCTCAGACTTGAAAGTTATCAAATGTAACAAAAATTTAATCTCTCTTAACCAATTTTTGAATATTGTTTGGAGATTATCGACCAGAACCCGTCCAATTTTCTACCGTATTGTCTGCGGGGCATGGCACCTTCAAAAGATATGTCCCGAGTGTGATCCAGAGGTAAAGCTCCAGTTCTGGAATACTGAGAGAGTAAAATACCCTTTCATTGCCATTACTTCCAAGTCCACCCAGACAGTGTTAACACCTGTTAGGGTCCCATCAATGGATCAAATAGATCTATTTGAAAATTATTTGTTAGGAATAGGCGTTTCCATTTTGATAAATTATCGTTAGATAGCTATATGGTTTCAAGTATTCCTATGTAAATAAGTGGTCATCATTATTGTGTATGAATTATTAGTATTAGATAGGAATACTTTCACACAGTTACATCAAGTAATTGCCTAAAGATAAAAACCGGCTGTTAAAAATATAGTTATTACAATCAAATATTTACAAAAGAATCTTATTTCGACATTAACTCCTTATGAGTTAATGTCGTTAAACAAATAAACCTATTTTCTAAATACTTCTATCAATGAAGATGAAAAATGCGATATTATATAAAACTTTAAAGGCAGTGGTATAATCCAGAACCCCGTTTTATGGAGCCGTCGAGGCAAATATCGTTCGCCCCCACCCATGCAGCTTTTGTAGAGTTTGATAAAGTTGAGATGAACTAATATTGTTAGTAACAATTTTATTACAAAGCCAACAAAAATGGCTGAAAATAATTATCACCATACTTTTATTTATACAAGACAAAAAGTCAAATTTCCGTTGACCTTAAAATATTTTCTTACGACTTAAAGATTGTGAAACACTAGTGTAAAACCTAAGAATGAAAACTTGTCACTCATTTCCAATAACATCGGAACCATTGCTGCAGATTGGTAGATGAGAAAAAATAACGAAAAAAAAAAAAAAAATGTGTATTTAGCGGCCTCTTTATTAGGAGAAAAGTTTGAAAAGATCGAGTCTTCGAACTTAAGCATGTATGAGTAGTTCCAGAAATTATCCAATTCCGGGTAGCAGCGTATTTTCTGGTACGACTAGAATGGCAAGAACCAATAAAATCTCATCTGATATGCATATAAAGTGGCTCGGCCTAAAAATTTCATACTTTGTCATCTGCAACCTTGTTCAATATTATTTTAGTTCACAAATTCAATTTTCATTTATTAAAACCATGAAAAGTAGAAATACTTGAAAATATGCCATCAAAATATATTTACAGCAATTGCTGGAATGCGTTTGCTTGATTATACTCAAAATATACTGACCTTGCAAAGTCTTCATGGTGACAGTTGAATTCCTTTTAGCAACAGCAACGGCATAGTATCCAACACCAGCTGCAGTATTGCTTGTACTCTCAGTAATGATTGGTTTCAGACCATGACATCTACAAGAAAATAAAACCATGTTAAAGAGATCGAGATTGGCAAAGGGAAATCTAAACAAACAAAAAAACAAAAAAAAAAAAACAAATTAACCTTCAACTCTTTAACATCTAATTTCACAAAAAATTATATTTGCAGAGTTGAGTTGATAGCTTGGCGCCCCATTATGGAGACTGCCGAAGAAATTGCTCCTGCCCCAGTTTCTTTTAGGTGATAGTAGTCAAAGTAAAATTGATTAACTGATTCTTAATATCAGTCTTGTCTCTCCGTTGTGATATCGATTATCATTAGATTACAAAATTCCTATGCTAATATAGAAGACGTATAGGGTCTATATGTGATATCTAAGCCTACCAATCAGATGGTCGAAGTCTTTTTTCCACGAGTTCCTCAGGAGAAAAATTATTACGCCAACATAATTAATAGGAAAATATTTGCTTAAAAACAATACCCGTTTGGTGTCGATTGTATAAGGGTAGTCAGCAAGCTAATTTCCCCAAACTATTCGCGTTGTGAGTTCGAGTCTCACGTGGCACCCAAGACTGTGATTCTATATCAAACTAAGCAAAGTGTATCCCTTATTTTTAGAATATAGGCTTTGGTTAAGAAAATGACTAATTAACTGGGAAATCCGTTTATTTGAGCCAAATCTGAAAAACCGAAATAAATCAAGTATATCGGCAAGAACTTTTGGAGCACCAAGGTGTTTGATAAGGAAAGTGACAAAAAAAAAAAAAAAAAAAGAAAAAGATGTTTGTGTTATTGCCGACTCATTCCTTAATCAGATTCCCTAAGGTCATATTTGCTATTTCATAGAACGGATACAAATGTTTTATTTAGTTAATCGTAATTTTGTAAACACTCATTGAACGTTCCAAATAATCTTTTTCATGTTTTTTTTTTTTTTTTACTGTACCAAGTGAATTAAAACTGAAATTTGAATAGTTTCTATGCGGTCTCACATAAGTGGAGCAGCCGTCTGCTTCAGCTAAATTGATTAAGTCCCGCAGGTCCTAATAAACCGAAATTAATAGAACTTTTGTGAGTTAATATCATACATTTTACCAACAAATAATCAGAGTGAAAATAAAAGCAAAAGAGATAAGTACCTAGATCTTGCGAGAGAACAGAAAAAAAAATCTATGGAATATGGTGATAGTAATACCAATGATACACTTAGGTCAATCCCAAAAATATTGATGAAGGGACTAGAAGACATGGAATAAGAGGACAAGTAGAGACCATCCAGAATACTGAAAAGAGTCCTGGAGACTTGTTATCACTCAAACCCCAGTGAGAAACCATCAGCTAACGCTGGTGTGAAAAGTCTCAAAGGATAGATAGATAGATAGATTTAACCCCCCCCCCATCGAAATGAATCGGCCAGATCTGGACTTCCAAACACTTAGGCTTTGTTTATAGCCGACTTCAATAATAGCAGTTGATCGAAGAGGACTTTGTTATATAAAATTAAAATTTGTTTTAAGTTTAAACCTTAGTTATGATAAAACCAGTAAAAATTTAAAAGAAATCAAATCTGTATCGGGTTAAAAAAGCGTAAACGGTTTTACTTACTTGCCAGCGATGTAGATGTCTCCACCATCCAGGGTTGTGATATCAGCATTGTTATTTTTGATTTTATCGACGCAATCCATTCCATCGAGGCCCTGAACGCAGTCAATGTCAGTAAATCTGTTACATTTATCCATTTCTTTGTGAGTTACGCAAAATCTCAATTGGTGTGCACCTAAATAATGGTTATGATAATTAGAAAATAAAGAAAACAGGGGAAAAGAAAGGAAAATAATTTATATGGAAGTCCACTTAAGAAGTTAGACTTTTGACATTATTTATACATATATATATATATATATATACACACACACAAATGGTCCGAGAGACTTGGGTTCACTCCCAGGTCGCATCATACCAAAGACTTTAAAAATGTTACTTGATACCTCCTTGCTTAACACTCAGCAATATAAGGTACGTATTTAGGGTAAAGTGGAGCAATCCAGGGAAAGGAGTAATGCCCTCCCCTACACCTCGGTGTAGTAGCTACTTAAAAGGGAGCCTTCTGGTCGCCCTCGACTACGGTCGCCAACTTTACTTTTATATATATATATATATATATATATATTACTCGTCGGTAAAAGAAGTTTGGACGAGTCGCAATACAATGAATTTAAAAAGTGTCTGATATGTACGTAGAGCCAATTTAAAGACCCCTCACCAACTAAAACAAAGACTCCCCTCCTAAAAAAAACAAACAAAAAAAACAACGCAAGCAAAAAAAGATATATAGCGATAAGTCTTTGGCAATTAAACAGTAAACTGAACTCCTGTAACAAAGATAAGATTTTTAAATCAGTATCGAAGACTATTCAAACTTTTGCGGCAAGAAATAACTGCGGCTTAGCAATCGGTCTCTTGTATTTCAAATATCACCGCTTTAGTGAACAAAGATCAAGGTATCACGTTTGTTTGTTTTTTTTCTTTTAATATGCGTGTTCCATAATTTATCAGGTCGAAAGAGTGCAATGCTCAGTAATTCCCCTTCATGGCATTTTTCAGTAAAAAAAAAAAAAAAAGGAACTATGCGCTCATGTTCTCTCTGGGTAATTTTCAACAGGTTGTACAGGAATCTATGGTACTAGGATCAAGGAACGATCTTTGACCTTTACTTATATTCGAACACTTACGATGGATTTTTTTTTTGCAAAGAGGGGTCTCATTGGGTGCTCTATTCATTAGGTCTTGTACCACATCGAAGCAAAGAGCTTAGTAAATTACTACTACAAGAATTAGGGGTTTTTACGCGGACGTTACTCAGTTGTGGGAAGATGTAGATGCATGCCTTTCCCAAAAATATTACTATGAAATAAATGCTTCCCGTCTTCGAGTTTAAACTAATTTCGCCAATACTCAGCGGCGGCCCCTTGCAAGTTTTTGGTTTTGCCTTCAGAAGAACGCAATATGCTTTCCGCACAGGTGCGCCTTGGTTGGTACTATAAAGAGTTTCGTCATGCTCGCTTGATCTCAAGACAGTACATACTTTGCAGGGCCGAGATCATAGTCTGGCAACTAAGGCGTCCCAATAAAGGAATGCCAACGGTACCAAGGATTTTTTGCTCTGGCCGCACAAGGATCCCCGCTTTAACATGATCTTATGCCATATTCCGACTTAGCGGGAAGTCAGTTAAATACTCATTTCACCAATTCCCTTCTCCGTGCTGTCAGTTATTAGCCCTTATACTTCCAGTTCTTCCACTTTTGTAAAAACCCACGTTAAAAATAATATTGTCATATTTTGATTTAAGTGGGTATTAAAAATAAATCCCGGGAGCTCCACCTTGTACATCCATACTGCTCTAAAGAATTTTATCGACACAAGTGTGGCCTTCTTTCTGTTTAAGCTAAGTTTATTTCTTTGTATATTACAAAGAAGGCACAAGGCCTTAAGGTTTTTTGGGGGAGGGAAAAGGGAGCGGTCATGCTTTAACTAAGAAATCTAAGGGAACCTAGCTAGCCACATTCGCCGACCCATTCAGCAGTACAATATATAACCATTCATTTAAGCTAAGCTTCGTTAATATTGATATACAAGTATTTAATTGCGTTGTTGAGAGAATCCTTTTTAAATACTCCTCACTACTATATTTTTTGTTTGGATTCTGTGCAGCCTTCATGTTAGGATGACAGTGTTGTATCTGTTCTTTCTAATCAATGTTCTTGTCTTTTACAGTACGTGGCAAAACTCGAGGCCAAGAGTAATCTAAACTAACGGCAGCATATCCCCAGATCTTTGACGCAATTCTATAGTAATTTACGAAGCTCTTTGCTTCGATGTGGCACAAAGCCGAATGAATGGGGCACCCAATGAGACTCGAACTCACTCGTGTAGGTTTGCTCGTCAAGCTTGCTAACCGTTACACCACCAAAGGTGCCCTTGACGCAATTCTATATGTGCGAGACCCCAGTGATAATCTATAAATGAGAGATAGTCAAACTAGTCCAGTTTTAAATTTGTTGAAATTACTGACGAACATCATGCAGGAATAAATATAGGTAATTGTGGTTTTCCGAAAGAAACACACACACTACAAAATCGGGCAATGGAAATTAAAACCATTACTGCACACAAACAAGAAATATTCAAAGGCTGAATGTCGCGTCAAATACGCGAACTCGAAAATTATAAAAGAACATTACTGTGTAGAACTATAGGATTTAAGAAATGTAATCAAATCATACTAAATTATTTTTTTTGGGGGGGGGAGGAAGGAAGAAAAAAAGCTTTTTGAAAACAAAAGTCGTTGCATTTTTTTCTATTTTCGGTACTGCCTTTTCTTAAAGCGGAAATCTTCGTGAAAAATTTGCGAACATTTTGATCCGATTCTTTCAAATTTAGGATTTAAAGTAAAAAAAAATAAATAAATAAAAAATAAAATAAAAAGATGCACTGACTTTTGCATTGTTTGCGCCATTACATGCTTTAATAAGTAGTTTGAAATGAAAAGCCAAGCTAAATTTGGATAATTGTTATTGACTCATTTCTTAAAGCAGCTATTCTAAAATAATTAAATACACGAATAACGGGAGTATGGTTGAATTCTTAAATAGATTATTTTTGAATAAAGGAAAAAACCTTTAAAAGGCAACTAGTCATTAGCTTTAAGTCAGATGCATATATAACATTTATATTTGAACTTTGCTTGTAAATTTAAACAAAAATATGGAATTAATTGTACAGGTTTTGAATTTCATTCCTCTGAAAGGAAGCCCTTTAAAATATGCGTGACATACATTATTGATTTAACAGTCTGAATTTGCTAATATCTAAAATATAATATTGTCAACTGTTTCTTTCAGGTCAATTAAAAATTTGACCAACTAAGTTTTGTCAGTTGAACCCCCACTTGGTTTTGTGAATGAAACACCCTTCTCCCTTAAAGCAGTTGAAGGAGAATGTTTAATTGTAAGCCATGGTATTTTCGGGAAAATACAGGGTATTTGGATGCAAGTCGGAATTAATTTATTCTATCAATAAAGAGAAAGAGGATATTGTTCACTTAAACGTGAATACGTTAAATTTCAAACACATTATCCTCAAATAATTCATGCTACATAAATTATTAACAATCATGCGGAAAACTGATCCCTGAATAAATAAAACAAGAATTCTTCCCAGCGGTTGCCTTGTTGGTACTATTATATGGCTGCATTGTCTAACCTTCAAGAAAATGCGTGTAAAAAAAATGTTGCGTGCTGTTTCGAATATATCCTAGAAGTATTACCCCTCAAAAACAACAGTTGTTGAGTCACTTACCCCTACCCCTCTCACAAACCATCCAAATAAGATGGTTATGTAATTAAGGGATGTTTTTATTTTAATCATTTTTCATTAATTATATTTTATAATTCAGTTTGGTTGGGCTTTGAACTATTCAGCTCTTAGTTCAGGTGCATAACATTGGGTACAGTTAACGCTCGCAAAGAAGGATATGACAATCACAATTATTATAATAACCCCAGATAGAAAATGTGGCTGGAGTGTGAATGACGTCATGCCCGGAAGAGATGGTCCTGAGAATTTGAAAATTTTGATATCATTATGGTATGCAACAAGATATCTTGGCACTGCTGGAGAAGTGGGAACAAACTCGAAAGTGATGTTCTATGGACTCCTGCACATAGACACACCGGTGTTGGCCGATCAGAAAAAAAAAACTGTGTGGTTGCTGACGAGAGAACTTGTCAGGATGGGTGGCGAGAAGGAGTCAAGGAAATCCGTGCTATCAGCACAATTTAATGATGAGGATTTGTAACCAGGAAAAACCCGCTCCAGATCATTCATAAGCAAGGGAAGAATGATGGCTTTGAACTTTTTGTTTACCATTGGTTCAAATGTGCATCGCTTTTAAACATCTTTCAACCAAAAATTTTCTAGGATATGGAGATATTAATGTTCAGTGATCCCTGAAAGGGATCACTAACATCGTCCTCGCGAAACCTATATCGGGAGAGGATTTCTTTACTAGTTTTTCTTTAAACTTATTTGCATTGATTTTTCAGCTGCATGGTTAACTGGAAATAAAGTACAAGCGTCAAATATTCACTATTCTTTTTGATTTTCATCGATACTGCTTGCTTAAATGGTCGAAGATTGCAAAAAACGACCTGTGCGTTGTAATTAAAAAAAGAAAAAAGCAGCGTTCATTATGGAATGAAGGAAAAATTGGTTTTAAAAAAATTGGATAAGAAATTAGAATTATTCAATTGATGTTATCAACAATGAGTTATACTAAAATTCTTTTTTAAACGGAAAAATCCCCATGGCGTTGTGGCTAACTTGCTATACATCAAAGTAAACATTTTCGAAATCCAGTCGTGTTATGTTCATTTTCGAATTAATACTCTGGAGAAAAGTATGAACTCCCTTATCTCCCACAGTTATAGGTTAAATAGTACCGCTACAAGGGTAGCTTTGACATGCCATTAAACAAAGAAACCAAACATGTTCATAGTAATATCATAGATTTATTTATTTTATATAAAGTGTTGGTCATTAATAGCAGCAATAATTCTGTTTAATATTTTTGGTCATCATTTAATTTTGCAACTCACTAATCAAGACGAAATAAAAGAAAACGATTGATTTCCAGTGGCACATCAACTGTGAGAATAAATGAAGTTTAAATTATCCCGAAGGAGCCCCAAAAGTAATTTTACTTCATTTGCTTAAAATGCTTGGGTTTACTGTAGAAGAAAAGTAGTTTTTCTCTTTTTTAAATATATATATATATTGATATTGTGCAGTTTAATACAAAAAAAATAAAAAAATAAAAAAGAAAAGGTAGACTAAAATAGATAGTTTCAACCTTCCCGTAAAAATCTCAAGATTGACACTCCCCACTCCGCAATAAAAATATGTAGGCCCAGCATTACCGATTCCGCAGAGTCAAAGGAATCGGAAATTCAAAACCCCGTAACAAATGTATTCTTTCATTCTTTTAGGGCGCAACTAAGCTAAATAAATAATTTTCAGAGTTAAAAAGGAAAGAGTACCAAACTATTTCATCAATAGGCACTCGTTTGGTTTCTTTGTTTAATGGTGTGTCAACCTTCATGGAGTATTTAATACCAAAGCTATCCTCGTAGTTCTGGTAATATTTAACCTATAGCTTGTAAAGAGATAAAGAAGTTCATACCTTTCTCGAAAGTGAACGCAATAGTACGACTGGAGTTCGAACTCACTATGATGTTGCCGTCCACTACATTAGACACTTCTCAGAAGGTACTGGTCATTGCGTTCTGGTCCCTTAGTAGTGTTTTGTTTAAATTTAAAATATTTCTGGTTTGGGTTTGTGTTCAAACAACGAAGAGCTGGTGAAAAAAAATAAAAAAAAATAAATAAAAAATAAATTGAAAATTACTTACATGTTAGGCCCAAAATGGCTACAAACACGATAAATGATGATGACAAGAGTCCCATGTCTTGTTTTTTTACTTCGTTGTGAGTCTCTGTAGCAGAAGATTATTCGATACTGGTGACTTCGGAAAGCTCAGTGCTGTGTTTTCAGATGAAAAAGGTGCCATTATATAGACCCGTTGTTTACGGATGTACCGGTTAGTGGTATTTTCCACAAGTTCATAATGATGGATTTAGGCAGGCGGGAATTTACGCAAGGAGTAGAAGGAGGTGTTAGAGGAGTGGTTAAGAAAAGCCGTGTTGACAGGCTTGTCAAACGGTTTTTTTAAATAAATAAATAAATAAACGAATAAAAGAACAGCGGTAAACCAACGACTAAACAAAAACACAAAAAGTTCATCTATTCCTTTGAATTATTTTTATTGTTTGATTTTTTTCTTTATATGTTTTTTTTTTTCTTTATATGGTTTTCTGTTTCTTTTCAGTGACCTTTATTTGTTGCATTTTCTTAAGTGTTTGTTGGATGCTATTGGTTGTTTTGGCTGGAAACGTCATTAAAAATCTCGACGTATTAAGTTACATTAAATATTAATCACAGAATACACTAGCGTGGCACATTTTCTTTCTTTCATCCTTTCTTTCTTTTTTAGCAATCATATTAGATCTTGGTTGATATTAGATTTCAGATGTCGCTTTGGGTTTTTCCTATCATATTTTTAAAGATGCAAGTATGTGCGTTTCTATGTATGTTTATATGGTGTAGCCCCAAAAAGAAATGTACCTATAATTATAAAAATAATGTTGATATTACCTGAACAAAAATTAAATCAATATATTCGTAAAAATAAGTAATTATGACAACATTCACAATAATAGTAAGTTGGTGATCGTTGTTGTGGGTGACCAGAAGGCTCCCTTTTCAATAGCTACTACACCGAGGTGTCGGGGAGGGTGCTACTCCTTTCCCTGGATTGCTCCACTTTACCCTTGATACGTACCTTACTTTGCCGAGTGTTAAGCAAGGAGGTATCAAGTACAATTTTTAAAGTCTTTGGTATGACGCAACCTGGGATTGAACTTGGTCTCCCGAACCATTGGTGAACACTTTACCCACTAACCCAATGAGCCGGTTCACAATAAAAAAAGTGTCATCAAAATATCGTTAATGAATGATGCAACAAAAAAGAAGTTGAATTTAATTGTTATGATATTAATAAAAATACTAGAAATATCGATGAGAAATTGTGCAATTAAAATGAAGTTAAATTTGACTGTTATATCAACAATCCCAACAGTAATTTTTTGTTTGATTTTTTAAAATTCAAAATGAAACAAAGTTCTCTGGGAGGGTGAGTCCTCGTGGTGTAATGGTTAAAACGTTGGACAGCGAAATTAAAGAAATTTGGAGAGAAATTAGCGGCGGTAAATGTTTGTTTGTTTTTGGGCGATATGAATGTTTTGTTATTATTAGCGAGGAAAGGTTGTAACGTGTGTGTGTGTGTGTGTGTGTGTTTGGTTACTTCCTCGCTAAGTTTTAAAAGTAAATAAAGGTATGTAAAGGAGAGAAGTTCCAAGATATCGAAGTCGAAATGTTTTTAAGAATAGTTTTTATTTGCAGCATGGAATATTTAGTTTGTGTTTGTGCTGCAAGCCTCGGAGGAGAGGAAATAAGTAAGGAGACGAAATGGAGATCTGATAGAGTTGAGAAAGCAGCGCGTATCGTTGGACGTGCGAGGGATTGTGTTCGCCGTAGTTTAGCGAAAGCCATGTTTGCCGTTGGAGGAAATGAACTTTGGAGTCATCGTGAGTTTTGTGCGTCTGGTGGTTTTGAGGAGAGGCGTGCGTGTCTCCATTAATGTCGCCCAGAGGTGAAATGAGAGCTTGGTACCGGGAGCGGGATTAGGCATTGCATCGACATAGTCAATTTTGGGGGTGACATAAAGTTGTTCCTGTGTGTGGCGTATTGAATATATCTAATTGATATTCTACTGGGTTTCCTTGGTCTAAGAGAAAATAGACGCAAGGAATCCATAAATTAGATAGGTTCTCTCATGTGTCCATGCTGCTGCTGCTATTGAAGAACCGCCAGTGAGACGTCTGCACTGGACGGCGTTGTTCAGCCAAAGAGAGTGTGTTTGGCAGCTTACCCAATTTCCGCTGCCCGGAAAGGATATACGGGTTGAATAGGATAAGTCATCCTGATCGGGTGAAATTATGCGTCGAATTAAATTACGTGCCAAACTAAAATTCCTTCTGCTACAAGAATAAACTTTGATATAAAGGAATGACACTAAATTTAGTATTTAACTGTGTAATGTGTGGGGTTTGAAGGCTTTGAAGGTCAGGGGCTAAGGGCAAGGCTGTGTTGCCGTAGATATCTGACTCCATATTTTGGTTATATTATTTTACCCCACTGTGACTGGCCGGCGCAATGCCTGGCCTAAAGAAAGTCCCAAGAGAAATATACAAAAAGAAAAGATAGAAATAGATAAGAGACGATAACATTTCTTCTATACTTTCCTTTATTTACTGGGTGAAGGGACTAACCGATGCTACGTCCCAAGACGTAGGCGTGGTGCCCAAAACACCAGACAGCAAAATGGTGTTGTTGGTTCGACAGACACTGCCTGAAAGAGAAAGATAATATCGTCTCCTTTTTCAAGAGGAATGCCTTTTTTCTTTTACGCATGCGTCATCTCCTTTTCCGTTAGAGACCTCTGGGAGTTTCTTCAAATTTAATAGTTTTCTTTTTATCTATTTATTTATCTTTTTTAAATTTAATTTTTTATTTATTTATTCGTTCCCTACAAATACTCTTAGCGGGCTTTTGTGTGCAATATTAAACGATATGTTCAAACAGTAAGTCCCGCAGCTTTCTGGTGTAACAGAAAGAAACTTGAATTTTTGTTTGGCGCGTAATTTAATTTGACCGTTAGAATCGCCGAACATTTTCACCCAATCAGGATGACTTGTCCTATTCAGCCCGAACCATATTTCATAGCAGCACCAAAAATTGAAGAAAGCCCGTGAATCTCTCTCTCGCTCAGAAATCCCCAACGAGAACGGACGTCTTAACGCCTGTTCTTGAATAGCAGCAGCACCATTATACACTATGAGGAGAGCCATCTAGTTTACGTACCCTCTTGACTCTATTCTTCTAGACCAAGAGATCCTAGTTAGAAACAAATTAGATGATACACTCTAACAACTTCCTACCTTCTTTCCTTACTACGAGACCTCGCAGCATACCAGTGTAAACCCCTTTACTTCATGCTGCTATTAAAACCTTCATTTAAAACCTAACGACGTCTTCGTTCTTCTCCACCACCTTTATTTTCCATCAACATTTAGCGAGGGGATAACTACCAACGAAATATCAACGCAACCAACGAAATACCAATGCAACCAACGAAATACCAACGCAACCAACGTAAAACCAACTTAAACCTTAAACCTAAAAACCCAATAATAATAATAATAATGATAATAATAATAATGATAATAACAATGTTATCCCCATCGCTATACTAGTTCGGATACTGATTCGAAAAGATAACATAGACTATAAAGTTTAAATTTCTCTTCCGACCTATTATTAGCCAAACCCCTTAAAACGTCAAAGTGTTTTGCCCCAACTACTGGTGAGAAAAGGGCTCTTTTCTGACTTTCATCCTCTATATTGTTTAAAGAAAATTTGAAAGAGATAAAATTTGCAGTCTAAAAGTAATTTAAAGGGAATAAAATTTACAATATAGAAAAATGTAAAGGGTAAAAATTCAATATAAAGGAATTTAGAGTAAAATTCAATATGAAGAGAGTGACACGAAAGCAAGATTTAGTATTTAACTGGGTATTATTTGGCGGGGGGGGGGCTTTAGCGTGTAATTTTAAACAGTAAGTTCCGCAGCTTTCTAATTCGGATACTGATTCAAAAAGATAACACAGACAATAAAGTTTTTAAAAAGGAATTTTATACAAAAGAAACTAGAAGGAAAGTGATAGAAAAGATGAAGTGTTGCACATTTAAGTGTGATTTACAGGAACTGATCTGAGAGAGTGTCTGGGAAAAAAAAAAACTTCTTTCAATTTGAGTATTTTTCTTTCTTTTCAGTTTTGTCGAAATGTTTCAGTTTTCATTTAATTTCGAGTCTTCAGTAAAGTCTTTTTCAGCAGAATTCTCGGTTGAATTTTCTTTCAGTTGTTTAACTTGATAGAATTTCATTAGTCGACTTTTGTTTAATTTTAGATTTATTTCTTGGGAAGCTTCTTGCCAGTTGAAATATTTATCGGCTGTTCAAGAAGCGAGTGACGAAACCCTTCTGCTGGCTATTTTTTTCCTACCTTTACAGTTTGGTCCCCGAATTCGTACTGAGGGTCCCAATAGAAGTTCTCGAAAAATAGTGGGAGGTAGCTTTTTGCTGCCGTATAGATTGGGATTACTCCTTTTCCACTCTGGCCAAATCAAGTTCTGCACATGGACGGTTTGATTTTTTCTTAGAAATAAATTTTCATAGAATCGTAGTCAGTGAGCTCGAACTCCAGTCACGCTGTTACACTCAACTGCAGACAATTATCTTTGGGAAAAGTATAAACCCCCTTATCCTCCCAGCTATGGGTTAATTTAGCAATTGAAAAGGAGCCTCCTGGTCGCTCTCGACTCCAGTCGCCAACTTTACTTACTTATTCTTCAAGAAGGATGGCTTTGGCATTAAATAGCCTATGAAGGGTGATATGCCATTAAACAAAGAAACCAAACAAAGTTCGTTAAATTATTTAAACCAGTATCTTCATCTCAGCATCATATAGCGATACACCCAAGTGAATGCTGCATCGGAATCACCTTCCTAATTAAGGTTGATTTGTTTTATGGCATATCAACTTTCTTGGGCTATTAAATGCTAAAACCGTCCTTGTAAAAAACAGCAGTGATACTATTTAACCCATAATTGGGAGGATAAGGGATAATCGACTGGGCTACATAAAACAGGTCCTTCTCAAATGGAATGTCATCCTCAGTTCTCTTTTAATACTCACCAAGTATTGGCCTGTAATTGCTTTATCATAATCTCCACCAGCAATTTACCAAGTCTGATACAAAGCTAAATTTTTGGAGTACTCATTAATGATTAAAGAAGCAATGAATAGTTTGAGAGACAGACTGTAATCTATACGCTACTGTGATTACTGATACGCTAGCCAAAAATCACTTTCTTGCATTGTAGAGTCACGAATTATTACTTGTGGGTGCTCCATGTGCCTAAATTATTTTAGTTCGATAAATATTTTCCGGTCATAAACCTCAACTTAATTTTCCCGCTGCGATATTGATGGTTATACGAGAATTGAATGAAATAATAATCATAACCAGATCTGATTTTATTCAACAAGAAGAAAAGTACTTGAAATCTTGTAGATTTTGTTGTTAAATCAGACCAATGAGAAAAATAAACGAAAGCGAAAAACTGGGTAAAATATCTGGATCTTGCCAGAGAGCTGAAAAATTTGTGAAACATGAAGGTGACGGGGATACCAATCGTAGAACCTTAGAACAGTCCCTAAGAACCTGAAAAAGAGACTGAGTGAACAGGATATTAGGGAAAGAATTGAGACCATCCAGATGACAGTTAAAATCAGCTTGGATACTAAGAAGAATCCCAGAAATCTAAGAAGAATTGCAGTCACTTAGACTCCAGTAAGAATACACCACTTAGAGCTGGTGTGGAAAGCTCACAAGAAGTTAGAAAAAAAATTTTAAAAGCAGGATTAAAGTAAAAACTGAGTCTGGCTCCATCATTCATATTGAATATCATTCTCTCCAGCCGCAACCAAATAAGTGACTTTTACAAAATTTTATGAGCTGCAGAATTTTAAAAAGCTCAAACAAAGAATGAATTTCCCTGGTGCACTCTGTGGGGTGATGTGTGTAAACGTAAAGAGGCGGTATAGATAATGGTTGTAAAACGGCGTGAACAAAATGAACATTAAAAACAAGGCGAACGAACAAAAACAAATTTATATTCTATAATATCAAAACTTACATTAATACATGAAAACATAACTAACTCTAACGTACTGATAGTGTGTATATATGTGTGAGCTCGTGTGTGTATGTGTGCGTGTGTGTGTGTGTAACACAACTAAACTACAAAAAGAAGTGTAAAATTAAAATGTCCTTTTTTCTATGATTAGAAACCGGTAGTTTTTTAAAGACAGGAAAGCGTCTCATAGTTCTTGTACAATAATGTCTGCGAGGCATGGTGTTGCTGATACGGGTGAATTTCGTCAAAAAGAGAGTTGCAGCTACGAAGAAAATTCGTAAAAGAGTGTTGCCGCTACGACGAAAATTCGTAAAAGAGGTCGAATGTGTTTTAAGACAGCGTATTTATAGAAAAAATCGTCTTATCAGTGGCTCAAGACGCAGGACTTGAATTTTCGCGCGCCGACGTAGTTGTAAGCATATCACGTGGTCCTCCTGGCCAATGATTTCCCGAGACTGAACATTGAGCGTCTGCCATCTTTGTGGGAACAAGTGGCATACCGCCCAAATTAAATTATAGGAGTGTAAAGTCCTATAACTCTAAATTTGCACTATTCTCAGTAACACTTTCAATTTGCTGAGTAAAACACTATTGAAAGCCGTTAAGTCTTTTTGAGATTGGCTAAAAATGTAAATAAATAGACAAAATAAAAATGAAACACATAGTGTTTTTATTTTATTCTATTCATACGTTCTAGTAAAGACAGCAATTGCTTGGCTAAGTGCGTTTTATAGGCGGTCCAACGATTGTCTGAAGAGTAACTTGAATTAAGGAAGAATATGGAGAAAATAGTACTGATATCAAATATCATTAGAGGTAGTAATTTGCTAAGCCTTTTGTTTAGATGTGGCACAAGGCCATATGAGTGGGGCACTCAATGAGACTCGAACTCACTTGTGAAGGTTTGTTACTCTAGCTTGCTAACCATTACACCACTCGAATAGAGGTAGTAATTTACGAATGCTTTGATATGGCACAAGACCGAATGAATGGGGCACTCACTCGTGTAGGTTCTCTAGTCTAGCTTGCTAATCATTACACCACCAAAGGTGCCCACCCGACAAAAAGTACATACACATCAGTATAGGATCAAAACTAATATTTTCAACCGGATGAAAAAAGTAATGAGTTTGCTTAAATCATTTAGATGGAATCGCCCCCCCACCAAAAAAAAAAACAAACAAACCCGAGACAAAGCATCAACATGAACAAACAGACCAAAAGCAGAAAGTACGAAAAAAATCAAAGCTCTCTCTTTACCAGACGTCGAGTAATGAGTGAACGTTCGATCACCTCGAAATATCAATAACTTCACAGCCATAAAGATGTTCAAGAAACTTTTTCAGGGTTCATGCTCAATTGTAAATGGTAAAACATTTTTGACAAATGAAAAGATGTTCAAGAAACTAAACAGCCAAAACTTGCAAGTATATATATATATATATATATATATATATCGTAAAAAGTGTCTTGGTTTCGTTATCTTCACTCTTTATCTGAAGATAAACACACACACACACACACACACACACACACACACACACACACACACACACACACACACACATATATATATATGTAGGTATATATATAGGAAATATGTAAGAATTAATAAAACATAGCAGTACAAATTTAATAAATTTTATTTCTTTAACTTGAGTGAAAGTTTTGTTGAAAAATGAATGTTATATCGTTTCTTTTCTTAATTAGAAAATGTAACATTTCTTCGTGCGCAAATATGCCTCAATGTTTGCATTAAATAGAAAATATATAAGGAAAACATGAGATCAGTGAAAAAAAATTGTGATCTAAATAAACAAATACCTAGTGAATACCAAAAATATTTTCATTTATGCACGTCAAAAGAATATTTGTGAAAAACTGATCACCGGAAAACACCAATTCACCAAATCTTTGGTATAAATTTACAAAGCCCTCGTAGTCCTATAACTTTCTCTAACCTTTCTTAACCGTTTTCATCTTTTCCTTTTTTAATCGCTTGATATGTTAAAAGTACTGTCGAAATATGATGACTCCACGCATTGAAATTTACGTAAAGATGTTAATTTCTCGTGTAGGCAGAGATATATCTACTTTCCTGGTCACAATTATGCGCTCCCATAAAATTTGAGTATATAATTATCTGCCGAGTGAAAAGAAAAGAAATTATCAAGTGGAACAGTTTTGATCTATTAATAACTCCGGTTGATAAAGAACAGCAAATGATAAAATAAGTTTTTATAAATTTGGTTATTTTCAGTTTATTTCTAAAGATATAACAAGAAATGAGAGTCTGTGGAGATTAATAGGAAGAAAAATAATAAAATAAAATATAATAAAAAAGTAGCAGTTCCTGGAAGCCCTCTAACAGGAAGCGAAATCCGTGCATGCCTGTAAGATAGACATACTATCGCCAAGGAGAAACCCGTAGAACTGAAAGAACCCTCGTTCACTCAGCTGCTACCAGCGAACACATGTGCTGATTAAGTCTTGTGGCCTGATACTCAGTCATGTCTGCTGCTAGCCAGCCGACACAGCTGAAATATATCTTACAAAAAACGCCCACTGGACATAACCATCGATCTTGAACTCACCACCACCGAAAATGACAAATATATTCCAACGCCTTTTCAGGAAAACGTGACATGTTTCTACTGGTTAATAAAAACTCTCCTCGTCACTGAATAGTTATTAAACCCCTAAAATAAAGTTATCTTCGTCTCTTTCTTCCGTGATTCTTTTGTAGCATTCTATAGACAAAGAAGAAGCAAAAACATCGGATCAGATACTTAAACCCAACAATGATGGTTTCGGTTTCTTTGTTTTATGGCATATCAACCTTTGTAGGTCATTTAATGCCAAATCCACCCTTTTAGAAGAACAGCAGTGTCGCTATTTAACCCATAGCTGGGAGGATAAGTGCCTTCATACCTTTCCCAAGGGTATTTGTCCTAAAGTGAACGTAATAGCACGACTGGAATTCGAACTCGCTTACTACGATTCCGCAGTTCATCGCTTCAACCATTACACCACGAGGACACTCCCCAACATTGACGGACTATGAATTTATGAATAGAAAATAATAACAACCAAACCTTTTTTATTTCCCATATGTCAAAATGGTAACCAGGACTATATAAAAAAGTAGAAATAATTTGGTTAATTCTAATATTTGTTTCATTTGGCGATTTAAATCGTAACAACTATTCTTGTCGAAATAACTAGCAACCAGAAACGCGTCTAAGATTTCTCAAGCATTTATAATATTTTCAGCGCTGTCGGCTGGGGCTGTAGAATACACTGGCAGCATCTCAACAGAGAGGTAAAACCACCACTAATGGAACTTTAAGGAATGTTGTGTAACCCTTCATTGCTATCACTCCCAGGTTCTCTTTGGTCCGGAGTGGTAGCACCTGATAGGGTCCTATATATGGGTCAAAGAGAACTGCTTGATATTTAAACTGCGGAAACAAATGACCTATGATAAATTGAATTGTTGAAATAGAACTGTTTGGTCATTTAACTGTGTGTAAATAAATGAATGATGTTTAATTGAATTAGTTATACATAGCAAAACTTGGGACCATTCAACTTTGACTTATGCTAAATGGAATTGTTTGAAATAGAATTGTTTGATCATTTAACTGTGTGTATCTACAAAATGTGTTTACACATTATATATGCAATATATTTATAAAAACAGGATTTGGTATTAAATAACCAACAATAGTTGATATGCCATAAAACCAAACCAAAACAAATTATACATATTTAATATATATGTATATATGAAGAGGATTTGGTATTAAATAACCTACAATGTTTGATATGCCATAAAACCAAACCAAACCATCATAATGTTTTTAAAATGATTATTAATAGCAGAGAGAGAGAGAGAGAGAGAGAGAGAGAGAGAGAGAGAGTTTTGACCGAGACTTGAACTTACAAATTTTAATTGCTCTATAATTTCTAAGAAACTTTTTACGTACTTAAGCGATGAGAGAATTAAAGAAAAGCAAGCTAGCGAATAATTGCGTATCTAGAAAAATGATATCAGCTAAAAACGACTGCAAAAAAAAAAAAAAAAAAAAAGAAAAGAAAATGCTGATCAAACTGGCGAAACTGGTTTCCAGCTTCATTTCAACGTGACAACTACACAAAGATGAAAGCAAACGTTTCTTTACATTTGATCAGAAAAAAATAGAAGCTGTGTGAAAAGTTTTAAAGTTAAAAACATTTTGATCGAAGAAGTGAAACGGACACATACAATTTTTAGTTCCCACTTTGCTTTACATTTTAAAACAGGAAAAAATATAACGATAAGAAATATAAAAAAATAAAGCAAATAAAATACAATAGAATAAATTATTTTGAGATTTTATTTTTAAAAAAGCAAATGAGACGACCCGTGAACTCAAAGTATTCTTCGTGACAACAATCCATGATGATGTGAAGCTTCTATTTAGGAAGAGATTCTATTTAGGACTTCAAAGTTGTATATGTTATATCGATAATCTGGATAACTAAAAAATGATGTTCAGCGGAAACGCATATGCAGTAAAATTATCATTTAGATGCAAATTGGACAGGAAATTTCTATATTACCAAAGAGCTTTTAAAGTATAGTACTCTAATTAAATCTCTTTGGTGTGTCGTTATGCTACGCGACAGTAGCATACAAACATGATAATTTTAGTAATAGTTTGCTAGCTAGATAGTTCATAAGGTTTATTCAAAAGGTTCCAAAATTTTCTTGTTTTATCTTTTATTCATATACATTCAGAGTATAATTGTCCAATTATCAAAGTTTTTGCTTGGCTTTCTATGGCTTTACCCCATATTTCACCTAAATTTTGTTTTCCTTGATAAATTCTTCGATTAATTTTTCGTCATCAACTCGCTAGAATTGCTAACTCGATACAGCATGTTATAGAAAGTTGAACAAGAGAGAGTGAAGATTATACTTCCTGTGGAAGTATCCCATATTCAGAATTTTCCATTGCGCTTGTAAAAAACCCACTAAAATTGTCTGATAGTTCAAGAGATGTTTGTGCGATTTGGGGAGTTTGTATTAACCTAAAATGTCCCTGTAACAAATTAAACATTTATAAAACAAAACAATTTTATTAATTTTCAGTTACTCATTAAGTTAAATAAATAAATGAATGAATAAACTGTCACGTGGTGCCCCACTGAGAAGGTAGAAATAAGATTACTACTATTCCCCGTGCGTGAATTAACAGTGGCAAGCCATCAGAGAATGACTGTTAAGACATGAAAGAATGTAGGTCAATCCCAAAGTAACAAACCCAGGTCAGAATGGAAAAACAGATGTTTGTACTTGGTGACATGATGGATAAAGAATGGGATACGGGGTGACATATAGTAGCCCTAACGGATCGCCTGGCCAAGGGGGAGGAAGAGAGAAGCCAAGTGATTGGCTGAGACCCTAAAACGGAAGTGGGGACCCCTTCCCGTCAGCGGAAATAGATAATAAGAAAGTTAGTTGTTGGACAGGGTTCATGGCGGACAGAACTAAAGCCAAGAACTCCGGGTAAAAGAAGAGCCCACAAAAGAAGAAAGATTCTCCACAGGAACCCATCTAAATAAGATAAGTAACTTTGGGACTGTTTCTCCTTATACCCAATTTTATATACCCCCCTCTCTCTCTCAATTTGAAGAAAGACTGAAAACGAAAGAAAAGAAAAGAAGAAAGACAATTGTGTTCACGCACTATTCATTTATAATATATTTGATATGTTGAAGGTGTATATCAGTGAAAGTAAAAAGGATTGATATATTTTAATGTTCCCACGTGGTCGAAGTTGTTATTTGTAGTATCTGCTACGAATTTGTTATGTCATGTTTCTTTTTCAGCTTCTATTCGCCTTATGATATGCTCGCTTAAAATTGTCCTATAAATTCCTTTAAATTCTTATACGGGGAACCGGAGTTGCCGACAGCTACAATATAATATTATTACGTCTAAACCAAGAGGTCCATATCTTCCATTGTTCTAGGGGAGGAAGACTAGCGGCCTTGGTGGGTGTGTGTATAGTGTGAAATTTGGAACCCCTTGCCAGCGGCGGTCAGTCTAGCCATAAATTAATCCCCCACATAATATGCCAGTTCTTATATGGCTGAGAAAAAACTCTGAACGAGGACTCATTCTACAAGGGATCAAGTGCCAGTCTGCCCCGTCTTCACACGTGCGAAAATAAAGTCCCGTTTTGGGATTTTAGTCAATTTGCCGTCACAAAACAAATAAATAAATAATTTGATTATTATAGCAATTATATTAGTCTAATCATATCTTGATCCGAGCAATGCATTGGATTCTTATTTGATGCCCAATAAATGTGTTCTCTGTTCCAAAGCTAGCACTGTTCCACAGAAGTATCTGTTAAGTTATCTGCTCTTGCCAGCACGATTAATATTTTGAACAACCGATGGGAGGCAAAACAGATACTATGGTAACACATCAAGAAAGAAAAAAAAGCGCGAATTTTGTTCTTTTTCGATTCGACATTCAGTAAAGAAGACGTGAGTTTCGTCAGTCGGTGGATGTCCCGCTTTGAATATATGGAAGTTTTTTTTGCTATTTGCTCATCTAGCATACTGTTTTGTGTCCTTGACGCACGACACAAACCGAAACAGTGCAGAAAGAACGGGCTCATTGGATGCAAGACCGAAAGCTTTCAGATACATACTTATTTCAAACATAACAAAAGGAAAATTGCTAAATGAGTGATGAATAGTGTTTTATTTCCATTGCAAACACGATTTCACACACACAAATCTTTCCATTTTTTTATCTTCGTTATTGTTTAATTTACACATCAGTAAAAGTGTAAAATCTCAAAAATTGTCTTGGAATTAATTGCTGGGGGGAATCTGATCTCAACCTCTTCAGTCTCGAACATTGTTTCTCAACCTGTGTTCTCCGGAGCCCTTGGGTTTCATCAAGAAATCGCAAGGGGTTTCGTGTGGAACAGTAATTAATAAGCTACTGCATTTATTTTGGTAATTTTGCTATGCACGTACGGCATATAGTTAAAAATCCTCTTTTTTAACCAGTTATCCGAAAAAATATATTATATTTACCACATGAACTACTATAAAAATATAAAAGCGATAGATATTAATAATGGTATATAATAATATTACGTAGGCATGAAAACTATTTGTCATGGAGGAATGAAGTGAGACACTGGCGATTGAGCACCCATTGTCAGTAGACGGACGTAGCGAGCCTCTAGATAATATAAATCGTGGTACCGTGCTGTTAGAATGGAACATTAGTCGGTGGACGTCGTTCGAGGCCGCTTAACATAAGTGCCGAGGAAGCCCAGTATTCGTGTCATGCGACTAAGACCGAAACTCCTTGGGCTTCAGAGTGCCGTCCCCTCAGGCTGCTTCAGCAGAACTTGGTTTAACGATGGAGCCTGAAGCATTTTTGGGAACGGAGGGCTTTGATTCTGCGCCTGGTGCCCACAATAAAAACGCCTTGTGCTGGCGTACGTAAGGTGCTAGACAAATAACCATTAGTCAGTAGACGCTACCTGACATATTCAGTATTCATTCATGTCACGAGACTAAGACTGACACTCCTTGAGGCTAAGGGGGTTGTTCTCCCGAGCACTCACCCGCTTCGGCAATGCATAGTTTATCGCCTGAGGCCTGAGGCCTGAGGCACCTCTTTTTTGTGGAATGCTAAGGAAGCTCTAGGCATTTTGGAGCCATTAAGCGTGTCTAGGCTACTGCCCTGCGCCCGACTACCTCATTAAAAAAGTTTTGAGCCATACTTTGACATGGTAGGATATCAATCAAATGCCCAATATTTCGATGGACAGTAGTCAAAAGGACAAATAGAAGGATTTCAGCGAGAGAAGACTTTCAGTAATGGCTTGGCCGGCAGTGTTACGAACAGTAACAACCTTTTGTTTGTCTTATTTTCTGTTAATGTGTTATTTAGATTGAATGAAATACGTTTTTGTAAAGTTGTCTATCAATTATTTTCTTTTTTTTATGCACATGTGAGCGTTACAAAACTATTTCAAGGGTTCCACAAGGGTGAAAGTTTGAGAAATGTTGGTCTAGAACCAATCACCAACACCAAAGAAAGAAATGTAAAATTGCTATGCATTGTTTTTTTTATCCTTTATCAGAAGGAATATTTGTAGGAAAGTGAAATTCAAACACAAAATCTGTATTAATTTCACATTGAGCTTTTATTTTTAATGTACTGGCGATTCTGATTTCCGGAACCCATTACAAATCATAAAAAGCATGTTAGTGCATAGCTCTCGCAAGTTAGGCACACAGTATTGGTGGATTACTCATTATATCTTGTGTAAAAGATCTCCTATCATGTATTTTTATACAGTTTTTATGAAAAAAAGTTGTTGAATTAGTGTCTCTTACCAAAAAACTACTGTATCAAAACGTATCAATGATATTTCCAGTAAAAGCAGAACTTATTTTACATTAAAAATAGGTGAGTCTACAATTGTTGAAGAATGGACAATTTTACTTATTTTTTGTTCGAAATGCCTAAAAAAAAAAAAAAACTGAATACAGGGTGGAACGATAAAATTGTCGCCCCATGAAAACCGGTTTTCTTTTTTTTTGCTGTTGCAGACCATCTACTAGTTGACCAGTTGTGTTATATTGTCATCTACAGCATCACAACGACACAATAATTAAGACGCAGTGACAAAGACAGACGCAGGAATAAACGACGCATGAAGACTTCTTTAACAATACTTTACCTCTCACTTTATTGCAAGGGTTCGAAAGGGTTGTTCAAGGGTTGCATGTGAGAGGGAGCTGGGACCGAACATAAACTGTAATATCTTGACCCACTGTTATGACCACCACGTTGTGTCTTGTTCTCCTGATGCTGGGGTCCACTCCATCGGGGTTTCCGAGGGCCCCCTCAGTCGGGTGTGGCTTTCCCTACCACATCTGGTCTCTAGCTGTTTGGAATTCTACTGGCAACTGCTTCTTGGACTCGAACTCAACTGAGTTAAATAATAATTCAACGCCCACACGATCGCCCACTGGATCTTTGAAATCGAATGTTTAATCGTCATCAAGCGGAAATAACTGTCATGCAGTTCAGAGGTCACTCTCTTCTGGTGCATCAGTCTGTATTGGCACAGTGAGACCTTCACCTTGTCCCATATTATAAGCCTTAATCCGCCCACGCGATCTCTTTCGATTATTGGCCATTGGAATGTGTCACTTCCTTCCGGTGCATCACCTTGGAATAGCATTTTTTTTTTTTTTGGCCGGGTCAAAGGTCAAAACATAACAGTTGTGTACAAATCCCGAGAGCGATAGGAGCCTTTTATCATGTCTGAAAGTGACACAATGTTCAACGAGCGAGATCGGAGATGCGCCGCTGTACAACTCATACTCTCTACCAATCCATGTTATGACAACAGGACCATTGCCGGTACCCTCAAAATGCAAATCTTGATTGCCATAAATAACAGGGACGTGCCCAGAGTGATGAAAACAAAGTTTCGAGCTACGGTTATGGTCTTTGATGTGGTTTCAAGTGAGGGCCACATCATGCCACCTCACATCTTCGAAGTCGGCTTGAAAGTCAACACCGAAGTGTACCTGGATGTGCTAAAGAGTGTGGTGATCCCCTGGAGCAATCAGGTGGCCTGGGTGTGGCAGCAGGACTCGACGCCGGCCCACAAGTCCAAAGAGACCCAGGCTTGGCTACAGAAGGAGTGCTACGACTTTGTACCCTTCTCTCACTGGCTCCCTTCTTCCCCAACCTGAACCCGCTGGACTATTTTATTTGGTCATACGTCGAGAACATCACCAACATGACTTCCCACAACACCAAAGCCAGCCTGATCGCCGCCATCCTCCGAATATTCGTCGAGCTCCCACCGGCGCTTGTGGAAAAGCCATGCTCCCAGTTCTGGATCCGTATCGAGGCGGTGATTGAGGCTGAAGGCGGCTACATTGAATAGATGTCAGCTCTACGACATAATCAAGTTACCTGAATTGATTTTTTCAATAAAAGTTTTAAAATAAAGCTGTAGTGTTGTTTTCTTTAGGACGATAATTTATCGTTCCACCCTGTAATACGATTATGTTTATATATCTATAAATTGCATTAGAATATATATAAAAATCATTTTATCCAAACATTTTATCTCTAATCTTTTTCTCGCAAGCAAAGCCGATTACCTTTGCAAGTATTAATTGGTTAAAAAATAATATTTTGGGCGCTGATTTAAGGCTGAATACTCCTTTTTTTGTACGAGGGTAATTCAATTAATAAGAGGATTCTGTCACGTGATATCCCACTGAGACGATGGAAGTGGGATGACTGCTATCCTCTCGTTTGAATTAACAGTAGCGAGCCCTCAAAGAATGACCGTTAAGAAAGAATGTAGGTCACACAGGGGAGACCAGATGTTGGTACTTGGTAACCTCACTCGGGTTGCCTGACACCGGAAGGGAGAAGGAGAGAGAAGCCAAATGATTGGCTGGGACCCTAAAACGGAAGTGGGGACTCCTTCCCGTCAGCGGAAATAGATAGTAAGAAAGTTAGTTTTTGGACATGGTTCGTGGTGGACGGAACCAAAATCCCAGTACTCCGGGTAAACGAAGACGAACAAAAAATATCTCGGACACGAATGACCCAAGTTCTTCAAGCCAGTATTGAAAATAAGAAAAGGTTTGTCAGCCCGTAAAAGAAGAAAGATTCTCCAGTGGAACCCCGTCGAAAAATAAGATAAGTACCCTTGGGACTGTTTCTCCTCATACCAAATTTTGTATACCCCCCCCCTCTCTCTCTCAATTTGAAGGAAAACGAAAGAAAAGAAAAGAAGAAGGCATTTATGTTCATGGACTGTTCAATTATTATATATTTTGACACTTTGAAGGTGTATATAATTGTAGTAAAAGTTTCATGTATTTTAATGTTACCACGTGGTCTAAGTGGTTATTTGCAGTGTCTTCTACGAGTTTGTTACTTCATGCTTCCTTTTCAGCTTCTATTCGCCTTATGTTATCTTGCTTAGAATTGTCCTATTAATTCCTTTAAGATATCACACGGGAAACCGGAGTTGCCGACTACTACAATATAATATTATTACGACTAAACCTATAGGTTCATATCTTCCATTGTCTAGGGGAGGAAGGAAAGCGACCTGGTGGGTGTGTGGATAGTGTGAAATTTGGAACCCCTTGCCAGCAGCGGTCAGTCTAGCCCTAAATTGATCCCTCACGTAATATGCCAGTTCTTATATGCCTGAGAAAAAGACTCTGAACGAGGACTTATTCTATAAGGGATCAAGTGCCAACCTGCCCCGTCTTCACACGTGCAAAAATAAAGTCCCGTTTTGGGATTTTAGTCAATTTGCCGTCACAATTCTTTTAAAAATCAAAATTCATTTTTTTTCTGAATTTTTTCCATAAATGTAAAAACTGCATTATTTGGAATTGGTTTATAACAAAAATTCTTTTAATCTTGCAAAAATATTTGCTTTGTTTCCAGGCTTGAACAGAGGTCTGTCATCAAATATTTGATGGCTGAGAAATGAAAACAACATGAATTTGAAGAATGTGGGATGTATACGGTAAAGCTTATTTTGGTCAAAATGTTTACAAATGAACTAAACACTATGGGTTTGCCATTATGAACTTATGTCGCGGGACCAGTATATGCGTGCGTCGATCCCACGAACAGGTTGTATGTTGTTTGTGGTGGTTGACAGAGGACTGGACAAATGACAGAGGTAAGTGGATAAGTTTAAATTCTGGTTTTACTGACCGAATATTACACAAAAATTGTAGAAATCACGGTTGTTGTACCACGTCAGTGTAGTCTCTGTTGGGTGTCGAAAGTCATAGACTCAGCTGTCTATTAGTTTGTGGTGACAACACGTCTAGCAGGTGAGAATGGTCTCTGTGCTTGGTGCTGATATTAGGTGTTGCTGTATGGTCAGTTTGTAGATGTTGCTGGAGGCGGTCAATGATGTAGATGCATGGGTTGCAAAGGCTAGTTAACCGGGGTGGGGTGGGGGTCGATGTGGCTTTGAAGTGTTAGTACTAGTCCAAGCAGCAAGTCACTCATGAATTAAGTGCTGCAGATGATGGTTGCAGAAGCTGTATGATGAATGTCCTGGTTTGTTCAATCCTTGGTCAACTGGGTGAATGTCGATGTGGCCTCAAGTGTTGATGCTAGATCGAGCAGTGAGTCTCTCGTGGACTAGAGCTGCAGATACTTCTTGCTTGGTTGTGCAAGAATGACTGGTGGGTTAAGCTGGAGCTGCTCTGTAGTTGGTGTTGGCTGCTGTGTCGTCGTCTCATAGTATCTGCCAAGAAGGTGTAGGGAAAAAACTAAAAGTGGTCTTAAAAGACTTTCTGAGGATAGCTTTTAGAAGAACCGTTGAGGATGGTAAGAGTTTCTGAGATTAGCTATGAGAAGAGCTGCTTAAATGAGAGAAGGCAACTGTGATTCGTCTGGTTGGGTCTGCGGCTGTGATTGGTTGGATGTCACTCTTCTGCTTCGGCTGGTGGTAAGGACGCAGACCCCACGTTCGGCAGCTTGGTTTGGTGGTAAGGAAGCGGATCCCATACTGCTGTGAGAGGTAACAGGTTTCTCTCCTTCAGGCTAAGCCCGTTTGCTGCTATTTGTCACTGCCTCCCACCAGACAGAACTTGACACAAGGCCAATGACCCGAAAGTCGGTTTATAGTGGGGGTTAAGGGAGTGGGGTCGGGCTCGAGTCTAGACTCGAAACCTGCTGGACTTTGCTGGTCATCGGCTCACTTAGTTCAATGTGAAACTGATGAGCCTTGCTGGACATGGACCTAAACGTGAGCCCAGGCACGGATGCCTGATTATAGCTTAAACTAGACCAAGGGGCCCAGTGCCATACAATGCCTGTCAATGACATCATCGTTCACCCGAAGGTGGCCAAGCCGAAGCCGGGAGCCATTCAAACTTGAATCGGTCCTTGACCTTGACCAACACGCCGAGCCGAAGCCTGGCTGCCGAGGTAACTTTTAGTTGCTGTCTGTGTTTTTATATAGCTTTAGCCACTGCTGTTCTGATGTTCGAGGGAAGTATTTCTGTACACAGGAATTTACCTTATTAAATATAAGTGATAACGAGATACTTCATTATACTTTGAAGAGGAATTTTAAAATATAACATATTTCATCCTGTGGTAATAATTTTGTCACCGAAAGGCTGGCAGAATTAACTCCTTTCGAAAAATAGTTCATGTGTTCATAACGATACCTGAGTCGAAAAGGCAATCCATGGAGTCGAAACACTCTGACTCGTCGGTGAAGAAAAAGTTCCGGACGCAGCAGTCAGTAAAGAAAATGTTGCTAATAGTCTTCTGGGACATGAAAGGACTCATTATAAGAGTGAAAGAAGTGTTATTTTGTGGATAACATCCCGTTTCTTATAACGCATTAGGTTATTCCACTGAGAGTAACCTGACGTAGAATATTCGGTGGGAATTAAAACAAGTCAATTAATATAATAAAGGCATTTAATTGTTCACGATATGGTGTGGAACTGAGTTCCCTCCTTAGCCTATACAAGAGTCACAAGCGTTCAAGGAACAAACAGAAAAGTCCATTCAGCAAAAAGGTGGACACCACTTACCCTTCTCTGGTCTGGAAGATAAAAGATAGGCGCCCAATGTGCTCGCAGGGAGGAACGAACCACCACGTCAGTTCAACTCAAACACCTATTCGTGAAAAAGAGATCACTCCGCTTAGTCTCCAAACACAATTACAATTGATTTCCTTGAAAAAGGTCCAACTGTAAACTGCCTACCATTACTTAGGTAAAATTCACCTTATTTATTGTATATAGACTAAGCTAGAGAACAACATATTATTTTTGTGAAACAGGAAATTAGCTTCGGTTCTTAGGAGGTGTAAATTTTGTTACAAATGGTTTAATTTGTAAGAACAAACTTAGATGTTGAAATAAACAGTAAAGAATATGCGAAGCTAAACTATTAGGTATGTCAAAACAAGCAATAAAATTTGGTATTTAAAATTGGCCTTTTATCTAATTTAGAAATCAAGGCGACTGTTTGTCAATGTATTCATTTACACTCAGGTTTATTTGTCGCTATTATTTGTTTCATTTTTATCTCGTATGGATTTAAACTACGCGTAATCTCTGCTATTCATGATTTTGTCATCGTGATTTATTGATATTTACAACGCTGTTACTGGTATCAATGATACGTAAGTTCGTAATTTAACAACGTGTGAACATTCACTGAGAAATATAGGGTGTTTTATATTGCGGAAGCGAAAGCCCTTATTTAGCCGAGTATAGCGAAATAACTGCACTGGCTAAAGAGAAACCTTAACATACGCAAACAATATAAAAAAAAGAAACGTCAGATAAAAAAAGATAATATTAATATATTGTTTTTTTTTGCTTCCAAGGCGCATAGTAAAAAGTTCGTTAAATATCCAATTAGGTTTCGTCAAAATTTAAAATTCAATCAATATATTTTGTTTGATTTGAAAAGTTTCTAATCGCAGTTCATTTACTTTTGTGCAGCTAGAAAAGTGAGAGAAAAGGCTATCTTACCATATAGAAAAGGAAATTAAAGTAAGTAAAGATGTTCTTATTCTATTTTCTGGTTGTATATGTATCTGCCGTTGTACGTTTAATCTGTAACATCGGTCTCTCTGATCCATTTATTTACCAATCTCTATATACGCACAGGATGCGATATAAGGTCAATTTTTCTGCGAGGTTTAATAGGTTTGAATTCCGGTTTCCTTTTCTTAGATCGGTTGCCATACCAAGGCTAAAGAGCCCAGTCTGCTCTGCTATTTTACTCATTGCTAGAAGAAGAATAATTGAAGTCATACCTTTCTTAAGGGTATTAGCGCAATGTGAAATGCAAACAGACCTATCATGGATTTGAACTCGGGTTACCGTGCCCATTTCAGACAGTGGTGACCAATTACACGACGGGCCTTTCTCTTGTGTATGTTGGTGCGTCTGGGTGGCTTTTGTGCGCGAGTGCGCGTATATTTTAAATTGCTGTTTATATATATTGCTGTTTATATATATTCTAGATTGGCTCCATATTCAGTATTTTTTAATAATTTAATTTAAGCGGGAAGTATTTTTATTAGTAGTTCATTCTAATAATGTTTCAGAATTTTTTTGTGTGGTATCCGTTGGGCATATGGGCAGAAGACTTAATTTTATCTTTTTTAACTTGGCCGTTACTGTGTTCACATCCAGATAAGTACTATTTAGTGTTCCAACATTCATAACATATGCAACACTAAGGATAATCAGATAGAATTTACATGCGCGCAAATTCTGTATTATTATAAGAGTCACGTAATAACAGTGTATTAAGAGACAAAAGTATTAAGCAACTGAAATTATTGCATCATTCTCTAGCCTTATTCGAACATCCATTCATTTGGGTTATGCTAGCTCGTCCGTTTTCCAAGAATAAACATATTTCGTCAATAAACGCACAAAAATCAAATTTCATGTGAAATGTCTTCCGTCTATAATTTCCAATGAGTCAACAATATTGGTGCGTTTGGTTGATAAATTTTATGAAGCTGAAAGTGTATAGGATTGAAAGAACTCGGTTTGTCCATCATTGCTTACTGCCGAAGTTCTAGATGATGTGTCCGAGGATTTAACTTGCTCAAATAGTAAATCTATTTGAAAACTATGTTCGCTGTTTGGACAGTCTACAACAACTGCTTTCAAGGTTACAAAGAAAATAAAATTGTTTAAATACAAGTTTTTAAAAAGATAGTTGAATCACTTTTGAAGAATCATATAGTCTAGCTTTGCTTTAAAATAAGAGCCAAATCGTCTGAAATAAATTATACGGGCGAAAAATAAATTTGGTTTGGTTTAGTTTTACTGCATATCAACCATTGTAGGTTATTTAATGCCAAATCCACTTTTATACATATAAACAGTAATATCTTAAACAATTCAGTTCAGCATAAGTAAAGTTTTTCGTCTATACACAGTTAAATGTCAAAATAGTTCTATCTCAAGCAATTCAATTAAGCATAAGTTCACAGTTTAGTTCTATTTGAGCCATAGGTAGGACCCTCTCAGGTACTACCACTCCGGGGCAGAGTGGACCTGAGAGCGATGGCAATAAAGAGGTACTCTGCATTTCCCAAAGTTCTAGAATTACTGGAGCCTCAAATTAAATGTCAAAACAGTTCTATTTAAAACACTTCAGCTGAGTATAAGTACACAGTTTATGTCTATATGAGCCGTAGAGAGGACTCTATCAAGTACTACCATTCCGGGTCAGAGTGGACCCGGCAATAAAGGGGTACTCCGCATTTCCCAAAGCTCCAGCATTTCTGGAGCCTCACCATCAGATGGTTTAATGTCATGCAGGAGACTCGTTGGGAGAGTCTTTCCCCTCAGCAGAGATGCAGTGGGTGTATTCTACAGCTGCAGCCGACTAGGCAACAGCATACTCGTTGGGGGAGTCTAACACCTCAGCAGAGATGCAGTTGGTGTATTCTGCAGCCTCAGCTGACTAGCCATCAGTAAGATTTTCAATGTAAAACAATTCAGTTTAGCATAAGTACAGTTTTTTGTTTACATACAGTTAAATATAAAAATAGTTCTATTTCAAACTATTAAATTTAGCATAAATACTCACTTTAAATGTCAAAACAGTTCTATTTCAAATATTCAGCTGAGCATAAGTACACAGTTTATTTCTACTTGAGCCATAGATATGATTCTACCAGGTACTACCACTCCAGTCAGAGTGGACCTGTCAATAAAGGAGTACTCCGTATTCCTCAAGGTTCCAGCATTACTGGAACCTCACCATCAGATGGTTTAGTGTCATGCAGTAGACTTGTTGGGGGAGTATTACCCCACTGCAGTAATGCAGTCGGTGTATTCTACAGCCGCAGCCGACTGGGCAACAGGATACTCGTTGGGGAAGTCTTACCCATCAGCAGAGATGCAGTCAGTGGATTCTACACCTGTAGCCGACTGGGCTGCAAAAAATAAAAGTGAAAGGAAATTTGAGCATTTTTCACAAGCATTTTTGACAACACAGTATAAAGAAGAAGTAAACAAAAAGGCCCAACCTTATTCATACTTTCTCGCAATGTGGTCTCCTATTGAAATTAGAAAGTAAGTAAAATGCATAGTAAATTACAAGTAATGAAAATTAGATATTTTTCTATAGTCAGGATATTTGACTTTGCCGTTTAATCTCTTACTGCGTTGTCTTAGTTGTTTCGAACAAGGATAAATTATCTTTAAAGATTACATTCTTTCTTTCTTTCTTTCTTTCTCTATCTATCTATCTATTTTTCTTCTCTAAAATGTACACATTTCGAAAAAACTTAGAGACATTTCATAAAATATTTTCGACACTACAACCACTGGTTTCGCATTATCATTTTTGTAGTTATACGTAGAATATGCAAAATATGTGATCAAAAATTATCCAGACTGAATCTTAAAACTTCTTGGTTTGGTATGGTTTGGTTTATTTACTAAACGACATATTAACTCCACACAAAAATTGATTTATTTATAAATGTTTGATTGTAATTGTAACTATATTTTCCTTAGCACTGTATCTCATCAGAGGGGTAAGACTCCATCAAAAAGTTTCCTGGATATGACACTAAATAATCAGATGGCGAGTAATGCCAGAGCTTTGGGGGAATGGGGAATACTAATTTATTGTAATGTTCCCTGGTCCACTCTGGCCTGTAGTGGTAGCACCAGATAGGGTCCTATTTATGGGTCGAATGGAATTGTTTGACACAGAAACTAAGTGGAAACAAATGACTTTTTGTAAATTGAATTGGCTGAAATAGAACTATTGGTATTACAAAGCAATGCTTGAGACAATTAACTGTGTGCAAATCAATGAATAGTGTTGAAATAGAATAATTGGTGTTAAATAGCAAAACTTGTAACCACTTCACAGTCTGCAAACAAGATAATAGAATTATTAGTTTAGATTACGCAAATTGAAACCATTTAACCGTGAAGAAACAATAGTGATATTAGTGTGCAACCAGATTAATTCTCATTTAAAAATGAAATAACATAAAAACTATTCAGAGGTAGTAAGTAAAGTTGGCGACCGTAGTCGAGGGTGATCCGAAGGATCCCTTTTCGCTGGCTACTACACCAAGGTGTAGGAGAGGGCGCTACTCTTTTCCCTGGAATGCTCCACTTAACCCTTGATCCCTACTTTATAATGCTGAATTTTGCGCAAAGCGGCATCAAGTACCATTTTTTGAGTCTTTAGTATGACTTGACCTGGGATTGAGCCCAGGTCTCCCGGGCTATTGGCGAACACTCAAACCATCATGCCAATTTCCGGTAAAAATGTGTGCAAAAAATGACTGATGTTAAACCTGTTTCCTTGCAATACTTGAAACCATTTAACTGTGTGCAAACAAATGATTAATAGCAAATAAAATTATTTGTAATAGATAAAAAAATACTTGAAACCATTTAACTCTGTGCAAAAACAAGCTCGGGCTCATTTAAAAATGTTAAGAACTAAATTGAAACAAAGGTAAACCAATTTACTTGCTTATAAATAATGTATACTTATATTCGTATAAACAGGATTTGGCAATGAATAACCTACCGAGGTTGATTTACTATAAAACCCAACCAACCAACTACATTTTCAATGTTCCGTGATATGTTTTTTTTTAATTGCACCTTTTTATTTGTCTCTACTCATTTGCTTGCACATAATTATTCATCGAGTTATTTAATACTTTATGTGCAGTTTATAGTTAAGAAACTATTATTATTTAATACTAAGATTTGTTTTTACACAGTTATACGGTTTAAAGTATTCCTATCTAACACGAATAATTTCTAACCAATTATATGGTTTCAAGTAACCAATGATACTTTATGCGCAATTGTAATGTTTTGAGAAACTATTACTATTTAATAATAATGTTTCTTTTCGCACAGTTATACGGTTTCAAGTATTCGTATTTAACATAAATAATTTCCAACCAATTATATGACATCAAGAATTCCTATGAGCAATTGTATGGTCTAGAGAAATTATTATTATTTAATAATAATATTTGCACACATTTATATGGTTTCAAGTATTCCCGTCTCACACAAACAATTTCCAAGCAATTATATGGTTTCAAGTAACTAATCATAAACCTACGTAAACAATAATTTAAAATTTCTGTTAAAATTTACTCACATTTATGTGGTATTAAGTATTTCTATTCAATTTGAATATTTTCTAGGTTACTGGGGCTGTGGAATACACCGACAGCTTTAGTCTTAAGTGAATGAAATTTTGTAATAAAGTCTAACGAAAGTCCTATCCTGTTGGCCGGGTCAGCAGAATACACCAACTGCATTAATACTCCCCCCCCAAAGAGTGTCCTAGATATGACACTAAACAATCTAATGGTGAGGTTCCAGTAATGCTGGAGCTTTGAGGAATGCGGAGAACCCCTTCAGTGCCATCGCTCCCTGGTCCACTCAAGCTCGGAGTGGTAGCACCTGATAGGGTAATATCTATGGGCCAAATAGAACTAAGCGGTGTACTTATGCTAAACTGTATTGTTTGAAATAAAACTTGTTTGACATTTAACTGTTTGTAAACAAAAACTATACTTATAATAAACTGAATTATTTAAAATTTAATTCGGCGTTAATTGACTCGAAAAGAGTTAATACGCCGTAAAACAAAACCAACCGCCAACCAATCGATATGAATAATTTTTTAACAGATCTACTTGACCTAGAGATGGGACAGGGACTACTTTGTATCAGAGTGGACCTGAGAGTAATTGCAATGATGAAGTTACTCTATACTCCTCAAACCCCCAGAACTGGACCCTACCACTGGATGCATTTTAGTGTCATAATCAGGATGCCATTTTTTCTGTAGGGAATGCAATCAGCATATTGTAAAGCCCACCGACAGATCAATTTATTTATTATTTTTTGAATTTTTAAACCTAAATGATGATGGATGCACAACTGAACAACTTATATAATAAAATGATGATGTCTAGACTGCTGTGTAGACGTTTAAATGATTTTTGAATTTCATGATTTTCAATCTCGATATTTCTTGTTTTTGGTAAAATAGTGAAGCACTCTCACACGTAACTTCGTGTGATTTTTCCATGTTTCTTCAACAAAAATTTCATAGGGTAAGTTTTATGAATATTATATGGATTTAGACGGCGCAGTTTTACAGCATATGAAAATATGAGTTTTGAAGGGGCCACGATCAAGGAAAAATAAATGCTTCAGTCGTTGTTCACTTCTGTCTTGGAAATTACCTCTTCAGTCTTAAGATTTTTGAACACATATAGGATGTTGGCAAATATAGGATGTGGGCAAATGTATATATATATATGGATACAGGAACTCACTCATTAACTCACTCACACACGCTCTCTCTCTCTCTCTCTCTCTCTTTCTTTCTTTATTTCTCCCTCTCTCTTTCTCTATCTCTCTCAATATATATATATATATATATATATATTGACGGAAAATAAAATCGATGTCGATTTTAACGTTTGATACCCTTTATTTGGAAACCTGTATAAGTATTATATATATTTAGTAAGTTCACAGAAATATATATCCATGGTGTTATCCTTTTATTTCCTGTCAGTATATATATATATGTATGTGTGTGTGTGTGTGTGTGTGTGTGTGTGTGTGGTGAACTTATGTGAGTGTGCCACTGAGTTGGAACATATCTTTGTCGACATATTATAACAGTCCCAATTTATGATTGTAAAACTACGTTTTTAAATATTTCATAGAGTCATGATGTTATTCTTTTTTTTTTCTTTACCACACCTACTTATATTTCTATTAACAACTCGTATTATTTACTCAGTTAATAAGATTTTTCAGACAAACATCATTATATTTTACATAAAAGGCTCCACGGGTAAAGATACAATCTACACATCATGGCAGAAGCTTAGCTTAACTGTAGACTCAGAATGCATTGCAATTCATAATCTTCTTTTCATGTTTAAAAAAAAATCATGCAATGTTGAAATTAAATTAAATTCTATTAACAAAAGATTTGTATCTCATAGTGTTTATTATGGATACATTTGATCGGTTGATAAATAATGTGTATTCGTTTTCAAATTTATGGTTATCATCTTATTTGATAAAAATTTTGTAAGAAGAAAATGAGTTCTTTTTTTATGTATTCGTCTTTTTTATTCCCTTTTACCAACAGAAATCAGATTTAATTTATGACATACGAAAGTAAAATTAATTTTTTTTATCTATATTATGATAACCCAATTTTTATATATTTGTATATTTCTGTAAAACGGAAAAATTGGCACATCGTAAAAAGATTTTTGTTAGAATAATCATCATTATTATCAAGTCGTGCTGAGGGCATGGATTCTTTTTACCATATTTACCAACCCCTCCGCTCGGGCAGGATATAACACAAGGTCAATTTTTAAGCGGAGTTTAACAGGTTTGAATTCAGAGTTTTCCTTCTCCTGGACTAGTTGCCTCACTAAAACTGAAGAAATCAGTCTGCCCTGCTATTTACCCATAGATGGAGGAAGAATAATTGGATTCATACCTTTCCCAAGGGTATTAGTGCTATGTGAAATGCAATCAGTCTCGTCCAGGATTTGAACTCGTGTCGCCGTGTCAATTTCCTACGACGATAACCATTACTCCACGGGCACTTCCACTGGATTCTTTTTACTCTCTCTCCATCCGTCTCAATCAGCCATAACTCTTGGCAAGTCCTCTTGACAACATCCTGTGTCCGTGCAGTGCTGATGCATGTAAGTTTTTTCTAGTCGGCCAATGTTGCTGTATAAGTGTCTATTGGATAATGCCGCTTATGAGTTCCTTCTGGGGATTTTTAACAGTGCCTTGAATGTCCTACTCATCTGACGAGGATGATTTGCGAGTTGAGAGGTTAGTCACCCTACAGTTTCTGTTTTGTGGGTTTAAATAACGTTGAAATGCTCTACTTAGAGAATAAAGCAATATTCAATCCATTTGCAACTTAGCCGTAATAGTGTTGGATTTTAAGTCGTTCTCACCTTGATCCTTATACTTCCCAAACGGAGAAAACTACGGAATCCAAATAATAGAGTAAGTAAGTAAGTAAAATAAAGTTGGTGACTGTAGTCGAGGGCGACCAGAAGGCTCCCTTTTTAATAGCTACTACACTGAGGTGTAAGGGAGGGCGCTACTTTTTCCCCTGGATTTCTCCACTTTACCCTTGATGCGTACCTTATAATGCTGAGTGTTAAGAAAGGAGGTATCAAGTACCTTTTTTTTAAGTCTTTGGTATGACTCTACCTGGGATACATCTGTTTATTCATTTATTTTCAGTTATTTATTATATAACTTCTATGAATTGGATGTGACTTGACATTGAAATAAATGACTGTCTTAGAGTTTCAACGAATATTTATAAATCTATTTCTCCAATTATGTTCGTTCGATAATTTTAAGGAGTTAGGATCATTCAAAGGGTTGTTCGATTACTGAATTAATTTTCGGTGCTTTTTCTTGTTATGTATCGATCAATCCATTCGTCTTCAGAAGTACAATTTTTTTTTTTTCGGTGGGAAACAAAAGAATGGTGGTAGACATACTGATCAGTTCATTCTCAGCAAGGTACGCCGCGCAAGCGATTCCATATTCAACTCTTGCCACAATCGCTTGAATGCTCTCTCAGCAATGTACACTGCGATTCCGTTCTCATCAACTCTTGCCACGATCCCGGGAATACTCTCTCAGCAATGTACACTGCGATTCCGTACTTATCAACGCTTGCCACAACCGCGGGAATGCTCACTTAACAATGTACGCCGCGATTCCGTACTCTTCAACTCATGCCACAATCCCGGGAATATTCTCTCAGCAATGTACACCGCGATTCCGTCCTCATCAACTCTTGTCACAATAGCTGGAATACTCTCTCAGCAATGTACACCGCGATTCCGTACTCATCAACTCTTGTCACGATCGCGGGAATACTCTCTCGGCAATGTACGCCGCGATTCCGTACACATCAACTCTTGCCACAATCGCGGGAATGCCCTTTCAGCAATGTACACCGCGATACCGTACTCATCAAATCTTGCCACAATCGCGGGAATACTCTCTCAGCAATGTACACCGTGATTCCGTACTCATCAACTCTTGTCACAATCGCGGGCATACTCTCCAATATTTCACAGCAAAGCAACGACACTCTCACTGTTCGGAAATCCACACTAGCGTGAGTTATGTATTTGTCCGTTTGGCAAATGCATACTGCTTTCTTCCGCTTTCTTGTCCACTGGAGAAGTTCCACATTAAAGAGAAGGCAATACGACCTTCTCACACCAGACGTTTATCTATACCAAATTCCTGCCGCTTACATCAGACAAGATCTTCCTTGAGCCAATTATTATATTTGCCAGCATTCGTATTCTTGTCTGTCATTTTTAAAAGTAGACACTCTTCTTTCCGAAATAACAGTAAGTAGAAAAAAAGGTTGTAAAATGTATTGACCAAAATGTTTTGGTGAAAACAAAGCAACAAAAGGAATGAGTTAAGAAACTGAAATGAATCTCGAAATAAAACATTCAACCACAAATTTACTCAGTTTCAATTCAGGAATCATTGACATTATTGAATCGGAATCAAATCAATGTTAAATCATTTACACTTATCTAAAGATAAAAAATATAGTTTTATACGAGGTTGAAGGCAATGCTTAGATAAAAATCTGCCTTCGTAATAATAATCTTTTCTCCAAAATGAGTTCCATCGGACATACCTGAATATCCGACTGTACAAGTAGTTAAGGTTTCATTGTACTTCAGACAAATACCCTTTCTCGTTGGCAGATTCACTCACATCTCAAATTGACTAATCAAAATCTTAGCCTGATCATTTAAAATCTTTCTTCGTTCACTACAAACCGGAACCCTCTAAAACATTTTTACATAATGGCAATATTGCTATGCTCCTGATCTGGAATGAGTATTGCGAAATTACCTTTCTAGTATGTCAAAGAATTTCTACTAATGACACCAGATAGTAACACCCCAGAGTTATCATGGCAACAGAGCCTAGTATAAAAGAAAAAGGCGCAAAGACTTCACTGTCCTTACTCACGGAATGGTACAGAAACGGGGACCTGTTTCATCCCTTTAGGACCGGGACGCTTCCGGTATATCTATGATGGATTGAATACGACACTACCAAATAGTACACAGTGCACAATGCCATAAGATTACTTTCATATATATAGGTATGTTTAATAATTCCACTCAACTAACAACTAAAGAGTTCTTGAGTTCTTCTCAAATATGTAAGTCACTTACAAACTTTCATACCTCTTAGAAACATCATACACACTTAAGAGCCATAAGATACACCCCAACATACATAACCACGTTCAATTTCTTTTAGTGCTTAATTTTCAATCAAATTTTGCTCTTGCATTGAAATATGTTGAGTTGTACAAATTGTCGCAACGAAGATGATAGCCTTACAAAAAAGTAAAATCTCTTCATTACTGAGAGGAAACTGCATATCATTAAACATATTTCCTCGACAAGTTTCATATGATTGTTGAAGGCAGAACCAATATAACATTCTGTACTGCCTTAAATTGAGAGTTTTGGTTATTGTATCTGCTGATATGTCATTGATGACTATTGATAACAATAACCAAAACTATTATGATTGATTGTGTTGTAATTTACGATGTACCTTCAGTTTTCTCTAGTGACTGAGGAGCAGTTTCAATTTCCACAATAACAAGAGTGCAGTAATCTTTAAAAAAAGAACATTAAAACCACTTATGCAAATGGGATGATTGAATGTTTCCACGGTCAAGTTGTATTGGCTCTAACACCAAACAAGACTTTTATCCACGGAGAGCGTTATAAGAGAGAATTTGGACTGCACCAAAGCTGAAAGGATTTTCGTGACATCCTTGACTTTACCCTGTCAATATGTTGACGAAAACACACAACTTCTTCCGACGACAAAATTCGTGCGAGGTTTAAAAAGCAGAATGTCATCATTATATTTTACCTCAATATAGAATGAAACCAGAAAAAGTTCAAATACTTCGTGATCTTAATATATTTATTTATAATATAAATACTTATATATCTCTATATAATACACTTTCTACGTAATATCTATATATCAATAAGAACCAATGATTTGAAGAAACGTTTATCCTCTAGCTATACAGGTCTATACATGTCGTGAGTAGAGCGGACAAATATTTCACAGTCAAAAAATAATCTAAAGCAAAACAATATTGCTGTGAGAAGAATTAAACTTACTTTTGTCCTTAAGCAATTCATACAACTGTGTATAGAAAAACGTTAAAAGAGCAAATGCATTTTTAAAGCACAAGACATCCTCAAACAAAAGCAATTGACATGGACTACATGTAAAATGGCCAAAATATTTCAAATGTTTTAAATATAACATATATATATATATATATATATATATATATATATATATATATATATATAGTACGTTGGCCGGGCGTTGTCAAGAGTGACCCGAAGGCTCCCTTTTCAATAGCTACTACATTGAGGTGTAGGGAGGAGCGCTACTCCTTTCTCTGGACTGCTCCATTTATGCCAATCTTATATATATATATATATATATATATATATTGATGATCACATAGGTGAGAAACTGACAGTCACCACTGCGCCGTTGATTCTGTGTCGACGCTATCCTTTGATCCACATCCTCTATCACAGATACTGAGCTCTCTTCATAACTATAGAACACCATACTTATATATATATATATATATATATATATATATATATATATATATATATATATATATATATATAATGAAGATATTATAACACATTTCTAACCATTCGTGTGGGTGTGCTTTTTTCGCTTTACAAACTAAATATATATTGTATAATATGGGTTAAGTTCATAATTTTTGTTGTGATATATATATATTTACATATATATATATATTGAGAGAGAGAGAGAGAGAGAGAGAGAGAGAGATCTTTACTCAAAAAACATGTTAGTAATTAGAAATAGGTCTTTTGCTAGTAAAGGTAAAAACAAAGAAGAATAGAGGTGAAAACACTGCCACTTTAGCAATTTCATTCTTAGCAATACTCTTCAATACTTTAATTGCTCACCGAAACAAATCTAAACAGTTCTGATTTATTGCTTTTTCCAATTCTGCTTCATTTAATTCACATTTCCCATCTCTATTAATTCGAAAAACAATGCAACTTTCTTCAAACAGAAATGGTCCAATACACCAGTCTTTCATATTTCTGATTCGAACAAAAACCTCAACGTAAACTAATCCTTATATTGGCTGCTATTCTTTTTTGTCTGTTAATATTTCTGGAAATAGATCTTTCCTTAAAAAAGTAAAAATGTTTAGTAGTACAGTGGAAGCTATAAATATCGACGAGTGAAGGTTTTTTCGTGCGTTCGTTGTATTTGCGGACCATAACTAGCGCTAATATCGAGAGGAAAATATTACAATTCGGACCGATTGTTGATGAATGATGGTTAAATATTGATGCTTGTACAGAATAAATGTTTGAAAAATTCATGACTAATCATCATCATCATCATCATCATCATCATCATCAACAACAACGTATCTTATTGCCGGAGCAAATTTAGTCGACAGAATACCTGAATGGCAAAGTTGTATATGCTGAGTGTATGTTGAGACATGTCCTAATTTTTTAAAGTTCTTAGCATAAGTTGTGAAAATCTTTAGCATATTTACGTTTAAGAGGATTAGAACTTTTATGTGAAAACTTGCATGTGTTAGAAAAGTATTGTTCTATGCTGCTGTGTTCAATATCATATGAAGATGTTGGAGACAAAATTCTCTGTCCATGGTATGCAAAAGCACACATTTACGTGCGAGTTAGCTGTCGAGTTTGAAAAATGACATTAGGGTTTTGTGCTTGTGTTTATATGTTTGATCACGCCACTTAGTGGCCAATAAGAGAACTACATGGCTAACAAGAGCGGTAACTGATTAGCTAAAATCTGTGGTAATAATAAAAGTAACTAAAAGAATAAGTTCAGTAGCCCGAACAACTCTTCAAACATTTATTACATTCAATCATCAACTGAAAATCTTTTAATTCGGGTGATTAATTAATCGGTATCGAACCAACACGCAATAATTAATTAATGTAATATAAAATATTAAAAAAAAATGAGTGACGTGTTCTTAAATGGCCTTGAGATTTAACATTGAGTTTTTGACTTGGTGATATTGTTTGAAATTTAGTACCGATTTCTCGAGCCTTCTATAGCTAATAACTTTGATAAAGACATGTACCACCAAATTGCAACCCATAGAAATTCACATATAAACCTAAAGATAGAACACCAAGATGGCAATCGGCCTTTGTACAAAGGTTCATACAATTATTGTTACTAGGAAACGATGAGCTCTCCGCCGGGCCCTAGTATTTAAGTTTTAATGTAATGAAATATATAAAATGAGAAAGATTATGTGCACAAAAAAAGACGGATTATCGATTACACGGAAATCTGATAAAATGAAAACGGGGTTTCTTCAAAGTTGTAACTGTGTCAGTACTAATGTATGGATGTGTTACTTAGATTCTCACGAAAAGCAGGAGAAAAGCTTAGATGAGAACTACCCATGAATGATACACGCTGTTTTAAACAAATCCTGGAGGCGTCATATGTGTGTGTGTGTGTGTATTTACCGTAACTTCTGGAGGAATAAATCGATGTTTACCGTTACCGAGAGTATTAACGCTATGTGAAATGCAAAACAGCTTATACATATAGTTTATACATATATATATAGTTTCTTTTTTTTAATCATCTCATAGAAATTCAAATATATTCGGATTTTTTTTCACAAATAATAACTTCTTCGAGCTACACTACTGAATATCCCTGCTATGACCTCTCTCTCTCTTTTCTTTGCCTCTCTTTCTTTTTCATTTCTCTTTTTTTTCTATACTTTAGTCTTTTCCTTTCTCAGTATCATTTTATGTTCCTTCTCACTTTTTTAGTTTCTTTTTCCTTATTCTCATTTCTTTCTTTCTTTCTTTCTTTCTTTCTTTCTTTCTTTCTTTAGTGAGAGACTCATTCAAAAAGTTTTCAGCCACCAGATGCAACTGCATTATCAACTCCCAAACACAACTAATATCACACTCTCGAGTAACAGGCGCAAGTGAGTTCCATGCATAAACAATTATAGAAATTTTTAACAGGAACCATGCAAATACAAACAATAATATGAAAAAAACAAACCTGGAAGAACTGAAAATCTGAGGAAGAATCGAGACCATCCGGACCATAGCATTGTTAAATACCCAGAAGAGTTCGGGAGACCTGAGATAATTTGCTTTCACTTAGACTCTAGTAAAAGACCACCAACTGATGCTGGTGTGAAAAAATCTAAAAGATTATATAATGGAAAGTGCGAGCAGTGTAGAGGATTGCTACGTTGCTATTATTGGTGAGGAAGTTGATCCTTTGGGAACTGTGCAAGCATAGAAACTTTGACCTAAGAAACAAATGGTATATATACAGACCAGAATCTGTCCTGCAGAACAAGTGACACAAAATTCTCTGGAATTTTGAGATACAAACGAATCATAAATTCCCGGCTCGAAGATCACATCTTGCCTACCAATGATGTGGAAAATACTAACGGCACAAATTAAGGAGGAAATCTACTACTCATTAATAAGCCGCGGAATCTTCCCCGACGAACAAAAAGGATGCCGCAAGAGAACCAAAGGCACAGGAGATCAACACATACTTAACCGGAGTAAAACGAGATGGAAAAATTTATATATGGCCTGGATTGACTCCAAAAACCTTACGATATGGTTCCCCAAAACTGGACACTACACTGTCTCAAAATGTATAAAATACCCGACCAAGTCTTACAGTTTATCGAGAAGACGATGGAAACCTGGAGAGTGGATCTGACTGCAGGATGAAAAAGCTTAGCAGAGGTAAAGATCCAAAGAGGCATATTCCAAGGAGATGCACTATCACCGTTACTATTTTTGATAGCTATGATGCCACTCAGTCACATCCTTAGGAAATACTCAACCGGATACAAACTCAGTAAATCGAAAGAAAAGATTAACCATTTAATGTACATGGACGACATCAAACTGTTTACCAAAAACGAAAAAGAATTGGAAACCCTAATACAGACTGTGATAATATACAGTCAAGACATAGAAATGGAATTTGGCGTAGAAAAATGTATCATGCTAGTAATGAAAAGCGGCAAACGACACCTGACTGAAGGAGTAGAACTACCTAATCAAGAAAAACTCAGAACGCTCGAAGAAAAGGAAACTGACAAATATAGGAAGCTGACACCATTAAGCAAGTGGAAATGAAAGAAAAAAATTTAAAAAAGAATCTCAGAAGAACCAGAAAGCTACTCGAGACAAAACTCTATAGCCTTGTCAAAGGGATAAATACCTGGGCTGTCCCCCTGGGAAGATACTCGGGAAAATTCTTGAAGTCGACCAGAGAAGAACTCAAACTAATGGACCTGAGAACAAGAACACTAATGACCATGTGTAAGGCCTTGCATCCCAGAGATGATAGTGACAGAATTTATATGTCAAGGAAAAAGGGAGGAAAAATTCTTGCCAGTATTGAAGACAGCGTTGACGCATCGATACAACGACTCGAAGACTACATAGAAAAACAAGGAGGAAGACTGATTACAACCATTAGAAGCAATGCTGACGACACTAAGATCAGCAGAACGACAATAACCAGAAAATAAAAGTGGGAAGAAAATCAACCCTAAGGACGTTTTAAGCGTCATCTCACACGAGAAAACGTGGACGTGGCTAAGAGAGAAACCGAATCTCTTCTAATAGCAGTACAAAACAACGCCAATTAGAGCCAACCATATCAAAGCGAGATTAGTTAAGACGCAGCAAAACAGCAGATGTAGGTTATGTGGTGATAGAGATGAAACCATCAATCAAATAATAAGCGAATGCAGCAAATTAGCACAGAAGTATAAGACTAGACACGACTGGGTGGGCAAGGTGATCCACTGGTAGTTGTGCAAGGAATTTAGATTTGACCATACGAACAAATGGTATATGCACAACTTAGAGTCTATCCTGGAGAAGGAAACCCACAAACTCCTCAGGGATTTTGAGATACAAACGGATCACCTAATCTCGGCCAGACGACCGGACCTTATTATAATCAACAAAAAAGTGAGAACTTGCAGAATTGTGGACTTTCCTGTCCCAGTGGACCACAGAATAAAATTGAATGAAAGCGAAAAGAGAGATAAGTACCTGGACCTCGCTAAGGAGTTGAAAAAAAAACTGTGGAACATGAAAGTAAGAGTTATACTGATTGTAATTGGTGCTTTTGGTACAGTCACCAAAGGATTGGTACAAGGACTTGACTCTGGTTTAAAAGATTCACTTCCATTCATGACAGACTGGCTATCTATATGAATAGATGCTTTCAAGAAGCAGACATACCCGAATGGATGACCACAAGAAAGACCACATTGATCCAGAAAAACTCACAGAAATTAACCGCCCCAAACAACTATAGACCTATGTCATACCGACCTATGATGTAGAAAATACTAACGGCACAAATTAAGGAGGAGATTTACAACTCGTTGATAATGCACGGATTGTTCCCTGAGGAACAGGTGAGCTACTACATATTGATCAGTAAATCTTAGGAGAGAGCAAAAGAAGACGCAAAAATTTACCAATGGCATCGATTGATTACAGAAAGGTATACGATATAGTCCTGCAAAGTTGGATAATAGACAGTCTTAAACTGTACAAGATATCCGACGAAGTCATAAAATTTATCGAGAAAACTATGAAAAACTGGAATGTGGAACTGACAGCAGGAGAAAAAAGCTTAGCTGAGGTAAAGATCCAGCGAGGTATCTTCAAGGGAGATGTGCTATCATTATTATTATTTATGAGTGCGATGATGCCGCTCAATCACATACTTAGTAAATGCAGAGACGGATACAAACTTACTAAGTTGCAGGAAAAGATCAATCACCTAATCTACATGGACGATATTAAGCTACAAAAAATGAAAAAGAATTGGAAACCCAAATGCAAGCAGTGAGGGTATACAATCAAGACATAGGCAGAGAAAAATGTGCAATGCTTATAATGAGTAGTGGGAAAGGAGACATAACGGAAACTATGAAATGATCAAAATGTTCAAAGAAAAGGAAAACGTACAAATACTTGGGAATATTGGAAGCGGACACCACCAAACAAATGGAGATGAAGGAAAAAATTTAAAAAGAGTATCTCGGAAGAACAAGGAAACTGCTCGACACCAAACTATATAGTAGAAATCACATCAGAGGGATAAACATCTAGGCTGTCCCCCTCGTCAGATAATCGGGGCCATTTTTGAAGTGGACGAAGGAGGAACTTCAACAAACAGACCAGAGAACAAGAAAACTAACGACGGTGCACAAGGCCCAGAGATGACGTAGACGGGCTGTATGTGTCAAGAAAAGAAGAAGGATGAGGACTCACCATCATTGAAAATAGGGTCGATGCATCGATGCAAAAACTCAAAGATTACATGAGAAAATGCATAGGAAGTCTGATTATTACGACCAGACATAATACAGATAACTCAAGCATCAAAAGAAGAAAAATAACCAGAAAGCAAAAATGGGAATAAAGAATGGACATTTCAAGAGACAAACAAGCAAAAAATCTTACATGAAAAAACTTGGACTCGGCTGAGAAAGAGAAGCCTTAAAAGAGAAACTAAATCTCTTCTGATAACAGCACAGAATAACGACATAAGGACTATATCAAAGCAAGAATTGACGAGACAAGAAATTGCAGATGTAGGTTATGAGGTGATAGAGATGAAACGAGCAATCATCTACTTGGTGAATGCAGTAAGCTAGCAAAAAAGAGCATGACGAGACACGACCGGGTGGGGAAGGTGATCCACTGGGTATAGTGCAAGAAATTGAAATTTGACCATACGAACAAATGGTATATGCACAATCCAGAATCCGTCCTAGAAAATGAGACGCACAAACTTCTCTGGGATTTTGAGATACAAACGGATCACCTAAACTCGGCCAGACGACCAAACCTTGTGATAGTCAACAACAACAAAAAAAAAAAGAAAACTTATCAAATAGTAGACTTTGCCGTTCCAGCTGACCACAGAGTAAAGCTGAAAGAAACCAAAAAGAAAGAAAAGTACCTTGTCCTTGCAAGAGAACTGAAAAACAAAAACTATGGAACATGAAAGTGACAGAGATACCAATTACTATTGGTACTGTCACCAAAGGATTCATAACGGAACTGGAGGACTGGAAAATAAGAGGACAAGTGTAGACCGTCCCAACTACAACATTATTAAGATCGGCCAGAATACTAAGAAGACTCCTGGAGACTTGAGGAGATTTGTTGTCACTCAAACTCCTGTGAGAAACCATCAGCTAACGCTTGTATAAAAAGATTTTCAAAGGAGTAAAATAATAAGTGAAACTAAAAGAAAGTAAAAAGATAGACAAATACTTGGACCTTGCCCGAGGACAAAAATGTGGAACATGCGAGTGACAGTGACACCAAATGCAGTTGGTGAACTTAGAACGGTCCCCAAAGGATTGAAAAAAGGTTTGAAACAGAAAAAAGAAGGAAGACATGCGACCATCCAGACTACAACATTATTAAGATCGCCTTGAATACTAAGAAGAATCCTGGAGACTCGAGGAGACTTGCTGTGTCTCAAACTCCAGTGAGTAACCATCAGCTAGCCCTTGTGTGAAAAACTCTTAGAAGAACAATAATAATAATAATACTAATTGAGAAAATGAGGCAACTTTAAACTACCATCGTGTTAATGGGGGACAGACACATTAACAAGATACCTGACAATCCCAGCCTATATAAAACCAAAAATTGCACTTTGCGGAACGGCTCATCTACTTAGGAGAGTTCTATCAATATGACAGAAAAATGGAGGTGCCCGTGGTGTAGTCGTTATCGTCGTAGGAAATGGATACGGCAACACGAGTTCAAATCCTGGACGAAACTGATTGCATTTCACATAGCACTAATACCATTGGAGAAGGTATGAATCCAATTATTCTCCCTTCAGCTATGAGTAAATAGTAGTACAGACTAGGTTCTTCAGCCTTGGTTAGGCAACTAGTCTAGGAGAAGGAAAACTCTGAATTGAAACCTGTTAAACTCTGCTGAAAAATTGACCTTGTGTCATATCCTGACCGAGCGGAGGGGTTGGTAAATAGTATCAATATGACAGAAAAATATCACCCAAAAGAGGCAGCAAAATCAAATATATAGAATGCGTATAATCATCTCCTTCCCTCACGCTAGGTCTTGGGTAAAACCCGGTGAAGGATTGTAAGAAATTGGAAGTAAAGCTGAAAATTAAAAAAATAATGATGATGCTTTTTTTTAACAGTGAATCATGCGAAAATTACTTTTGTTAGTATTTTAGGGTTTTTTTTTTTCACATGAGAGTTTATGGTGAAACTCTTGCGAACTCATGTAATACCCTTAATTCGATGATCTTAACTCTTTTGAATGTTTTGCTTAATAAGGCATTATAATCAACAAGTAATGTTTGTTGGCTTCTGGGCTTTATTTCATGTAACAAATCACCGCTCTTAAACGCTTAAACCACTTTTGGGCATATTATTTCATTACTTTCTACTTACCGAATTCCGTGAAAAGATTCTGCTGGTTTGAGGCCAGTTTAAAATCATGCCTTAAAATTGTCTGTATCTCAAAACTTGTAGCAGCCATTATAACAAAAGTTATAGCTTAATAGTGTGTATATATATATATATATATATATATATATATATATCATAAGTATAATATTAATATAGTGAATTCATAATCTTTAGATGTATTCAAGAAATAAGCTTTGGTTTTAATGTCTATTAAAAAAAGAAAATACTTTTGATGCTCGACTTGGCGAAAAAAAAAATTGTCGTAAAAAGATATAATGCAGCTATGTTGTGACGTGAGTTTTCTTTTCTTTTCTTCTTTTTTTCTTCTTTTTTGCATTTTAATTTGAATACTTTTGCATAACTAAACCTCGAGTTTTCAATGTGCGCAGCGCAAATAAATAAATAAATAGATAAATAAATAAATAAAAATTATAATAAATAAATAAAAAAAAAAAAACGAGGGGAAAAGATAAAGGAGGTAAGTCATAATAAGAAGAGAGACATGTGTACAATGAAATACTAGTGTCATTGACATCAAGTGCTTTGCCATTTAAAGATAGCAAATAAAGAATGAAACCAACAGTATGTCCTAATTCTTTTCTATGGATATTTATGACAACCCGGATCCCGCTAGCATGGAATTTCCAATTTCGTGTGCAAAGCAGAATGGTTGAGCTGAGGGCTTACATACCACTTCAGTTTATGGTATAATTTCTGATTTTACTGTTTTTCTCACTTGCAGCCACTGGAAATAGAGTGACAGCAAGTCTCCTCATTACTGCAGGACTCTCCTCAGTATTCAAGCAGTTTTTGTAGTGTCGTTGTCTGGATTTTCATTTGGCTTATTGGAATCTTTCCCCAACAGTTTATTTTTATGCTTCAACATTTCTTCAATTTTCTGCTGGTGTTCAGCCCAGTGGCATCTCTGCAGAGGAGTAAGACCTCCCCCAAACGAGTGTCCTGGATATGACACTAAACAATTTGATAGTGTGGTTCCAGTAATGCTGGAGCTTTAGAGAATGCGCTGTACTCCTTCATTGCCATCACTTCCAAGTCCACTCTGGCCCGGAGTCGTAGCTCTTGATAGGGTCTTATCTATGGGTCAAATAAAACAGTTTGACATTTAAACTGAGAAAACAAATTTCTGATGTTTAATTGAATTGTTTAAAGTAGAACTGTTAGATCATTTAACTGTGTGTATCTTCAGAATGTGTTTACAAATCACGTATTTAATATATATGTAAAAAGAGGATTTTACATTAAATAGCCAACAATAGTTAATAAGCCATAAAACTAAACCAAACCAAAATCTGTTGGTGTTCAGATACTTATCCTTCTTTCTTTTTTTTTTTCTTTAAATTGTACCTTAAGATCTTCTGCAACAGTGAAAACTACCATCTGATACATTTTTTGACTGTATCATATTTACCCAACCCCTCCGCTCGGGTAGGATATGACACAAGGTCAATTTTTAAGCGGAGTTTAACAGGTTTCAATTCAGAGTTTTCCTTCTCCTAGACTAATTGCCTTACCAAGGCTGACGAACCTAGTCTGCCCTACTATTTACCCATAGCTGGAGGGAGGATAATTAGATTCATACCTTTACCAAGGGTATTAGTGCTATGTGAAATGCAATCAGTCCAGGATTTGAACTCGTGTCGCCGTGTCCAATTCTTGCGACGGTAACCATTACGCCACGGGCACCTCATTTTTTGACTTTATTCATAATCTGGATTTCGAGCTTTATGATTCTTTTAAATCGCAGATTCTTAGAGGATTTTGTGGTTTTCATTAATAAGACAGATTTTAGTTTCAAAATAGATCATTAGTTTCTATAATTAAATCTCAGTTGATCACTCTTTCTACTCTGACACGCCAATTTTTGTAATCTTCTCGAGTTACCTTTATAAATTCTCTTATAATATGGTTTATTCACTTATTTCTATCTTCCTGTTGTCTACATATGCTATTCTCATCTGTGCTGTTTCTTATCTGTAAATAATTTATTCTGACGAGATTGGTTTGGTTTCATTAATGGCATATCAACCTTCGTGAGCTATTAAACGCCAAGTCATTTTTGTAGAACAATAGTGGTAGTTGGCGACCGTAGTTAAGGGCGACCAGAAGGCTCCCTTTTCAATAGCTACTACACCGAGGTGTAGGGGAAGGCGCTACTTCTTTCCCTGAATTGCTCCACTTTACCCTTGATACGTACCTTATATTGCTGAATGTTAAGCAGGGAGGTATCAAGTACCACTTTTAAAGTCTTTGGTATGACGCTCCCTGGGATTGAAACTAGGTCTCCCGGACCATTGGCGAACACTTTAACCACTAGACTTAACCTATACCTGGGATGAGTATTTGTCTGAAAGTGAACATAATTGCATGACTGGAGTTTGAACTCATTACGATGTCACAGTACAGCACGTTAGCTGCAACGGCACTGAGATTTCCCTTCATGAGATTATTCTGGGCCGATATCAATAGCGATTCAGTTCTTGTTTTAGATTTGTTACCGACTTTTGGATTTTTGTTTTCATATTTCCAAGTTCTCTATGAGTCTTCTGATTTGCTTAAATTACGGAGTAAAGTCGTTCTTATACGGCAGGGCTAAAATCCAAATCTTCATCTCTGGTTGACGATTTTGTTGTAAAGATTTGGATTTTAGTCCTGCCATATTAGTCTTTTGTAAAGTTTTTTGGCTTATATGCTGCAACTGACAGTAGTTCTGATGCAAATTTTGACTGTTGTAATAACTATTTTCTTTTTGGTTTGGTTGGTTTTTATGGCATGTCAACCATTGTAGGTTATTTAATGCTAAATCCATTTTTATATATTTCTAAGAAGAAGTTAAAATGCAATATACAAAATGTGTTTAGAAATCATATATTCAATATACATGTACAAAAAGGATTCGGCATCAAATAACCAATAAGGGTAAATTTGCCATAAAACCCGACCAAAATCTCAAATCCTTTGAACAATTTGTCTGAATTCCTTCTTCGTCCATTCTAAGTTTAGAGATGGGAGGTAAGTGGCCGTACAGCTGCTGTTTCATGGAATGTTCCTTCCAGGATTTGTTCAAGATAGCTCGTAGAATTCTTTTGAAGTTCTCATCATTTTCTCTATGCGTTTTGTCAGGGTCCACGTGGTGCATCTGTAGAGTAGCAAAGACTCAGCCACAGCTTGGAAGAAAATACTTTTTATTTTATCGGATTGATCAGAATTCCATATGATCGATAATCTATCGAGAGCAGCCTACACCTTCACAAGGCGTATATGGACAGCACTTTCAGCAGATGAGACACTGCTGCCGAGGTATGTGAATTTGTCATTTTATTTCAGATGCTCGCCACTTAGTGTGAAGATGGCCCCGTCTCGTTTAAAACCATGTATTCTGTTTTATTTGCATTCACGTTGAAGCTAATGCCTCGGGCTGTCTGTTCCAAGCTATGCAGCAGGGTTTCGGCTTGAGTAGATATATTTGCTAGAAGCACTAGATCATCTGCAGAGTCTGGATCTGTTGTAGTTTATGCAGAATATCGTCTGCTTCTGTTTTTTTTTTTTTTTAGTGCAAAACCATTTTTTATTAGATCTATCGATGTTCAAAGTACGTAATCTAGGCAGATAATAAACAAATATGGTGCTAATGTATTTACAGCGACAATGTCAAAGGAGTCTGTGCTCCATCAGATGAGCGAACCATTGTTTTCGTGTTTTTATCATATTTACCCAACTCCTCCGCTCGGGCAGGATATGACACAAGGTCAATTTTTTAAGCGGAGTTTAACAGGTTTCAATTCAGAGTTTTCCTTCTCCTAGACTAGTTGCCTTACCAAGGCTGAAGAACCTAGTCTGCCCTACTATTTACCGATAGTTGGAGGGAGAATAATTGGATTCATACCTTTCCCGAGGGTATTAGTGCTATGTGAAATGCAATCAGTCCAGGATTTGAACTCGTGTCGCCGTGTCCAATTCCTGCGACGATAACCATTACAGCACATAAAGCATCATTATTAAACATAGCAGATTAAGGCTGCAGAGTCTTGCCTACTAGATTTAATAATGAAAAAAAAGTTCGGCATGGATTTTAGAAGATCGGGGCAGTACGCTGACAAATCGAGAAGGAATGCTTTTATTATTCGAAATGAATGGAAAATAGGAAAAGCGGATTGTTTTTCTAAAAAGCCAGGAATGTTATCTTATTTATTTATTTATTTTTTCATCAAGGAAGGAACAATGATCAGCGCAGATTTTAGAAGAATAAAATCAGTACAATGTTGTTGTTTTTGTTTTTTTAAGAGGGATGCAATATATTGTCGCAATGAGAAAGAAGCAAGAAATATTGTTTAATCTTTGGCTAGCAGAAAAAATATAAAAACAAATGAAATTGATTTTTCTAACCAGAGAAAGAAAGAGAGAAAGAAAAGTTAAAATCAGAGAGACCGCTAGTCAAAACAACGATGAGTAGGAAATAGGGTCACGAAAGGGGTCAGCCAAATGCAAGCCGATTATGATGGGAAAAATTAAACTTTCAGAAATGGAAAATTTTGATTTAATTTTGGAAGTAAGTAATCTTATGACGTATGAATCACGCGAGGAGAAAGGGCCGCCCCTGCAGAGAGAAGGACTGAGAGAAATGTGGTGAGAGAGGAGGAAAGCAAAAGCCCATTGTAGCAGTCATACCAGAATTTGTATGGAAGCAACCAACCTCTCCCATGGGTGGCTGACACAAGTATTCACTGTTGGGGTAGCAGAAAGCAGCAGTGAATGAAATTAATTTGTTGAAGATTAATTAAAGAAAAGGCCGTTGATGAGATACTCTTGGAAATAGGAGAAACTATTATATAAACCCAATTTTTGCCGAAAAGCGACAGTTGGGGTGATGGAGAGTTGAAGTTAGTAGATCGAAGCAGGAAGGAGCTTCTGTGAAAATGGCCTTGCACCAGACTAGGAGATAACCAGATCTTCTCACATCTTTGTTCCATCTAACTGAAGAAAAGAATTAACGTAACGCATTGAGAAAACTTAATGAGTCCAAGTGAGAAGCCAGACAGAGGACTTAGCCTGACCGCCGCAAGATAGGGGCTAGATTCCGAAACATTCTGCTTTGTATTTTCGGGGAATGGAACGTCGAAATTACAGCAATTATTTCGTAACTGTTCATTGTTCTTTTTCAGACTAAAAACATTTTATTATTTGACTGCGTGTTTTTTCGTTCTCTGGATTTCAACTTTTTCTTTTTTCTTTTATTTTTCTTTTTTCTCTCTCTTTTTTTTTTTTTTTTGTTTGTCGAATGATTAGCCGGTCCAATTATTTCGACTTTCAGCGTACACACTGGATTCTGTTGTCTGGATCTAAAAATTCCCAACGTGAGTAGACGACTGGTTCAGTTGAGATTTGATCACCCACCTGGTAAGGTCAGACATCGAGTGGTCGAGTGAACGGCTGGGTGACAATTATAGCGGCAACAGTTTCTTTGGGGAGACCATATGATAGAAATATTTGTTCCATCTCCCCTCTGTGAATGGAATCAAATGCCTTGGAGAAATCTACAAACAATAGTATTGCCTCGATATTTTTTGCACGAACTCCAATGATTCGACAGATTGTCAGAATTTGTGATATTGTAGATCTATTTTCCCGAAATCCCTTCTAATTTTTCTAAAGAATTTTCTCAATTTCAGGTTTTATAGGGTTGAAAAGCAGGGCATTATTTACCTTAGCCGCTACAGAAGTAAGACATGCCTCTGTAGTTCTTGTTGATTCCGAGGTCACTTTTCTTACGGAAGGGAAGGCTGCAGCCTTTTTGTCCATCTCTCAGTTGCATTTTGTTTTTATAGGGCGTTGCAAAATTGAAGAAGTAAGTCATCAGATTTCCATGTCTTCCATACTTCTGGGGGTATTTCGTCAAAGCCCGCAGCTTTTCTGATTTTAATTTTTGTCTGTACAGCCTCTGTAAACTGTTCTGGTTTGAAGTCCAGTTGGCTATGAATAATTTTTGTGATAGGTTTATCGCTGACTTTTGGAGGGTTTCCAAACAGATTCTTGGAATGTTCTTTCTATATCTGTATTCGTTCTTCTTAGCTAGCAGCTTTAATTTTGCTTTCGAGGTGCTTTACCTTTTATTCATTTCATTTACTATTTGCCATGCAATTCGTGATTGACTGTCTTTTTATTGAGTTTCTTATTCTATTGACCTGGCTTTGAATGTATTGTATTTTTTTTTAGTTTTTTTTTATTTGTTGGTATGTGTCACTTAGTTTTCTCTGGCCTTTCTTCGCGATGACATTTATTGGGTTTAATAGGGATACTATTTTCATGTTATCTCGTTTTTTCTTAACTACTATTGACTCCTTGGGAATTCTACACTCGGCTCTTGATTTGATGGGTATACACTCTGCTGCTGCTGATAATTAATTGTAGACAATTTTTGGGGATTAAAAAGAAAAAAATGCAAAAAGTAACAGTTTCTCAAGAGGCCTAAAAAGCGGGCTACCAGGCAGCAAAGAGAAATTCTTCCTCACTAAGCTGTTATCACCTCGACTGAAAGAACCTGTTTCTCTCTGTGTTATATTACGGACGGGCATTGTCATTGAATTGAGGCAGTCTCAAGGTTGGAGAATGCGCGAGCACATCAGCTGTCTTCAATCATTGGGTACATGGGTCTGGCGATCAAAAATGTCACGAACCTCGCTCGTGCAGGCAGAATGACCTCTAGAGTTCAAGCGTGATTTTAATATAATCACGCGTGAACTTTCCCGTGCTACACTATTGTTTTCACTGGTGATCATCGAGCCTTCCGGAACCTTCGAATTGATCCATCAAATCGCTATATAAGAAATCAAGTAACGAGATTTTGGCAGTTCGAGGCAGGTTTCTAAATAGGTTCAACAGAGGTCCATGACACGTGACCCATTTCATCCCCAGCCTGTCTGCAATTCGATTGATATGATAGCATCAACAAACCAACGATAACGACGCCGCCGTCATCGCCAAGAAGGGGAGGAAGGAAGAACGCTATAAAATAATTTTTTTTAACTACAGTCCGCTGTAGTCCCTAAGAATAAAAGCGACTACTATTTTCTTCCTTAAAATTCAAGTTTTGAGTTTTTCTTTTCTGCGATCTCCTTTCTTTCAGTCATAATGTATTTTGGTCCTATGCTACATCTGCTGGAAGTAGGAAGAGCACGTGCCAGCTAAGTCCAAAACTTAGCAGCACGACGCGTCTCTCCAACTAGTAGCAGCTTCTACTGAGCATATCCAGCGAGACATCCGACGAACCCTCAAACTTGTAATTGCCGAAAATGATTATATAATATACTTCTTACTGGGAAATGTGACTATTTTACTAGTTCAGGAAAACGTTTTTTTTTTCCACAGAATAGTAGTACCCCCGCACAAAAATAAAGTTTGTATACTTGTTTTTTTCCTTCCGTCCTTAATTCTCTTGCAGCTTCGGCAGACAAAAAAAAAAATGGGGTAAAAAGAAGAAAAACTAGTCAGATACGCAACTCAGAATTTCCCAACAATCACAACCTTCTTTTACTCCATAGATTATAGCTTCATGCAACGATGTTTAATACGAATAATTTGCACACAATCATATGGCTTCGTTTCAGCTGGTTTCTTCGGTGTAATGGCATATCAACGATCATAGGTTATTTAATGCCAGAAGAACATTTTATTCTCCCATAGCTGAGAGGAGAAAATGGTTCATACCTTTTCCGATTGTATTTGTCCAAAAGTGAACTTAATAGCACGACTGGTGTTCGAACTCACTTACTAAGATTCCACTGTCCAGCGCTTTAACCATTACACCTCAAGGACACCCCCACTATATCACTTCAAGTATTCCTATCTAATACTAATAATTTGTTTGCAGATGTATGTTTTCATGTAACTATATCTACTGGAAATGGATGGATGCTGGTGACTGTATCGGCATGGAAAAACTCTGTCAATGCATCGGTAGGAGGGGTGGGAATACTTCTAGGACCGAGAGCGTTAAAAACACTGAACAGCATTGAGAGAATACAACCTAGGATGATGGCCGCAACGTTTAATGGCAACCCCAAAGCAACAATTATCTCCTGCTACAGCCCTACCAATGTTAGCGAAGAAAACGAAATAGCCACCTTCTACGAAAATCTATCCTCCCTAGTACGTAGCATTCCGAAACACAACCTGCTAGTCATTGGCGGAGATATGAATGCACAAATCGGGAAAAACAGACACAACAAATACAGCCTACACTACGCGTCTAACAGGAATGGACAGCATTTAATAGATTTCATGATAGAAAATAGATTAACCTGCCTCAATACAAACTTTCAAAAAAGGGAGGGGAAATTATGGACCTACACATACGCAAATAAGAGTAAAGCACAGATAGACTACGTCCTTATAAACAGGAAATGGAAAAACAGTGCGATGAATTGCGAGGCATACTCCTCCTTCGAGGGTGTGTCCTCCGATCATCGAATAGTTACGGCCAAAGTACGACTAAGCCTAAGAAAAAATGCCACACGTAAAGCCACGACCAAGCACTATGACTGGGCCCTACTCAACAACAGAGATATTAGAGACAAATATGCATTAGAATTAAGAAACAGATTCGAAGCACTACAAGAGAAGGTAGAAATAGGCACCCCAAATGACGAATATGAAAATTTTGTAGAAGCGCACCTGGAGGCGGCAGAAAAGTGTATTCCAACAAAACCTAGAACTAAATATAGAGTCCCTTGGGAAACGCTAGCGGCTAGAGAAAAACGTGCACTTGTGAAGACTGCCTCCAAAAACTATCAACAGAACCCAACAAATACAAATGCACGAGAACTAGAAAAGGCGCAACATCAATTAACAGGAATATACCTAAAAGAACAGGCAGAATACGTACAAAATCAGATAGATAAGATTAGAGACTCGGTGGAAGATAGGCAATCCAGGATAGCCTGGCAAACAATAAACGAAGTAAGTGGAAGAAAGAGCACAGCCAAAGCAAAATTGAAAGCTGCAAGCCAACAAGAAAGAATAAAACTGTGGGAACAGCATTTCAAAAATCTACTAGGAAACCCACCGGAAATAACGGATGAACCGATCACCAGAATTATTAGTAAGCAATTAGACGTAAAACTAGGTCCTTTCACCAAAGAAGAACTCGACACGGTTCTCAGAAGAATTAAAAATAGGAAAGCGGCGGGGCTAGACGAGATCCCCCCAGAAGTGTGGAAGACGAGACAATTCGACGATATACTGCTCCGGCAATGCAACGCAGTCTATAGTCAAAATAGGATAGAACGATGGACGAAGGGATGCATCCTTCCATTCCCTAAAAAAGGCGACCTCGGACTAGCCAAGAACTACCGAGGGATAACACTTACATCCATAGCAGCCAAAATCTACAATGCCCTACTACGAAACCGCATAGAACCCAAAATGGAAAACATCCTTAGGAAAAACCAAAATGGCTTCCGGAGAAATAGATCCACAACCTCACAAATACTGACCATCCGTAGAATCCTGGAAGGCGTTCGGGCAAAAAACTTACAGGCGACATTACTATTTGTCGACTTTACCAAGGCCTTCGATTCCATACACAGAGGGAAGATGGAGCAAATCCTACTAGCTTACGGCCTACCAAAAGAAACCGTAGCAGCGATAATGATTCTCTACAGAAACACCAAAGTAAAAGTACGTTCTCCAGATGGAGACACGGAATACTTCGACATTGTTGCAGGAGTACTACAAGGAGACACACTAGCCCCGTACCTCTTTATCATCTGTCTAGACTATGTGCTTAGGACTTCGATCGACAAAATCAGAGAAAATGGCTTTGAGCTGACTAAGAGAAGAAGCAAAAGGTACCCCGCAAAAACAATCACGGACGCCGACTACGCTGATGACTTGGCGTTACTAGCGAATACGCCTAATCAAGCAGAGACACTACTACATAGTCTGGAACGAGCTGCAGCTGGCATTGGCCTACATGTCAATGCAAACAAAACCGAATATATGTGTTACAACCAAACAGGCAACATTGCCACACTAGACGGAGCCTCTCTGAAACTAGTCGACAAATTCACCTACCTAGGAAGCAGCGTCTCATCAACCGAGAAGGACATCGACACACGACTGACGAAGGCATGGACAGCTATCGATAGGCTCTCGATCATATGGAAGTCGGACCTAACAGATAAAATGAAACGCAGTTTCTTCCATGCAGCGGTTGTGTCGATACTGCTATATGGATGCACCACATGGACGCTTACGAAGCGGCTGGAGAGGAGGCTGGACGGAAATTACACAAGAATGTTGAGAGCAGTATTAAACAAGTCCTGGCGACAACACCCCACGAGACTCCAACTATACGGACACTTGCCCCCCATCACAAAAACTATACAAGTTCGACGAACCAGACACGCGGGACACTGCTGGAGAAGCAAGGACGAGCTCATAAGCGATGTACTCCTGTGGACCCCCACTCATGGATGTGCAAGTGTGGGACGACCAGCACGAACTTACATACAGCAGCTATGTGAGGACACGGGTTGTAATCCTGAAGACCTGCCGGAGGCGATGAGTGATAGGGAGAAATGGCGAGAGACGGTCAGGGATATCCGCGCAGGCGGCGCGACATGATGATGATGATATCTATTTTGTAATAATTATTATTTATTTGTACACAGTTATAGGGTATCAAGTATTCCTATCTAGTACCCATAATTTTATAACACACTAATTTGACCCATAGATAACACGTACTACCATTCCGGGTCAGAATGGGTCATGGAATAATGGCAAAAAAAGGTAAATCCACACTCCTCTGTGTTCCAAAACTGAACCCTCTCCTCTGAATGTAAATTAATTCCATATTTAGGACACTGGTAGTCCTTGAAAAATGGAAAAATGAAACAAGTTCTGTGTGTGTGTGTGTGTGTGTGTGTGTGGCTTGCGAGAGAAAATAGAAAATGAGAAAAAGCCATGGGCGATAGAAAAAAAAGACAAATAAACAAAAAGAAAGGAAGGAAAAATGTAATTTGCTTCTGTTTCTTCATGAGAAGAAATAGAAGCAAAGGAAACAGAGCAAGAAAAGATTGATAATAAGAAAACAAGAAGCGGATATGAACGAAATAGAAAGAGATTCACTCGAAACACTTGACATAAATGACGCCAGCGTTTGTGGAATAATCGAGTGGGGATGGCAGAAACTGCGTCTCAGAAAACAAAATGGAATTTTGAAAGCAAATACTTTAATTGATATTTCAGAAAATCTTTTATCTCCGTGATTCTAGCCAATAAAAAATAATGTTCAACCGAAATACGTTAAAACTGCAATAACTTTTTCTTGTCTATATGAAATATATGAATATAAATTGTATCTTTCCAATAATATATTTCTCTTTCATGGACAACGTCATGCAGATCAAAATATTAATCACTTAGTGTTATTAATTCATCCACTTAAGCAACACAGAAAATGCAGTGCCAGGCTGAACACATTTGTCTGTGTTGCTATCAGTTGATGATAATGTAACCGAAAGATCATTTTGATAGAATCATCTTTACAAAGATAGCTTTGTTTCATACGTGTCTACATATGAATATTCGAACAACAAACCTGTTCTGAAATATCTTTAACTTGTGAGAAACGTGTTCCTGAACAATGTATTAAATTGTTATGGAAAAAAAAAAACATCGAGCAAGTATATTTAATATAAAATAGACGAAGTGGTGACGAAATTAAATAATCTTATTTTACCAATCTTATTTTGCCCAGTCGGCTGAGGCTGTAGAATACACCGACTGCACCTCTGCAGAGGGGTAAGACCCCCTCCCCAACAAGTGTCCTGGATATGACACTAAACAATCTGACGGTGAGGTTCCAGTGATGCTGAAGCTCTGGGGAATGCGGAGTACCCCTTCATTGCCATTGCTCCCAGCTCCATTCTGGCCCGGAGTGGTAGCACTTGATATGGGTCCTATCTATGGGTTAAATAGAACTAAACCGTGCTTTTTTCACTATTCTGATTTTTGCATTTAAACAGCGTATTTATGTTAAACTAATTTATTCAAAATAGAACTGTTTTGACATTTGAACTGCGTACTAATGCAAAGCTGAATTGCTTAAGGTGGAACTGTTTTGACGTTTAAACTGTGTACTTGTGCTGAACTGGATTGTCTGAGGTAGAACTGTTTGACATTTGTCTCTGTGTATTGCCCAGTCGGCTGGTGCTGTAGAATACACTGACAGCACCTCTGCAGAGGTGTAAGACCCCCCCAATCAGTCTGATGGAGAGGTTCCAGTAATGCTGGGGCCTTGGGGAATACGGAGCACCCTTTCTTTGCCATTGCTCCCAGGTCCACTCTGGCCCAGCGTAGTAGCACCTGATAGAGCCCTATCTATGGGTTAAATAGAACTAACGGCATACTTATGCTAAACTGAATTGTTTGATTGGGCTGAGTGCCTTGGGTTGGAAATGTTTTTGATAATTAAACCGTACTTACATTTAAACTGCGTGCTTATGCTAAACTGGATTATTGGAAATGGAACTGTTTTTTTTACATTGAAACTGTACTTACACAAAACTGAATTGTTATATATAACTGCTTGAATGAACTTAATAGTTTGAAATAGAAATGTTTTTGACAATTAAACTGTGTACTCAAGCTAAACTGAATTATTTTGAATGGAACTGATTATTTACATAAAAAATGGATTTGGTGTTAAATAACCTACAAAGGTTGAAATGCCATAAAAACCCAACCAATCAACCAATTTTATTTTCATGAGGATAAAATAAAAGTCTAATTTTGCGATTTATTAAAATTTTTTGGTTATTTAAGTAATCTACTACGCTTTTTGATTAGATGTGGCACCAGGCTGTATGAATGGGGCACCCAATGAGACTTGACACACTCGTGAATGTTTACTAGTCTGGCTTGCTAACCATTTCACCTCGCGAGACGCCTTTTTTCGTGTATCCTATGTTAGAATATTCAGGTTCAGTGATTTTTTTAAGTTTCACAATAGTAACATTGAGTAGGTACGTATTTTTCTTATTGGTTATGTTTTAGGATGAGCTTATTGCTCCAATTGGTTATTCTTGCGATATAAAAACCAATTTTCGTGACTTCGTGCAATAGGAGAAGTAATTCAGCATAAAATCTTATTAAAATTAGTTGTTACATAAGAATTATTAAAAGTTATGGCAAAGTTTAAACTGTCAGTATATGCAAAAAGCCGACTCACACCCAACTAATGCGTGTACGTAACGATTCGATTTTTATATGCAAAGACAGCCAAAATGGCACATCATAGCGAGATTTTTGTGAGTGCTATATCGTTAAAATGCTATACCTTAGAATAAGGCAACTTCCACACAGAATAAAACTGAAAGAATGTGAAAAGAGGGATAAGTACCTCGATCTTGTTAGGAAATTGAAAAAACTGTAGAACATGCAGGTGACAATTATACCAATTGTAATTGGTGCGTTTGGAACAGTATCTAAAGGATTGCTAAAGGGACTAGAGGACTTGGAAGTGGAGACCATCCAAACGACAGCATTGTTGAGAACGGCCAGAATACTAAGAAGAGTCCTGGAGACTTGAGGAGACTTACTGTCACTCAGACTCCAGTGAAAAACCATCGGCTAACGCTGATGTAAAAAGCTCTAATGAGTGAATAATAATAATAATAATAATAATAATAATAATAATAATAATAACGTAGGCATAAGTTTGACTTTTGATAACACAGGTAGGTTGTGACCGTGACAGATCTTTCTTACGACCTATGGATATCTTATGGGGAACAAGAAGAGTTTAATATTTGTGGTCGTTGGTTATCAGTGTCAGTGAATTGTTGGGATCTATTGGGATGATTTTTAGTTTTGTATCTGACTTCTTTTTCTTCTTACACCATTCACTCGTTAATTTCTTTTGTCTGTGGGAAGCTGCAAGAGAATTAAGGACGGAAGGAAAGTGACAAGGATACTTTTATACTCAAACTTTATTTTGGGGTTCTCGACTATTCTGTGGCGGGAATGTTTTCCTGAACTAGCAGAAATAATCGCTTCACTCAGATAAGCTGATGAAATATTTATAGTCATTTTTGATAAGTTTTGAGAGTGAGTGTTACTTTTAAAGTTATTTATTTATTTATTTATTTATTTATTTTAATAGCCATAATCTTTACATATCTGAAATCTAAAAAAAATTTAAATTTTAAATTTTTAAATCTAAATCAGAAAAAAAACAACTACTTTACTATGACATATATTATATTCCCTTACAATATAATGAAAACCCTATAGTTTCATAATAAAATCTCACACTATTGTAACTATCTCTAATAACAAAAGCAACATAAAAGTTGAAACTTATTCGATATATTACTCATAGCCTCGCATAAACTTAAAGATATCCAGAAAGTGCCATCAATATCGATAGATTAATATCGATGAATAGAAATCTTAAGAACATTGATTTGCATGATAGAATTTGATATATGATATGTGTTCAAAAAGTATTGAGACTAAAGCTGTATTTACCAAATTAGAATTGAACGAAATGAAGGTAACTTTCTTCAAAATACTTCCCTTGTTATTCAACACACATATTCCGGGGAGTTTTTCATTGGTCGAACCAAGGCAGATGTTATGGTTTTATGCCCCAACTCCAAATCTAGTATACGGGGTCCCCAATTTACTGCGTCAATTTTCATACATTAGTATTCATATAAAATACAAATGTTATTGTAACCTAATTATACACAATAATGGATTATACTGTTCTATATATTCGAACAATTCAACTAGAAAAAATGGAAATAAACACAATGTATCGAAATACAAATGAGAGAGACACTGTAACGGATCATTTCATAATGGATCGTTCCACAATAGATCTTTCCGTCAACAATTTTTGGTGGCAATTTTAAACGTCTAAATAAGACTTGACTGAACACTTTTGTACTTGCCTGTAATATTAACGCTATTGTCGTAACTTTAGCCCCGTCCATGTAAAACTTTTTAATAATATAATTTAAAATCTATTTCTTAAATATCTTGTTATTTTGCTTTTTATCTCTTGTTACAGCCGAAGGAGTTTCAGATCAAGACAAACAGTTGTTTCACCATCTTTAACCCATTGTAAAAATATTTTTCACAGATTTTGTCGAATTGAAAAAGAAATGATGTAAAAATCTGCGAAACTTTTTCATCATTTAATTGTCGGTTATACATAATTCATTCAAAAAGAGAAAAAAAAAAACCCTACTCTCCTGAAAAGGTTTCCCCAACTCCGACAAGGGGAATAGTGTGCTTTATCATATTCTATGATCCCAAAGACAACGGGATACCGGTAATCTCGAGCGCTGCACAAAACGATGTTGAAACCCTCCCTTCCAGAGTCCCCAAGCAGCCTTCCCTCGGTCGGTGGGTTCAAGGGTTGTAAGTGTCATCCCGAGATCGAAGTGCCTCAGGAATTCCTCTTTTGATACGGATTGAAACTGTGCCGTCTTATTTCTTTGAATGTCCTTTACGTCCTCTAATCTTATGACTGAAATGAATTTAAGAAACAAACAAAAGTCGCGTGGATCTTTTAAGTATGCACAATCCTGGCTAATGTTCAAAACATCTAGACTAGCTTCATGATTTATTTTTCAAATTTAGTGACACCCGCTCCGTGCAGGCTTCCATTGAACGCTATAAGTCGTCATCACGGGTGTGATAGTGAGCATCGGACTCGCCTGGTCCCAGGGGACCGCTTTCCCTAGGCAATACCTGCTTCAGCTGGGCAAAGTTCATTGTTTGGTGCCTGAGGCGCCGCAATAAGGGAATGATCAAGAATTTTTGAGCCTGCCGTACATGAGTATCGATTCGTGCGTAGCCCTCACATTAAAATGACCTTGCGTCAAATGTTACCTAGTCTGCGGTATGGAGAAACATCATTTTTCAAATTGGCACAGACTTGTTGCGATTTTAGTCTTAGATCCTTGTGGAATGTGGAGCACTCCTTCATTGCCATTATTCCCACACAGACCAGAAGTGGTAGTATCTGTTAGGGACCCATCTATGGGTCAAATAGAATTATTAGTATTAAATAGCAATACTTGAAACCATTTAACTGTGCAAATAGAACTATTAGTGTTACATAGCAATTCTTGAATGCATTTCATTTTATGCAAGCAAGAAATAACAATACTCGAAAACAATTTAACTGAGAGCAGACAAATGACTAATATTAAGAGGAATTATTTCTGTTGGGTAACAACAATCGATACCATTGAACTGTGTGCAAACAAATGAGTTCTGTCACGTTTAAAAATGTTACTTACAAAGCGTTCGCTTATAAATATGATATATATCTATAAACAGGATTTGGCATTAAATAACCCACTAGGGTTAATATGCCATAAAACACAACCAAAACAGACCAAGCCATCACTTTATTATACGGACTAGACTACGGTTTTGATACAAATGTGCGAACTTCAGTCGCGCTATTACGTTCACTTTCGGACTATTAACTTTGAAAAAGGCAGGAACTCTCCTATCTCCTCAGCTATGGGTTAAATAGTACCCCTGCCGTTATTCTTCGTGGATGACTTTGATATTAAATTACCCACAAAGACTGACGTGCCATTAAACTAAGAAACCAAATCAAACCATTATAATACAAGTAGTTTAGCTGTGCATATGTTTTCATTTGAATTTTTAAAAATGTTAAGTTTCTTCTCGATTTTTTTTCATACCTTGTGTAAAAGTGTTTCTTTTACAAAAAAAAAAAGTGTGGGAATTAAATAAGACTTTATGATACTAGGGATGGGGTGTAACACTTGCAAAACAATACTTGACTCATTTCTGCATGAAAAACCTTGACGTCGTCACCGAATTGTTTTCCCGGATTCGAATACGTAATAATTCATTATTATCCAGATACTGGCTGTCAATCCCAATAATTATTCCTGCTGCGCAGTTCGAGAAAAGGTGATAAGGTCTTTGACACTTAGAATATTTTGTACGCGACTGTTCAAAAACCAAGCCTGTAAGAATATATCGGAAACTGTAGCTGACCCTAAGATAGATAGTCTTGATGCTACCTCTCATCTAGATTTTCACACGCTCAAACTTTAAGAAAACAATTTGAACTCGTTTGACAATGCAACAATTTAACTCACAGTATCCAAATTTTATACTTTTATATCAAATATTTATTGTAGCATTTGTTCTTTATTATAAATCATTACTTACTAAAGTAGCCGCCTCCGTCTAATGAGAAGTGAAGACTTGCATTGTAACTTGTTATTTTAGAACCCTTGTTGTTACTTAAAGATTTACAAAAAAATGGTTACCAACGGTAATTATTACTATGAAATACACAAAGAAAAGAGATATACCATTTACAATTTTTATATCTGGTGAAGTTAATATTTTCTTGGAAAATTCTCATAGAGTTTTGTAGAAAAATGTCTCTGAATAGATTTATTAATTTAAACATTTTAATTTTTGTATGGAGGGTTAGTTCTAATTAAGAAACAATATTTTGTGATCATTTTATATCTGCTTAAATGTAATTAGCAATGTTTAATTAAATGTGAATAATTATTTTAGTAAGACAAAAAGATTCGCTGTTTTCTTTTGAATTTTGGAAATTTAAATTTTGAACATTTAATTACAAATGCAGCAACATGGCTTTCTGCTTACAATTGTTCTGTTGACAATGGACCACTTTTCTCAAGAGCAACAGTATCTTTTATTTTAAAATCTTCTCCTGAATCCAGTAAGTATGTATATCAAACCGTTTGGCCTCCTCTAGCAGAATACAAACAAACTCTTCTCAATTATTTATATAGATTACTTTGAATGAAATATACTTAATAGTTGCTCCAACCAAAATTTATCTAACAGTCTGTCACTCTTTATATAAAATATATAATATATAAAATATATTTTTTATAAAATATATTTTATATAAAATATAAAATATATAAAATATATTTTGACATTCTGAAAACATTTTCTATAAAGCATGCTATATAAAAACACGAAAGTAAAAGTCCGTTCCCCGGATGGAGACCCAGACTACTTCGACATGTTAGCAGGTGTACTGCAAGGAGACACATTAACTCCGTACCTCTTTATCATCTGTCTAGACTACGTGCTTAGAACATCTATTGATAAAATGAAAGAAAACGGTTTCAAGCTAACAAAGGAACGATGCTGAAGATACTCCGCACAAACAATTACGGACGCCGACTACGCCAATGACCTAGCGCTTCTGGCAAATGCACCCACTCAAGCCGAAACCTTGCTATATAGTCTGGAACAAGTAGCTGCAGGCGTAGGCCTCCCTTTCAATGCACACAAGACGGAATATATGTGCTTTAATCAAACAGGCAACATCTTCACTCTAAACGGTAGTTCTCTGAAACAAGTAGACTAGTTCACCTACCTAGGAAGCAGTGTCTCATCAACCTAGACAGACATCGACACGCAACTAGCAAAGGCATGGACAGCTATCGATAGCCTATCGGTCATCTGGAAGTCAGACCTGACCGTTAAAATAAGCAGCGGTCGTGTCGATACTGCTATATGGATGCACTACATGGACGCTAACGCTGATATGGGATGTAACCCTGAAGACCTGCCGGAAGCAATGGATGATAGAGAAAAGTGGCAAGAAGGGTCAGCGATATCTGTGCTGATGGCGCGATTTGATGATGATGATGAAGAAAACATTTTAATATTTTTTCAACTCATATACAAAGGCATTTGGGTAATATTTTGCACATACATATCTTATCGAATAGATCATTGCCGTAACTTTCTGGCTTATTCGTGAATATTTCCCCGAAGTGAAGGGGCTTACTTAGCAGTGCCTATCCCCTCTTAAAATAACATGCGACCAGTCGTACAAGGTTATTCAGTACCAGAAATAGGGCGCAATCCTTGATTTGATTTTGATTTATTCATTTTCTCAAGGGCATTAATGTAAAATGAACACTAACTAGCCGAGAAGAAATTTAAACTTTGTTCATCAATTTAAATTCTCTTTACTCTGCACCTCCTTCTCGACAAGAGATGTCAAAATGTAAACACATTTTCATGATTAATAACTGTGTAGAGACTTTATATAGGCTTTTACGTTTCCAACAAAACTTTAGTGCAAATTTCTATTGTTTAATTATACGTGGTATTTTTTAAAGGCCAGTTTTCATCGAAAGAAAAAAGAAAAATGTTAAAAGGTTAGGAATAGTAAAATACTTTAATATTTTGTAGGATCAAATACGTGCGTGTGCTTGGTTTAGTTTGATTACTTTGTTTAATGGCACATCAACTTTCGTGGATTATTTAATACCAAAACCATCCTTATAGAAAAAAAGTAATAGTATTATTTAACCGATGATGAGGAGGGGATAAGGAGGTTCATACCGCACGTGAACGTAATGGAGTTCGAACTCACTTACTACAACATCGCCGTCCCACATGTTAGGCACTACTCCACAGGGACTACCTATTTGCATGTGATTACAGGGAGTGAATGCATAATACCATTTCCAGCGTTAACACGCAGAGAGTGACCGTGAGATAAAAGTTCTTGCGATTCGCAGTCATTTATTGAGTACTGTCCTCTGTGTTACCAGTTAATAAACCGGCGAATGTAACGTAGGCGACCCTAATATGACGATTTTTTGCGTGGTCACTGTACCCTTTTGCCTCGTGATCAGAGGAGTGTGTGATGGATAGCTGCTCCAAGTTGGGCGAGGATTTTTGAGGGACCGCTCTTTACCTGTCTTTTATGCGAAGGGTGGTCAAATTTTCGTCGTCCTGTGGTTTTCCGAGAAGTAAGACTGATTCACTGTTGACTACGTTTAGTAGTTTTCCCAAATCCCGTTTGCCTAATATTTTCAAAATGCTTCCAGGAAGCAAAGAATTTATCGAATCTTATAAAGATTCGATTTATAGGCATAATATCGTAGCACAGCAAAAATATCACATCGTTGCGAGGTTTTTGCCTGTGTAATAGCATTAACCTGCTTTAACTTAGAGAATAAACTGTGCAACTGATAATAAATTTGGCAACTTAATTATGAGTAGTCTGCGGTCGCACTCATCCGTATGATTATAATTTCTCAAAAAAAGCAGTTATTAAATGCTAATTATAGAGTACTTCTTCATTAATTTGTAAGTTATTAAAGGCAGGTGCCCGTGGTGTAATGGTTATCGTCGTAGGAATTGGACACGACGATACGAGTTCAAATCCTGGACGAGACTGATTGCATTTCACATAGCACTTGGGAAAGGTATGAATCCAATTATTCTCCCTCCAGCTATGGGTAAATAGTAGGACAGATTAGGTTCATCAGCCTTGGTGAGGCAACTAGTCTAGGAGAAGGAAAACTCTGAATTCAAACCTGTTAAACTTCGCTTAAAAATTGACCTTGTGTCATATCCTGCCCGAGCGGAGGGGTTGGTAAATATGATATGATTAAAGGCAGCCTTTGGCGGCCATTCAGCTTGATATTCAATCACACCCAATTCATAAAATTCACACGATAATTAATTGTAAATGAAAACATGCGAAAATCTTATTCTTATCGTATAGATTTAGTAGGAACAAGAAACACGCACTTTTTATCAGCAATAAATGATTCACTGCTGATAAGCGACGCCTCTGTTGCAGAAAGGATTTCAAATCATCATTTAGTGCAGGAATTCTTTTGGATGTTGGAGTTTCGAATTTATATATTTCGCCCAATGAGAATGACTGATGCCATACTGGCCATATGGTTAGCGCGGCTTTTTATATTGCCCGGGGAGATGACCCGGGCAACATAAAAGGCCACGCTAACCATTCTCGTACTCTCTTCGCTTCCTCCCTTGCTAGCAGCAGGATAGACCATTTTTTTCCACTCTCACCACAGAACAGTCCACAAAGCATTATGAAGAGAGCACATCCAATTTATCGACCATTGGTGTCTGGGAAATAATTCTTTCATCATTCATCTTTCCTTTTAAACCAACGGATCCTCGGAGAAACAAATCGGATATTTTCAACTCCTGCTTTGACTTCAGCATTTTAGTTCCTGTCCTGAAGACAGCATTTCAACTCCTGCTTTGACTTCGGCGTCTTTATTCATTCTCAACTCTACAACTGTTTTTCCTCCTTCCTGCTACTTACAGCACAAGGGTTCCTTTCGTCTCAAGCTGTTAATAAAACTTCCAAATTGAAAACTATCAATATCTTCGTCAACTCATTTGTTCTTCCTTTTAATGTAACAAGAGGCAACAGAACTCTACAATCTCAACTGCCATTTTTGTATAAATGGTAATATTATCTGCCCTCATGTTATACCTCTTTTCACCTAAAATATGGTGAATAAAAGCGTAAAAACCTGTTTTTTATGTGAACAAATTTCTCAGAAAATGTTTTTCTCCCTTCTTGTGGGCTTCTGTAAAAAATACCGTCCAATGAAAAGCCCCACTGAAAAAACAAAGACCGTATAAGTATGATTCAGATAAAATAGATTTTCTTTATATAATCAGACATTTTTTTTTTTTTTCAGTATTTTTACTCTAAAAATCCTAGTCAACTACAGTGAGTGGAAGAATTTAATCTACCGATGTCAATTTTAAACCTATAAAAAAACCTTTGACCGGAGTTTTCTCTCTTTTTTTAATCACATTCTTTGAAGGTTAAAATACGTAAATAGATAAAGAATAGCAAAATGCTTTGTCGAGCAATATTGTACCTTATTTTACCGGGTTTTTTTACACTTCAAAAATAAGACACTTGTATAAACAAATAAACAAGCCGTTATAAAATTGTTAACAAAATCTTATTCTCCATAGAAACATCATAAAGAAATGCAAAAATCATTCAGCTGCACTTTCATTTGTGATGGCCCAGTCGGCTTGAGCTACAGAATATACCGACTGCATCTTTGTAGGGGGGTAAGGCCCCCTCAACTAATGTCCTGGATATGACACTAAACAATCTGATGATGAGACTTCAGTAATGCTGGAGCTTTGGGAGATGCGGTGTACTCCTTCATTGCCATCGCTCCCAGGTCTACTTTGGCCTGGTGTGGTAGCACCTGATAGGGTTCAATCTATGGATCAAAGAGAACTAAACTATGTAATTACGCAAAACTGAATTGTTTGAAATTAACTATTTTTACTTTTAAACTTACTACGATTGGCACGCAATTTTTAGGAACCGGCCCATTGGCATAGCCGTTGAGTGTTCGCCAATGGCCGGGGAGACCGGGTTCACTCTCAGGTCGAGACATACCAAAGACTCAAAAATTGATACTTGATACCTCCTTGCTTAACACTGAGCATTATAAGGTACGTTTCATGGGTAAAGTGGAAAAATCCAGGGAAAGGAGTAGCGCCTTCCCCTACACCTCGGTGTTGTAGCTAATGAAAAGGGAGCTTTCGGGTAGCCCTCGACTATGGTCGCCAACTTTACTTTTTTACTCTACATTTAAACTGCGTGCTTATGCAAAACTGTTTGAAATAGAACTGTTTTTGACATTTAACTATGTGTATACAAAAAGCTATACTTATGCTAAACTGAATTCTTTTAAACTTTTATCAGGACTTAAATCGGCGTTAAATGACTTGAAAAGGGTTGATACACCGTAAACAAAACAATGAATCAGCCTTTATTAGTGAATCAAATTAACACAATGACTGAGTGGGATTAGGCACATGACAACAAAGCAATAAACAAAAACAATAAGATAAAAAATATGTTTTTTGAATTTTGAGAAAAATGTCTCTTGAAAAAACCCTCACTTTTTATTACTTTAAATACCGAAAATTTTAGTGAAATATGGTAAATGGTCGATTTGGGAGGAACTTAAAAAACAAAAACAAAATAAAGATAAAAATGATGTTTTAGCAGGTACACGTTTTTGTACATACATAGTAGAGATTCATTATAAATTCTATTGACATGACATAAAATCGGAATTAATTAACGCCGAAGACGGTCTTTAATGTGTCTTTATTTCCATGTTCCATTTTGTTTTCTGAGACGCAGTTTCATTTGAGTTGGTATCCCTGCCATCCCCACTTGATTATTCTTCCACAAACGCTGGCGTCGTTTATGCTAATTGTTCTGAGTACATTTCTTTCTATGTCGTTCATATCCGCTTCATTTTTTCTTATAATCAATCTTTTCCTTGCTCCGTTTCGTTTGTTTCTATTTCTTCTCATGTTATTTCTATCTTCATTTTTTCTTCCTTTCTTTTTTGTTTATTTGTCTTTTTTTCCACCACCCATCACTTTTTCTCATTTTCAATTTTCTTTTGCAAGCCACACACACACACACACACACACACACACAGCTTATTTCATATGCATATGCAAAATGATGAGGATACAAATTAAGGAATTTAAAATATACTTATACAGAGGTACTGAGTGGCTTTACTCGTCTAATGGATGAAAGTGGGTAGTGAGGTTCGCTGTAATGGCGGAGTGTGCTACTAACGGTGAACATTATAACTTATTTACTTAACCTGCTGATGCAGTTAGAGACATCCTCTTTTACAAATTTACAAATTTGGGCCAACTGGCTCAAGAATCGGGGTTTCTTTCTTATTTATAAATGTGGCCCATGTAAGCTTACTATATGAGCTAAATGTCTGTAATTTGGTAGACTTATATCATTTGCATTTGGAGGTGCCCGTGGTGTAATGGTTATCGTCGTTGGAAATGGACACGGCGACACGAGTTCAAATCCTGGACGAGACTAATTGCATTTCACATAGCACAAATACCCTTGGGAAAGGTATGAATCCAATTATTCTCCCTCCAGCTATGGGTAAATAGTAGGGCAGACTAGGTTCTTCAGCCTTGGTGAGGCAACTAGTCTAGAGAAGGAAAACTCTGAATTGAAACCTGTTAAACTCCGCTTAGAAATTGACCTTGTGTCATATCCTGCCCGAGCGGAGGGGTTGGTAAATATCTATATCATTTGCATTTGATCTATAGACTGTGTACAAACCATTGATATTTGTACATAGATTAGTTTATAGAAATACAGTAATTTAACTGGTCGTTACACCAATATGAGTGAAATTTAAAACTAATGTTTGAAATAGATTTCTTTGCTGTGTTTGAGAGGATTAGAAAACATAAATAGCCATGAAAAGATTTGTTGCGATTGGAAAAAAGAAAAAGAAAATAAGTTTAAGAAGTGCAGAAATTCCCAGAAGTTCTTGAGAGACATTTGGAATGACGCATGCCCAGAAACAAGAACCGTCCTTACGCAAAAGAGAAATTCAACTTCTCTTCAGCGGTACCTCTCAGACAGAAGGAGACTCTTTCATGCGGTCGCTAGTTGCGAACACATGGCTGATTAGATTTAGTAGCCTGACACAATGTCTGCTGCTAATGAGCCGACACCGCCGAAACCAACAATATAAAAACACCGACTTTGGACTTATCAATCACCTGAGACGACTAGTATATTTTAACACCTTGTCTGGGAGACGCGACCATTTCATTTGTATTCAGGAAGAATTTCCACACCCATTAAATGGTTGTTGAACCCAGAAATAAAGGCAAAACATAAAAGCTATCTTGGCCTCCAATCTTCTCTTCCTGTCATCTTTCATATAATTCCTTTACAGCCTTCATATCCAAGAAGTTAAACCAGCTAGATAACGTAGGGTAAGAATAGAATAACCCAGAATGGAGTTAGATAGCAAACAACAACATAAATTACCTTGAAACCCATAAAGTTATCGCCTTAATCTACGCATGTATAAATGGCGCTACCTTCCCTATATACGCTCGATTATCTATTTTTGTAGCAATATTTGTGGCAACACATGGACGTATATATTTAGAAATCAAGCTAGAAAATTGGTCACGTGTTTATACTTAGAGCCCGGTAATAAACCAGGGATGAAACATGCGATGAAGTCGGGCATGACATCGTCGATGCGGACAACATTACAGTCATAACTCTAGTAGATTATTGCTTAAAGACTATCTGTTTTATTCAAAAGGATGTAGATGTAATACTATGACATTGCGTTATCGTAGCCCACCGGCTACTCACATCGAAAATCCCTATTTAAAAAACGCAAAATCATCCATGTCATCGGCGAATGAAATTTTTCACCGCTATCGGAAGCGAACTCTGGTATCAACAAAGATAACATTGCCGAGTTCACCAGAGAATGGAATTTTCCAATTCCAACTTAGAGGCTATTTTCGAGATTCTGTAAATTATTTCGAAAGTAATTTATAACTGTTGAGCAAAGTGGGTTGTATTTGAAAGCTTCTTTTAACGGTATAATGATTTATTTCTTTATTGATTAAAGAGAGACTTTCTGTCTTGGTCGGGCATGTGCGATCCCTGCAGATACAGGACCCCTTCTTGCTATAAAAGCAACAGTCACTGATGGCAAAGGCACTTTGACAGCCACTAGTAGCCTTGAGGCGAAAAGAATTCATGCCTTTCACTATTCGTTGAACCCGCGACCAGACGCCTTCACCTTGCCATCAGCGGCTATGTAAAGACCCGCCCAAATTCATGAAGCCCCTCATCGCTGATGCTTTATAACCAACACCCAGACACCTCTACCCAGCCACAGCATCAGATACTGACGTCCAAACTATCACCAGCCGCAGCATCTTCAGTCATTTTAAGGATTAAACTTCAAAATTCTCAAACAGCGCTTTTCAGGTTTATAAGTTTTGCTTCCCCTCTTCAGTCCTTTTTAAGGATTTTCTGCTGGTCTTTATCTTACCAGCACCCCGGCACGATGACTCAGCAGCTAACCAGACATTCGGGGCAAAGGACCAGTCCACGAACAAATGACACTGCTTGGACTATCGTCGATTCTTCGAAGCCAACGTCGACGAAACCCCCGGTTAACCAACGACTCAACAACCGTGATATTGATCACCCAGCTTCTGCGACCCGACACGTCCAACTCTCCGACTGTCTACAAATACCTGTCGGCAAGAACAATTAGACAGCCGAGTCTAAAATTTCGATACCAAAATGGATTGAATTCGTCAACACAGACTTTCGACACTGCAGGGACTTTATTTAACCGCAAGGACTAGGCACACGTAAATTCTTCATTTGGTTTGCTTTGATTTTATGTCACATCAATCATTGCATGTAATTAATTCCAAATCCATTTTTATACATATAAACTTCTTTTTCAAACAATTCAGTTTAGCAAAAGTACACAGTTTAGTTCAATTTGATCCATAGATAAGACCCTATCAGGTACCACTCCAGGTCAGAGTGGACCTGGGAGAAATGGCAACGAAGGGGTACTCTGCATTCCCTAAAACTCTTGCATTACTGGAACCTCACCATTAGATGGTTTAGTGTCAATCCATGACACTCGTTGGGTAGGAGGCTTACCCTTTTGCAACAATCCCAGCCGACTAGGCAATAAATTTTTCGTGTACGATTCGCCAAATAAAAACTCGACATTTCATCTCGTCCGTTGTCATCTTTTTGCCAAGTCCGTGTCACGTCATTTCTTTTTTTATAAATGCTTGCAGAGTCGACGTATTTATCGGTGCCACAACAAGGTATCGTATGTAGACCTCAGGCTACTCAAATCTTAAATCCCCGTTGGAAAACGTCGAGTCAGCTTTAACGTTAGCTAACAGAATTTTTCACCACTACCAGAAAGAACGAGCATCGATATCAATAATAATGTCACTGTTTCATTAGTCGGTGGAATTTTCCGTTACCAACAAGGAAGCTATTTTCGATATAAATCAATTTTGCAAATCATCTCGAGGATGGTCTCCAGCTTCGGAGAAAAAATGTTGCTTTTTTTAGCTCCTCTCTTTAGCGTAATGATTTATTTCGTTATTACTCATATTTTAAAGTGAGGTTTCCTGTTTCGATAACAGAGAATTTTCGCTACTCACGTATGTGGTAGATCATACGATAGGCTGTCCTTCTTTTCTATATAAAGGCAGTCACTGACCACAATCTATATAAAAGCACTTACTGACCGCAATGGGTCTTTGGGCTTCTATTTGCGTACTGACACCTTGGCTTCAAGGCCTCACGCCGAGGTCTTTGCTTACACGCAGGAAAAAATTTATTGCTTGGTTTCAGAGGCACCTCATTAGGGGAATGAGTCTCAATTCGTTCGTGGCCTCCACCATAAAACGGCCTTGTGCCATATTCTGACACGCTGGGATGTCAAATAAACCAGGTCTGTGGGAATTGATAAAGAAAATAAAACAAAATTAAATTAATAATATAAAAAAGTAAATAAAAGGAGACAAAAGGTGATACTCCCAGAGTTCCTCAGACCGGAAGAACCCTTGGGGCATGCCCAAAAAAGAACTCCCGAAATCCTGGTGCCAAAAAGGGATCTCAGCGTGTTGTTTTTAGGACCCCCAAGACACGCTTTGACTTATTCGGAAGAATATCTCCTATTTAAGAAATAGTGAGTTGACAAAATAAAACCTTAACCTAAAGTCACCCTTATCTTTGTTCCTTTTGATTTTCTTCACAAATTTCCCTTCAGGTAACCAACCGACTGGAAGGAAGAACCAACATACCCACAAATCCACATACGTCTGCGACGAACCTTCGAACCAGCCACCTGGCATTCATGCCGTACCATTTTGTTTGCTTACTATGACAATTTGGCCTCGTGGGGGGGGGACTCTTAGTCTTTATCTCCTTGCAGGTCTAAGTTTATTGCTTGGTGTCTGAGGTATCCTAAAAGAGGAATGCCACAGGGGTCAAGAATTTTTGCGCCAGCCGCGCATGTGTCTCGATTCGTTCGAGGTCCTCACCATAAAACGACCTTGTGCCATATCATGAGACAGTGGAATGATATAAATCGCGTCCATGGCTGGCATTCGTGCCTGGAAGAGAGGGAGTCAGACGAACTCGTTTCCGTAGGTTGCAGCACACCTATTCCAGGCCCCTCTCCCACCATCAAGCAATCGACGCTGGATCCAACCAATCTCAGCTATTGCCAAGATTCGACCAATTACAACCACAGTCTTAAACAGTTCTTTTCAGAGCTAAAAATTCCGAAGGTCATTTCCATAGACTTTCTCAAAGCTAAGCTAGTTACGAAAATCAACACCAGCTCTTTTAAGAGCTAACTAACCACTTCTTATCAAAGCTGGTCAAAAAATCTCCCGAGGATAAACTCTGATTCTCTTACAACACTTTACAGGGTAGTAAGACTTTACCGCTATCACGAGACGACGACGCAGCAGCAGCTAGCCAGACCTGCAGCACACCAGTTCCTGCATATCCAGAATTTCAGCAGAACAATTTCTGCGTCACTAGAACTGCTGTAGATCAGTTCCTTGCATTTCCAGACCAGTAGCAAATCAGTTTCTGCATCGTCAGATTTGCAGCAGACCAGTCCATATGCGACAACTCTGCTTGGAGTATCATCAGCACACTAGAGCCATGTCGACTTACAACCCCAGTTAACCAACGTCTGAATAAACCGTGACATCGATCATCCGGCCTCTGCAACCTATGCGTCTACCTCTTCGACCGTCTCCAGCTACACCTACGACATGCACGGAGCACCAAGACTATCCTGATCTAGACTCACTGTCGCCAAGAACTTTTAGATCGTACCGACTTTCAATACCGCTGAGACTACACGGGCACTATGCCACCACAGAGATCCTACACTCGCCCAGAACTTTCATGTATGATTCGCCCAATAAAGGTCTGGCATTTTAAATATACCCTCTTTTCTTTATCATCTTTGCCTAGTTCATTCTCAATCACACTTTTTATAAAAGTTTGCGGGATTGAAAAATGTAAAATGCTATCAATATGATATGCCTTATCAATGTTCAATGTTTTTATTGTTCCCTATACATTGCAGACTGATATACTCGTCTTAGTTGCTAAATTCACTCTATTTTAGCCGTTACATTTTCTGGCTTTCTTCAGATGCCTTTTGTCATACTCGGTAACATTCCGAGAATCTCGAAAAACTTGAATCACGAGGTTAGACTTTTCTCATTTCTGTCTTTTCCATATATTTTAAAACCGTGACCTGAGATTGAACCTTTTGGTGGACAGTCAGTTAGGATTTTAGATTCAAATGTTTAGCCATGTGTTCAAGTGAACAATTCACATTGGATTTTTTGATTTATGAACTTGATGTGTTTTTGTTTGGTTGGCTGAGGTGGGCAGTGTTGGTTGTGGTCAAACTGGTTCGTTGGTGGTACGTACGGCGTGGTGTCCACTTGAAGACAGAACTAGATATTTATCGAGCGCCCCACCTAACGCGCGAATGTAACACAAAACCTTTTTAAGGGGTGTCTGGGCTCAGGACTGTTTCCCAGACACGCCTAGTATTCCTCAAAATACCTCAGACCGCGTTGGCATTCCTCTAAAAAGAAGCGCCTCATGCGCCAGGCGATAAACCTAACCCTTCCGAGCAGAGTTTGAGCCTGGGAGGACGGCCGCCTGAGGCTCAATGATTAAGTTGGTTTCAGCTGCGCCACGTGAATGTTGGATTCCTCCGGCACCCGCGTCAGGCAGTCTCGACCTACTAACGCAGCCAGAGACAAGACACCCTCCGACCAAATATCTGCGTAGCTCAGAACACGGCCAGCCGAAATGTACTGAACCCTATACAACTGTTGCTATTGATCGCCGCTTACATATCTTCTATGTGTGTGCTGTATGGTCATATTTGCATAGCATGTGTGTGTGTGTGTGTGTGTGTGTGTGTGTGTGTGTGTGTGTGTGTGTGTGTGTGTGTAAGTGCAAATATGCGTATTCATAAGCCGGCGATGTCATTTCATTAAAACGTCCCCGAATAACATTCTTCCAGCTTTCACGCAGCCATTTCTATTCCTGGAGTTATCTGCTCCCTCCTCAATTACTGATTCTCAGATGGCATTTCTTTTTATACTGGGCCTATGCAAGAGGTCGATAAGACACTACTTCATGCGACCAAAGATTTCAGAAAGTTCTCCCTACTTAAACATCATCATTATCATGTCGTGCTGCTAGCACGGATTTCCCTGACTCTCTCTCACTTTTTCTCTCTCTCCATTCGCTTCTATCATCCATTTCTTTTGGCAGGCCCTCTAGACTACATCATGTGACCGTACAAAAATGTAGATAGGTTCTAGTTGATCGTCCAACACTTGCATGTCCGTGTGAAAAGGTCCTTTGGAGAACGTTGCTTATAAGTTCGTTCTTATTTCTCCAGCAGTGTCCCGCATGTCTTGTCCGTCTAATTTGGAAGGTTTTATAGATGGGAGGTAGCTGGCTGTGCACCTGCTGCTTTCTGGGATGTTGCTTCCAGAGTTTGTTCAATATGACTCGTAGGATTTTTGTGCTATTCCCGTCCAGCTTTTTCTCTATACGCTATATTGTAGAATCAATACGACCGCTGTTTGGAAAAAATTGTGTTTTATTTTATCAGATAAGTCTGACTTCAATATGGTTGATAACCCATCGATAGCAGTCCATGCCTTCGCTTGTCTTATATTGATGTCATTTACCGTGCTTCCGAAGCAAGTGAACTTGTCCACTAATTTCAGAGAGCCACGATTTAGCGTGGAGATGTCTCCATTTTGTGTACATTGACATTGAGGCCAGTGCAACCTGCTACCTGCTCCAGACTATGCAGGGATTCGGCTTGGGTAAGTGTATTTGCTAGAAGCGTTATGTCATTTGCGTAGTCTGCGTCCGTAATAGTTTGTGCAGGGTTCCGTCTCCTTCTTGCCTTTTTTAGTGTAAAACCATTTTCTTTCATTTGATCTATCGACGTTCTAAATATGTGGTCGCATCAGATTATGAACAGATATGAAACTAATATATCCCCTTGCAGAACATCGGCAATAATGACAAGGAAGTTTGTGTCTCCTTTCGGTGAGCGAACTTTTATTTTCATGTTTTTATAGAGCATCATTATGGCTGCGACAGTTTCTTTGGGGTGACCATAGGCTAGAAGCATTTGGTTCATCTTCCCTCTATGTATGGAATCAAATGACTTGGAGAAATCTACAAATAAGAGTGTTACCTCGAGGTCTTTTGCACGAACTCCTTCTAAGATTCGAGGGATTGTTAGAATCTGTGATGTTGTGAATTGGTTTCTCGGAAAACCATTTTGATTCTTCCTAAGAATTTTCTTCATTTCTGGTTCGATGCGGTTGAGTAGCAGAACTAAAACGATTGATTTTTATTAAAGAGAAAAAAGAACGAATCCTTTCACAGAAAATAAAATAGCACTTTCAAAAAAAAAAAAAAAAAAAAGGAAAAAATAAAAAAGACAAACGTGCCTCGTGCGTACAACTAAGAACTATTTATTACCAAGTAAATAAAAATAAATAAAAAAAGAGTTACAAAATTTTGGAAAAAAAACACTAGTTGCTAAAATTAATTGCTATTTTAGCGACCAATAAAAAAAACTGAATCAAGTAACAATGACACAAATTGTTTAAAAAAAAAAAACGCCGAGTCACCCATGAATTACAAGGAACTGATATGTCTTCAACAAACAAAGTTGCTGGTACTTACAACTAAAAAAAATGGGGTGTTGTATGAATGGAAAAAAAAGATTTGGAAGAGTCTCTTCGGCGAAAACACCTCTTGGAAAAACCTGTTCACTTTTCCATCAAAAATACAGCGAATAATGCAGACACGTGTGGGTTCATTCAGCAATTCTTTCAGCACTTATATAGGACAGCAAATTCAATTGTACACCTCATGGTCTGAATCAAGACAGCAGAAATTCTCTGATATAGGCAACAGCATATTTCTCTATGAAGGGTAGTTCTGATGAACACCTCGTAGTCAAGGTCGAGACAGCACAAATTCACAGATATAGGCAACAGCATATTTCTCTAGGAGATGTTCAGCACAGCAGCAAAAGTCTCTGTGGGATTTACTCCCTATTCTCTATTTTCCCTTAATCTTAAGGGACAGCAAGGTTTAAAAACCAGCACATCCGGCGAAAATTCACAGGACTTCTCAAATCACGTCTTCTCTGCTCCGTGGCTTGAGCCCAAAAGGGGTTATCCTCTCAGCAGGCGGTGTCAGTTCAAAAATCCCGTCATTTCCTTACGGGAGTGACAACCATAAAACTCTCTTCCAAGATGTTCCCATTTCAATAAAATAATTTCAACAGAACATCATAAATCTTAGCCGCTATGGAAGTGAGGGTTATAGCCCGGTAGTTCTTTGCAATACCAAGATCACCTTTCTATGGGAAAAAAGGATGCTGCCTTTTCTCCATCTCTCTATCGTGTTCTGGTTGTACACGGCCTTTCAGTATCGGAGCAGTAGGTTGTCGAATTTCCTTGTTTTCCATACTTCTGGTGGTATCTCAAGTTCGGCAGTTTTCCAGTCTTTATTTTTTCTTGGTACTATGTGGAGTTCTTCTTGAGAGAACTGTCCAAGTTTAATGTTCAGTTGATTATTAATTATTTTCGTGACATGTTTATCTGTAACTTTAGGGGATTTACCAAGCAGTTTCTTGAAATGTTGTTTTCACATGTGAATTTATTCTTCTTAACTGGCAGCTTTAAGTTTAGCTCTGGAGGTGCTCTTCGTTTTATTCACATCATTGACTATCTGCCACACTACACGAGATTGTTTATCTTCTACGGAATTCTTAATTTTATTGATCTGACCTTGCATGTATTCTATTTGCTCTTTGTGGTATGCGTTCATTAAACCATTTTGTGCCTTCTTAAGTTCCTGGGCGTTGGCATTAGTTGGGTTCCTTTTATTATATAGGGATGCCATTTTCATGTTTTCTCGTTTTTTCTTAACTACTAATGTCTCCCAGGGAACTCTATGTTTGGCTCTTAGTTTAGTTGGTATGCATTCTGTTGCTGCTTCAGTATGGGCCTTGACGAAGTTCACATATTTGTCATTCGGAGTAAGTGTTTCGGAGTAAGTGTTTCGGATATCCCCTGAAGAGCATTAAATTTCGGATATCTTCTGACGAGCATCGAATTTGTATCTTTGATGTTAATCTAATACTTAAACATAAGAGACATATTTTGAAGAAAATTTTGTTACCCCTCCTTCCACCCAAAAATACCTTTATTATGTATTACGTCGAGTGTCACCACTTGTAGCAGGGCCGATAAGGATGTCGACTCTACTTGGTTTATAAACGTGAATTAATGTGAAAAGCCAAGACAATGAAGAGACAAACGCAAGGGCAACAGTGTAGCAAGAAAACGGGCGCAAATTTATTGACCGGATTATGTACAGGTTGGTGCTGGAAAGATGATAAAGGGGAAGCTGGTCGATCGCTAGCCTGGTACTGGTCGTCGGCAGAAGGCTGGTCGTTGACAGGCCCGTCAGTTTGGTCGGTACTGGTCGTCAGTGTGGTTGGTACTGGATGTCAGCTGGGTCATCGGTTTGGGAACTGTCAGCAAGGGCTAGGCCAGAACCTAAAGGCTGAAAACAAATAAGTTTGTAGTTCGCAAAGACTTATGGTTTATTACTCTAACAAGGACAATTTATCGAGTATCTCCTGAGTACTCGGGTAGAACGGTCTTCGACCAGCGGGAGATAGCAGGATAGAGCTGGTGTCGGAAATAGGCAAACGGCAGGCAGGCGAGGTCGCGGCAAGGCCGGCAGGAACGGGCAATCAACAGGACAGGCACCATTAGTGACAGGGATGTCCTAGCAGCCGGCGAAACGGAACAAAGATGAGGACACAGGTATGTTCCTTCCTTCAACAGGGCCGTGTAGAGAAGAGGAAAATCTCGTATTTTGTTTTGGCGCGCAATTTAATTCAACACTGAATTTCACCCAATCAGGATGACTTATCCTATTCAGCCCGGACCTTCATTTCCGGCTAGCAAAACGGGTGAGCAGCCAAAACCACTCTCTTCAGCGTGAGACAGCGACCAGACCAGACGTGCCTCTGGTCGTCCCTGCTTAGCGATGCCTTTTAGCTAAACAAGCCACCCAGTGTGGACATCTCACTGTGGCTTTAACACTAGCAGCAGCAACATGGACACTCAACGAGGGAACCATCTAATTTATGGATTCTTTACGAGGAAATCCCAGTGGAACATAAATTAGAAACATACGCATGCCTTCCACAGGCACCACTTCTTGTCACCCCAAAAATTGACTATGTCGATCCGAGCGTTACTCCGCTCTCGACACACAAAACTACACGGTGACTTTGAATACTTCCCTCACACGTCCAACAACACGCTGGCATCTCAACATCTCGCTAAGCCATTTCGTCTCAAACATCCAACAAGCCTAAACACCACGAGTCTTGCAGCACCAAGAACAAATAATATCCAAAGCTGCAAATAAAAACTTTCGTTGCTATGTGTTGTTAAAGCAGAGTTTCGTAATTCATTTGTGTGCCTAAAAACAATAGTGTTATCCTCAAAACGCTATAGCCGCATTCGCTTCGGGTGAATCACTCCTATAGAGAGATTCCTACCTCCGGGTCGTCTGCTGCAACGATTCCGGCGGGAATGCCGGAGATACTCCAACTCAAGGCTGGAGACCTCCTTCCCTAAACAGGACCGACTCAAAGAGCAGAGACGTCCGAGGATCAACCTCAATTTGTGGGATCGAAGCAGAAGCTTGATATTTGTCTCTGCCTCCCACCAGAGAGGACTTGACACAAGGCCAATGACCCGAAGGTCGCTTTATAGTGGGGATTAGGGGAAGGGGAAAAACGGACCCGGGCCGAGGTTCGAACCTTGCTGGACATCAGCTCACTTAATGCAATGTGAGCTTAATGAACCTAGCTGGACATGGACCCAAACATTGGTCCAGGTACGGATGTTTGATTATAGCTTAAACTGGACAACAAGGTCCAGTGCTACTCTTGCTCGTCACTGACCGCCTTCATGGCTAAAGGCCGAGAGGGGATCGCAGCTGAAGCGTTCCAGTGGCAAGAGTCAACCACCAAAAGTGGGGTTTCAGCCGGAACGACTCCAAATGGCTAGATCAACCACAAAGGATGGATCACTGTGAGAGCGTATCGCTCAGCGAGGCACTATGATGATCTGAATGCAAAATATCTTAACAAGTTAACAAGGGAGCGAAAAAGGCCGGAATTTATCCCAAGAAAGAAAAGCTTTCTGGCTGGTTTTTTTGTGAAATGTTTCTAATGTAAATTCCGTTTTAAGCGTTGACTTCTGGTTTTTAACGGCGACGGCTTTTTGCCGTATCTCTTTTTTTTTTCCTTTCCTTTTTTTTTAAGTAAGTGGAAGAGATAGTGGTAATGTTTATAGAGTTGGGGCGCGGGTGCACTGCAGAGATCAAAATTAATTTTTGTTCACTGTAGGCTTGTAATGGTTTTAATTGGGTGCGTGTTGTTAATTTTTATCAATAATACAAAATACTGGAAATGAATGACCAAACTACATTGCTTTAGTTCAAAATTCAAATCAGGCTAATATTTATTAAGTGACAACGAAAACATAAAAATGACAAGAGAAACATGCAGACTAATGTTTTTTCATAAAATGTTCAACGAAAGTTTTTGTTGTAGTTTTTACGAAAAGACATCATCTCAAAAGTGGTTAAATAATAGTTTATTTCATTCCCTCGTCACAAGGAAAATACGACTCATAAATTAAAAAAAAAGGATTATCTCCCTTGAAATAAATAAAGTTTTATCTTCCTTAGTAACACCGTTTTTCTTGGTGTATAGAATTATTTAAATTATAAGGTTTGTCTTCTGTTTTTCTTTTGTTACTCTCTTTTATATTCCCATTTATTTGCTTTTTGTGTCGGGTTGCTTCATCTCTTTTTCTTCTGCATAAATATATTTTATAATAAACGATAATTATCTTCATATCCTTGTTTCCTCGTGTTTCCCACGTGTAGGCGATAGTTGTTATTTATTCTTCAGCTCTCTTGAAAGATAATACGAACTTATCTTACAAAAATATAAATAGCAGAAATTACATTACATAAAAGAAAAGGAATATTTAACATTTAATTTATTTTGGGTTACACAACTGAAGAGCAAAAACATTCGAAGAATGTTTGAAATTGTTTTAAGTGACTGAAAAGTTTAATGACTTCACCCCCAGATAAATTTGTTAGTGTGGTAAATAGACACAACCGAAAAAATTTTTTCTCTATAAAATGGGTTTACAAACCATGTATATTTAATATGTATGAAAAATAGGTTTTAGCATGAAATAATTTACAGTAGTTGATATGCCATAAAACCAAACCAAACAAATCATACATTTAATATATGTATAAAGAGGATTTGACATTAAATAACTTGGAATGGTTGATATGCCATAAAACCCAACCAAACCAAATCTTATATATTAATATGTAGGAATGAATAGGATTTAGCATAAAATAACCAACAATGGTTGATATGCCATAAATGAAGCCAAACAAATCATACATTCAATATATGTATAAAAAGGATTTGGCATTAAATAACCTACAATGTTTGATCTGCCATAAACCTTAATCAAACCAAATTATATATATTTGATGTATATGCATAAAGAGGATTTGGCATTAAATAACCAACTATGGTTGATATGCTATGAAACCCAACCAAACCAAATCATATATATTTAATATATATGTATAAAGAGGACTTGGCATTGAATAACCTACAATAGTTGATATGCTATAAAACCCAATCAAACCAATCCATAATTGTTTTGAAAGATTTTATTCTAATTTCTATACCTCTTAATAATTTTACATAATTCCTTTTTTTCTATATGCAAGTTTTTTGTTACTCATTGTGTTTACATTTTTACTCATAGGTAAAAAGAAATGGAAATGATTTAAAATGATCAGAATCTTTAGAAAATTTAGTCTTGAGTGGATTAAATTTTGTAATAAAAACTTATGAAAGTCCTACCATGGTGGCTGGGTCTTCAGAATACACCAACTGCATCTTTGCAGATGGGTAAGACTCCCCCGACAAGTGTCCTAGATATGACACTAAACAATCTCATGGTGAGGCTTCAGTAATGCTGGAGCTTTATGGAATGCAAAGTACCCCTTCATTACCATTGCTCCCAAGTCCACTCTGGCCCGGAGTGGTAGCACCAGATAGAGTCCTATCTATGGGTTAAATAGAATGAAACAATGTACTTATGCTAAACTGAATTGCTTGAAATAGAACTGTTTAATGCATAAAAAATGTTTTTGGCATTAAATAACCTACAATATTCCATGAAACCAAACCAAACCAAACTAAACCTACCCTGTTGACAAAGCTTAGAATATGCCCACTGTATCCCTCTACCCAAAGTGGTGTCCTGGGTATGATAATGAATTGCACCTGGTGGCAAGGTTCCAGTTTAGGGGTGCTGTGGAGTGTTGAGTTACCATTACTCTCAAGTCCGCTTTGACCCTGGAGTGGTAGTAATTGTTATTGTTTCAGTTATGAATCAAACATCTTTTTGAAAATTATTAGTATTTGATAGGAATACTTCAAACCATGTAATTGTGTGCAAATTATTAGTATTATATAAGGATATTTCAATGTATATAACTATGTAAAAAAATTATTATTATTATTAAATAGAAATAGTTACTGTAAACAATATAATTGCTTGAAATAAAAACTGACTTTGGCATCAGATGACCCAACAAGGGTTGACATGCCATAAAATAAACTAACCAATTTAGGAAGGTATGTGATACTGAAATAAGCAATGTGTTAACAACTTTGTTTCCCTTTCTTAGATAAGTGGTGATTTTTAAAAAAAATATTAATTTTAGCCAGGAATCAAATTCCTGCAATTATTGAGTTAAAGTTATAAATAGAATTGAAGTAATCAAAAAAAAATTATGTGTTCATTTTCTAAATTCTAAAATTATGCACTTTCCTGGTTTTTAAAAATTGTTCCATCAACATTTTCCTTGTGTTTCATTCACCTTTTTCCCTTTATCTTTTTTTAAAGCCATGTCTGAGTGTACTGTTTGTGGAGATACAAATTATGAATGTATATCAGGTTTATATTATTGTACAACTTGTCAGACACAATCTCAGGTAAGTTTTTCTTTTTCATTTTAGCTTTTCTAAAAAAAGTTTTCTGAAAAACAAACAAAAAAACCTAACTCAGTCTGGTTCGGAGTGGTAGCACCTGATTGGGTCCTATCTATGGGTTACATGGAACTGTTTGACATTTAAACTGTGAAAACAAATGATGTATGCTAAATTGAATAGTTTGAGATAGAACTGATCATTTAACTGTGTATAAATAAATGACCAATGTTAAATTGAATTGTTATTTATACATAGTAATGCTTTGAACCATGTAACTTTGACTTATGCTAAACTGAATTGTTAGAAGTAGAACTGTTTGATCTTTTAACTGTATGAATCTACAAAATGAGTTTACAAATTATATATATTTAATATATATCTGTAAAAACAGAATTTTGCATTAAATAGCCAACAATAGTTGATATGCCATAACCACACACACACATACACCATCACCACCACTACCCAAAAAATGGAAAATATAGCAAAAATTTAATTGTTTATCTTTTAATTGACTCATGAACAATATTCATATTTTTATCACAAATTTTTCAAATTGTGAAATGGCTTCTATATTTGAAACCATTTTTTATATACTAGTGTTGTTTACTCATATTCAAATGAATTCAATTGATTATTTATTTTTATCAAGTTTAGTTTAGACCAAAATGAGCAAAATAGAAAGATTATATTGTGCTAACTTTCAAGTTAGGAGGCCTTTATTTCATGTGTTCTATTTGGGTTCATTTATTTAGGGCTTTCTCACTCGCAAAAATATAGATTTGTAAGCTTATTTAGATTATTTGTTTGGATGAAAATTTTTGTTTTTATAGAAAGCCAAATTTTCTTTTCTGTTTGTAGAATGTTGTTGCCATGGACATAGAAAATGTCACCTCTGCTCATTACAAATTTTCCCAAAAGAAGTCAAAAAAAGTAGAACTGACTGAAGGTAAGAAAATAATTTGAGAATAAAAACATGCTTTAGTCTGGGTTAAAAGTGCGGTAAAATGCTAAACATTTTTAGAACTTATTTTTTCCAATGCAGGCATCTTTTCTTGTATCACAATGGTTCCTGCATCGGAAAAAAAAAGGTCTAAAATGTTTTGCTTTGGGTTACCCTTACTGCACTTTTAACCTGGCCTAATATGAATAATATTTGTGATCAGTTCTTTTTTTTGTGTAATTTCTACTTTTATTTCAGTATTATAGAAAGCAACCAAAAAGATTCAAAATCAGTAATCTATTAGAAAACTTCATTCTTATATCAGCCTTGAAAATATATCCTGAATTTTTTATTTTAATTTTAAAATTCAGATTTTAAAATAACATAATGAATACCAGATCAAAGAACTTTGTTGTATCAGCTCAATAGAAATAGTTATCAAATTTAACTGATAAAAATTATATTTAGTGTATTCAGATATGAGAACTATTATATTTAGTGTATGTAAATTTGAAAATTATTATGAGAAAAATGTAGTATTATCTATTATAATTCTAGTATGAGCTCATATTTATTGACCAATTAGTGGAGAATGGATTCTTAATAGAATACAAGAGTGAATATGTTAATCATTATTCTATGCATCATGCTCTAGCTCAAAAAATAATAAAATCCATTAACATTTTTTTCAGAAAATTTTGTATATTTATAGGTTCCATATAATCTAGTTAGTCCAGTCTCCATTTGATGGGTGTATATATTTCTTTATAAATTTTGAGGCCAATTTGAAATTTATGGAGGGTTGAATCATTGTAGGTGTCATTACTAATTTTCCTATATTTTTGTGTTTTTTTTCTCTTCCCTCTTGTATGCATGTCAGTTGATGCAATCTTTAAAACTTCAGTAACTTTTTATTTTCATATCCATCTTCTATTTTTGCATTAAATTGAATCAATTGATTTTGTTTGTTATGGATATAATTTGAATCTCATTAAGAGTCATTCATTTTCCCTTGACTCTTTTTCTCTTTATCAAAATTTATTATGGTTATTCCTTGTTGAAATTAACCAGTTTCTTATTTGTTTAAATAATCTTTGAAGAGTGTATAGAATTTCATACTAAAAGTATAATTAGAAGTATTTTTATTTTTCATGTAATCCTTATATATGATGACTACCACATCTTGACTGATGATAACTGTCTTTAGCGCCAAAATTACAACTAAAAGATCCTGATTAATAACTAATTGAACTTGTAAAAATATACCAGATAGATAAGAGGATAAGGTTGGAAGACATGTACATTGTTAGATTATTGTGACATATGCTTGTACAACACTTATGCCATTCTCTGGATCTACATAGCTCCAACATAGTGAGAAGCATGGCAAGATAACTAGTGACTATGCAAATTGCACGGTTTGTTTCAGAGTAACTTCTCTTGGACTCTTACCATCAAGGGATACTAACAAGTCTGCAGAGATTTCATGTTAAGGCTTCCTTCTCCAGTTTTGATGGCTTATATGTAATATGAATACATACAACAAGCATCTTTCTATTTCCATGCAAGAGAGAAATTAATATGATAAAGTTAATAAGTCAGTTTGCATCATATCTTAAACTGTTCTGAATCTTGGTTATTTCAAATATTACAGTCCACAAAAAACTCCTTTTAAGCTAATTCATTGATATACTTGAATAATACCATTTCTTTTGTATATAAATTAAAATTAGTAAAATAAATTCCTATGTATATATTTTTTTATTTGATGCAAGATGCTATTTAGTGTTTTGTTATTTCAGAATATTGTTTTGTCTTGAAAGTATCAATAGATATTTTTGTGGTTGTAGTTGATGATATTAATTCTTTAATTGTCTTTTTGAAAAAAGCTTATCATTCAAGTTTTCTCCATCATTGGATTAGTTTTCTGAAATGAAAGCTTTTTTCTTTTACAATGTAAAATAAAGTGAGATTTTGTGTATAATTAAAAAACATTCATTTGATGAGATTTATTTTAATGGAATAAAATTAGTTATCATTGTAATAATCTGACACCAATAAGAAGATATAATTCAGCTATTTAAGAAGCAATCTAATGGATTATAATAATGATGAAGGTGTATTAAACAACTGTTAATTGTTTTTTTCCCCACCACTTCATGAAGGTTGAATGTGACACAATATCAAGTTTTGTTTTGTCCCCATCTCAAATTTATTTGATGGTAGTTGCAGAAATTATCTAATTTCATCAATCAATAGAGATTGATTCTGACTCCCTTTAAGTGCTATGGGGAACTGATTTTCTACACATGTCCATTTCTTACAATGATAACCATTAGGGTATTGTCATAGGAAATAAACATGGCAACCCAAGTTCAAAACCAAGATGAAGCTCTTTGCATTTCATATAATGCTAATACCCTTGGGAATAGTATGCATCCAACTCTTCTCCCTCCAGCTATGGGTAAATAGTAGTTTCTTTAATCTTAGTATGGCAACTAGTCTAGGAGAAAGAAAGCTCTGAATTCAAACTTTTAAAACTCCTCTTTAAAATTGTCATTGTGTCACATCCTGTTCATGTAGAAATTTTGTATATATATATATATATATATATATATATATGAAGCACTTTATCTGCTGTAAACTTCTTAGGCAAAGTTAAGCTATGACAATATTTTCCTTGAAATTTGAAACCATTTATATTCAATGGTTTATAATTCACCATAATTATGCCAGTGCTTGTTATATTTTTTTACAAGCCACTTTTTCAAAAATGCAAAAGTTTTATTTAATTTTGTTAAATTGCTTTTGGTATTTTCTCTTCACATATATATTTTTTTTATATATATATTTTTAGTACAGAAATATGGTCGGATGTGGACAACAACTGAGGGTTTTCAGTTTATCATTAAAGAACAGGTGAAAGCTTTAATTGCTTTAGGAGCAAACCCCAAATTGAAGGTACAAAAATACAGCCATTTTTCTTAATTAACACACTTAAGAGTTTTCGTTTCTTTTCAAAACTATTTCTAATTGTAGCTATTTCTATTATATCTAAGCTTTAAAAAAATTATCATTGCATTTATAGACTTGTAGAAAATAAAAAATGAACATTGAATTTTATACCTTTTTTTAATATAAGTTTATATGTAGCCTAAGAAATAGTAATGATTTATACAATGTATAGTACTGGTAAAAAAAATAGTTTTATCAGAACAAAAAATTTTTTTGGTTACTACTTATTCTTAATGACGTATTATCCTAGCTTTGAGTCAAAATGAGCTTGCTTCAACATGTATGATAAAATAAATTAGATATCCAACTCACAACTATTTTTAAAGTAAGAAATTATGAGAAAGATAATTTTTTAATTACATACATGTATATTGAGATTCCTGATTACATGAGAACATATCATCACGAATTAAATTTGTATTTTAATATAAATCTGTCTTGAAATTTGAAAATAATTAAAATAAAGTTTGCTTTTACTTTAAAAATTGAATTTGATTAGAATAATTTATGTAAAAAAAATCATTTATGTAAAGAACTGAATCTGGTGAAAGAAAAACAATATTGTATTGCTAATTTGTTATGATTTGGTTTTGAAAATATTCAAAATTGGTATTTTTAGGATATAGTCTTTGATATTTGGATGAGGTATCTAAAAAAGACTGGTGTTGCATTTTGCCCAGAAGATTCTCAAAAGAAACCTCTTATTCAGACGTGTAAGACAAGAGCTCGGTAAGTTGTTTTTACTATCAGTCATTTACATTTCATTTAACTTTGATTTTTTAATAGAATTCTTAAAAAGCTGATATATTGATATATTTGCTGATGATATATGTTAGGCATTCTGCCTTGTAAATTATCAGCATTATTGTAAAATAGAGCATTTTCAAAACTTCATATTCTGTACATTTGATGTTAAGAATTCTTTTTAGAATTCTATTTTTCTCTGACTGCATTTTAAAATTCTTACACTGGATATTCTATTTAAGATATAATGAAATAAATAAAATAATTGATTGAATACCTCTTTTAAGAGTTTGATGAGAAAAGGCTGGTGCATTTATAAAGTTGGCGACTTTAGACGAGTGTGACCTGAAGGCTCCCATTTCAATAGCTACTACAACGAGGTGTAGGGGAGGGTGTTACTCCATTCTCTGAATTGCTCCACTTTACCCTTGATCCTTATCTTATGATACCGAGTGTTAAGCATGGCAGCATCAAGTACCATTTTTTGAGTCTTTGGTATGACTTGACCAAGGATTGAACCCCGATCTCATGGACTGTTGGTGAACACTCTACTCATTAGGCCAATGGCCCAATGTGCATTCATAAAGTATTCTAATTATTGGCCGCCTTCTTTAGTTTAACATCCACAGAATAGAACTCTGTTCAGATTATTCTTTTTGTGTCATAGAGAAGTGTGACAACAATGCATATTTTCATTTTTGTTGTTCATGATAATGCTGCCTGTTTTCCCCAGCCATTATTGGCCTGTCACCTGGGGCTGTAGAATACACCGACTGCACCTCTGCAGAGGGGTAAAAACCCCACCTGCCAATAAGTGTCCTGAATATGACACTAAAAGATCTGATGGTGAGGCTTCAGTGATGCTGGAGCTTTGAGGAATGCAGAGCATCCTTTCATTGCCATTGTTCCCTGGGCCACTTTGGCCCAGAATGGTAGCACCTGATAGGGCTCTATGTATGGGTTAAATATAACTAACTGCATACTTATGCTAAACTGAATTGTTTGAATTAGAACTGTTTGACTAAACTAAATAGCTTGAAATAGAAATGTTTTTGACAAATAAACTGTACTTACATTTAAACTGCGGGCTTATGCTAAACTGAATTGTTTCAAATGAAACTGTTTTTGACATTGAAACTCTACTTTCACTAAACTGAATTGTTTAATATAGAACTGTTTTGATGTTTAACTGTGTGTAAACAAAATCTGTATGTATACTAAACTGAATTAGCTGAATTAGAACAATTTGACTAAACTGAACAGTTTGAAATAGAAATGTTTTTGACAATTAAACTATGTACTCATGCTAAAGTGAATTGTTTGAAATAGAACTGACTATTTGCATAAAAATGTATTTGGCGTTAAATAACCTACAAAGGTTGATATGCCATAAAACCCAACCAACTGATAAACCCCAGCCATTATGAATCAATTTCAGTCTTTCACATCCACCATGAATTCAAGCAAACTCTTTCAATTACTGATCATTCTGCTTATTCTGAAAATCCTGCTAACAAGTCCTGCTTGTACAAAGTGATTACTACTTAGTAAAAGCAGATGCCATAAGCTGTGTACCAGATTAAACAAACTTGTAATTTTTAAGCTCCGGTATTCAAAGGGAGATAACTTCAAAATAACAGCTGATATCGTTAATATGGTATTGGTGATTTGAAAACTCATAATATTGACTTTAAAATCATGACTGATTTTAGATTTCTTGAAAGAAACTATTCAAGTTTGTTAGATTTGATTGCATATTATCTAAACTATATTAAAATGATTATAACTTTGTTGTGTTTTCAGAGATGCCCAGGATGCTACTTTAAAAACTCCTTTTATAAAACCATTGATGCGACACAGAAAGGTCAATGATCCCACAAAAGAACTTTATGGTTGCCGACGTGCAGCCAAGAAAGAGTACAGACATTTAGAGAGAATGTCATTGTTGAAAACCATTTCATTTTGCTATTTGGGTCTTTTATACACCAACACCCTTACAACTCTCTCAGATATCATCAGGTAATTCACCATAGTCTATGATAGACTTTGTCTAAGTTCACTCGTTGTTTATTTTTAGTTAAGTGAACCATAGGGGTATCTCTATTTCATATAAAAGTAAAAATAAAGTTGGTGATTCATGAGCTACTAAACCCAAGTGTAGAGGAGTGCGATTCTCCTTTCCCTGTATTGCTTCCCTTTACCCTTGATTCGTACCTTATAATTTTGAGTGTTAAGCAAGGTGGCATCAAGTACTATTTTTTGAGTCTTTGATATGACTCAACCTGGAATTAAACCCTGGTCTTCCGGGCCATTGGCGAACATTCTACCCATTTGGCCAATGGGCCAGTAACTTTTAAGACTCAAGATAAATAAATATTCTTCTCTGGTTTTATTGCTAATACTTCCTCAAAAGAAAACAAATTCCTTGATGGAGTACTCTAATTATTTCAAGAATTTCATGATGGTAACATCTTTGTTGATTCTATTTTGTCAGTGTGTTCTTCAACCTTCTTGAGATGTATGTCACATCAAGTATTCCACAGAAAGCTTTGGGGGTGTCCTCGTGGTGTAATGGTTAAAGTGATGGAATGCGGAATCAAAGTACATGAGTTCGTACTCCAGTCGTGCTATTACGTTCACTTTCATGCAAATACCCTTGGGAAAGGTATGAACCCTCTCATCCTCCCAGCTATGGGTTAAATAGCACCACTACTGTTCTTCTAGGAGAGTGGCTTTGGCATTAAATAACCTAAAAAGAGTTGATATGCCATTAAACAAAAAAACCAAAAAAAAAAAACCAAATAGAAAGCTTTAAACAGATTTCTTTTCATCTTTGTATTTTTTTATAAAAATAGTTACAGGAGCAGCATGAGTATATGCTACAAAGTGTTTTCACTAGTGTTAAAAGTAAAACATGAATGAAATCTGTGAATAAAAAAAATTGAGGTTCTTCAATTAGTGCTTGGAATAACTTTAGTTTCAAAAATAAGACCGTGGAAATGCAAAAATCAAAGAAAACAGTGTGTTTGCCGGATGAGAACACCTTAGAGCACACCACGATTTTGCTTCCAGTTCCCTTGTGAAACTTGATTGAAATACTTTTTACAGCGAAAAAAAATGAATAAGGAAATTTTGGTCAATAAAAAAGAAAGAAACACTGGCTTCACTAAATTTTATTCTAAAGAAGATTAAAATCTTATTTGCATGTCAGACCCAGTTGCACAAGGAAGTGTATTTGGTTAAAACCTCATTGAAAACTTTAGAAGTCAAATGTTAAGTTTTTCATTGCTGAAAAATCTTTTCTCTCTCTGTCTCTCTGTGGCAGTTAGAAAGAAGAGTCGGGTGGATGGTATGCCTCCTCAGAAACAGAAAGAAAAGAACATGTGGAATCAATTTCTTTAGTAGAAGGTGGGCAGCTGAGTTTCTATGTTGAAAATATTCCTTTTTCTTCCTCAGCAATCTTCTCCAGCAGTCCTACACCCAAGCTCATCTCTTATCATGCATCGCCAAGACTCAAAACTCTAACTCCAGTTTTGCATTCAGGCAGGACTTATATGATCATGCCAAAATGCCACATCTGGGTCAATCACACAATGCGGTAATTTACATGTGCGCTGACATCAAACATGATTTACGATTGGGAGGATGTAAGTTCGATCTTCCCAATTGCCTGCTTCTCTCTCCTTGATCTCATTTTACACGCCTGACATATTTGTGCATGCTTTCTCTCACTACACAGTTATTTTTAAAAAATTATTTTCAAGCCATCATAGTTTACATTATGAACTACACTAAGACAAATCTCTGCTGAGGGGTAAGTCCCTCTTGATCCTTTAGTAAGTATTCTGTGTATTACGTTAAATCATCCGATGATGAGAGGAATGTTGAGTAACTTTCATTGCCATTACTTCCAGGTCCACTTTGACCCACACCAGTGTGGTATTATTTTTAAGGTCTCTTCTATGGGTCAAATAGAAATATTTACCCATTTTTTACTCTTGAAACTGTGTGCAAACAAATGAATAATGTTGAATAATATTACTACTGTTGATTTGCAGTACTTGAAACCATTTAACTGTGTGCCAATAAATGAGCTCTTGCTCATTTAAAAACTATCAACAAACTTTTTGTTTACATATATATATATTTAATATGTATAAATCAGATTTGGCATTAAATTACCTACAATGGTTCATATGCCTTAAAATTTGACCAACCTACTCTAAGACAGGTTTGTTTCTTAAGAAAAAAGATGCAAGTTTAAATTTTTACAAAAAGCTTTTTTTTATTATTTCTGATCAACACTATGTAATAGTGGTCTGAAATATTATGCTTAAAAATGACTGAAAAAAATAATAATTGTTAATTTCTTTTCTATTCTTATTTGGTTTATTAAAAGGGAATCCATAATAATGAAATTGTATCGTAAATTTTAATCCTTTGAATCCTTAACTCTCTGATATCTTGCACCTGAGCTTATAGAATGCTCAACAAAATGTTCAAATTTTACACTAGCATGCAATGTCTTTATTTAGAGCTATCCCATCATTCCATTAAAAGAAAGGCTGTCAATAGTCACTATATTTAAGCCTTCTATTATTAATATCAGATGTAGTTTCCTTGAGTTTAATGAGTACAATACAACTCAGACTAAATATCAGGGTTATGGATTCAAAGATTAAATCATTTATTATATTTATTTCTGCGTCACATGACTTTTCTTTTTTTTTAGATGGATTATTATTGGAAAAATCCCATATATGAATGCCTCTAATTTGTTTCCAGAAAATGTTAAATTTTTTGCTGAGGATACATTAACATTTAATTCTCCTGTAAGTGGCTTTTTTTTAACACTTTTCATCTTCATTAACTTATGAAAATATCTACATTAGTTTCTTTTTTTTTCTCTTTTTTAATCATGGATAATTTTTGATATTTTTAAAGAATATAATAATCCTGTTTCTAATTACAAGCAAATAAGTGATACTTGTAAGAAATAATCTTTATGTACACTGTAGCTGGTTGTTACTGTATTCTCCTCTTGCCTACCATTGTTGAAAAATTTTGTACATTTTTCATTCCGTGTTTTCATCTCTCTGTATAATATGTTCAGAAAAATGTTTTATGAGGTGCTTCTTCCCATTCATTTATATATCAAAATGTTGCTAGACTTTAATCTTTGGAAATCTGCTTGATGGTTTCAACATTTTTTTTTGTTTTCTAGAATATTCCTGTGTGCAGGAATATTCGTAAAACATGTGGATTACTTGCAAAATTCTTGGAACTCACAGATCTCCCATCTGTACAAATAATGGACTTGGCTAACAAGTACCTGTGTCAGTTGGATTTACCTGGTAAGTTTCAAATTCTTACTTTGACATTGTTTATAAAAGTTTCCTTATCTAGATTATTAAAAGAGAAAATATTCATATTTCCTTACTATCAAATTTTCCAAAGTATCGATAGAAAAATAATTCTTTTGTAATATTTTATGATCTGATTGTTACAGACTGTCAGTAATTGCTTGAAATCTTTAATTCCTAAAACAAGGGAGTCCTCATGGCATAATGGTTAAAGTGTTGGACTGTGGTTTAAAACTAAGCTGATTTAAACTTCAGACATGCTGTTGCATTCACTTTCAGACTAATACACTTGGGAAAAGCATGAACCATCTCATTCCCTCAGTTATGAGTTTAAATAGTATCACTACTGTGCTTCTACATGGATAGCTTTAGCATTAAATAAGGCATGAAAGTTGATAGGCCATTAAAAACAAAAAACATCAAAGAATCAATTCTTAACCCAGAAGATAATTATTTTGATAGTCTAAAACAGTTATAGTTAACCTTTTTCTAGAAGCATGCCACAGGTGAGCGGCATTAATTTAAAAAATTCAAGGTAATCTTATGTTAAAGGTAGGTCAATGATTTTCACTACAGAAGATCATTTGTGTAAGCATCTGCCTTAGGAATTGGGAAAAGTTGATTTTTTTTCTGTTAGGTAAAAAAATCTTTTCTATAAAAAATTGAAGTCTTAGGCAGGCCATCAAGAAAACACTGTGCACTACATATGCCCCTTAACTGATCTAGGAACATTGATTTTGTTTATGAGAGACAATTAATAAAAAGTAAAATGTTTCTGATTAAATCATGCCTTTTAATTCAGAAGAAAGAATTATTTATTATGTTCAAAGCTCAAAAATTCATTTTCAAAAAATCCTCAGTTCAGTTGTCATTACAATAATTTACTTTAAAAAAAAAAGATCTTTAGAGTTACATGATGATTATATAGGAAGACTATATTTCTAACCCAGTCAGCAGGGGCTGTTGAATACACTGATTGCATCTCTGCAGAGTGGTAAGAGTCTCCCAACAAGTGTCTTGAATATGATACTAAACCATCTAATGGTGAGGCTCTTGCCCTCGAGTTTTGGGGAATGCAGAGTACCCCTTCATTCTCATTGCTCCCAGATCCACTCTGACCCAGACTAGTAGCACCTGATAGAGTCCTATCTATGGGTCAAATAGAACTGTTTGACCATTTAAACTGCATGCAAACAAGTGATTTACATTAAATGAAATTGTTAGAAATGGAACTGCTTAACCATTTAATTGTGTGCAAACAAATGACTGATGTTTAATTGAATTGTTAATGATACATAGCAATACTTGGAACTGTTTAACTGTGCAAATTAAACTATTAGGGGGGAATACTTGAAACCATTTACCTGTATGCAAAATAGAATTATTGGTATTACATAGGAATACTTGTAACCATTTGACTGCATGAAAATGAATGAATTCTGTTGAATAGAATAATTAGTATTAAATAGTAATACTTGAAACCTTTTCACTATGAACAAACAAATGATTAATGTTAAATAGAAATATTCATGTTAGATTGCAATAATTGAAACCATCTAAATGTAAAGAAACAATAGCAATACTTGAGTACCAAAAAAATTAGATCAATCTCATCTAAAAATAAAATTACCTACTAATTATTTACTCACAAATGATTTTTGTATAACCATTTAATTGTGTGCAAACAAATGACTGGTGTTAAATTGAATTGTTAGTGTTACATAGCAATACTTGAAACTATTTAACTGCGTGTGACAGAGAGAACTCAGTCCAGCATGTTAGCCACTATGTGACTGAGACTTCCTCTCCCTTATCCTTTTTGATTACTTTTATTTCAACTATTTTAACACCTTTGAAGCTTTGAAAACAGTAGTTGTAGGCAGCCTAATTATCAAAAGTTGGCTTTCTCTGAGATTTTCTTGGTCAGTGTTTCAAATGTTCCGATAAGGCATTGAGAACTTTAGCAGTTAAGAAAGATAGCTGGGCTGACCTTTTTTGATCCTGTACACTTTTAGTCTCCCAGAAAATTTGTTAACAAAATCTGGTATTATCAACTTATGGAAATTTCATATTAAATTTGTCTTGCACATTTGTAAGATTTATACACAAAATGGAAAATGGCAGCTGATACTACTGTGAAAATTATCAAAATCCCAGGACGGGAATTTATTTTTTGCATGTGTGAAGACAGGGCGGTCTGACACTTGATCCCTTGTAGAATAAGTCCTTGTTCAGAGTCCTTTCTTGGGCATATAGGAACTGGCATATTGTGTGGGGGTTAATTCAGGGCTAGACTGACTTTTTTAAAGGAAAGAATAGGACAATTTAGGCGAGAATAACATGAGGCGAAAGAAGCTGAAAAAGAAACATGAAATAGACGACTTGACAGTAGACAACACAATGAACAAACTTCAACATGTGGGGACATTAAAATATAATGATCTTTTTTTAATACACACGCAGACACACATCTTCAACGTGTCAGCTATATTATCAAGGGATAATACATAACTATAAATGTCTTTCTTCCTTTTTTTTTCTTTTCCTTCGTCTTCCTTTAAATTGAGAGAGAGAGAGAGAGAGAGAGAGTATATAATTGGGTGTAGGGAGAAACAGTCTTAATGTTTACTTATCTTTTGACAGGTTCCTTCAGAGAGTATTTTCTCTTTTACGGGCTGGCGAAATTTTACATATCTATAATGCTCTGGCTTGAAGGCATAGGTTCTTCTTCTTGTCCAAGATTCTTTCTGCTTTCTTCACCTGGAGTCTTGGCATGAAACTCGCGTCCTCTCACGGCGACTTCATCTTCAAAACTCATTCTTTACCCCTATTTCCGCTGACAGAAGAAGGGGGCTATTTCTGCTTTGGGATTCTAGCCAATCATTTAGCTTCTATCTTCTTCTTCCCTTGTCAGGCAATTTGTTAGGACTACTATATGTCCCTATACCCCATTCTTTACCCATCTGGTCACAGAGTGCAAACATCTGTTGGCTTTCATTCTGACCTGGATTTGTTACTTAGGCTGTGAGGCATTGACCTATATTAATATTTCTTTCCTCTCAGTGGGACCACGTGACACTACATAAAAGAATGGATGTGTTGTGTCATGAGTTGTAAGTGTTGACACACATTTAGAGATATTTGGTTTTTGAGCGAATACAGTTTGCTGACTAATGTAAGCAACCTTAGTCATTTGTTGTAAGAAAGTCAGGCAGACTTATTCTCTACTTTAGTGACTTACTACCTTGAGTGACCGCTGCTCGAAATATAGTTTTCAGACCAGTTCATTCTACGGGGGTGTTCAATCACTCCGCGACATCCCTCCTTTTTGAATTCACTACATTTTCAGAAGTTGTATTTTTTCCCTTTTGGATTTATCTCCATAGTCCCTAAAAATTTTAGTTGAGTTAAGTGTATTTTTTTATTTTTGTCCACCTTTTATTTTTTGGCTTTCTGCAATGCATGTTAAGCATTTTTTCCTTCTAAATGGACATTCTTTATAATAATCAATCTGTCCCCAACCAAAACAAGGATTTATGGGCAAATCTTTCTTTATGTTGTTTTTATTTGATTGAATTTATTTTATGACATGTTATGTTCTTCAATCCTCGCCGAGTCATGTCGAAGATTTTCTGTTTGCTTGCATTCTTCTGTGACCATTTGCACACTGACTGTTGTGAGTTATAAGAGTTGATGCACTTGTAAGATAAGAGATATTTTGTTTTCTTATTTCAACAAAATTCTGGTTCTAATTTTGCCATCTTCCAGTACCATCAGTCCTTGTACATAATCAAGCATTTAAACATATTGTGTGTGTGTGTGGGTGGGGGGGCAAGTTCTTTTAATTTGAACCTTTCATACACTCTATTGACAATCCCAGCAAAAGTAGAGTAATCTTCCCCCACTTTTTGTCAGGTTTAAACACTGCCATTTTGTGTTGAATAGAGAACTTTTCTCCCCAAATATTTATTCAAAATTAAAACAAGTCTCCTCAAACGATATCTCTCCAGGATTTCTCGGAAGTATGTAGTTAGCATTCTTTTTGTATTTACTTTGACTGAATTTCCTAAGCAACAGACATATTTTCTTTTCGTCCGATGATGTTGTGCAATCTTTTTGAAAAACCTCCTCATAACAATGAAAATGTGCTGCAGATGTTACTTCTTCTAGGCTGTACTTAAATTCGCAAACTGAATTTATTACTGAATCCTGTGGAAAAGAATTAGCACTACCTGGCTCTTTTTTCAATTCCATCATAGCATTTTTTAAAATCCTCCATATTTCTTTATAGAGGTGGAATTCAACTGAACCAATAATTTCCTACTGTGTTTTTTTTGTTTTTTTTTGTAAACAAGAATTAGAGAACAAAAATCGTACTTGTTTTTAACAAAGTTTGACCTTGTTATGCAGTTTAGAAATTACTGTGTGTTTGTATAGTTCTGCTGAAAATTTTCTCACATTCGAGTCTTTTGTAGCTTGATGTTGGTTGTACTTAACATTCAAATGTTTGTCACTGGTATTTTGCTGAAAATTTTCTACATTCGATTTCTTGCTCCTAGAATGTTGTGTTGTGAGTTATAAGAGTTGATGCACTTGTAAGATAAGAGATATTTGGTTTCGGAGAAAAACCGGTTTGCCGACTAATGTAAGCAACCTTAGAGGTTTGTTGTAGGAAAGACAGTCAGACTTACTTACTACTTTTGTGACTTACTACCCAGAACAAGCACTGCTCTAAATAAAGTCTTCAGACTAGTCCATTCTGTGGGGCGTTCCCCAGTTACTCCACAACGAGATGCTTGAATGAATCTAGCACATAACACAATCATTTCAACTGCTGAATGCTGTTATATCTTAGTACAGTGTTGACACAGTGCTTCCTTTATGAAATAAACTGGTCAGCTGAAAAGTTCATAGACTGACCAAGATACCCTCACAGAATGTGACCAAATGAGATTTATTTTTTGAGATAGCCCCTGTTTTGGACCACACACTTTTTCTACCAATTTTGCTGTGCTTGGATCCCTTTAGTCAAAAATAATCATCAGTAAACAATATATGGATCTTGATTGATACATTTGGTGTCTGAAAATTTATATTTATATGCAAATTAGTCAAAAAATACATTGCCAGCTGTTCCATTTATCTTATGCCATTAAAGTAAGTTTTTTTTTTTCTTTTTTTGTTATGAATGAAATTACTTTCCCATTAAATCATATTCTTCATGATTTATACTTTAAGTGTTTTCTCACATGGTGCATGTATGAGCCGTGTAATTGTTGCTCAAAATCCAGAATAAAACATAACATCATAACAATACTTCAAAATATCTTGAAACACGCAAGTTTTAATTGCTGGTTCCCCAGTTCTAATGTCTTCATAACAATACTTAATTGTTGATTCATAAATCTATTAGTTCACACATCAAACTTTATATATTTTATTAATAAAAGATAAAATTTACATATGAATAAGTGAAGTTGGCAACCTTAGTCAAGGGTGACCCAAAGGCTCCCTTTTCTAATAGCTACAACACTGAGGTGTAGGGGAGGGTGCTACTCCATTCCTAGGATTGCTCCACTTTACCCTTGATCCTTACCTTATAATGCTGAGTGCTAAACAAGGTGGCATCAAGTACCATTTTTTGAGTCTTTGGTATGACTCAACCTGGTATTGAACCCTGGTGTCCCAGACCATTGGCAAACACTCTACTTATTAGGCCAATGGCCTGGTAACAAAATTTACATATAAGCTATTTAAATTTTTACTGACTTCTTGTGGAAATTTATCAAAATTCATCAGTTTATTGTGGTAATATTTTGTCTCATTTGTAATTCATGAAGTTTGGCTTTTTGAGTTGAAATTTTATCTTGCTTCACTTCATCTAACAAAGGTTACATGGGTCCTTATAGTTTCATAAAGTGTTTTCTAATAAGGAAATGATACATTTATGAAATGCATTTTGGTATTCTTTTCATATCTTTGTTGTTATTTCTTTAGGAGAACTCCATGGTATGCTGAATAACCTGACTTGTAAGACTCCAGATATATGGGTGAATGCTCAAAGAAATCGACTTCTTCCTCCATATGAATGTATTGCTATGTCTTATATTGTTGTTTTGTTGAAAATGCTTTTTGGACTTGATGGTACCACAGAAAGGTGAGAATTTTCCTTTATTTTTATTTATACTTTCATGCTTGAAATTGGTCCCCACACCATAAATAAGGATCTGTCATGTGTAACAATATGTTGCTGGTGAATCAAACTGAAATTCTTGAACCCAGTTGCTATTCAAATATTTATCAGATAAAAACTGATCTGAAAAAAAAAAAACGTGTGTGTCAGTACATCAAGCTCACTATCTCAGTAATTCATTATTTCTCTGATAGATGTTTGATTTAAAAAGTGACTTTCTTCTTGCTGTCCTCACATTAATGGCTTTGTGTCAGATTAAGCTAAGCTTAGTAAATTACCATATCAGCAGATATTTATGTCAAATTCGTTCTGAAACTTTATATACACTGTTTTATGTATATGAGTTTTGAATCCGTTATGAGTGTTTTGGTTTATCCACTTTTCCATTTATTTTTTTACATCTTGTTGGATTTACCAAATCTACCATTTCTCTCTCTTTCTCTCTCTCTCTCTATATATATATATATATAAATGATGTACCAGGTACAGATTTTAATATTCAGTTGGATATTAGATATTGTCAAAAAAAGATACTGGACATTGTTAAATACAAGTACAGCTGGATGATATTAAGAATAATGCTAACAAAATAATTATGCTTAAAATTATAAATAATTGATCTATCCAGGTCTACAAAACACAAAGCCACAAGAACTCATGAATTCCATATTCTATAATATCAATTTATTGAGTGATATTGTGCCAAAAGTATAATTTCAGGAAAGTGTGATTTGTTATATGAATTCCAGTTCAGTACTTAATATACAGTCAATGATGAAATTATTTGTACACCCATGAATATTGAATATTTTCTCCCTTTTCTTAAAATTTGATACTCGTATGGTATCAGACTTTTTATATGTTATTAAGTACAAAAAAAGGAATATAAAACTCAATTTTGACAAGGATAAGTTCAATTTACTAAATATGAGAAGAAAAATAAACAAAACAGGAAAATATAAAATTATTCATACGGTATGAAAAATTTTTTAAATTGAACAATTTTCACAGTATAATAATCAATAGCATGGCTTCTCACAGTATAATAATCAATAGCATGGCTTCTCACAGTATAATAATCAATAGCATGGCTTCTCACAGTATAATAATCTATAGCATGTCTTCTCACAGTATAATAATCAATAGCATGGCTTCTCACAGTATAATAATCAATAGCATGGCTTCTCACAGTATAATAATCTATAGCATGGCTTCTCACAGTATAATAATCTATAGCATGGCTTCTCACAGTATAATAATCAATAGCATGGCTTCTCACAGTATAATAATCAATAGCATGGCTTCTCACAGTATAATAATCTATAGCATGGCTTCTCACAGTATAATAATCTATAGCATGTCTTCTCACAGTATAATAATCAATAGCATGGCTTCTCACAGTATAATAATCAATAGCATGGCTTCTCACAGTATAATAATCAATAGCATGGCTTCTCACAGTATAATAATCTATAGCATGGCTTCTCACAGTATAATAATCAATAGCATGGCTTCTCACAGTATAATAATCAATAGCATGGCTTCTCACAGTATAATAATCAATAGCATGGCTTCTCACCGTATAATAATCTATAGCATGGCTTCTAACAGTATAATAATCAATAGCATGGCTTCTCATCTTTATAACTTGCTGCAATCATTTACTAAAATTTTTCTGAGATTTGAACAAGTCTTTTCTGGGATTTTCTTTTATTCTTGAATGCTTACATGTTCTGAATCTTGAAAATTTTTTGGTGAATTCAAACTTTCAATTCTTGCCATAGATTTTCTATAGGTTTCAACTCAGAACTCATTAAAGGCCATGGCAGAACTGTAATCTTCTTTTTCTGAAACCACACAGTCACTTATTTAGAAATCTGGGATCATTATTTTGCTGGAAAGTAAATTGCCAGCCTTAATCAAGATTTTGCACTGATAGTTGTAGACTTTCATTCAGAACTTTGATATAGTTATCAGGTTTCATTATTCCTCTTATTGCTATTAATTGTCCAGTCCTCCTTGAACTAAAACAACCCAAAAACATAATTGAGCTGCCTCCATGTTTTAATGTCAACACTGTGTTCTTTGGGAGGAAAGTCTTAGCTTTTTTGCACCAAATCTTCTATAGATCATTATATCTAAAAAAAAAGCTCAATTTTTGTTTCATCACTCCATAGTACTTGCTCCCAAAAGCAATTTTCTTTGTCCAAGAACATTTTGGTAAAATTAAACTGTGCAAAAATGTGATATGATTTGTGAAGATGGGTTTGTAGGGGTTGGTTTCCATACAACAAATTTTTATTTAAACAGTGTTATATTGTGAGAGTACTTACATTAATACCATCATATCCAAACTTTTGGCAATATTTTTCAAAATGACTCTTGGGTTGACCTCATGACAGTTTTTGTGCAGTTCTCAGTGACAATTTGGGTTTTCTTTTATGCCCAGGCAAATTCTCTGTCATGCCAAACTACTTAAACTTATTCATAATGGACTGTTCCCTGGCTCTCAGGATTGCTAATCAGTTTGAAGTAGTGCTGTAACTATTTCCCAACTTGTGGAAGTTAATAATTCTTTGTCTCAAGTCAGTGTAAAGTTCCTTTGTCTTTCTAATTCTATTGTTGATGTAAGAATAACAATGGTGACATTCTATTCATAACATGATGTTCTTAGCTGAAATTATCAGAAATATTCTACTTGGCTTCATTAATAAAATGATTATGTAAATTAACTTATACTTACATGAACCAATCAATTTAAAACAATGTTTTCTACTGTATGAATAATTTTGTTTTTTCCTATTTTGCATAATTTGCCTGTCAAATCTGTTACTGTTTCAAAAATTGAGTTTTATATTCCTTTTTTATTCTTGTCAACATATAAAAAATCTAGCATCATACAGGCATTAGATTCTGAGAAATGGATAAAAATATTCCAAACTGATGGGTGTACAAATAATTTTGTTGCTAACTGCATGTACTTACACAAGGTGTTCAAAAAGTATTGAAACTAAAGCTGTAATTATCAAGAGAAAAATGAAAGATGAAATGTTAATTTTCTTCAAAATAGGTCTCTTTGAATTCAACATACTTATTCCAATGAGTTTTTTATTGGTCAGTTCATCTTTGAAATGTCTCTATTCATATTGTGTGATACTGCATCATTGCATTTCTTTCACTGACTACTATGGTCTGGAATTTTATTCTTGAGAGGGATTTTCAATTTAGGAACCTAGAAAAGTTGCATGGTGCTAGATTTAGTGAGTATGGAGGATGATGCACTTGCACAAACCTGTGTTTTGCTATAAAATTTTGTTCTAAAAGTATTGAGATTGTTAATCAAAAAGTATAAAAATTTGCGCTGACTGGTCTAGACACCATCACTTTTTTATATGTTAGTTGATTTTTACATCCAGTTTGGGTTTAGTTTTATGGCATATCAATCATTGTAGGTTATTTAATGCCAAATCCTGTTTATATATATCTATTAAATATATATGATTTGTCAACACATTTTGTAGTTAGATAGTTTCAAGTATTGTTATATAACAGTCACAATTTAACATCACTCATTTGTTGCACACTGTTCTATTTTAACTTTAGATAGGACCCAATCAGGTGTTACCACTCTGGGTCAGAGTGGACATGAGAGCAATGGCAATGAAGAGGTACTCCACACTCCCTAAAACTCTAAGGCTGGAGCCTTGCCATCAAATAGTTAAATGTCATATCCAGGACACTCATTGAGTGAGTGGGGGAGGGGTTTACCCCTCTGCAGAGATGCAGTCAGTGCCAGCTGACTAGGCTATTTTACATCCAAATAATTTTGACTACATTGTGTGTGTATATATATATGTATATATATATATAATAAATGCATTAAAAGTATTTTCTTTTTAATCACCTATATATATATTTTTTTGTTTCTTATCAATCTTTGTAGGTTATTTAATACCAAAGTCATCCTTGTAGAAAAACAGTAGTTGAGGGGGATAAGGGAGTCTTGAGGGTATAAGTCCAAAAGTGAATGTAATAGCATGATTGGATCTTGCTACAATGTCACTGTTCAGCACATTAACCATGATGTCAGAGAGACATCCCCTCTTATATATATATATATATATATATATATATATATATATATATATATATATACTTCAGCAGGTTTAAAGCTTATTTCAAAATAATTCTTCAAAATTGCTATAATCTCCATAATTATATCTGGTGTTATGACATCTGAAACAAAAGCTGCATTGAATAGGTTTGGTTTGATTTCTTTGTATATCAACTTTTGTGGGTTATACAAAGCTAAAGCTGTCATTGTAGAAAAACTGCAATGATACTATTTAACCTATACGTTTTCCAAGAGTGGCTGAATAGACAAGGATATATATGTTAATGATGATGATGATGATGATGATAATTGTTGTATAGTGGCTCATACTATGTGACTTCCAGTATCACAGAGGTATAAAAGACGTGTTTCTTAAGCATGGGGGTTTTGCAAGATCTCGGTTGGCTGTAAGACCAACTTCGGACATAACACCCACAGCGTGAGACTTATAATATTTGTTGGACTGCACCACCTCAGTTAATAAATAATTAACTCTTTATTTCATTGTGTATCTCTTCCTTACCACACTACGACAACAACAATAATAATAATAATAATTATAGTAATATAGTGATGTCTTTAGTTAAAATAAACTTTATAGTAAAGGTCTGTATAAAAGCATTTTTAAGAATGAAAATATTTTTACTAATATATGAATAATGTTTATTTTACAGAAACCTATCCAATTTTGCAAGAGTGTATTCTACATATACAACTGGTGGTAAATATTTGTGAATTTTTTAAAATTCATTTTTATCAGCTTGTCTAAAACTTCGCTTTTACTGTCTCCTTCAAAGTTATTCTCTTGGTCATGGAGTGCGTGCCAAAGAGTTCTCAAACTTATGTAGGAATAACCTAAAACAATGGAATGTATGTGCTATTCCACATATTCTTCCCAAGTCTTTTAAATCTTTCCCTTCAAAATAGATAAAAAAAATAAAAGATTATTCCTTCCTCAGTTAGACTGAAAACTTTCAATACATAGTTGTATATATAAAGTGATCTTAAAAAGAGGAGTAGTAGCAGAAGTTTGTTACATTTATTTTACTTGCACTGATCATGTATTTTAAATTTTGGAGTTATTATATTGTCTGTTTGTACATTTGTAAATTGTAGAAAGAATATTTCTTTCAGAATTGCTTACCGGTGTCTTGTCAACTTTTTGAAATTTCTTTGATACTTTTTAAGATATCAAACTCATAATTAAAAAAATGACCTTTTTATTGCAAGAAAATAATTAATATAGTTTCACATAAAGAATGTAGCCACTTTTCAAGCAATAATGTTAGACTTATTAGAGATTTTGTTCAAAGGAATTATTTTTTACATACAATGCGTTTCAGAGAAGTTGATATCATTCTGCAATCTAATAATATTTTTAAAGCTGACTATCATATTTTGTGATAGTTTCAAGGGCAAATGGAATAATTAGCTGGATGGTTAGAAATTGTATTTCAAGGGAGACAAATATTTTTTTAAAAATATATAAAACCCTAATTAGAATATTGTACTCAAGCCTTGGCTCCAGTGTTGCAACATGGAAATTGGTGTGTCATATTAAAATTCGAGGGCATGCTAACAAGAGTGACAAAAATAATTAAAAGAAGTAAAAGATTACAGTTACAGGGAGAGATTAGAGAAATTATTAATTACTTGACAAGAAAGAAGAATGAGAGGTGATCTTATTGAAATTTTTTATAATAATTAATGGAATTAATAATTATGGTAGATATTTTTTTAAAATATTTCTCCTTGAACTGAAAATTTACAGTTAAGGTAGATTTCAAAAACTAAGTCTATTTACCTATTGGATTTTTTTGCTAGTCGTGTAATATATTTTTGCAACAAATTGCCTAATCAGATCAAAAACTGTAATAGTATAGGAAATTTTAAGATTGAATTGGTTTAAGAAAAAATGCTTAAAAAAAGAATTTATGAGGGCATTTTTGTGAACTATTGGATAAATTACTTGACAGGATTTGATCTGTAATATATAAATCAAATTCTGTTTAGCAATTCACCTGATATTGTATTTATATTGTATATGTTCTGTGCAAAGATTTTTTTAAGGTTGATTTGAAAAGATAGTAAAAAGCAGAGATACCCAAGCCAGCATAACAAACAAATAATAATAATAGCAGTGAAATTTATTCGTTTAAAAAAACCTGGAAAACTTGATAATTAGTAAAAGAAAAGGGGGAAAATATTTGGTAGAAGCAGCAGCCACCTACCTGAATCCTGTGACTGGAAATCTTTTGCAAAAAGCTGTCCATTAGTAGCGGTAGAGAAGAATGAATAAACAAATTATTTTTTAAGATGTTGAGCTATGGTTAGGCATTATGGAACTCCCCATTCTGGATTTGGCATTAAATAACCAACAATGGTTGATATGCCATAAAACCACACCAAACCTTATAATCTGTAAATTTTATTATTATAACCTGAGCTGTGAAAAGGAAACCCAAATGAAAACTAAAGACATTTAGAAAGTATTTTAAATATTGACTGGCAACTTTTAATTTTTTAAAATTTTGTTTTACTTTTCTCTCTTTTTTTTTTTTTTTTAAATGTGTTGCATTTTTACGAACAAAGAAAATATGTTAACCAAACAGAAAAGAGATGGGCTCATGAGTGTACAACAAACCGATTAGATTTATTAACTATAGGCAGAGACATGTGTCTCTTGAAGGAGAAAAAAAGCTGTTTTAACTCTGTGTGCACCAATCAAATATATATCTACCACGTGTCATGATGAAACAAGTCTAGCCTTTAATCTTACATGTGTGTTTGTTCTTCTGGTCTCTACAAATCCCAAAATCCAGTGTCCATGGGAGGCAACTCTCTTTCTAACCCTCAGGGGGAATAACTTTGATATTTTTTTTAATGCTGTCAGCTACGTCTGGTTAATTGAAAATTAACTAAGCAAGTTAAATGTAATCGTTAAATCTGTGTTTGCTAAAGAAGCATATGACAGTTATAATGATTAGAAATAATTGCAAATTTATGTGTAAAAATTCTATTTCCATTTCATTTCAGAACAGAAAATGTTTATCTGGGAGGATTGGGTTGCTCATATCAGCAAAAAAGTCACAAGCATGAAACATTATCGTGGTGCCATTGAACAACAGTGAGTCAGTCTTGTATATTAGATTTAAATTATTTTATATATTTACAAAATACATAAAATTAGTATTATCAATATTATTAGTAATTGTTGTTATGATAACAAAATAATATTTCCTGGTACTATAACCGGCTCATTGTTATAGTGGGTAGAGTGTTTGCCAATGATCCGGGAGACCAAAGTTCAATCCCAAGTCGAATCATACCAAAGACTTAAAGAATGGTACTTGATACCTCTTTCCTTAACACTCAGCATTATAAGGTACGTATCAAGGGTAAAGTAGAACAGTCCAGGGAAAGGAGTGGCACTCTCCCCTACTCATTGGTGTATTAGCTGTTGAAAAGGGAGCCTTCGTGTTGCCCTCGACTACAGTCACTAACTTACTTACTTATTACATCTCCATTTCCAAGATACAAAAATAAAACTGTATGACCGAAAAGGAAAATATTGATGCTATAAAGCTACTGCTTTTAAATTATTTCACCTTTGAATTTGTATAACTGTAATTGAAGAGAAAGTGGGGATGAATTGTCCTGCCCAGCATTGGAATTGAACTCACAACCTCCAGGTTATAAATGATATTCTATATAGATCTGTCACCCCTCTGAGTTGGAATTGTGTGGCAAGTGGACATTTATAAAAAGCCAAGGCAGTTTCTTTTCAAACAGGAATTTTTTTTTGTTGGCTGCAGAATCTTTGTCACTCAGTTTAAAGTATGTGGGTCTCTTGCAAATGTTGTCACTTGATCCCAGGCGACAAAAGAACAGTCAAACATGCATTTACAAGTTGGTCCCACATTTATCAATATTTTTATTATTTCAACTGGTCATTTCTGTGAGTTTCCAAACTGTTTCTCATAGAGAGGAGAAAAGTTTTTGTGTCTAAAGTTTATATCAAAGCCCCTAAAAAGAGGTCCCTAAAATGTTAGACTTGCATAAAACAAGCCTGCTTTGTAGTACTCAAGCAACCCAACTGACAAAACTAAAAATGTAAACTTTCTCATCTTTTGCTTCAATCAAAAATTTCTACTAACCCCTCTTGTCATTGAAATGCCTTCTCATTTCCTCTCAAGGGGATGTTGGTGACAATATTTCAGGTTGAGCACTATTTTACTATACATTGTAGGCCTGATATTTTCTGCTCAGGGAGACCTAATCAGATACTAATACTTAAAGGATTAGTGTAGTGACTATTCACTGCCTTTCTTTTAATGGAATGATGAAATGGTTTTAAACCAAGATGTCTCAGTTCTAGACCAAAGCTTGAATGTGTTTTGTGCTTTTTATTATGAATTTTGTAAGCTCAGGTACAGGGTATCTGAGAGTGAAGAAAAAAAAGACTTCAGAAAAACAAAAAAAAATTTTAATGGAATCAATGGCCTTATAAGAAAGCAAAAAATGTTGTGGATCATCTTATTCTTTTGGGCTCCTTTTTTATTTTATGATTAAAATCTTTCTATACCACCCTCTTACCCCAGTCCTCGATCACAGCGCTGATTATACCAATTATGGTAACTCTTTGCCACAACCGTGTCTGCCTCCCTCCAATCTCTCTGCTACAGCGTGGGGAAAAAACAGATCAAAAGTTCCTTCCAGGGAAAGTGACCATGCACAGCTCTGCCCCACGTTGTGATTCTTTAAAAGTAAGGCCGATGGCCCTGTCTGAAAGGAAGAGGGTTCACTGGCAGCTGAAGACCGGACTCCGAAGGGGTACATGTATTGCAGAACTCAAAAAAAATAATAATAATAATAATAACTTCGATTTCTGTAGTAGATAAGAAAAGGGTTTATAAAACTTCAAAGTTACAGATGGCGACAAAAATCTGCGGGTGTGACATATAATGGTCTAAGGCGGCGGTTTGACGAGGGTTAAGTTTTCTTAACGACAATTTATTCCAGCGGCTGACTGGTGAAATATGAGTTGGCAGCGCAAAGCACAATTCCAATCTGTTGGTCCCTGTTTGATCTTCGTCTGTTACGCCTGGAACCGAACTGCTTCGCCTCTCTGCCACCAACTTACAAGGGTCTAAGTTTTCTTAACGACAGTTTATTCCAGCGATGGACTGGCGATATATGAGTTGGCAGCGCAAAGCACAATTCCAATCTGTTGGTCCCTGCCTGGTCTTCGTCGGCTTCGCCTGGAACCGAACTGCTTCGCCTCTCTCTGCCACCAACTGCTGAGTTCTAAAATCAGCCTGTTTATATAATAATTGCCAATATTCTGGGGTAGGTTCTGACTGAGGCAGGGGTGATCTCCATAACGTCATCAGAAAGGGTTCAACCCTCTTTTCACTACTTCCACAGTGTCGTCCCTCTCACTACCCTCATAGTGAGGACTACGGGAGGATAGCTTTCCTCCTACCAACATAGTTTCTCTCATTTTACTGCTTATGACATCATCATGCCAGACAGCCTTCACACCATCAACAAAGATTCCCTTGTTCACCTTTCAACACCCTTTCTCCCTGTCACTGCAATCAGGTGAGAGACACAGGTCACGGGTTATCTTCCCTGATTGTCAAATTTCTAATTTTCATTTTTTTTTTTTCCTTCAGGCTTGGGAACCGTTCATGATATCCTAAAACAACATATTTTTTCTTTCTTCCTCTATTTTGCGATTTTACTTGTAACCGACTTGGTCACCCCCATTACCTGTCAACATCTTTCCATTTTCTGTTTTGACTATTGTCAAAAATTCTTTTTCCCAGACATTTTAATTTTTACACTTCTTGGCAATTATATTTGGCTACTCAACTTTTTGGTTAACCCCTCATGTACCGCCACAGACGAATATTGTCACATTCTCATATTCAACGAAGCTCAATTTTTATGGAAATCATTTCATTAATGTTTTACTACATGATAAAGGAAAACTTATATACATCATATGGAAATTTATCAAGAACAGTAAATCTTAAAATGCTCTTCAAATGTGTAAAAATATATTTGACCGAAACAAATAACAATTATGTTATGTGAAATATTGATTCAAGACAACAAAATTTGAAAAAAATGCTTAGATATTTCTGTTGTTTCTGGTATAACAGTAACATTTTAAATGTTATTTTCTTGTATTTGTGCTTATTTTTATCATTTTGACTTTTTGATCAAATCTTTATACAATTCTGTGAAAGAAAAATGAGTTTGTGATTTTTATCTTTTATAGATATTCACTAACTTTAATTTATATGGCACAAAACTGGAGTTCCTTGTAAGAATTATACTCACAATGTCAGCTGTGCTTTGCTAACCATTATTCTAGAGCAGATTTCAAGTCTATTTTACATACAGTGATTTTATTTCTTAAATAAAAAAAAAAAATTACATTTTTTGTTTATGTAGGCACAAGGCCTGAAACGTTTTGAGGGGAGGGGAAGGGGAGAAAACTGTGCTATTCAATAGTTTTTCTGGGGAGCCCTTAGCTAGTCCCAATCATCTTCATTCGCTTTTAACAATAAATCCATTCTTACATTGATTATTTCATCTTAAATTTATGTATTCTCTAAACCAGACATAGCAACCATTTTCAAGTAGTGAGCTTCATGAAATATTGCTCAATCCAATGTTTCTTCTTAAGACTTTTATTTAATACATTAGCCCTGACATAAACCTCCACATCATGACACTTTTTTCTACATGTTTAATCATTGCTCTAATGTAGTGTGGGTGGTCCTGTTTATCAATCTTTTTCCAACATACTATTGACCATAAGACCCAAAAATATTAAATTTATGTTATTCATACCATATAACTTCAGACCAGTTTGCCAAGCTTTTTTTTCTCATGAGACAAAACTCTTTCTTTTTTCTTTTTTTTTGCACTCACAACTATTTCAAAAACATTTTTACTTATATCATTTCATGTGCAGTCAATTTGCTATTACTCATTAAAAGTCAAGCAATGGCTGTTTTTTTGTTTTCTTTTTCTCTTTTGAATTTGCTTCATCCAGCCAATCCTCAATTGTGCTTTAGACTGTATAACTTTGTTAGCAACATTTTCCTAACTCCCAACTTCAGAAGCTTTTGACCTGTAAACTTCTTAAGCTTATGTAGGTAAAGTTGGCAACTGTTGTTAAGGGTGATCTGAAGGTTCCCTTTTCAATAGCTACTACACAGTGGAGGGCACTACTTCTTTCCTTGGATTGCTCCTCTTCACCCTTGATACGTACCTTATAATACTGAGTATTAAACAAGGAGGTATCAAGTATCATATTTTGAGTCTTTGTTATTACTTGAACTGGGATTGAACCGCAGTCTCCTGGACCATAGGCAAACACTCTACTTATTAGGTTAATGAGCCAGTATAAAGCTTATGTAGTTGCATGATATTTATTCTAGGTTTTGTTGAAATTTATTATAAATGATTCATTTGACATTATTATCAAGAAATAATGTAAAAGTTTCTTCTGAACTAAAGAATTTGACTCTGGTCAGAATTGAACATGCATTTCACATCATTAGGAACCTTCATTCTGCAGTAACACCATTATCTCATTTGCTTTTACTATTTTCCTATGTTCTCAGCATCTCTGATCATTACCATCTTGTTTATATAGATTAGTAAGTAAAGTTGGCGAAAGCTACCAAAAGCTCCTTTTTCAATAGCTACTACACCAAGGTGTAAGGAAAGGCACTACTCCTTTCCCTGGATTGCTCCACTTTACCCTTGGAATGTACCTTATAATGCTGAGTGTTAAGCAAGGAGGTATCAAGTACCATTTTTTGAGTCTTTGGTATGACTCGACGTTGGATTGAACCCCAGGCCATTGGCGAACACTCTACTACTAGGCCAATAGGTTGGTTTTATAGACTATTAGTATTAAATATAATATTCTGTTAATGTTTTAATTCTTATATTGAATTTGTGAAAAATTAATGAATTTTAACTATTTTTTTAATTTTTAGTGACACTCTTGTTATTCAAAACCTTCAGGAATTTTTGAATTACTGTGAAAAAATGTCACGCTACAACACACGCATTTCAATTTTAAAAGAACCCTTGTGTAAGTAATCTTTCCTTATGATTTTCACACTTAATTGTAATAAATATTGTGAAGTTCCTCTGGAATATTTTCATGATATTCTTTTCAAAATACCACTAGTATGCTGTTAATAAAGTGCTGTCTAAATTATATTTATGAGCAGGTAGGCAAAAATATCACAAACCAGAGATAATTTTTAAAATAGGAAAATTAGTTTTCTCATTACAAGACTTGTTAATGTTGAATGTCATATCAACACTCCCTCTTGTCAGTTTTTCCAAGACAAATTTCTCACAAGTTACCTTAACCCAGTCATCTTGGGGCTGTAGAATACACCGACTGCATCCCTGCAGAGGGGCAAGACTTACCCAACAAGTGTCCTGGACATGACACTAAACAATCTAATGGTGAGGTTCCAGTAATGCTGGAGCTTTGAGGAATGTGAAATACCCCTTCATTGCCATCACTCCCAGGTTCACTCTGGCTGGAGTGGGAGCACCTCATAGCATCCTATGTTTGGGTCAAATAGAACTGTTTGATTTTTAAAATGAGTGTTTGATTGAATTGTTAGTGATACATAGCAATACTTGGAACCATTTAACTTTGTTGACTTATGCTAAACAGAATCGTTTGAAATAGAACTGTTTGATCATTTAACTGTGTGTAAACAATTGACTGATAGCAATACTTAAAAACATTAAACTCTGTACAAACAAATGATTAATAGTAAATAAAATTATTTGTATTTGATAGAAATAAGTGAAACCATTCAACAAAAAAAATGAGTTCAGACTTGTTTAAAAAATTTTATCTATAAAATGTATTTAAAAATCATTTGACATAATATAACCTACAATGGTTGAAATCATATTCAATATATATATATATATATATACAGAGGATTTGGCATTAAATAACCTATAATGGTTGAAATGCCATAAAACCAAACAAAGCCAAATCATATTTAATTCATATCTATACAGAGGATTTGGCATTAAATAACTTTCATTGGTTGAAATGCCATAAAACCAAACAAAACCAAATCATATTTAATATATATCTATACAGAGGATTTGGCATTAAATAACCTTCAATGGTTGAAATGCCATAAAACCGAACAAAACAAGTTATCTGTTAATTCCATTTTGTTAAAATATCACTGAAACTAAAATCATCAAAAAAAGATTTGCCAGCTTTTAAAATTTTTAATGCTTACTGAATCAAAAGTAGTAAATGCTTGTTGAATAAGAAAAATATTTGAAGCTGATTGGTGTTGACTTGTGTATCTTTTTGTTTTGCACGTTCTTTTTGATTTTGTTATCTTTTACTAAACTTGTTCTCAAAGTTAAATATCAACAGTAGGAAGAGAGTGTTAGTCATAGTAGTGTGTGGAGGAAAAAATGAGGACAAGATATAAATTTCAAAAGGTGTATTTTACATAACTTAGCTTAATGTTTTAACAAAGGTCATTTTTTAAAAAAATGAATTTCTCCAAAATTGTTTAGTTCTGTTGGTATTTTCCTTTAGACAACACCAACACCAACGAGTGTACTGCATATGACACTAAACAATGCGCAGTATCCCTTTATTTCGATCGCTCCCAGGTTCACTCTGGCTCAGAGTGGTAGCACCTGATAGGGTCCTATCTATAGGTCAAATAGAACTAACATTTAAACTGAGTGCAAACAAATGACTTATGCTAAATTGAATTGTTAGAAATAGAACTGTTTGATCATTTAACTGAGTGTATCTACTAAATGTGTTTACAAATCATATATTTAATATATTTGTAAAAATAGGATTTGGCATTAAATAACCAACAATGGTTGATAAGCCATAAAACTAAACCAAACCATTTAGACAAAGGGGTAGATGCTGGTAAGATAGGATAGCCCTTTGAAGCTAAGCTTGTTATTTATGGTTTAGTTGTTTGGGTTTTATAGCATATCAACTTCTGTAGGTTATTTAATGCTAAATCTATATCAAACAAATAATCAGTTCTATTTCAAACAATTCAGTTTAGCATGAGTACACAGTTCAATTGTCAAGAACATCTCCATTTCAAGCTATTCAGTCTACTCAAACAGTTCTAATTCAGCCAATTCAGTTTAGTATAAGTATAGATCCAGTTCACTCAGTCAAAAGTCAAAACAATTCAGTCTAGTATAAGTACAGTTTCAATGTCAAAACAGTCCCATTTCAAACAATTCAGTATGCAGTATAAATGTCAAAAACATTTCTATTTCAAGCTATTCAGTTTAATCAAACAGTTTTAATTCAAACAATTCAGTCTAGCATAAGTATGCAGTTTAGTTGTATTTAACCCATAGATAGGGCCCTATCAAGTGCTACCATTCCAGACCAGAGTGGACCTGGGAGCAATGGCAATGAAGGGGTGCTCCGCATTCCACAAAGTCCCAGCATCACTGGAACCTCACTATCAGATTGTTTAGTGTCATATCCAGGACACTTGTTGGGGGGGGGTCTTACTCCTCTGCAGAGGTGCAGTCGGTGTAGTCTACTGCCCCCAGCTGACTGGGCAGTTGTTATTTATGTCTGCCTGGTCAAACTTGAGTATTTTAATAAAAGATCTATTTCTTTCAGCAGAAACTGAATTTTGATTAAATTCATATGTATCTTTATACTTCATCATCATTTTGCACCATCAGCATGGATATCCCTGACCCTCTCTCGCCACCCCTCCCTATTGTCCATCGCTCTGGCAGGTCCCCGGGGCTACATCTGATATCTACACAGAGCTGCTGTATGTATGTTCGAGCTGGTTGCCCTACCTTTGTTCGGCCATGTGAAGAGGCCCACAAGAGTACATCACTTATGACCTCCTCTCTACTTCTCCAGCAGTGTCCCACATGTCTGGTTTGTCTAATTTTGATAGTTTTCATGATAGGTGGTAGGTGGCTGTACAACTGCTGCTTTGTGGGGTGTTGCCTCCAGGACTTGTTCAATATTGCTCACACCATTCTTGTGTAGTTGCTGTCAAGCTTTTTCTCCATCCGTTTAGTTAGTGTCCATGTAGGGCATCCATATAGCAGTATCGACATGACTGCTGCTTGGAAGAAGCTGTGTTTCATTTTATTGGTCAGGTCTGACTTCCATATGAATGATAGCCTATGGATAGGTGCTCATGCCTTTGCTAGTCGCCTATTGATGTCTGTCTCAGTTGATGAGACACTATACTTACTTACCTAATAAACCTTCCTATGTCTGGGTAAGTTCTTGTGGCATATTGAGTTTCAACTCCAGTTGCACTACTATGTTCACTTTTAGACTAATACCTTTGAGAAAGGCATGAATGCCATTTATCCTTGAGAAAGGTATGAGCCCCATTTATCCTTGGGAAAGGTGTGAACCCTCTTATCTTCCAACTATGGGTTTAATAGTACCTTGATCTTTTACAAGGATGGCTTTAGCATTAAATAACCTATGAAACTTGATATGCCATTAAAACAAAGAAACCAGACTAAACCATCCCATGTAGAATCTTACATATTTATCTTCTTTTATTGTTTCAAGATGTGATCAATCTGATGTTTATAAAATTCTTTATGTCAATGAAAAAAAACCTATAAAATCTCTTGTCATATACATTTACAATAAAGAACATTTGTTTCTAAGTTGATATATTCTTGTGATTTAGTTTTAATTCTAAAGATCAAGTTATAATCCGTCATTTTGTTAGAGAAAAAATGTTTCTTTTTAATGGATTTACAATCCATTTCTATATTAGAATGGTTTGATTTTTGTATGTTTCTTACCGTAACACCACAAAGATGGAAAATCATTGTGAGATTTTTCTTAGTGTCATTGTAATAAAACCCTCTAACAGACAATAAAGCAAGTCCAATCCAATTTCCACCCTAATTATAGACTGGTGTGTGTTTTTGCATTCATTCTCATAATTTCTTAAAGGAGATAAATAATAAACACTTGTCATGAATAACTTATTAATTTGCAATTGAAATATAAATTATTAATTTGCAATAAATGAAAATATAAATTCTGTAAATATAATATAACTCAACATTAAATATAATGGCCACTAAATCAAAAATTATATGCCGCTAATAATTCTTCATTTTATTCATATCAGAATAAGAATATTTTTCTTCTAAAGATTTTATTTTTGTTAAAATTATATTCTCAACTAATCATCTTATTAAAATTCTTATAAAAGAAAACTTATTGAATTTTATTGATCTGATTTTTTCCTTTTATTAAAAATTTCAGCACGTAAAGAAGACATCAATACTTCAATTGGAAGCATTTTTGGCCTCATAACGGATCGACTGAAGGAAGCCAATCCTATTTTGGAAGAGAGCCTTCCCGTCACATCTTTGGATGCTGATAATCTGTTTAGTAATTCTGCTTCTTTCCCTGATAGCACTCAAGGAATGTCATTTCGAAAAACTAGTGTCCGATTCATTACCCATTCTAAAACTTTTCTCAACATGAATCCATTCAACATTGGAAACTCAACAATTTTTTCAGTACAGACACACAGCCAGACAGAAAGTGAAACATCTGATGATGAAGGTTCCATTATTTCTTCAATGTCAACTTCTGCCAATGACTCTTCCAGCTCTTTCAAGAAAAAGTGGGGTAGAATCAGGCATGTTGTGGTCAGAAAACTTCATCATGCTAAGCGGCAAAGAATAAGTCTTGCTTCTCGGAAAAAATTGCTGAATTTGCTTTGTACATCCTACAAGAATTATGTGAAATTGCCAGACAAGACAATTACATCTAATGCTAGCTCTCAGAAAGATGTTCCTTTTTCCTATCTCTGGCTTTTATATATATGCAGTTCAATCATTGAAGAAACTTGCCCAATGCTGGATTGCCATGTGAAGAATATTGAGGGTTTGTACCATATAAGAAAAATTAGCAAATTTCGAAAAAATTCGATACGGAACATGGAAATATATTTTAAACAACCTGTATAAATAATATTTTTACCTGCTTTACTCATTTATTAAAACAAAATAATGAAAGAAATTTTTTTATGAAATATGATTAAACATTTTTGTAATTGAAAAAAAATGTTGTTTATATTTGAGACTTATTTATTTTAGTTCAAAACTTGTTTATTTTATTGTTGTTATGTATATAGAGCTTAGACAACAACTACACAAGAATGCTGCGAGCAATATTGAACAAGTCCTGGAGACAACACCCCACAAAGCAGCAGCTGTACGGCCACCTACCACCCATCTCTAAAATTATCCAAGTTAGACAGTCCAGACTTGCAGGACACTGCTGAAGAAGTAGGGATGAGCTCATAAGTGATGTACTTCTATGGACCCTTTCACATGGCTGAGCAAAAGTAGGGCAGCCAGCTTTAACCTACATACAGCAGCTCTGTGAGGATACGGGGTGTAGCCTTGAGGACCTGCCGGAAGTGGAAAACGATAGGGAGGGATGGCGAGAGAGGGTCAGGGATATTTGTACTGATGGCACGACAAGATGATGATGATGCATATAGAAAATATATTGTGGTTACATAATAGTTTCTAATGTACAGTAACCAAAATTTCAGTTCAAGCATTTGTTTTCAGTCTCAGCTACTTAATAGCGATAGAAAGGAAAATGACAAAAAAAGTAACAAAAAAAGATAATTTAGTCTAAGATGAACAATAAAGAAAATCATTCAAGACTATTACATCTACTATTAGGTGTAAACAGACAATATGGAGTTTAATGAATGAAATAATTGTCTAGTTTGATGAAATGTGGATTACATGTAAAGATATGGAGTTTAATATGTAAACAGACAATATGGAGTTTAATGAATGAAATAATTGTCTAGTTTGATGAAATGTGGATTACATGTAAAGATATGGAGTTTAATATGTAAACAGACAATATGGAGTTTAATGAATGAAATAATTGTCTAGTTTGATGAAATGTGGATTACATGTAAAGTTTAATTCGTCAGGCCTTATCCATGTCAGAAAAATAAGTCTGAAATTTTTTAATAATTTTTGTTATTATGATCTGACAAAAATGTAATTTTTGTTTATGAAATACTCTTCAGCTTTAGCTTAGGGAATAATGCATATTTCAGTCCAGTTTGTAATAATCCTGTAGGATTTACTTCTTTTTTCTGTTTTATTTTATTGGATCAATCAGACTTCCATATGATCGATCATATGGCAGTCTGATTTATCCGTTAAAATAAAACAGGATTTCTTCCAAGTAGTAGCTGTATTAATACTATTTTATAGATGCACCATACAATGACGAAACAGATAGAGAAAAAGCTAGATGGGAACTGTGCAAAAATGCTATGAGCTATATTGAACAAAAACTGCTTGAGAAGCAAGGAGGAACTCATAAGTGATGTTCTCCTATGGACCCCTTCACATGGACGTGCCAGTGTTGGCTGACCAGCAAGAACTTATCTACAACACAGGATGTAGTTTGGAAAACCTGCTGGGAATGATGGATGATAGGTATGGAAGGAGATGTTGTATAACCATAATAATAATGATAATGCGGGCGGACTCTGTTGTTTCTGATATGAATGGGTTTATTTCTTTCTGCCTTCAACCCTTGGCAACAAAAGCCTATGTTAACCATACTATGCTAAACTCCCCCTGCCCCAACACACGGTGCATCTTGTGGTGTCTAAGATCTCAATTCATCTCTGTCGATTGAGACCCAAACTGATCTGATCTCATCAGATCTGAAAAACCCAACCGTGCACTTCAATGGTTAAATCTCAACTCACGTCTTTTTCAAAATTCCCAAATTCTCAAGCCATATCTTCTGGGCATGACATCATCTACCCACTTGATTCACTCCAACTGCACATCCAGTCCAATTTGCTGTCTGGGAGTTTATCATGACGGATGATGATTATCATATCCTTTCTGCATGGGCATGTGAGTACCCCACCTGAACCAAGAGACACTGAGTCGTTCAAAGCTTTACCAAACTAAATAATAAAATATAATTAACGAAAAATGATTAATATAATTAATCATTACCTTAACTATATAACAGAGAGAGAGAGAATCCAGGAAATCCATGCTAGCAGTGTAACTTGATAATGATGATATTAATAATGCATTTACTCTCATTCTGAACATTATTATTTCACATGGGAGATAACTATTAAATCTTAATTATAAAGTTCTTCACTTATTCATTTGGAATCTACTTTATATATGAAATACAGTGATATATATATATATATATATATAAGGTGAAACGATAAAATTATCGTCCTAAAGAAAACAACACTACAGCTTTATTTTAAAACTTTTATTGAAAAAATCAATTCAGGTAACTTGATTATGTAGTAGAGCTGACATCTATTCAATGTAGCCGCCTTCAGCCTCTATCACCGCCTTGATACAGATCTGGAACTAGGAGCATGCCTTTTCCATAAGTGCCGGCGGGAGCTCGGTGATCAGGCTGGCTTTGGTGTTGTGAGAGGTCATGTTGGTGATGTTCTCGACGTATGACCAAACGAAGTAGTCCCGCGGGTTCAGGTCAGGTGCGGAGGGAGCCAGTGAGAGAAGGGTACAAAGTCGTAGCACTCCTTCTGAAGCCAAGCCTGAGTCTCTTTGGACTTGTGGGCCGGCGCCGAGTCCTGCTGCCACACCCAGGGTCTGCCACCAACTATCTGATTGCACCAGGAAATCACCACACTCTTCAGCTCATCTAGGTACACTTTGGTGTTGACTTTCAAGCCAACTTCGAAGATGTGAGGTGGCATGATGTGGCCCTCACTTGAAACCACTCCAAAGTCCATAACCGTAGCTGGAAACTTTGTTTTCTTCACCCTCAAGCGTTGAACCATCCGGATTTGCATTTTGAGGGTGCTGGCAATAGTCCTGTTGTCATAACTTGGATCGGTTGAGAGCATGAGTTGTACAGTGGCGCATCTCCGATCTTACTCGTTGAACAATGTGTCACTTTCAGACATGATAAAAGGCTCCTATCGCTCTTGGGATTTGAACACAACTGGCCAACTAGTAGATGGTCTGCAATAAAAAAAGAAAACCGGTTTTCATTAAACGGAAATGGAATCATGTCATCTTTTCTAGGGCGACAATTTTATCTTTCCACCCTCTCTCTCTCTCTCTCTCTCTCTATATATATATATATATATATACCAATTATGCAACTTAGTCTCACTACAGAGAAGTTTACTGATGCTGCCAGTAAACAGAAGAAAATGAAGAATAAAGAAAAAAAGAAAGTACAAGTGATGCTGAAGAGGTAAGAAACTGAAGTATGAAAATTTGAGAATGAAAGAGCATTAGAGAGATAAAGTACTGATCTATATGAAGATGCCCGTAGTGTAATGGTTATCATCCTAGGAAACGGACATGGTAACACGAGTTCAAATCCTGGACGAGACTGATGGCATTTCACATAGCACTAATACACTCGGGAAAGGTATGAATCCAATCATTCTCCTTCCAACTATGGGTAAATAGTAGGGCAGACTGGTTTCTTCAGCCTTGGTGAGGCAACTAGTCTAGGAGAAGGAAAACTCTGAATTCAAACTTGTTAAACTCCGCTTAAAAATTGACCTTGTGTCATATCCTACTCGAGCGGAGGGGTTGGTAAATATGCATATGAAGGTTGACTGAAAAGCTCATAGGCTGAACAAGGTATTACTATGGTGATGTAGTGGTTAACAAGCTAGGCCATGAGTGTGTTTGAGTTTCATTGGGTGCCCCATTCATTCGGCCTTGTGCCACATCAAAACAAAGTAAATTACTAATCTCATGGAATGTAACCAAATTAGGTTTATTTGTCAACATAGCCCCCCTTGTAGTTCACATACTTCTTCCATAGGTATTTCAGAACTTGTGTTTCATTGGTCAAAATGTCATCAACAGCAGATATGACATCATCAGTACATCCTCATATATAAATAATCTCATCATTCATGATAGGAATTATATTTACAAAAACCAAAAAAGAAGTCATTACTGGTTCAAATTGTGTAAGAAGTTATTGGTAGAAGGAAATGTCTTTAGAAGAGAACATATAGCGGTTTCGGGGAATTTGTTATTTTCCCGAACACTATATTTTTTTTAGGCAACACAAATGAATTACGAAACTTTTCTTTAACAACACAACAACGAAAGTTTTTTATTTGCACCTTTGAATATGGTTTGCTCTTGGTGCTGCAAGACTCGTGGAGTTTAGGCTTGTTAGTGTTGGAGACGAAATGACTTAGTGGGATGTTGAGATGGCAGCGTGCTGCTGGACGTGTGAGGGATTGTGTTTAGTTGGGCCTGTGCGAGGCATGTTGTATATTTCTAATTTATGTTCAACTGGGATTCCTCGTAGGAAATCCATAAATTAGATGGTTCCCTCGTTGAGTGTCCATGTTGCTGCTGCTAGTGTTAAAGCCACAGTGAGATGTCCACACTGGGTGGCTTGTTTAGCTAAAAAGCATCGCTAAGCAGGGACAACCAGAGGCACATCTGTTCTGGTCACCGTCTCAAGCCGAAGAGACTGGGTTTGGCTGCTCACCCGTTTTGCTAGCCGGAAATGAAGGTCTGGGCTGAATAGAATAAGTCATCCTGATTGGGTGAAATTGAGTGTTGAATTAAATTGCGTGCCAAACCAAAATACGAGATTTTCCTCTTCTCTACAAACATTAAATTTTGTGTATGGTTTTGAATACAAAAGGTAAAGATTTTTTCCTTAAGTCATTATTACATTTTTTTTGTTGACTATTTACAGTATAAGTTGATCTCTTGAATATTACTAAACATCATTTTTTCCTTAGCCTTGAAAGTTATATTTTCTGCAAATAAATATATTTTGCAACCGGTCTGCTTCTATTAATGTCAGGGTAGTCCTTGTAGCATAATGGCTAAAGTGTTGGACTGTGGCCTTTAAATAAAAAAGTTTGAACTCCAGTTGCACTGTTACATTCACTTTTGGACTAATACTCTTGGGAAAGGTATGAACCCCCTTATCACCACCAGCTATTGGTTAAATAGTATCACTGCTGTTCTTCTACAAGGATGGCCTTGGCATTAAATAACCCAGGAAAATTGATATGCCATTAAACAAAGAAACTAAACCAATCTATTAATACCCTCTTTATACTTTTTTTTTTGAGAAGAAATGTTCTTGTCTGTCAGGAAAACAGGTGGATGAAAAATGTTTTAAATAGAAATTTTCAATGTCTAATTACATATTTTTGAAGTGTCCATTTTCTGTAATCTGAGTATTTTTTGTAAATTTGTCAAAAAAAAAAAAAAAAAACTTAAAATTTTGATAGCTATAAGTCAAACCTTTTTAATTCTCTTAATTGCAGTTATATTTTTGTGAGAAAAATATTTGAAAACAGCAATAAATAAAAAAGGAAACTTAGGATTTAAATAATCGTAAAAAGCAATCAATAGATATATGGTAATGCCATCTCATGCTCCAACTAATTTGCAGCAGACATTGCTAAAAATATATATATCTCTAGTAGTTTCCCGATGTTATTATCTGAAAGGAATTTGTTTCAAAATACTCTGTAGATAACTGAAACTACAAGTCATACTGAACTTTATATGTTTTTTTCCTCTACTTACATACAAAGGGAGTCATTGTGGCATAATGGCTTAATTACTGGGCTGCGGCTTAGAAATAAGCAAGTTCAAACTCGAGTTATACTATTACATTTACTTTCAGACTAATACCCATGGGAAAATTATGAACCACTTCTCCTTCTAGCTATAAGTAAAATAGTATCACTGTTGTTCCTGTATAAGAATGGCTTTGGCATTAAATAATCCACTAAGGTTGATATGCTATGAAATAAACCAAACCAAAACAAAACAATTTACATAACTATGATAAAAATTGATTTATGAATTCGACACAATAAAGGATTTAGAAACTCCCCCACACTCACACAATATATATATATATATATATATATATATACACTTGACTTTTATCAATATATTTTTGGTACTCTTTTCATGGGTTCCACAGATCTGACCTTAAACTGTGATCCTGTGTAAACATCCCCCTTGCCCAGTTGGCTGGGGCGGTAAAATACACCGACTGCTTCTCAGCTGAGGGGTAAGACACCCCGAACAAGTGTCCTGATTATCATATTTACCCAACCCCTCCGCTCGGGCAGGATATGACACAAGGTCAATTTTTTTAAGCGGAGTTTAACAGGTTTGAATTCAGAGTTTTCCTTCTCCTAGACTAGTTGCCTCACCAAGGCTGAAGAACCTAGTCTGCCCTACTATTTACCCATAGCTGGAGGGAGAATAATTGGATTCATACCTTTCCCAAGGGTATTAGTGCTATGTGAAATGCAATCAGTCCAGGATTTGAACTTGTGTCGCCGTGTCCAATGCCTGCGACAATAATCATTACACCACGGGCACTTCCTGATTATGACACTTAACAATCAGATGGTAAAGCTCCAGCAATACTGGAGCTTTGGGGAATATGGAGTACCCCTTCATTGCCATCGATCCCAGGTCCACTCTGGCCTGGAGTGGTAGCACCTGATAAGGGTCCTATCTATGGGTTAAATAGAACTAAACAGTGGTTGGAGTTTACTGTTTTTATACATTTAAACTGCATGTTTATGCTAAACTGAATTGTTTAAAATAGAATTCTTTTGACATTTAAACTGCGTACTAATGCTAAACTGAATTGCTTGAAATAGAACTGTTTTGATATTTAAACTGTGTACTTATGCTGAACTGAATTATCTGAAATAAAACTGTTTGACATTTAACTCTGTGTATTGCCCAGTTGGCTGGGGCTGTTGAATACACTGACTGCACTTCTGCAGAGGGATAAGACCCCACCCCGCCAATGAGTGTCCTGGTATGACTCTAAATAGTCTGATGGTGAGGTCCCAGTAATGCTAGGGCCTTAGGGAATACAGAGCACCCCTTCATTGCTATTGCCCCAGGTCCACTCTGGTCCAAGATGGTAGCACCTGATAGGGCCCTATCTTTAGGTTAAATAGAACTAATGGCATACTTATGCTAGACTGAATTATTTGAAATTGAACTGTTTTTGCAGCAGGTGAAAGCAACCAAAGATGCAAACATCAGCAGGCAAGGTTTTGGCCTCTGTTGTTGGAATTATTTTATTGTGATTGAAACATATTCTTGGAAGGGACTTTTTTAAGGCTAGAAAATGTATATTCTATAACCTTGAGAAAGAAATAACCATCAATAGCAAGTATTATATAGTATTATTGGTGTGTTTGATGGAAGAGATTGACAAAAAACGACCACTAATGAAGAAGAAAAAAGTGCTCTTTCACCAAGAGAATGCACCATGTCACAAATTGATCCCAACGATGGCAAAACTACGTGAATTGCATTTTGAATTGATCCAGCAACCACCTCCTCCTCTAGATCTGGTCCTCAGTGACTACTGGCTCTTTGCAAACCTCAAAAGAATGCTCCAGGGAAAGAAATTTGGTTCAAATGAAGAAGTGACATCAGAAACTGAGGCGTATTTTGAGGCCAAAGACAAATCGTTCAATAAAAAAGGCTTTGAATTGTTAGAGAAGCGTTGGGATCAGTGTATCACCCAAGAAGGAGACTATGTTGATGAATAAACTCAAATTTTACTTAAAAGTCGTTGTTTTATTAGTTAGGCCCAGGACTTATTGAATGATGTGTGAAAGAATGACGTGAAAACTGATATAAAATAACTATAAAATGATATAAAATTGTTTCAATAAAAAAAAAAATTTAGTCTGAAAAATTTTTATTAAGACAATTTTGATGTGTAATAATTTGTATAAAGATAAATTTACTGATGAATAACATGTCAATTTTTTAAAATTACCAAAAATCAGTTATTTAATTTTAATAAGATTTTCTGTTCTTATTCATTTATGAATGAATTCATTTCTGAATTTGGTATTTTGTATGAAATATGTTTGATAGATTTCATTTGGCTACTAAAGATATTTACATTCAAAGATGAACCTGGAGAAAATAGATAGGTTAAAATCTTATTTGAAATCTCCCTGTAAGAAAAATGCTTTGAATTTGAATATAAAATGCAATAAAAATGAACTGTTGTTTATTTTTGGTCATTTTTAATTGATTTTATTTTTTTTTGTTTTCTGAAAGAAAAAAAAACAATCTAAAAAATCATTTCTATTAAATTTCTTTACTTAGATTAAAATAAGTTTAATGTTTTAAAATTATCATAAATCATTTTACTGCTAATTTTATAATCTTTCAATTGAAGTAAAGTTGGTGACCTTAGTCAAAGGTGACCCGAAGGCTCCCTTTTCGATAGCTACTACACCAAGGTGTAGGAGTAAGAGCAACACCTTTCTCTGGATTGCTCCACTTTACCCTTGATCCTTACCTTATAATGCTGAGTGTTAAGCAAGGAGGCATCAAGTACCATTTTTGAGTCTTTGGTATGACTCGACCTGGGATTGAACCCCTGTTTTCCTGGCCATTATCTAACTATATAAGTATTTACAGAAGTATGTAGAATACAAAAAGAAAGAAAAAGGTCTTATGAAACTTATTCGTTGGTTTGGAAATGTGACAGAACAAACAGAACGTGTAAGGGAGGCAACTATCGTTTCTTGGTTATCTTAAAAATATTTGTTCGTCTCGGCTTTTGCTTCGAACTCCCAATTCTGGATTAATCTTCACTTCGCTCGAAATTCTTGGACTTTTCTCGGATGGGTTCTGCACTGACCCCTTCTCTGTCTTCCTTGATTTGCTCTCTTCCTCTACGGGCGCTGCGCCCTGCTTATATAAATTGGGGGCGGAGTTTCAGCAACCCGTGGGCACGCCCATGCATAATGATAGGTAAATCGCCAAGCTAGCCAACTTTCTGCACATATGGTCGACGTTTTGTTTAAAGAGGTACGAAAATTTAGATTTAGTACCCCCGCTGATTCTTTCCAGACAGTTGCACTTGTAATAGGAGAGATACACTTTTGTTTTCTTCAATCTCTAGCTTGAACTTTTTACCTATCTAGACCACACAGATTTCATTACTGTTTTTATCGCAAGATCCACTCAACGAATCTCAGGATGTCGATCGAAAGTTTTAAAAAAAGTAAATAAAATAGGATAGGAAATGAAATGATAAGAAGAAGAGAAAAAAAATATATGAATTTTCTCTACTTATTCCCTGTATTAACAAAAGAAGACAAACTTATTTCCAAATCCACCCTTTCGCCCATTTAATCAACAAATTCGTTCTAATCCCTTAGAATGTTGATTAATCAATCAATCTAGGGTGGGGTGGAGTTCTCTGTCACAATGGTTAATCAGCTATAAACAAGTTAATTAGCTGGTTGAAATCAATTTTATACTTACAATAAAAAGTACTAAAAGTCACTAATATATTTTCCAATTTCTTTTATTGTCTACATTTTCCTTGCTGCCTCTCAGATTGACTTATGAGCTTCAAGGCAAACTGTGCTGCTGTTTGCTATCTAAGTCCATTCTGGGTTATTTTTTTCTTGCCCCACGTTATCTTGCTGCTTTAACTTCTTGTATATGAAGGCTGTAAAGGAATTATATGAAAGAAGATAGAAAAAAGATAAGAAACGAAGATATCTTTAATATTTTGCCTTTATTTCTGGGTTCAACAACCATTCAGTGGGTGAGGGAATTCTTCCTGAAGACAAATGAAATCGTTGAATCTTCCAGTCAAGGTGTTAAAATGTGTTAGTGGTTTCTCGGGTATATATGTCTCCAAATTCGGTATTTAAAGCTTTATCAATGTGTTCGGTATATAAAGCTTTAGTGTTAGTCGTTTCTTGGTCTGTGACTGCTACAGGTACATATCCAAATTCGGTATTTAAAGCTGTAACAATGTGTTCGGTATATAAAGGTTTAGCGACGTGTTAGTCACTTTGGGGAGTTTGTCTAAATCTGGTGTTTTAGTCATGGGTTGGTGGTGAAAGAGATGTCTACTACCAGTAGAAGAGTTAGCCAAAGCGTCATCTAAAGACGAACGCATGGTATCCTCCACCAGTTAGTCAGAAAGATATTGGTGTTGTCACTTCGGTGGTCGCTGCTGAAAGAGAATGAGAATCCTCCTTTTGTTGGGACGGTTCATTTTCTTTGCGCATGCGTCACCCCTCTTCCTGTCTGAGGCCTCTGGCAGTTTCTGCATATTTTAAAAATCCTTTTTAATTCAATTTGAATTTCAATTTTTTAAAATTTTTTATTCGTTACAGACTCAATAGCAGCAATGGCGCTGATTCGAACTAAGATTTGAATAAAGCAAATTGAATTTCAATAATAGTGAACACCAAAACTTTAAAAAGATTTGGATGGGGGTTAGCACAAAAGAAATAGTTTGAAAATTATTGAAGGAGGTGACTTTCGCTTGTTGATTACAAAAATTGAAATCCCATGTTTAGTTTTTCAGCATCAGATCAAGTAAAGATAATTTCAATTAATTTCATAGTTTTGTACTGAATATTCAATTTTTATTTTATTTTGTTTGGCAATTTAGATATTGATGGGGAGTGCAGTAATTTTACATTCACAAAAAATTAAAAACGTTAAAGAGTTATAAGAATAAATACAAATTTGAAGACTCCAAATATAAAACTCATTACATTTACAAGGGACATAACTCTTGAAAGTGTATCAACATGATATTCATTTATTTCCCTTGTATCCATTCAAAAAATATTTTTGTCTTTTTTAACACTTCACTGAGTTGTTGAGTAGACTAATGACTATCAATACAAAATGGAAGTAGCAAGTTCAAATCAAGTCTAAGGGTGTTTACTTTCAAACCAATGCCTTTGAGAAATGAATCCATATCTTTACAATATATCTCATCGTCATCATCACAAAGCATCTTGAGAAATAACATCTCATTAATAGTCAAGTGGGTAACTACTCTCCAATAATTTGCTAAATGCCCATATAAATATTAAAAATGAAATGCTATTACACTAATTGCCAATTTTAGCATAATTTTTTCTACATCCTATTGCCATTTGCTATAAAGAACTTTTAAAATAGTCAACTGCATTTTTCTTGTATGTAAAAGAAATTTAAGAGATAGATAAAATTCAATGTAAAGAATTTAGAGTAAAATTTGCAATAAAAAAAGAAATTTGAGGGATAAAATTTGATATGAAGTGAATAAAACTAAAGCCAAGTTTAGTATTTAACTGGGTAATGCTTTTAGGGGGCTTTAGTGTGCAATATTAAATGGTAAATTCAAACGGTAAGTTTAAATAGTAAGTTCCGCAGCTTTCTAATTCGGATGCTGATTCGAAAAGATAAGACAGACAATAAAGTTTTTAAAAAGGAATTTTATACAAAGGAAACAACAAAAAAAAAAAAAAAAAAAAAAAAAAAAACCTGATAGAAAAAATAAAGTGTTGCACATTTTAGTGAAATTTGCTGGAACTTATCTGAGAGAGTGTCCGTGAAACAAAGTTCTTTGAATTTGAGTATTTTTCTTTTCTTTTTTGTTTTGTAGAAATGTTTCAGAGCTCATTAAATTGCGAGTCTTCTTCAAAGTTCTTTTCAGCAGAATTCTCGGTTGAATTTTCTTTCAGTTGTTTAACTGGGTATAATTTCAGTTGTCGACTTCTGTTTAATTTTACTTTTACTTCTTGGGAAGCTCCATTCAAGAAGCGAGTAACGTAACCTTTCTGCTTGGCTTAAGTTTTTCATGCCATCAGTTTGCTCCTTGAATTTGTACCTTCATTTGATTTCGGTTTTATTTATTGAGAAGCTCCATCCAAGAAGCGAGTGATGAAACCCATCTGCTTGCAAAAGTTTTTGAGTCATCAGATTGGTCCCCGAATTCGTACTGAGGGTTCAAATAGTAGTTCTCAACAAAAATAAAAAGGAAGTCACTTTTTGGTGCCGTATTGTCTGGGATTCCTTCTCCCTTTTCCACTCTGGCCAAATTAAGTCCACATGTGGTCGGTTTGATTTTTTCTTAGAAATAAATTTTTATGTATGAAATTAAATTATGGAAATAAAACCGATAGTATGAAGAAAATAGAAAAACAAAGTATTCCAAATGTGATGAATTTATTCATGATGGTAAAATCAACGTTAAAACATTTTGATTTTTGAAATGAATTGACAAGACTGGTATTCTTTAACAAGGATTTACTTAACAAAACATTCACTAATTAAGCAATTCGTCAACTGATGGATGTCCGTAAGGGAGGTAACTACAATAACAAAATGCCAAGGGCGGATAAGTATAGTACATTCTCACTCTCCTTTTTTTCACAGTTCTTCATACCTCTTTGGCTTACGAATTTCTCGTTGGGATCGTCTGGTTATATCAGGAATTCTTGACATTACATGATGGGGAGTAATATTTAGATCACTTGAAGAATAATTTGAAGGTATAATTTCTGGGGTAACAATAATTTGTGAATCGTTACTATCTACTTCTTTTTCCTTGGGATTTTCATTAGTGGGTGTAGAATCATTTGAATATTTCTGGATGTTATCATCTACGACATCCCCACTTTGTAATGAATTCCTTGCTGGTTCAAAGTCACTTCAGAGACTGTAGATTCGCGACCATTGGTGAATCTTATGTGTGTATATTGGGTTTTTGCTTCAAGTAATACTACTTTGTCAACCAATGGTTCGGGCATGGTGACGCAAAAGAACAGGCCCTGGCGTCGATAACCAAGTAGGTAAGGAATGACTGCTGGGAGTTCGCCATTGATATGATATGTGTTGTGGCATTAGTGGCAGTACAAAGAAGAGATCTTAAGGAGTGTAGTACTTCAGGCAATACTGTTTCCCATTGCGATTCCTTAAGATTTCTTGAGGCTAGGGCCAATAATGTATGTTTCCATATAATTCCATTATACCGTTCACACTGACCCTTTCCTTGGGGGTGATAAAGTGTTGTCCGGCTAGTAGCAATTCTGAGTTTGGTGAGATATTCACGCACTTCCTTTGATAAGAAGGATGTCCCCCTATCTGAATGGATATAAGACGATATACCAAATACTATGAATATTTGATTTAAATTCAGTATTACAGAGTTTGTATTTGTGCTTGTGCATGCAAAAGCAAAAGGGAAATGCGAGCACTCATCTATAACTGTTAGTAGGTAACAGTTTTTAGAAGTTAAAGGAAGGGGTCCTTAAAGTCAATGCTGAGTCGTTCCATTGGTTGTGTTGCTTTGACTAGGCGTCCTGCTTCTGGTGTATAGAAGCATGGTTTCCATCTAGCACACACTGCACACACTCTCTTAACTTCTTCAATAGAATATGGAAGATTCCTTACTTTAACGAATTGAGCCAACCTAGTTATACCCGGATGACAAAGATTTTCGTGTATTTCATACAATCTTCCCATGTTGTTCAGTGCATTGTGCTGGCCACGTCAGAGCGTATCAGCTGGGATATTGTTTTTTCCTGGTCGGTACAAGATGTCATACTCATAACACTCTAATTCCATTCCCCATCTTTCGATATTGCTTGATCTTTCTATGCCTTCTTGCATCAAACATGAAATTCAGAGCTTGTTGATCTGTGACTATCACCAAACGTCGCGCTGATAGGTAATGTGACCACTTTTTTACTGACTCTAGTATTGCACAAGCCTCCTTTTCGATGGAAGAATGTTCTTGTTATGTAGTTGTAAGTGTGCGTGAAAAGAATTCCACTGGACGGTTTGCTTGATTTAGAGTAGCTGCAATAATATTATCAGAGGTATCGGTTTCTACTATGAGAGGTATCTTTTCGTCGACGGGGTGCAATAAGGCCTTTTCAATTTCCTCCTTGAAGTTTTCGAATGTTTTTATTGATTCTGAATTAAGTGGGAATGAATTAGCTGTTATCAAGGGTCTAATTTTGTCAGAGAACTTGGGTATCCTCTGAAAATAGTAAGAGAATAATCCAAGCACTCTACACAAAGAGGTTTTGTTCTGAGGAATAGGTAGCTCTCTTAAGGGCCGTAGACGTTCTGCATAAGGTCTAAGTAGGCCCTGTGATATGTCATCAATGGATGTTTTAGAGAAAATAGATTAATCTTCATTGAGAGTGAGGTTATACTATGTAGTAATTTTTAAAATTTTTAAAGTTCTCATCATGTTCTTGCAGATTTTTCCCAACTACGACAATGTTGTCTACATAAGCATACACGTCCGTTATTTTCCTTAATTACACTCTCTTTGATCATTTTCTCTATCTCAGTGTATGAAAAGCCTGCCACCCTCTCCACATCTTTTAGATTTAGATATAATAGGTTTACAGGCTGGCTCAATATTGGAGAATAATGATGGTGTGTCAACTAATGCAGAGGGTACACTACAGGAGATAGGATGAGAGATTACAAGATCTTTCTTAGAGCCCCCAAATACAAAAGATATGGTGGAATGTTGTGACATGAAATCTTGGCCAAGAATAATATCAGAACAGAGGTTGGGTAGAACTGAAAGTTTTACATCTGGATACCTCTCCCCTAGAAGGTTTAAATCCACTGTACACTGTCCTTTGATAGAGGATTTAAGTAGTTATGACGCCATGGATACGTTACCAGCAGCAGGTTTCATCTATAGTCTGTGTTTCCTCACATAACCGAGAGAGATAAAGGATCCTGTGCTCCCCGTATCCATTAGCCCTGTACCGACGCCATTTCCCCCGACTAACACGTACAATGCAGCCTGTTTTAGGGATCCTAAGGAAGCAGATGTAGTATTTGATATCAACATTGTCGCGAGTCTGTGAGAGCATGATGCAGCAGATATTATTTTTGGGTTCGAACGACACATTTTTGTGAAATGGCCTTTTTTTTTACACTTGAAACAAGTAGAATTTCTGGCTGCATATACAATTCTATTATAACGAGATCCTCCACAGAAGAAACACGTGTACTTGGTATTAGCCGAAACTGCAAAACACACATTAATGGGACCCGTGGACTGGACACTGGTATTGGTATTTTCCTGAGAAACTGCACCTACAATTGGTGTTTGAGTGTATGTGTATACTTCTGAATTTTTCTGAGCTAGCTTGGTCAATAGCTATAAATGAAGTGTCTTGTTTTCGAGTAGTTGTTGTCGAATAATGTTCGAACATAAGCCTGTGATAAATGCATCTCTAACACAGTCGTCGCGGTTTTGAACCGCATCAACAGATTTAAAGTTACATTCTTTCACTAGTAACTGTAGTCTTTGTACGGATTCCTCAATAGTTTCCTCCTATTTTTGGCCACAAGTAGCAAGTAAATGCCGGGCAAAAACTTCGTTCGGGGGTTTTATGTACAGTTCTTTCAGGCGGTTAACAACAGTATCGAAAGTATTACACTCAGCAACGTATTCATATACATCAGAAGAAATACAATTTATCAGGGTATCAAATTTATCTAAGTCAGTATGGATGTTAGCGTCAATAATTTTGCGTAGGAACGGCGAGAAGCTTTGAAACCAATGATTAAAATTCTTACTTGACAATGGTGTATTAGGAGGGGTGTCCAGACGTTCTGGTTTCAAGTATTTCTCCATACTGTTGAATTTGTTTTGTTGAATAAATTGAAATGAGTTGACAAGACAGGTATTCCTTAACAAGGATTTATTTAACAAAACATTCCCTGACTAAACAATTCGTCAACTGATGGATGCCAGTAAGGGAGGTAACAACAATAACAAAACTCGAGAGCCAGGATCTAGAGTAAATAAGGTTGTCCAACATTGTGTCTAACTTTGTTCTGGTGACACCTGCAGCAACATTAATACTGGGTTGTATTGCGCCTTGTCCTTCCTTTGTACAACAATTGTGTTGTGAAGAAGATCGACCTACTGCATGAGCAACTGTCAATCTTCCATACAACCTTGCTCAAGCCTGTTCCAAAATCTCACTACAAATCAGGGAAGTTCACTTGGTGTAATGGCTAATATTCTGGACTGTAACATCATAATAACTGACTTCAAACTCCATTTGCACAATTACATTCACTTTTGGACTAATACCCTTGGGAAAGGTATGAACCCCTTTATCAACTGAAATATGCATTAAATAATACCACTCTTATTCTTCAACGGGAGTGGGGGTTGTAAAAGTTGATATACAATTAAACAAAGAAACCAGTTCAATCCAACCTGCTACAGATCAATTGTCTAGTGAGTCTGATTGATGTCATAACATGCCAAAGTATGTTGGCCCAGTTGGCTGGGGTTGTAGATTACACCAACAGCTTCTCTGCAGAGGGGTGAAATGAGTGTCCTGATATAACACTAAACAATCTGATGGGGAGGCTCCAGTAATGCTGAAGCTATGGGGAATATGAAGTACCCCTTCATTGTCATCGCTGTCAGGTCCACTCTAACCTGGATTGGTAGCACCTGATTGGGCCCTATCTATCAGTCAAATAGAATTAAACTGTAATTACACTAAACTGAATAGAGGGGTGTCCTCGTGGTTTAATGGTTAAAGCGATGGTCTGTGGATTCGTAGTACGTGAGTTTGTACTCCAGTCACGCTATTACGTTCACTTTCGCACAAATACTCTTGGGAAAGGTATGAACCCCCTTATCCTCCCAGCTATGGGTTAAATAGTACCACTACTGTTCTTCTAGGAGAATGGCTTTGGCATTAAAATAACCTAAAAAGAGTTGATATGCTATTAAACAAACCAACCAACCAACCAACCAACTAAACTGAATAGTTTGAAATTAACTGTTTTTACCTTTTTTAGCTGTGTAAACAAAAAACTATACTTACACTAAACTGAATTGTTTGAAACTTTTATCAAAATGACTTAATTCAGCATTAAATGGTCTGAAAAAGATTGATATGCCGTAAAACAAAACAACCAACAAAGTATGTATTTAGATATTCAAATATTGCAATATATTTATTGGTGAATATTTTCTAGTATAGGAATTTATGTTTTTAGAGGAAAAGCAAAGCATCCAAAATTTTGTAAACAAAAATTTAATGAATAAGGTTGTTTTTTTATACATTTGAAGACAGTAGTTTTTATTGATAATTTTTGACTAGTATTTCTTTGATCTATTTTAACATAATCATCAGGTTATTTTTATATTCTTTCTACAATTGTTGAAGCTATAGTGACTTGTATACTTTATTGCTAAGAAATAGCTGAAATAATATTTTATACATTTTTATTATTTATTGGTTGATTGATCTTAATGTCATATCATCCAATTTAGGGTTATTTTATGCCTAGAGGTTAGGGAATTGTGTACATTGTTTGTATTCAAATTCTTCTTCCTTAACACAGCATTATAAGGTATGAATCAAAGGCTAGTGGAGCAATCCAGGAAAAGTAGTAGCACCCTCTTCTACACCTTGGTGTTGTAGCTATTGAAAAAGGAGCCTTCGTGTGTTCCCTCGACTATGTTCAGCCAACTTGATTACTTACTTTATGTGTGTGTGTGTGTATGTATGTAAAAAAGGATTTGGTATTGAATTACCCAAAAAGGGTTGATATCCCATTAACCCAAATAAACAAACCAAGCCAATCAGAATCAAAAGAAACCAAGCTTGGGATTACTGGTGCTAATTTGCTTAACAGGAACTTTGCTCACTACTAAATTTACGTGATCCTATAAAACATGTATATGATCCGATAGAAGAATATAAAACAAACACCTTTTTGCTCACTCTGAGACTAACCATGGTAGAGTGGTCGTTTATTTATGAGATTTTTTTTTTACTAACAACTTTATTTTTGTATTACTAGCAAAATTGTTTTAAAAAATTACTCATTTGCATAAATTATTTTAGTAAATCCACTTCCTTTAGATTACTTATAACACATTCTTTTTTTGTTCTTTGTACAAATTTTAATGTGTATTCTCTTTCAACATGCTCTTGTTCTCAGTTAATTGTTATTAAATATATTGTTTTACCTCAATATATATGTCATTTGTTTCTTCTTTTGTTACCTCAGTATATACCTGTCTTTCTTCATATGTTTTACATTGTATTGTTTGTTTGGGTTTTATGGCATATCAACCTTTGTAGGTTATTTAATGCCAAATCCATTTTTATACAAATAAACAGTTCTATTTCAAACAATTCAGTTTAGCATAAGTATACAGTTTAATTGTCAAAAACGTTTCTGTTTCAAGCTATTCAGTTCAGTCAGACAGTTCTATTTCAAACAATTCAGTTTAGCTTAAGTACACTTTCAATGTCAAAAACTGTTCCATTTCAAATATTTCAGTTTAGCATAAGTATGCAGTTTAAATGTCAAAACAGTTCTATTTCAGGAAATTCAGTTTAGTATAAGCATATAGTTTAGATGTCAAAACAGTTCTGTTTCACGCAATTTAGTTTAGTATAAGTATACAGTTTAGTTGTATTTGACCCACAGATAGGATCCTATCAGGTGCTACCACTCCGGATCAGATTGGACCTGGGAGCAAGGGCAACAAAAGAGTAATCCACATTCCTCAAAGCTCCAGCATTACTGGAACCTCCCCATCAGATAGTTTAGTGTCATATCCAGAACACTTGTTAGGTGATGGTCTTACCCCTCTGCAGAGAAGCAGTCGGTGTATTCTACAGCTCCAGCTGACTGGGCAAATTTTCTATTATATGTTATTATGGCAAATATAATATGATATGAGACACATTAAGTACATCTTTATTGGTGCAGAAATACTATTCTTGGGACATGAAAGAACCCATCACTAAATATTCCTTTGAAAAAGGTACAGCTGTAAACAGTCCTTTGTATTGCCAACTACTTTAGCAGTATTCACATTATTTATTGAATGACCTTTATATATATATATATATATATATATATATATATATATATATATATATATATATATATAAGGCTATTTTAGAAAATTAAATGTTGACAGAGGTATATTGATGGTAGAATAGAAATGATTACAATTCAAAAAATTAATCTTTATTAAAGAAAAATAAATGTAATATAAAAATGTTATAAAATAAAAATATAAAAACAAAGCATCTGATATTTCAATTTCAAAATTGATCAGTGTGAGTTAGTTCTGGAGTCCAGAGGAAAAATATAGCATAACTGATATAATACCATTCACCATTAATAACATAGCTTGATGATGACAACTGTAAAAATAATAGCCACTGATTCTTCAATAAAAAAAATTCAGTTCTAAATCTATGAGGGTGTGTTGAAAATTTCATATTTGTTGTTGATGACATTTCTGACTGGTGGGATCCAAATACTGCAATACCGAGAGAAAAATTGTGTGGATGCAAAGAGGACTATGTTGAAAAATAAACCTTGTTTGGTTACATTTCATGAGAGTATCTTGGTCAGCTTATGAACTTTTCAGTTGATCCTCATACATTTCCGAATTTAAATCATTTCTTGAAATTCATATCTTCTAGAAAAATTAGTAAAAGAAATATATGATATTTGTTCTTTTCTTTGTATATGAAGCTGATTTGCAGATTTCTGATTTGGATAAACAAGTAAGAAACAAATATATTTGAGATATAACTTGATCATAAAATTACAAAAAATGCAAGAATTTGTTTCTTCTGGAAATTGTAAACAAACTAAAGGAAATAAAATTAACATAATGTAAATATTTTAAATGATTAGATTTAATAAATGGAGTAAAGTTGGTCATAATTACACATGCTAATGTTACATGCACTTTAAAAAGAATTCTAAAAGTATTTTTAATTTACTGATAGTTAAAATGCAGAGAATTATTTTTAGCAAGTGAGCTATTAATTACATTGAAGGATTCTGGTTGGTTTAAAAAATGAATTAATTGACACCAGATCTATTTCTTATGAATCCTGAAACCACCTGATAATTATGTAGACATGAATATCATTTGAATCTTTTCTCAGTGGATTTAAACTATTCTACAATTTGTTTAACAGGAGTGGTCTTTTGTCACATGATCAAATTGCTTATATTATTTTATTGTATTACAAACTTTATTAATCCAAATCGATAAAAAATGAAATTTACCTTTGAATGGAAATCATATTATTTCAAGGTATTCATGTTGTTTTTCATCCACTTGCTCTGAATATGCAATAAAATAAAGGAAAATTTTACTGTAAAAATCTATTCAACTTCTTGCAAATTTGTTTGTTTTTATATAATTTAGAAAAGAAAGATTTTTATCTTATAAACTTAGATATCAATTCAGACTCCTAAATTCCGGGGTATGTTTATATACCTGGGTGTTTAGTACAGTGTACCTTGAAGTAATCATGAAAATATTGTAGAATGCTAAGTTAGTAATTACTAGACTAAAGAGGAAAAAAATGACATATAAATTTACTAAACAAGCTGAAGTAAATAGACAATGACGGGGATGTGGGTCATTTGTACTTTTATTTAGGTAAGAAGCTGCCAGCACCAAAACGGCTACTGTCCCTCTGGAAGTCCCCTTTTTCCCTTTCTTCAATTTCCTTGGGGAAAGCTCTCGGTGTAGGGGAGATAACTTTGAATGCAACACAAGCCAGTCTTGAAGAGTAAGTTGTAAGGAAATAAAGTAGAATATTTATTTACAATAGACATTTTGATGTCATAGCTATCTGTTTGACAACAAAGATGATATAAATGGTCTCAGTGTTTGTTAACTGTCAGAAAATTTTGAACCAAATTTGGTGTAAATTGCAATGACGATTAAATTCCATGTGCTAAGGAAAAATCTTGACAGTAGACACCTTCAGTCAATTTATAATTTCAATGAGAGATTTTTATTATAATTGACACGGTGATCAATTTTAATGAGATGATTCTGAACTGCTTTCAGATATGAGGTTTTGTCATCTTATGGACACATTATGGAAGCAAATCTTGTTTATTTGTAATTATTCATATATTAAGATATTTATAAAAAATCATATATATATATATATATATATATACATATACATATATATATATATATGCACTGCATGGACGCTAACTAAACGGCTGAAGAAAAAACTAGACGGCAATTACACAAGAATGTTGAGAGCAATATTGAACAAGTCCTGGCGACAACACCCCACAAGACACCAACTATATGGCCACTTGCCTCCCATCACGAAAACTATACAAGTTAGACGCACCAGACACGCAGGACACTGCTGGAGAAGCAAGGACGAGCTCATAAGTGATGTACTCCTAAGGACCCCCACATATGGCCATGCAAAAGCAGGACGACCAGCACAAACTTACATACAGCAGCTATGTGAGGACACAGGATGTAACCCTGAAGACCTGCCAGAGGCGATGAATAATAGGGAGAAGTGGCAAGAGAGGGTCAGGGATATCCATGCTGGCGGCACAACATGATGATGATGATATATATATTTATATATATATATATCTGTGTGTGTGTGTGTGTGTGGATAAAATACCTGTTCTGCTTGGAGTGTTTCTTTCATTTACATATGATGATAGATTTTGATATGCCGAATCTGAATAAGTAAAACAGAGGAAATAAAATTATAGTCATTTATTTTTGCAGTGAACATACAATTGAAATAACATGAATTGTTTTTCCTGAAAAATTTGTTTTGACATCTAATACAATCAAACAAAGAACTGGTAAGGTTCAATTAGCAAAATTTTTGGCCGAAAACTGAATAGTAACGTCATATAAACAAAACGTTTTGCGCAGTTACCAATAACAACAGAAGGTAAACATTTTTCTATTTTCATTCTAAATGTAATTCTGTTTGATAACAACATTCTTTTCTTTCCAAATTGTCTTATATTCATTTTCTAATAAATATTATATATGTTTTTGTGCTGAATTATAAATACTTACAAGCTAAAGTAAAAGTAACTATTTTATCAGTTTCTTTTCTTTAATAAAAAATCAACTTTCATTGGTTATTTACAGTCAAAGCCAACAAACTCTTTGCTTACAAATCATATATATATATATATATATATATATATATATATATATAAACAGGATTTGGCAATAAATTATCCACAAGGTTTGATGTGCCATAAACCACAACCAAACCAAACCAAACCTAAAATACACTAAAATTTGTCAACTATTCAAGATCAGGAACAACCTATACAAAGAGAATTTATAATTCAATAAAATTCACAACAAATAAAGATTTTAAAATTTGACGAAATTTTAATTGCATGAGTAAAAATGTCCTTCCTACATTGCAGATATTATTTAAGACAATATATTCAAAAATCAAAATGGATACATTGTTGCATCTCAGTAACAATATATATATATATATATATATATATATATATATATATATATATATATATAAGCCCCCAAATAAGTACACACCTCATATATATTCATAAAATTTTATTTTTGGTTGAAAAATGTTTCAGTTCTATTTTTGGTTACATAAGATATTTTATTGATAATGAAAGACACAATGACATTTCCTGGGAAATTGAACACTTCAATATATAAAATAAAACTTACTTTTATAGATTTGTGTGTTCATAGCATCATCATAAAGAATCCTAGATTCAGTCAATTCCCTTGAATCTGCTATAAAATAGAAAAGTACAAGGTAAATCAAAGAAAGATGCAATGAAGATTTTGATAATTGAAATATTTTCTTTAGTTTCATGAAATAAAAGGTTTTTTTAATTTGAAGTAAAAATCACTTTGAAGTCCTGGTAAATTAGACTGTTTTTCTCTGCTTTATACATTTTTTTTTTGTATATATATATATATATATATATATATATATATATATATATATATATATATATATATATATAAATATAAAATCAAGATCCAAGTTTGTGAGTATGTTTATGTTTACCATGAACCCCTTTTTGAGTATTACAGCAAACTAAGTTTGAAATTAGATGCGGTGTAAAAAATGAAGAGTACTCAATTGCATTAAATCAACAGTTTGATAATGGTATTTTGTCATCAAATAAAATGGAGAATTTATTTACTAATTTATCTATCCGAATATTTTATACTAATATATTTATTTACAGAATACATTGATGATGAAGTTATTGATAGGAGATATAATTATTAAATCAGTAATAAGTATTTTTCTCCACAAGAAAAATGTAAAATAAAGCAAAATAAATGGAATTCTTGATAAATACACAATTATATTTTTTGAGAAAAGGTGAAATTCTAAAGACAAAATGCAAACAAAATTTAATTTGGTTGATTGGTATATTTATGACATCATTGTAAAGAATTTTATTTCCTGTTTCTTGTCAAATGATATATACAATAAAATACGTCCAATTTTAATTCCTTCATAGATTTTTTTGATAAACTGTTTTCTCAGAATTAGTATGGAGATTGAATATTGATTCTAAAATCCAGCAAATTTTATTCATATGGCATCGGCATATGATGTATGGGAGAATTACCTGAAGTTCCTGGGATTTCATCTATTGTGTCATAATTTGCTGCAGGTACCAAATCAGGCTCTAAAATGCAAAAGAAAAATTGGCATTTCTCAGATGTATAAAACACATTTTTTTACTCTTATTTATATATATATATATATATATATATATATATATATATATATATATATATATATATATATATATATATAAACAGGATTTGGCATTAAATTATCCACCAGGGATGCTGTGCCATAAAACACAAGCAAACCAAATCAAACCAAACCTAAAATACACTAAAATTTGTCAACTATTCAAGATCAGGAACAACCTGTACAGTGAGAATTTACAATTCAATAATATTCACAACTAATAAAGATTTCAAAATTGTAATTGCATGAGTAAAAATGTCCTTTACTACATTGCACATATTATTTAAGACAATACATTTAAAAATCAAAATGGATATATTGTTGCGTCTCAGTAACAACACACACACACACACACACACACACACACACACACACACACACACACACACACACACACACACACACACACACACACACACAAATATATATATATATATATATATATATATATATATATTTGTCAGTGTTGTCCCATGAAGATATATACTTAAATATGATACACTGTATATATATATATATATATATATATATATATATATATATATATATATATATATATATATATATACAGTGTATCACAAAAGTGAGTACACCCCTCATATTTCTGCAGATATTTAAGTATATATCTTCATGGGACAACACTGACAAAATGATATTTTGACACAATGAAAATAACTCAAAATATAACCATTAAAAGCTAAACCCCTGCCAATAAAAGTGAGTACACCCCTAAGAAACTATACCCCTAAATGTCCAAATTGAGTACTGCTTGTCCTTTTCCCTCCAAAATGTCATATGACTCATTAGTGCTACTTGGTCCATGTGTTACTAGGCCCATGTGTTACAAGGCCCAAGTGCATCGGGAGCAGGTGTGTTCAAATTTGTAGTGCAGCTCTCTCACTCTCTCATACTGGTCACTGAAAGTTCCAACGTGGCATCACATGGCAAAGAACTCTCTGAGAATCTTAAAAGATGTATTGCTGTGCTACATGAAGATGGCTAAGGCTACAAGAAGATTGCCAACTCACTGAAACTGAGCTGCAGCACAGGGGCTAAGTTCATCCAGCGTTTTAAAAGAGCAGGGTCCACTCAGAACAGGCCTCAGGTAGGTCATCCAAAGAAGCTGAGCGCATGTGCTGAGTATTAGATCCAAATGCTTTCTTTGAAAGGTCGGCATAGGAGTCCTGTCAGCATTGCTGCAGAGATGGGAGAGGTGGGGGTCAACCTGTTAGTGCCCAGACCATACGCCACACTCTACATCAAATTGGTGTGCATGGCTGTCACCCCAGGAGGAAGCCTCTCCTGAAGACGATACACAAGTAAGCCTCCAAACAGTTTGCTGAAGACATGTCAACAAAACACATGGATTACTAGAACCATGTCCTATGGTCTGATGAGATGAAGATTAATTTGTTTGGTTCTAATGGCTTCAAGCATGTGTGGCAGCGACCAGGAGAGGAGTACAAAGATAAATGTGTCATGCCTACAATCAAGCATGGTGGTGGGAATGTCATGGTCTTAGGCTGCATGAGTGCTGCAGGTGTTGGAGAGTTATATTTCATTGAGGGAAACATGAACTCCAACATGTACTGTAAAATACTGCAGCAGAGCATGATCTCCTCCCTCCAGAAACTGGATAGCAAGGCAGTGTTCCAGCATGACAATGACCCCAAACACACCTCCAAGACGACCATTGCTTTACTGAAGAGGCTGAGGGTAAAGGTAATGGACTGGCCAAGCATGTCTCCTGACTTGAACCCAATAGAACATCTTTGGGGGATCCTCAAGTGGAAGGTGGAGGTGTGCAAAGTCTCAAATATCTGCCAGCTCCGCAACGTCGTCATGGAGGAGTGGAAGAGCATTCCAGTGGCTACCAGTGAAGCTCTGGTAAACTCCATGCCCAGGAGAGAAAAGGCAATTCTGGATAATGATGATGGCCACACAAAATATTGACAGTTGACATGGTATATGTTAATATTGACAACTTTCCCTAAGGGTTGTACTCACTTTTGTTGGCAGGGATTTAGCTTTTAATGGTTATATTTTGAGTTATTTTAAGGGGAAAATAAATTAACTCTGTTATATAAGCTGCATACAGATTACTTTTCATTGTGTCAAAGTGTCATTTTGTCTGTATTGTCCCATGAAGAGATATACTTAAATATCTGCAAAAAATTGAGGGGTGTACTCATTTTTTGATACACTGTATATATATATATATATATATATATATATATATATATATATATATATATATGCACCCAAATAAGTACACATTTTATATATTTTCATACAATTTTATTTTTGGTTAAAAAAAGTTTCAGTTTTATTCTTAGTTATATAATATACATAATTTTTAATGAAAGATGCAATGACATTTCCTGGGAAATTGAACACTTCAATATATAAAATAAAACTTACTTTTATTGATTTGTGTGTTCATAGCATCATCATAAAGAATCCTAGATTCAGTCAATTCCCTTGAATCTGCTATAAAATAGAAAAGTACAAGGTAAATCAAAGAAAGATGCAATGAAGATTTTGATAATTGAAATATTTTCTTTAGTTTCATGAAATAAAAAGTTTTTTTAATTTGAAGTAAAAATCACTTTGAAGTCCTGGTAAATTAGACTGTTTTTCTCTGTTTTATACATTTTTTTTCTATATATATATATATATATATATATATATATAGAAACACTAAAGTAAAAGTACGATCACCAGATGGAGACACAGAATACTTCGACATAGTAGCAGGAGTACTACAAGGAGACACGCTGGCTCCGTATCTCTTTATCATTTGTCTAGACTACGTACTTAGAACATCGATTGACAAAATCAAAGAGAATGGCTTCGAACTGACGAAGAAAAGAAGCAGAAGATACCCCGCAACAACAATTACCGACGCCGACTACGCCGATGACATAGCGATACTGGCAAATACACCTGACCAAGCCGAAACACTTCTGCATAGTTTGGAACGAGCAGCAGCAAGCATAGGCCTCCATGTTAATGCACATAAAACGGAATATATGTGCTATAACCAAACGGGGGACATCTCCACCCTAGAAGGAACCCCTCTTAAACTAGTAGACAAATTCACGTACCTAGGAAGCAGCGTCGAATCAACCGAAAAGGACATCGAAACGAGGTTAACGAAAGCATGGACAGCTATCAATAGGCTATCGACTATATGGAAATCAGACCTAACCGATAAAATGAAACGCAGTTTCTTCCAGGCAGCGGTCACATCGATACTGCTATATGGATGCACTACATGGACGCTAACAAAACGGCTGGAGAAGAAACTAGATGGCAATTACACAAGAATGCTGCGTGCAATCCTCAACAAGTCCTGGCGGCAACACCCAACAAGACACCAACTGTACGGCCACCTGCCCCCTATCACGAAAACTATTCAAGTTAGGCGAACCAGACATGCAGGACATTGCTGGAGAAGCAGAGATGAACTCATAAGAGATGTACTCTTATGGATCCCCACACACGGCCGCGCAAAAGCAGGACGACCAGCACGAACGTACATTCAGCAGCTATGTGAGGATACAGGTTGTTGTCCTGAAGACCTGCCTAGGGCGATGAACGATAGGGAAGAGTGGAGAAAGAGGGTCAGGGATATCCGTGCTGCCAGCACGATATGATGATGATGATGATATATATATAAAATCAAGATCCAAGCTTGTGAGTATGTTTATGTTTACCATGAACCCCTTTTTGAGTATTACAGCAAACTAAGTTTGAAATTAGTTGCAGTGTAAAAAATGAAGAGTACTCAATTGCATTAAATCAACAGTTTGATAATGGTATTTTGTCATCAAATAAAATGGAGAATTTATTTACTAATTTATCTATCCGAATATTTTATACTCATATATTTATTTACAGAATACATTGATGATGAAGTTATTGATAGGAGATATAATTATTAAATCAGTAATAAGTATTTTTCTCCACAAGAAAAATGTAAAATAAAGCAAAATAAATGGAATTCTTGATAAATACACAATTATATTTTTTGAGAAAAGGTGAAATTCTAAAGACAAAATGCAAGCAAAATTTAATTTGGTTGATTGGTCTATTTATGACATCATTGTAAAGAATTTTATTTCCTGTTTCTTGTCAAATGATATATACAATAAAATACGTCCAATTTTAATTCCTTCATAGATTTTTTTGATACACTGTTTTCTCAGAATTAGTATGGAGACTGAATATTGATTCTAAAATCCAGCAAATTTTATTCATATGGCATCGGCATATGATGTATGGGAGAATTACCTGAAGTTCCTGGGATTTCATCTATTGTGTCATAATTTGCTGCAGGTACCAAATCAGGCTCTAAAATGCAAAAGAAAAATTGGCATTTCTCAGTTGTATAAAACACATTTTTTTACTCTTATTTATATATATATATATATATATATATATATATATATATATATATATAAACAGGATTTGGCATTAAATTATCCACCAGGGATGCTGTGCCATAAAACACAAGCAAACCAAATCAAACCAAACCTAAAATACACTAAAATTTGTCAACTATTCAAGATCAGGAACAACCTGTACAGTGAGAATTTACAATTCAATAAAATTCACAACTAATAAAGATTTCAAAATTGTAATTGCATGAGTAAAAATGTCCTTTACTACATTGCACATATTATTTAAGACAATACATTTAAAAATCAAAATGGATATATTGTTGCGTCTCAGTAACAACACACACACACACACACACACACACACACAAATATATATATATATATATATATATATTTGTCAGTGTTGTCCCATGAAGATATATACTTAAATATGATACACTGTATATATATATATATATATATATATATATATATATATATATATATATATATATATATATATACAGTGTATCACAAAAGTGAGTACACCCCTCATATTTCTGCAGATATTTAAGTATATATCTTCATGGGACAACACTGACAAAATGATATTTTGACACAATGAAAATAACTCAAAATATAACCATTAAAAGCTAAACCCCTGCCAATAAAAGTGAGTACACCCCTAAGAAACTGTACCCCTAAATGTCCAAATTGAGTACTGCTTGTCCTTTTCCCTCCAAAATGTCATATGACTCATTAGTGCTACTTGGTCCATGTGTTACTTGGCCCATGTGTTACAAGGCCCAAGTGCATCGGGAGCAGGTGTGTTCAAATTTGTAGTGCAGCTCTCTCACTCTCTCATACTGGTCACTGAAAGTTCCAACGTGGCATCACATGGCAAAGAACTCTCTGAGAATCTTAAAAGATGTATTGCTGCGCTACATGAAGATGGCTAAGGCTACAAGAAGATTGCCAACTCACTGAAACTGAGCTGCAGCACAGGGGCTAAGTTCATCCAGCGTTTTAAAAGAGCAGGGTCCACTCAGAACAGGCCTCAGGTAGGTCGTCCAAAGAAGCTGAGCGCATGTGCTGAGCATTACATCCAAATGCTTTCTTTGAAAGGTCGGCATAGGAGTCCTGTCAGCATTGCTGCAGAGATGGGAGAGGTGGGGGTCAACCTGTTAGTGCCCAGACCATACGCCACACTCTACATCAAATTGGTGTGCATGGCTGTCACCCCAGGAGGAAGCCTCTCCTGAAGACGATACACAAGTAAGCCTCCAAACAGTTTGCTGAAGACATGTCAGCAAAACACATGGATTACTGGAACCATGTCCTATGGTCTGATGAGATGAAGATTAATTTGTTTGGTTCTAATGGCTTCAAGCATGTGTGGCAGCGACCAGGAGAGGAGTACAAAGATAAATGTGTCATGCCTACAGTCAAGCATGGTGGTGGGAATGTCATGGTCTTAGGCTGCATGAGTGCTGCAGGTGTTGGAGAGTTATATTTCATTGAGGGAAACATGAACTCCAACATGTACTGTAAAATACTGCAGCAGAGCATGATCTCCTCCCTCCAGAAACTGGATAGCAGGGCAGTGTTCCAGCATGACAATGACCCCAAACACACCTCCAAGACGACCATTGCTTTACTGAAGAGGCTGAGGGTAAAGGTAATGGACTGGCCAAGCATGTCTCCTGACTTGAACCCAATAGAACATCTTTGGGGGATCCTCAAGTGGAAGGTGGAGGTGTGCAAAGTCTCAAATATCTGCCAGCTCCGCAACGTTGTCATGGAGGAGTGGAAGAGCATTCCAGTGGCTACCTGTGAAGCTCTGGTAAACTCCATGCCCAGGAGAGAAAAGGCAATTCTGGATAATGATGATGGCCACACAAAATATTGACAGTTGACATGGTGTATGTTAATATTGATATCTTTCCCTAAGGGGTGTACTCACTTTTGTTGGCAGGGGTTTAGCCTTTAATGGTTATATTTTGAGTTATTTTAAGGGGAAAATAAATTAACTCAGTTATATAAGCTGGATACAGATTACTTTTCATTGTGTCAAAGTGTCATTTTGTCTGTGTTGTCCCATGAAGAGATATACTTAAATATCTGCAAAAAATTGAGGGGTGTACTCATTTTTTGATACACTGTATATATATATATATATATATATATATATATATATATATATATATATATATATGCACCCAAATAAGTACACATTTTATATATATTCATACAATTTTATTTTTGGTTAAAAAAAGTTTCAGTTTTATTTTTAGTTATATAGTATACAGAATTTTTAATGAAAGATGCAATGACATTTCCTGGGAAATTGAACACTTCAATATATAAAATAAAACTTACTTTTATAGATTTGTGTGTTCATAGCATCATCATAAAGAATCCTAGCTTCTGTCAATTCCCTTGAATCTGCTATAAAATAGAAAAGTACAAGGTAAATCAAAGAAAGATGCAATGAAGATTTTGATAATTGAAATATTTTCTTTAGTTTCATGAAATAAAAAGTTTTTTTAATTTGAAGTAAAAATCACTTTGAAGTCCTGGTAAATTAGACTGTTTTTCTCTGTTTTATACATTTTTTTTTGTATATATATATATCAAATCAAGATCCAAGCTTGTGAGTATGTTTATGTTAACCATGAACGCCTTTTTGAGTATTACAGCAATCTAAGTTTGAAATTAGTTGCGGTGTAAAAAATGAAGAGTACTCAATTGCATTAAATCAACAGTTTGATAATGGTATTTTGTCATCAAATAAAATGGAGAATTTATTTACTAATTTATCTATCCGAATATTTTATACTAATATATTTATTTACAGAATACATTGATGATGAAGTTATTGATAGGAGATATAATTATTAAATCAGTAATAAGTATTTTTCTCCACAAGAAAAATGTAAAATAAAGCAAAATAAATGGAATTCTTGATAAATACACAATTATATTTTTTGAGAAAAGGTGAAATTCTAAAGACAAAATGCAAACAAAATTTAATTTGGTTGATTGGTATATTTATGACATCATTGTAAAGAATTTTATTTCCTGTTTCTTGTCAAATGATATATACAATAAAATACGTCCAATTTTAATTCCTTCATAGATTTTTTTGATAAACTGTTTTCTCAGAATTAGTATGGAGATTGAATATTGATTCTAAAATCCAGCAAATTTTATTCATATGGCATCGGCATATGATGTATGGGAGAATTACCTGAAGTTCCTGGGATTTCATCTATTGTGTCATATATTGCCTCAGGTGCCAAATCTGGCTCTAAAATACAAAAGAAAATTTTCCATGTCTCAGATGTATAAAACAAATTTTTTTACTCTCATATATATATATATATATATATATATATATATATATATGAAGATAGCAGAAATATATAAATGAAAAAGTTGTTAAGACTTGGTTGAAATTCCTTGGAGTTAGGAATAATACCATAAATAAAATTATAGTAAGAAATGTGTTCTATAATATATAACAGTATAATTCCTTGGAGTTTGGAATAATATCACTTGTGGATATGGAACGAAAGAAATATTCCCTGAAACGATTCAAAATGATGTTCGTTAAACCGACACTTGACCGCGAATACGTAACAAGATTCACATGATAATCTCATAATGCATGCAGTTATTTTTCAAATCACATTTTGCTGTTACATTTTTGAGCCAACATCTAAGCTAAGCTTAGTAAATAACTAATAGGGCTTCAGTGATATATACATTTATATTCAGTGATCGGGGCCAGTGTGCAAATGAAACCCCGAAACGGTACACATTCTCTCATGATGACCCTGTAGCAGAAAGAACTTCATATTTTTGTTGGGTGCATAAATTAATTTGACTGTTAGGGTCGGCGCATATTTTCACCCAATGAGGATGACTTATCCTATTCAGCCCGGACCATTTTTCCGGGGAGCCCCAAATTAGGGAAACCGTGCCAAACACTCTCTTCCTCAGAACTTTTTCGAACAGGACAGACGTACTTACTGTCTTCCTTTATAGCAGCAGCATCATGACACCATGAGGAAAGCCATCTAATTTATTGACCTCTTGAGTCTATTCTCTTCGACCAAGGGTTCCCTGTTGAATATGAATTAGATAAATTCAATCCGCCACACACAGGAACAACTTTACGTCGCTTCCAACTTTGGCTATGTCGACTGCGATGCAAAATTCTTTCTCAGACATCCAGCTACTTCATCCCTGAGCAACATTTTCTGGAGACATTCACGCTTCTCTCCCCAAACAACCAGGATTACACATTCATGGGTGACTACATCATTCCTGTCCTTAACCAGCAAACACGGCCTTTACAACACCTATGTCAATCATATCTCCCTCAGACATTCAACAATGGCTTAACCGTAATGATGCACATTTCACTCAGGCATTAAGTTGCTAAGATTCCTTATCAACTCCATAACTATTTCCTTCCTTCCTTCCTATGAGACTTACCGCATAAAGGTGCTCTTTATTCACGCTGCCATTAAAACTATCATAAAAACTAACCTCCACAAAACCTTACAGCATCTTCATCTTCTCTCACATTTATTTACCTTAAAATTTTGCGAGGAAACAACGTAACAACACGTAACAATATTTCTTCGCTAAAACCCTAATACGCTTTTTTGATAAGAAAAGGATTAAGGCTAAAACTTTCATTCACCGAAGCAAATCCCATTACATAGAGTTACTTTGTGGAATGTTAATCGTGTGATGGGGCATAAAATGTTTACACATAACGAGAGTTTATTTTACTCACGTGTGACGCCGGGGCAGTCTGGCACTTGATCCCTCGCATTTTAAGTCCTAGTCAAGACTCCTGTTTCGAGCATAAGGTAACTGGCAAATAATGTGGGGGTTAATTTGGGGCTAGACTCAGCCTGACGCTGCCAAGGGGGATTCCAATTTCACTTTACATACACCACCAAGTCATTCATTTTCCTATCCCCTCGGATAACGGAAAACATGGACTTCTAGGTTAAGATAAAATATCGGAAATTTCAATTTCCCGTATAATGTTTTTAAGGCGAATAAGACAACTCGACAGATAAACAACATAATGAATAGATTTCAACACAAGGGAACATTTAAACTATAACAAAATTCTAATAGGTGAGGACCAAACAAATATTTAAGGTGCTAGCTATATTACACCAGCAGACAGTCTTAAACACAAAAGTCTCTTTTTCTTTTTTTTCTTTCTTTCTTTCTTTTCTTTTCTTTTCTTTTCTTTATATTTTTCTTTCTTTAACTTGAGAGTGTGCATATAATTTCGATATTTAGGAAGGGTAGAAGGAAAACAGGTTTAAGTTGTTGTTAGCTTTTTTTATTTTTTTTTATTTCAACATAAGTGTTTACTTCGCAGACTCCTTTCTTTTACGGGTGAACAGCATTCTGTAGAACCTGGCTGGAAGGCACCTGTTATTTTCTGTCCAATGATTTTGTTCCACTCTTTCCCCCGGAGTTTTTGGCTAATAAATCAGTAAGTCCTTTCACGCTCGCTGCTTTCCTAAAGCTCCAGATCTCCCTCCAAATTTCCTCTGACCAAAAAGAGGCCCTATTTTGGCGCGAAGGGCTCTAGCCAATCATTTGGCCTCTTTTCTCCTCCCCTCAGGGGCACACTCCGTCACAATAGCAAGAGAAACATCTGTCTGTCCGCTCACTTTTTTGGTGACAATCAATTACTTATTAAGTAATTTTCTTCTTCACATATAGCAGTATTATAAGAAGCGTGTTCAATAATATATGTTTTTTAAATTAGTTAATATACTCATTTCACAAAGGCTGATATTTTCTTAGCCTTTTCTGTCAACGGTATAGCCCAGTATCCTTTTAAAAGATCACATTTTGTTATGAACTTTGCCCAACATTTCCTGTCGAGGCAATCCTCTATCCTATGTATAGGGTAGCAATCCGCCTTGGTTATTGCATTTATCTTTCGATAATCCGTACAGAACCTCATGGTTCTGTCTTCTTTCTCCACTAGCACACACAGTGATGCCCATGCGCTCTCACTCCGTTCGATAATTCCTTGTTTTAACATATAATCCAACTCGGTGTTCATAATTTCCCTTTTCCTTTGGTTCAACCTGTATGGATGCTGCTTAGTTGGTGTTGTATTGATCAACCCCACATCGTGTCGTGCCATTTTTGTTCTTCTGGGTATATCTGAAAATAAACCTTGGTTATCAAACTTTCCACCTCTTCACGTTTGTGTTTTTCTAGGTGGCCTAACTTATTCTCCAAGTTATTTAAGATGACCGAGTTCTCCAACCTTACAGGTGAATTTTCTCCCGCCTTATTTCCTTCTTTCAATTCATGTTTCCCATTTCCTCCATTTTCGCTCTTTATCGTTAAGATAGGTTAGCTCTGACGATCCACGTATTTTTTAAAATTCTATTTACGTGGCACACGTGGGTTTTCCTCCTCCTTCCGTGTGTGTTTATTACGTAACTCATACTGTCTATTTTCCGCGCTATGGTATAGGGTCCTTGAAATCTTTCGCTGAGCGGTGTTTCTCTATTGGGCGATAGCAACAGTACTTTATCACCCTCTTGAAATTCTCGGTTTCTCGTTTTTCGGTCAAATCTTTTCTTCATTTTCTCCTGTGCTTTAGACAGGTTTCTCTGCGCTAAATCTTGCGCACGAGCTAAGTTTTCTCTTAATCATTTCATATAAAGAGAAGGTTCCTTAGGTAGTGGATCTGGTTCTATCCACTGTTCTTTCGTTGCTTGTAACGGGCCTCGGATTGAGTGTCCGTACACTAGCTCAAAAGGACTGAATCCCAACGATTCTTGCACCGCGTTCCACGCTGCGAAGAGGACGAACGATAGCCCCTGGTACCAATCCTGTTGATGTTCCAGACAGTGGGTTTTCAATGTATTCTTAAGGGTAGAGGGGAATATCTCTAGGGCTCCCTGCGACTGTGAATGGTAAGCACTTGATCTCGCATGCTGTATCCCTAACTGTTCTGTAACTCTCTTAAATAGTCGCGACATAAAGTTAGAACCCTTATCCGTCTGGATAACTTTTGGCAATCTAGGCTAAAAAATTGATCATTGCATCTACAACCTTTTTCGTGGAGATGACTCTGAGTGGTATTGCCTCTGGGAATCTTATAGCACTGCACATTATCGTTAGAATGTACTTATTTCCAATTCTTGTCTTAGGTAGTGGTCATACACAGTCCATTAGTATAGGATCAAATGGTTCGCCCGTCGTTGGTATGGGTTTCAATGGGGCTGGAAGGATAATTTGATTCAGCTTCCCTACTTTGTGGCAGGTTTCACAAAATTCCTTTACACTCTTTTCTATTCTGGGCCAGTGTTCCAGTAGACGATCCCTTGTTTTCGCTATACCCAAGTGGCCTGCAAGTGGGGCCTCATGGGCTAAACTCAATAGATCCGCCTGATATTTTTAGGGTGCCACCATTTGTCGATAAGCGTTCCGCCCTCCTTCCGTAGCGGCCTTCTGAGATCTCCATTTTCTCATCAATATTCCTTTCTGCTGGAAATACTGGTGTAACACTATGTAGGTGGTCTGCCAAGCAGACAATCCCTTTGTCTGTTTTGGCGCGAAACCAAACAAAGGCCTGAGCCCGCGATCTCGACGCGACCGGAAGTAGGAAGGGAACACAAATAGGAGTTGGACAAAGGTACTCACGGAAGGCAGTTGGCAAAGGGTGACGTGAGTGGCCAGTCGACACCGGACAGCAGAAGTGACCTGTCGGCATGAGAGAGGGTCCAGTAGCAGTGAGGGAAGACAGGTCAGGATAAGGCAGCACTCCTCGTGGGTTGTAAGAAATCCACGCTAGCGTTAGTCTACATATGCACATAGGGAATGCAATGTTACATAACTCCTCTTCTTGCGCTTTGAGTTAACCCAAGCATATTGTTCGTTTATTCTCTTTCCTCCCACTCCCTTGATTGTATTTCTTGTAGCTATGAAGAAATGTGCGATGCCCCTAACGAAATCACTAGTTGATCACCGGCCAAGAAGTGAAATGGTTCGAAGAAGTTGACGTATTTAGGGGGCCGAGGGGGTATCGTCACACTGGTTCGGGAACTTATCTCCGTCTTGCTATGACTCTATCTGGAATTGAACCCCGGTCTCCCGGACTATAGGGGAACACTCTACTCATTAGACCAATGGCCCGGTGACAATATTAATACAATATCAATTTACAGATCAATTTTTGTTAAATATTTCATCTGACAGTTTCCAAAATACCATCTTAATTTCTTTTTCTTTATTCTGAATTGATCCAATTCAATTTTCGAATTTTCTATGCTAAGCTGTTTTTAATCTGATTCGGCAATTTATTCCAAAATATTATTACTTTGTCAGCAAAAACATCCATTCGTTGGTAGACTTAGCTTTTGAAATCTGCCTTGATAGTAAATTTCCAGTCCAAAGGGAAATATTCCAAACATGTGTGCAATAATTAACATTAGAAATATATATTTGTACATTTTTATTAAAGAAAAAAGTGAAATCCTACCTTGTGGAAGTCCAAAATTATTTGCAGAATTGCTGGAATATCAGAAAAAGATGATTTTTTTAAGGAAATTAAAATAGAATTCAACGAAATCAATGCAAAATAGAAGAATGGCAGAGAGAGAGAGAGAGAGAGAGAGAGAGAGAGAGAGAGAGAGAGAGAGAGCATGAAGACTATTTTGTGTTGTTTATTTTGTTTATGTACAAATCAATCTTTGATAATTTTAATTGGAGTTATTCAATGGTTGATACAACATCCAAGTTAGATCTTATAGTCATTTTATATTTCATATGAAAATATCTTGATAGATTGTATTTATTTGTACGGAAGTTTGTCGTTAAAAGGGAGAAATCATAAATAAATCTGTCTTCAATGACTTACAGCTGCCCCAATAAAAATTGTTCTGTATTTGTTTGCGTAGGGATTCGTTTTCAACTGTGAGAAATCATGATTATGTCTTTATGTAATTATTCTACAAATACTTTAATATTAATCGCTGTTCTGAATTTATTCATGTAGGTTTATAGTTAAAAGCGAGAGATAATGAACTAGTCTACATTTAATTAACCATTGGTCCAATATAAATTGTTCTGTGTTGTGTGTGAAGAAGGTTGTTTTTAAAAGAGAGATCACGAATAAGTTAATCTTTAATCTCTTTACTGTTGCTTTTATATAAATTGCTATTCTGTATTTTCTGTATGGATGTGTAATAAAGTATTTTCTTACAAATCCATCATTGTTCTATCAACACTTTGTATCACTCTTCTAAAGTCTTGATGAAGGTTCATTAAAACCGAAACGTTTAATGACGACTTTCCTTCACAATAAATTCTTCACTTTTGATTAGTTTGTTTTTCAATTTTTCTCCATATATATATGTAGAGTTGACGACCGTAGTCGAGGGTAACCCGAAAGCTCCCTTTTCAATAGCTACTACACCGAGGTGTAGGGGAGAGCGCTACTCCTTTCCCAGGATTACTCAATTTTATCCTTGATCCGTACCTTATAATGCTGAGTGCTAAGCAAGGAGGCATCAAATACCATTTTTTTACTCTTAGGTATGACTCGACCTGGGATTGAACCAGGCCATATATATATATATATATATATATATACGAGGTGCATACGATAAGTTTCCAGACTGTTTTCGTATGGGCAATTTTATTGATAGTACACACATGAAACTCTAGTCCCCTTCGAAATAATCTCCCCCGGTTGCAATACTCTTGTACCATTCCAACAACTTCTGGAAGGCCCCACGGAAGTCCTCTTGTGTGAGCGTATCAATGGCCTTCGTCACAGCCTCTTTCACCTCCTCAATTGTCTCATAACGACAGCCCCTGAGTTTAGGGAATAACCAAAAGTCACAGGGAGTAAGGTCTGGACTATAGAGAGGGGGAGGAACTGTCTTGATGCCCATCTTGTTTGTGACAAGGATGGAGTTGTGGACTGGTGCATTGTCCTGGGGGAACTGCCATCTTTCCGATTTGAAGAGTGCTGGCCTCTTCCGACGGAATCTCTTCCTGAACTCCCTTAAAACCTCAACATAGTAACCCTAACCCCAACCCTCGCCCTTTGGCCAATAAACTCAGGTGTATTGACTTCCTTACTCCTCCCACAACTCATCATCCCTCACAGACTCCCTGCCTTCCTTGAATGTCTTATGCCACTCAAAAACGGATGCACGATTCATGCAACATGCTCTAAAAGCAGTCTGAAGCATTCCGTACTTTCTGTGGCATTTTTTCCAAGTTCAAAACAGAATTTTATTGCATATCGTTCTTCGAAAGTGTCAGATTGCATTGTTTGAAATTCACCAGCTGTAACAATCAGGCTTTAATTGGATGTATTTCAATTGCTGCTGTAGCTGTTTATTTTAACCTGAAATCATAAAAAGTGGCCAGTCATCTCATAAGATGTATAGCAATAACATAGTGAATTTTCAAGAGTCTACGACAATTTTAAATGCCCATACGAAAAAAGTCTGGAAACCTATCGTATGCACGTCGTATATAATGTTAGCTAAATGAATGGGATTACTTAAGGAGCAAATATTCTCCCGGTAAAATATTTTTCTCTAAAAAATTGAGATCTAAAGTAATTATTTCATTATCATGCTAAGATTTAGAAATATTTTCACCGTCTAATATCTTTGTTTCGTGACTTTAAAAAGTCAGGTGGCAAACACCTTTTACTCTCCTCGTTATATTTGATTTAATTTGATTTCTTTGTTTAATGGCATATCAACATTCGTGGGTTATTTAAAGCCAAAGCCTGATCCATTCGGTAGGGGCTGTAGAATTCACCATCTACATCTCTTCAGAGGGGTAAGACTCCCCCAACAAGTATCCTGGATATGAGACTTAACAATCTGATGGTGAGGCTCCAGTAATGCTGGAGCTTTGGGGAATGCTAAGTCCCTCTTCATTGACATCGCTCCCGGGTTAACTCTGGCCCGGAGTGGCAGCACCTGATAGGGTCCTATCTATGAGTCGAATAGAACTAAACTGTATGTTTATTCTAAACTGAATTGTTTGAAATAGAACTGTTTTGACTTATAAACTGCGTGATTATGCTTCACTGAATTGTTTGAAATTGATATTTTTTACATTTAACTTTGCCTGAATTTAGATATGAGTTCTGATCGTTTAATTAGGAGTTTATTTTGTTCTGGGAAGATGATTATGGCTATTTATTATTCTAGGCAACGATTACAGTTGTTGTTGGAAGCTGGTATTACTTTTCTTAACTTATTTTTGATTTGATTTATACTTTGATTTTTTGAGGCCCCAAAAGTCTCTAGAAGGTCTAGTGTCATATTCATATTTTTAATTGTTAGATGATATTTTCTCTGTATAAATCCTCTATTTCCATAGACATCTTGTTACCGCTATGTATTTTTTCTTTATTTTTTTCGATCTTTTGGTGGCTTGTTATATAATGTTTATTTGTAGAAAAATTTCTCAAACAATCATAATAACATTAATACCACATAAAAAGGAAACTTTGGATTTAAAACTTAGATATATGTCCACTACAACAAGACAAACAATATAATTTCAAGAAGAATTTTACTAACAGAGAAAAACATACAATTAATTACTTACGTGTTACTTTGTTTACGCTCTGAAAAAAAAAAAGAAATTGTTATCGAAATAAAATTTTAATAGATTACAAATAAGGCATAATTGAAGGCTAGAAGAAGAAAATGAAATGTTGATCAATCATTACCTACGATTAACTTCTCTTAGACTTTTTCCGTCAAAGGATACAGACAGTAGAGGTTTGATGCTGGAACTTCCTTCTCTAGCTTTGTTTTTTAGTTAACATCTCCTAAAACAGTTACTTTCACCACTTATTTTATTATTTTTGTCACTGGCCAGTAGATTTAGACAGTGGCATAAATTTCGTCCAACGACGTACAAATGTCATACAACCTTATTATCTCACGCATCTTGTATATTTTCAGAAGTTGAATTATTTAGTAATCAAAATATTCAAATTGTAATATAGGCGGTTAAGACGTATAGCGGTTTTTGAGGGAATTAGTTATTTTCCCTAACACTATATATTTATTGGCAACAGAAATGAATTACGAGACTTTTCTTTAACAACACACAACAGCGAAAGTTTTTATTTGCAGCTTTGAGGAGGTTTGTTCTTGGTGCTGCAAGACTCGTGGTGTTTAGGTTTGCTGGATGTTTGAGACGAAATGGCTTAGCGGGATGCTGGAAATGGCAGCGTGTCGTTGGACGTGTGAGGGAAGTATTCAAAGTCACAGTGTAGTTTTGTGTCGAGAGCGGAGTGGCGCTCGGATCGACATAGTAAATTTTTGTGGTGCTTGTGGAAGGCATGCTGAACGTATCTAATTCATATTCAACTGGGGTTCCTTGGTCTAAAATATATTAGACGCAAAGAATCCATAAATTAGAAAGTTCCCTCGTTGAGTGTCCATGTTGTTTGCTGCATGGGTTAAAGCCACAGTGAGTTGTCCTCACTGGGTGGCTTGTTTAGCTAAAGGGCATCGCTAAGCAGGGGCGACCAGAGACACGTCCGTTCTGGTCGCCGTCTCAAGCCGAAGAGAGTGTGTTTGGCCGCTCACCCGTTTTGCTAGCCGGAAATGAAGGTCCGGGCTGAATGGGATAAGTCATCCTGATTGGGTGAAATTCAGTGTTGAATTAAATAGCGCGCCAAAACAAAATACGAGATTTTCCTCTTCTCTACAGACGGCTATCATCTATCAAGTTGTGGCACTCATTATCACTTAACCAAAACTTTTAAAGATAGAGGTATAGACTTATTTTAGAAGAATATAAAAAAACAATTGTACTTACTTGAACATTTTTGGATTTTCATGTAGAAGCTCCCAGTAACGATACAAACAATCATAAATACTGCAACCACACAAGATAAAATAATGAAAATCATAGCATCTGGAATAAACAAAAAGAAACATTTTAAAAAGGTTTTGTTATAAATGGTTCTACTTTTATAAAATATACTTGCTAATATTTTTTTACATTTTGCAACGTATTGAAAAACAAAGCAAAAACAACACAACAAACCCTAATTCTAGCGCTCATAAGATTTAGCTTAGTAAACAAACGAGCCCTCTTACCATTACCTGTCCCAGTTGGCACAATACACCGACTGCTTCTCTGCAGAGGAGTAAGACTTCCTCAACGAGTGTCCTATGGGTCATTCGCTGGGGCTGCAAAATACACTGACTGCTTCTCTGCAGAGGGATAAGACTCCTTCAACAAGTTTCCTATGGTTCAGTCAACTGGGGCTGCAAAATACAATGACTGCTTTTCTGCAGAGGGGTAAGACCCCCTCAACGAGTCTTCTATGGCCCAGTCGGCTGGGGCTGCGGAATATACCGACTGCTTCTCTGCAGATAGGGTAAAACCCCTCCGACGAGTGTCTTGGGCATGACACTAAACAATCTGATGATGAGGCTCTAGTAATGCTGGAGCTTTGGGGAATGCAGAATATCCCTTTATTACCATCGCTCCCAGGTCCACTCTAGCCCTGTGTGGTAGCACCTGATAGGGCCCTGTCTATGGGTCAAATAGAAGTGTTTGACATAAAAACTGTACTTATACTAAATTGAATTATTTGAAATAGGACTGTTTACATGTATAAAATGGATTTGGTATTGAATAACCTAAAATAATAAACGAATGATTCCTTCTACCGCACCCCTCCATAAATATTCTTTCTATAACCTTGTCAACCGGCAAGCAGTACAATGCTATTCTCAAGTCAAACTTTCATTCCCCCCCCGTCTCTCTCTCTCTCTCTCTCTCTCTCTCTCTCTCTCTCTCTCTCTCTCTCGTATTATTATACAGTATTATACAGTATTTCTTAATATAGTCACAAAAGAATTATTTCTGTGAAATAAATTTTTTCATAATTTCTAAATATTTTCATTTAGAACTTTTATATATAGCATTTGACAACTAAAACTGTTGGGGTTTATTTGAAGAAATAGAATACCTATGATCAAACCAGTTTGTGTTCATATTGAATAAATCAGTGAAAAGCGATTTTTTTTCAGCTGAATCAAAGAACATCATCGTAATTGCATCAACTGTTTATAAAATTTTATCTATAAAAGTTTATTTACTTCCTGAATTGCTTTAGCTTCATGCGTTCAATTTTAATTTATGAAAGTAGATCGATTTAAGTATATAACAGTAAAGAATAATATAATTTTTCTTACGTTTATCACATCCTTTTCCATACCATAGATCATCACAAATACATGATGCAGATGTGCAATCTGAAGGATTAAGACAGTGACATCCATATCGGCAGTCTTTTCCGAAACGGCCATGTGAACACTCTAAAAAAAACGTAAAAGAATTTCTGATGAATGGTTAAAGATTTCTTTTCCTTCCAGATAACAGCAGAAAAACTGAATTTAGATTCTCATACTATTTCTTTTTGTAGAAGTCACTGCTCTAACATGCAGAATAAACAAGAATAACAAGACTTACCGGCTCAGCAGCCTCAGCTAGCATCCGGCTGGCAGACAAAAAGTAGAACGGGCGATAATTTAATACCGAACCAGTAACACCTGAAACATGACTGAAGCAATATTCCCACTCACTGGGCCAGGAACTAATCACTGTCCAGGGAATGGACTTGGCCACCTTCGAATACTGGAACGTCCTAATGTCCTTATAATCTCACTTCAACTCAATAATTCATGATTACGCATGTGAGCACTGACTCATTGCTACTGAGCCTTACGATAAAATTCTAATAGTATTAAGATTAAAGAAATACATGTGTCAAACGAGTAATGGTTATGATATGAAAGGTAATGAGTTCATTGTTCAACGTAAAATCTTTTATGTCAGCAATGGATTACCTACAGACATAGATTATTATTTAGTAAATCTAATTTTAGTAAATCTAATTTTAGTAAATCTATATTCTTCATATAATTCATTATTTTTTTCTGTGATAGATTCTATCACAGAAAAAAATAATGAATTATATAAAGAATATTTACAGTGGTTTTCTTTTTGCTGTTTTTTTTTTTAAATATCCATATAGGCATTGAAAACCCCATATTTTAGATCAATACAGTCACAAATAATTAATTCCATCGAAATAAATATACTGATATAATTTCTGGATATTTTCGCTTATATTTTTATATAAAAATATCTGACAAATAAAAATATTGAAATTAACTTGACGGAATACAGTCCCTGTTCATATTAAATCATAAAAAACCTGATTATATCTTTTTTTCCACGGATTCATCAAAGATCATCACATTTTCACTCACTGATTGTGTTATTTTTGCTATAAAAATTGGTTTTCTTTTTAAATCATCTTATCTTCATAGTGCTCTCTTTCCAGACTGTACGTATATTCTCGGCTTAAAAAGGCAAGCTTAAGTTCATTGCCTGATACTGACGAATCCCAATTATACTATTTTGGTATTGGGTAGACATACTAAGGAGGATTTCTAATTTTAAAAAAATGACCTTTCGTCGAAAACTGCTGATAAGTACCAAGATAAATAGTTATCATTAATTTTTTAATATAAAAAGACTTGACAAGAGATTAATATTAGTTCTTTGTTAAAAAAGCTTCTTACGGAATTGGCAGTCATAGCCACTGTATCCCTTGCTACATTTTAGATCAGGACACCTCCCATCTCTTTTATCACAATCGGTATTGTTTTCACAATGACATACCCATCGACACTCACTGCCAAACGTGCCTTTTGGACATTCTGAAAATAGATAAAAAAAACATATGAGAATCTTATTGTCAGCTAAAATGTGACTTTCTCAATTTATGCAAATACATCTAAAAATAAAATAAATATAAAAGTAAGTCAAGTTGGCCACCGTAGTAGTGGGAGAAAGTAATGAATATCAACATTTGCTTACGTACTTTCATTGCATCCTTTTCCAATCCATCCTTTAGCACAACGACAAGAGTGAGATGTGCAATTGGAAGCAAATAAACAATTGCATCCATCTTGGCAGTCCTTTCCAGAACGTTGATTTGGACACTCTATAAAAAACGTAAAATAATATTTAACGTATAGATAGAGATTTCACCTTTCAGATAGCAAAGAGAAAATGTAATTTAAATTTCCACATTATTGCAATGGAGATTAAAGACGTATGCATGGTCGACTCGAAAGTTCATAGACTATGGAATGTGACCAAATAAGGGTTGTTTTTTACGATATAATCCCTCTTGCAGATATGATGTCCTTATATGATCGTTGTTTTCAACTTATGAACTTTTTAGCCCACCCTCGTATGTGTCTAAAAAGTAATGGTTATAATATTACAGATAATGTGTTCTTTGGTTAGAGTTGAATCTTTTATCTAGTCAAGGAATTACTTGGTTTGGTTGATTTATGGCATATCAACCTTTGTAGGGTATTCAACGCCAAATCCATTTTTATGAAAATAGTTCTATTTCAAACAATTCAGTTTAGCATAAGTATGCCGTTAATTCTATTTAACCCATAGATTGGGCCTATCAGGTGCTACCACGCCAGGCCAGGGTGGACCTGGGAGCAATGGCAATGAAAGGGTGCCTCGCATTCCCCAAAGCCCCAGCATTACTGGAACCTCACCATCAGATTGTTTAGTGTCATACCAGGACACTCATTGGGAGAGGAGTCTTACCCCATCTGCAGAGGTACAGTTAGTATATTCTACATCCCTAGCCGACTGGGCAAGGTATTACCTGAATTATCATTAGTTTCAAACACAATTTATTCCTGGTAAATAAACATAATCATATAATTGATAAATATTTTCATTGATATTCTTCATTTACAAACATCTGCTAAGTAAAAACTGTTGGAATTTATTTGACAAAATAAAATTTCTATGATCTAACTGGTTTTTACTGATTTTGAATTCGGAGAAACTAAATGCTTTTCTTATCTGAAACACAATACGTATTAATTTTTGGACCAATCATTTATATCAGACGTTTATCTCTTACAAATCGTTTTATTTTTAGGGGATTATTCTTCCATGCTGTACCAAGATTGTTGGTTTTAAAATGGAGGATAAGTTTCATTAGGTATTCCAAAAGAGGAATGTCTACAGAGCTGAAATAGTTTTGGCATTGCCCAGATATTATCGATACGCTTTCAAATTTAAGACATTGACCTTTTGTCGAAAACTGCTGATAATAAATACCGAGATAAATAATCATCTTTTATTTTTTTTATATAAAAACACTTGACAAGCGATTAATATTAGTTTTTTGTTAAAAAAAAGCTTCTTACGGAATTGGCAGTCATAGCCACTGTATCCCTTGCTACATTTTAGATCAGGGCACCTCCCATCTCTTTTATCACAATCGGTATTGTTTTCACAATGACATAACCATCGACACTCACTGCCAAACGTGCCTTTTGGACATTCTGAAAAGAGATAAAATAACATATGAGAATATCATCGTCAGCTAAAATGTGACTTTCTCAATTTATGTAAATACATCTTTTTGAACATATAAAAGTAAGTAAAGTTGGCGAACGTAGTCGAGGGCAAAATTAATGAATATTAACATTTGATTACGTACTTTCATTGCATCCTTTTCCAATCCATCCTTTAGCACAACGACAGGATTGAGATGTGCAATTGGAAGCAAATAAACAATTGCATCCATCTTGGCAGTCTTTTCCAAAACGTTGATATGGACACTCTATAAAAAAACAAAAATAATATTGAACCTATTGATAAAGATTTCATCTTTCAGATAGCAAAGAGAAAATATAATTTAAACTCCCTTACTATTGATATGGAGATTAAAGACATATGCAAGGTCAATGGAAAGTTCATAGACTGACCAAGATATTTATATGGAATGGGACAAATTAATGGTTGTTTCCTTTTACAATTTAATCCCTCTTATGGTCTAAACACTTATTCCAGGTGTGTTGCAGTGCCTGGTTACTATTAGTAAAAAAATTAGAGGTTGCAGATATGATGTCATTATATGACCGTTGTTTTTAACTTTTTAGCTCACCCTATAATGTGTCTAATAGTAATGGTTATAATTTTGCAGATAATATGTTCTTTGATTAAAGTTGAATCCTTCAGTCAATGAATTACTTGGATTATAATTCACTTAGTCTGATTAAAATTTGTTGCAATTTATAAATTACTGAAAATGATTGGAAGTGAGAGGAATATTTACAATGACGTTCATTTTGTGATCTTTTTCACAATTTTTATATAGACACAGAAAATTTAGTTTTTCATTTCAATAGCGTCAAACACAATTTATTCCTAGTAAATGAACATAATCATATAATTGATAAATATTTTCATTGATATTCTTTATTTACAAACATCTGCTTAGTAAAAACAATTGGAATTTATTTGACAAAATAAAATTTCTATGATTAAATCGGTTTTTACTACTTTTGAATTCGGAGAAACTAAATGTTTTTCTTTAAGTAAATCATAACGCATCTTCATTTTTGCATCAACCAATTATATCATTCGTTTACCTCACAAATCATTTTATTTTTAGGAGACTACTCTTCCACACTAAACGGTAGCTCTCTGAAACTAGTAGATAAGTTCACCTACCCAGGAAGCAGTGTCTCATCAACCGAGACACATCAACACGTGACTAGCAAAAGCATGGACAGCTATAGATAGGCTATTGGTCATATGGAAGGCAGACATGATCGATAAAATAAAACTCAGTTTCTTCTAAGCAGCAGTCGTATCGATACTGCTATATAGATACAGTACATAGACGCTAACTAAACGTATGAAGAAAACGCTGGACGGCAACAAAACAAGAATGTTGCGAGCAATATTGAACAAGTCCTGGAGGCAGCACTCCACGAAGCAGTAGCTGTACGGCCACTTACCACCCATCACGAAAACTATCAAAGTTTGACGAACCAGACATCTGGAATACTGCTGGAGAAGTAAGGACGAACTCATAAGTGACGTACTCCTTTGGACCCCTTCTCATGGACGAGCAAAGGCAGGACGACCAGATAGAACATACGTACTGCAGATCTGTGCCAATACGGGATGTAGCCCTGAAGACCAATCGGAAGCATAGGACGATAGAGAAGGGTGGCGAGAAAGGGTCAGTGATATCCATGCTGAAGGCGTGACATGATGATAATGATTCTTCCATGCAGTACCAAGATTCTTGGTTTTAAAATGGAGGATAAGTTTCATTAGGTATCCCAAAAGAGGAATGTATACAGAGCTAAAATAGTTTTGGCATTGCCCAGATATAATCGGGACGCTTCCAAATTTAAGACATTGACCTTTTGCCGAAAACTGCTGATAATAAATACCGAGATAAATAATCATCTTTTATTTTTTAATATAAAAACACTTGACAAGCGATTAATATTAGTTCTTTGTTAAAAAAAGTTTCTTACGGAATTGGCAGTCATAGCCACTGTATCCCCTGCTACATTTTAGATCAGGGCACCTCCCATCTCTTTTATCACAATCGGTATTGTTTTCACAATGACATAACCATCGACACTCACTGCCAAACGTGCCTTTTGGACATTCTGAAAAGAGACAAAATAACATATGAGAATGTCATTGTCAGCTAAAATGTGACTTTCTCAATTTATGCAAATACATCTATTTGAACATATAAAAGTAATGAATATTAACATTTATTTACGTACTTTCATTGCATCCTTTTCCAATCCATCCTTTAGCACAACGACAGGATTGAGATGTGCAATTGGAAGCAAATAAACAATTGCATCCATCTTGGCAGTCCTTTCCAGAACGTTGATATGCACAGTCTACAAAAAACGTAAAATAATATTTAACGTATAGAGATTTCATCTCTCAGATAGCAAAGAGAAAATGTAATTTAAACTCCCACACTATTGCTATGAAGATTAAAGACGTATACGTGATCGACAAGAAGGTTCATAGACTGACCAAGATATTTATATGGAATTTGACCAAAAAAGAGGTGTTGTTTTTTTTTTTTACAATATAATCCCTCTTGTGGTCCAAACACTTTTTCCTGTTGTGTTGCTGTGCCTGGTTACTATTAGTAAAAAGTTAGAGAAAGTAGATATAATGTCATTATATGACCGTTGCTTCAACTTATGAACTTTTTAACCAACCCTCGTATGTGTCTAAAAAGTAATGGTTATAATATTAGAGATAACATGTTATTTGATCAAAGTTGAACCCTTTATTTGATCTAGGAATTACTTGTATATGTGGATTACAATTCATTAATTTGATTAAAAGTTATTGCAATTTATAAATGACAGGAAAATGATTCGAGGTGAGAGGAATATTTACAATGACAGTCATTTTGCAGTCTTTTCTACATAGGCACACGATCCATCTTTTAGCACAACGACACGATTGAGATGCGTAATTTATAGCAAATAAACAATTGCATCTACTTTGGCAGTCCTTTCCAAAACGTTGATATGAACACTCTAATAACGTGAAAGAATTTCTAATTATTAATTTTTCTCCTTTCAGATTAACAAATGAAAAACTGAATTTAGATTTTGATGTTATCCTTATAAGATTAAAGAAATACATGTGTCTACAAGGTAATAGTTATAATACTTAAGGCAATAAATTCTGTCGTCAGATAAATTATTAATTTAGTCTATGAAAAATATTATTTGAATATATAACATTAATGAATATTATGACTTTTCTCCACTGAAAAAATTACATTGAATTAAAAGTTCTTGATAATTGCCAAGATAGATAAATACTTCCTAACTTATTTTACTTGGAACGGAGTTAAACATCGTTAAATTACCAAGCGTCGACATTTTCATGTGTTATGACTCTTGATTAGCTAACGTCACTAAGACCACTGCATGCACTGCCAAAACCTATAGAAGTTCAGCGGTTTTTATTAGAGTAATTTGTGCTTGGGCTAAGTACCAAATGGGGTATAAAAACGGTTGTTTATGGTGGTAGTGGTCAATTTTTTTTATAACTCTGAGGTTCGAATCTGATTCCTTTTTTTCTTCTTATCCCATTCACTCGTTGTCTTCTTTTGTCTGTGGATGCTGCAAGAGAATTAAGGAGGGAAGGAGAGAGACAAGGATACTTTTAGACTGAAACTTTATTTTGAGGTTTACGACTATTCTGTGGTGTGGTACGTTTTCCTAAACCAGTAAAAATTATCCCGTTTCCCAGAAAAGGCGTATAAAGTATATTATAGAGTGATTTCCGGCAATCACAAGTATAAGGGTCCATTACATGTTCAGTGGGTATGTTTAGCAGTGAGTGCTATGAGTAGAAGATGCAACCTGTTGCTAAGCCCTGGAACTTAGCGAGCACGTGCACTACCTACGAGGAGCCAATAGAAACAGGTCTTTTGAGTTGGGGTGGTAGTTTCCTAATGAGGGAAAATCTCTTTTTTGCGCCAGAAAGCACCTCCTTTTAGGCGTGAGCCGATTTTGCTTCCTGTTAGAGGTGTCCTAGGAAACTATTACTTTTTGCATTCATTTGTTTTATTCTTTTATTTATTTTTAATCCCAACTCTCTCTTTTGGCTGGGGTCCACTGAATTTCCCTCCAGGCCACGTTGTGCTTCTTTTCCCTTCAAACACCATTTAAAATTCTCTGCATTTTTATTACCTTTAATTCTATTATGGCCGATTTGGAGAATTTGTTCTTATAATCTTATGATTATAATATGTACTTTGTGTTTTCTGGTGGGGTAAGATCTCTAGCAAAAAATTGTTTTGTAGTTATAATATCTTTTTCCTGGGTTGTTCAGGGGACCCTAAATATATAATGTTCAGCTCATCATCAGTTTTCACTGTATGATATTCTCTGACAAGCATTTGTCCTTTGTTGGACATGCATATTTACGTCAACAGATACACGTTGGGCCAGTCTACTCAGATTAAAAGGAAAAATTATATTCGAATGTCCTGTCCATAAATATAACACAAATTTATAAAAACAACGCGAAGAAACGATAATAGGAAAGCCAGACTGAAATAGTTAAACATTTATATACATATTAACATCTGTATTTATCTAATCATCCATGTTCTTGATGATATAAAATACGTGTATATATTAAATTTATAGAACATCTTTCATGAAACCACCCATAGCAAAAGCAAGATGAAATCTGATTGAGACCAACAACTTTTAAGGATTGTCATTGGTTCTTGTTAATTGTCATGCCGAAACACACATTAACTTGGAACTGAAGTCTTTTAAATTTGATTGATGGGGTTATCTTATGGAATAAAAGGTATTCTTGGAAGGAAAGTTAGTTCTCTTTGTGTAATAGTAGTTAATATGACAAGTTTATTTACATGAGGATGCATGCGATTAAAACAAAGTCTTGTTCAATTACATAATCTGGGAACATCAAGATTCTGAAGCAACATAATCAGGGCATCCTGCTTTGAGCTTTCATTAGTGCGTTGGCACACCTGGCAATTCTAACGAATTTCTGTAGGGTATTGTACTAATGATTTATTGAATCCACCGGTTAGAAAATTTTTTCCTTACCTCGAATTTCATTCAAAAGTTGTTAATTGGTCATATTTACCATCGAATTTTTATGGGCTAGAATCGCTCTCTCAATTTGCCACTTAAGATTCACATAGTTTTCTGATATATTTGCGTACTCCTTGTTTCTCAGTTCTTAAAGTGAGACAACAATTCATGCTAATCCTGGAGGAATAACAACCATGACATCTTCGGTCTTTGCAACCTTGCCATCACCTATTTTCAGAATTTGTCGAGTAAACTCACCAGGCATTGGGTGTCTATTATGATGTACTCTCATATTTGTATTTAACATTACAATCTTGATGTCATCACCATCATCATAGTGTGACGCTAGCACGAATTTCCTTGGCCCTCTCTGACCACTCATCTCTATCGTTCATCAATCCCGGCAGGTTTTCAAGCCTACATCCTCTATCAGTACAGAGCTGTTGTAGATAGGTTCTAGCTCGTCGCCCAACCCTTTCTCGTCCGTGTGAAGGGGTCCATTGGAGTACATCGCTTATGAGTTCGTCCTTTCTTCTCCAGCAGTGTTCTGCATGTTTTGTTCATCTAATTTGGATGTTTTCGTGATGAGTGATTGGTGGCCGTACATCTGCTGTTTTGAGGGATGTAACCTCTAGAATTTGTTCAATACAGTTCATAGCATTCTCGTGCAATTGTCGTCAAACGTCCGCAAATATAATAGTCTCAGGCAACCATTGAGATAATCAGCGGGTGTACCACGAGGAACAACTGGCAGTGTTTGTTGGAAATCCCCTGGTAATGAAAATGTAATGCCACCCATTAATACATCACATCTCTTGAAATCACGCAGTATTTTGTTTAGAGTTTCAAATGTTTTTATACCCCATTGTACATTCATTCGGTACGATCTGTGAACAATTCTGTAATACTTTAAGTGTATCAGATCACCTGTCTACGCAGTAAATTGTCTCTCTTTAAGAAGTGTGGCAATTTAAATGTCGAGTGCGATGATCTGCCACCAGGAAGTCACATGGCTGCAATATCAGACGAAGTCATGACCACAGATATTTTACCTTCTGATTTCACTTTGGCAAGAATCAATTTATTAACAAATATATTTTCTGTACCTCTGGGGCCATCAAGAAATATAAGTTGGGTTCTCTGGGTTTCTACTGAATCATGATAAACATGTCTTTGGTTATTATTGAGTCGTGTGATATCATCACGAACAATTGCTGCTTGTTCATGTGGTTGATAGCTAATTTCACGTGTCCTTGCATAATACACAAGATGCATATTATTTCGATCTGGTGGGGGAAGATCAAACATCGTGCCACTTATCTGAGAGGTATTTTGAAGATGCCATCGGAAATCTTTATCAACTTCCGGATGTTGGTTGCGTTCGAGATAAAAAAAAAAACATCTCTTAATGATTCTTTGTTGGTATCCTAAAATCGATTTCGATCAGACACTGCTCATGTAGTGAACATGATGGCAAACAAAAGACTCAGATGCTGTTGTATAGCCATAATGAGGGAATAAAGAACAACACTTACTTTTTAAAATGTATCCGTCTTTTTATTCTTTCGAAACAGGTTAAAGCTTCTGTGTTGGGTGCGACAGACGGATGTGGGGAGACGAGACAGATTGTCATATTGACCCTTAACTTCTTCTCTTGACCATAGCACGCTGTGTTATCTTCAAGACCCACTAAGCACTTCTGCTTCTCAGCCAGGGTTGCTCAACCGGAGGCCGCTGAGAGCAACAGCCCTCAGCGGGTCGTTCTTATTGACAGCAAGCTGGCTTTTACTCTCTGGGCTTGAATGTCTCCAATTGACTCAACAGCTGCGGGCATCCGCATACATTATTTCATAACGACCACTTGATTCCGCTTAAATCACGTGATATTCTTCTGCTTATTTACACAGGTGTATCTCTGATTGACGGCGCGGTCAAAGGTCAATACGTAACAATGCTTCATCGATGTAGCATTCCAGTAATTATCATCATCACGGATCAATGCGCGGCACATGTATCCCAGAATGTATTCGTAATTTGACCGTCTATACTTTTCAGGTCATCAAAGTTGTGTGGTCCTCTAACAATGTAGAAGAAATCTCAAATAGATTCAAATTGATTTGGATGCATCCTATATAAAGTAAAATTGGCGACCTTAGTCGAGGGTGACCCGAAGGCTTCCTTTTCAATAGCTACTACACAAAGGTGTTGGAGAGGGCGCTACTTCTTCCTCTGGATTTTTCCACTTTACTCTTGATCTGTACCTTATAATACTAAGTATTAAGCAAGGAGGCATCAAGTACCATTTTTTGATTTTTTGGTATGACTCGACCTGGGATTGAATCTCAGTCTCTCGGCCCATTGGCGAACACTCTACCCATTAGCCCAGTGGGCTGGTTCTTACACTCTGATAACCTAGTGCGGGCTTTCCCAGTACTGGTCATTTGAAGACTTTATTTTTAATGTCCCGGGCGTAATATGCAAGAACAACGATGCCAGTGATTAAATATAACAATTTAATAATAGTACATCAAGTGAAATAAAAATAACTCTCCAAAACAAATTATAGCGTCTTGATTGACTTTATGTTTGTCTATGTTAAGTTAACTTTAACAATTGTGAAATGTTAGAGTCATTCACTAATGAGTGCGTAGGTATATGAGTTGATGTTTTCTCTCGGCTGATTGCTATCGACGTGTGTGTGTGTACATTGTCTTTCTCAATATGAGTCGATTCGTTCTCTCCGCAATCTAAAGGCCAAATAAATTCTGTTGTTATATGTACATTTCTTCATAATTCAAATCTATTCCCACGTTGAATATACATCCCAAATCTAAAAAGATTTTGGAAATAAAATAAAATTTGCAATATAAAAAAATTTTGGAGGAGTAAAATTTGATTTCATATGAAGTGAATGACACCAAAGTCAAGTTTAGTATTTAACTGGGTAATGTTTTTAGGGGGCTTTAGCAAGCAATATTAAACGGTAAATTCAAACGGTAAGTCTAAACAGTAAGTTCCGCAGCTTTCTAGTTCGGATACTGATTTGAAAAGATAACACAGACAATAAAGTTTTTAAAAAAGAATTTTATACAAAAAAATCAATAACAACAAAAAACATGAAAGAAAGGGATAGAAAAGATAAAGTGTTGCACATTTAAGTGAAATTTGCTGGAACTTATCTGAGAGAGTGTCCAGAAAACAAAGTTCTTTCTTTTTTTGTTTTGTCGAAATGTTTCAGAGTTCATTTAATTGTGAGTCTTCTTTAAAGTTCTTTTCAGCAGAATTCTCGGTTGAATTTTCTTTCAGTTGTTTAATTTGGTAGAATTTCGGTAGTCGACTTTCGTTTAATTTTACTTTTATTTCTTCGGATGCTCCATTCAAGAAGCGAGTGACGAAACCCATCGGCTAGCTTAAGTTTTTCGCGCTATCTGTTCGGTCCCCGAATTCTTACTGAGGGTTCAATAGTAGTTCTCGACAAAAGAAGGAAGTCACTTTTTGGTGCCGCACTGTCTAGGATTACTTTTCCTTTTTCCACTCTGGCCAAATCAAGTGCCGCACGTGTTGGACCTTTTTTTTCTTAGAATATTAAGATTTTCTTTTTAGAAATAAGTTTTTAGAAGTCAGCAATTGTTCAAATTATGTTCAAGCGTCATTTCCTCTACACTTACAAACTCGAAATAATATTCCAATATTTTCGGCCTATTTGACTGTTAACTCTATCCAACTTCGAAATCCATAACACGGTTTTGATCTTTCGCTATACACTTGGTTTTCTCAACAAAAAAACCTATTCGCTGAGAAAATTGCAAAAACTTTTCACATTAACCCAATTCAGAGAGCTGTGAAGAAAATTATAACTTATATACTATTGTGGAGGTGCCCGTGGTGTAATGGTTATCGTCGCAGGATGTGGACTCGGCGATACGAGTTCAAATCCTGGACAAGACTGATTGCATTTCACATAGCACTAATACCCATGGGAAAGGTATGAATCCAAATATTCTCCCTCCAGGTAGGACAGACTAGGTTCTTCAGCCTTGGTGAGGCGACTAGTCTAGGAGAAGGAAAACTCTGATTTCAAACCTGTTAAACTCCGCTTAAAAATTGACCTTGTGTCATAATCCTGCTCTAGCGGAGGGGTTGGGTAAATAGGATAACTTATATACTGTTAAAAGTAAGTTCACTCTGTCACATTTACAATCAATTAATTTCGTCACACTAGTACAAGGTATAGGTGAGATATACAAATTAAAGGAGGTTGTAATTGAGATGGTGGATCCAGCTCTCTGACCCCTGAAAAAGGGATCGGAAATTTCCCCACTATCCTACATAGCCAAATCCCGCGCCGGTTGAACACCGGATTCAATATAAGCAGGGAATTTTGACATGCCAATAGTCTTCCACCGCTATTGGATTCCACGTTGCTTTGTGAGACCTTTTGAACCGAAGACCTTGCGCCAGTCACCGAATACTAAAGACATGCCTAACTACAAACAATTTACTACTGCGTTGCAGATTTACGTGTTACTCGACTGCGAGAGGAATGGGAAGGGTTAAAACTAGTTTACAACAAATGATATAAACGAAGTGTTGTTACATTTCTAACTCAATTTTACATTTTGTGCAGGAGAATTATTTTGATGTAAACCCTCACTGTCAACTAGTTCATCACTTCAGTAGCTTCATCTTGCGACCTTCTCACACACTGTGATGAAAACACAATGTGAGCAGTGGGATTGATGGTCGTAAAGCACACCGATATAGTTAAACTAAGCGGGACCGTGGTTAACAACACGATACCAGCGGTACCCACTCATCCATCGGTTACATTACTGGTTGCCGATTGGTCAGGATTGACCAATAGGGATTAGAAAAATAAAAATAGAATAAATAAAATAAAAAAAATGTTCAAAAAAGGCAGAAATTCTCAGAAGTCTCAGACAGGAAGTGGGGACGACGCAAACCCGGAAAAGGAACCGTTCCTGCGCAAAGGAGAAATTTGATCTTACTTCAGCTGTACCCCACAGACTGAAAGAAAGTTTTTCCACTCGGCTGCTTGCAAGTTAGCACGCTTGTTTGTCAAGTCCAGGGGTTTTGCATGCGAGTTATGTCTGCTGCTAGCGAGCCGACACGCAGAAACAAGCATCATAAAAAGCGTCTCCTTTGGACTTATCAACCACCCGAGACGACTAGTATATCTTAACATCTTGTCTGGCAGACATGCTCATTTCCATTGGATTAAGGAAAAATTTTTCTCATCCACAGAATGGTTGTTGAGCCCAGAAATAAAGTCGAAATTTTAAAAATTATCTTAGTCTCTTTTCTTACTTCCATCAGTAATTCCTTTTTAGCCTTCACAGACATAGAAGACAACGAATTAAAATGGAGTAGAGAAGAAAATCAATGGAGTCAGGTATCTAAACCCTAAACTGACAACTATCAGCCAAACTCAACTGAATAAATAACTGACCAAATCTTATTTATCTCCACAGACCCAGCGAGATTATAATATCTCTAAGACTCTTAGTTCTACGTATACTCTGATTGGGTTTAGGAAATATATTTCAGATTTGATTTTAAAGATTTCTCAATGATTCTTGATAAGTTATGCTTATGGTGGGACAATACACTTTGAATCCCCTCAAAAGTGTTAATCCAACAGTAAATAATTTTGTCATTTATGACAGAAAATTTACTAGTTAATTATAAAGACTTAGTCACAAGAGTCTTGTATAAGAGAAAAAAGAGACGAAAGAGCAATAAAATAGGATTAACTTACGGTTTTCAGCTTGAACTTTTAAGAAAAAGAAAAGTGTAAGTAAAATACCAAGAGCAATCTTTTCCATCGTCAATTTTGTCATCAATAACAATTGAAACACCAATTCGGTCCAATATATGCAGTTAAATGAAAGATGATGAATTTCACACTATGGAAATTAGCAAAAATCCGTGTAATGGTCATTTCCCGTGATGAGTGGTTTGGTGTGTTAAAACACTTGAATTTGGATTTGGAAGAAGAATGAATACAATATTCATTGTTCAACGAAGTCGTTAAAGATTGTCCTTGTGCTGCTGTTGCATCCTGTTCGTGTCTTTGGGATTGGATACAATGAATATTGTATTCATTCTTCTTATATATATATATATATATATGTACATATACAGCTATCGATTGGTTATCGATCGTATGGAAGTCAGATTTATCCGATAAAATAAAATGCAATTTCTTCTAAGCAGCGGTAGCGTTAATTCTACAATATGGGTGCATCATATGGACGCTGACAAAACATACAGAGAAAAAGTGTGACGGGAATTGCACAAGAAAGCTACGAGCTATATTGAATAAATCCGTGAAGCAACATTCCACAAAACAGCAGCTGTACGGCCACCTACCAACTATATCTAAAATCCCCCAAATAAGACATGTGGGACACTGCTGGAGAAGTAAAGACAAATTAATAGGCGATGTCCACCTATGGACCCCTTCACACTGACGAGTAAGTGTTGGCTGACCAACAAAAAAAAAAAAGAATCAACTACAGCTTTTTACTGATACAGGATGTAGACTAGAAGACCTGCTGGAAACGATGGATGAGACAAATGGCAAAAGAAAGTTAAGGAAATCCGTGCTAGCAGCGTGACATAATGATGAATATATATATATATATATATATATATATATATATATATATATGTGTGTGTGTGTGTGTGTGTGTGTGTGAGTGAGTGAGTGTACGTGTGTGTCTAATTTTTGGGGCTATTCTATTTAAAAGCAACATGAATTTTGCCTAGTTACCATAGGACAGATTAAATGAAATATATTGCATTTCAGATATTGTTTTTCGCAATAGATAATGCTTTTTCCAATCCAGAATGAATAATTTCGATATTTGATAGGATATATATATATATATATATATATATATATTGTTACGCAGTGAGAGAGAGAGAGAGAGAGAGAGAGAGAGAGAGAGAGAGAGAGAGATTAACAAAATTGATTAGAAAAATAAGAATATTTCTTTTAGTTAGATTTTTTTTATCTAAGTATTTTTCTATTATCAACATGATATCGTCCAATATGTGTTTCTCAATTCTCTCAATGAATATGAATTTTGCATCTCTGTTAAATTCGTGACGGTTTGAGCGTATTGTAACCTATCAGAACTCCTTTCAGTAACTTAACAGAATTATTCACCTTGACATTCAACCGGCTCCACACACCTACTTCAAGGACAAATGCGAAAGATGTATAAAGTGTTATAAATATTTTCTGACCAATTAGAACCCGAGCTAAGGGACTCCCAGCAAGCCAATATGATCTTGATGTGAAAACCTAGTTTGACCCATCTTTAGAGAGAAAAGATGTCCAGTAAGTGTTTTAACTGTCCATTGCAGTCGGTGCGACAAGCCACCTTCAGCCTCATGTCACATGATGATTTCCTCCGTGGTCCTTCACAACTACAACTTCCCTGGAACAAACAAACGAACGACATTTTTGAAGATAAATATAATAACCAGATAATTTTAAACGAATAATAGAACAAAAACAAAACAAACAAAAACAAGAAGGTGAAATAGAATGTCTTAGAAAAGTCTCATAATTTTTCATAATGTATCAGTTAATCTATTTCTTTATATATATATATATATATATATATATAAATATATATATATATATATATATATATATATATATATATATATATATATATTTTAATATAAATTTTCATGTACCATAAGTTTGATTAAACATTTTAAGGGTAGGTACAACCCTAGAATTATTTGTAGCTTAAATAAAATTATTTAATTAAAGATTGATACCTATAAGAACAAGATTTTGTTCCTTCAGTCTTGCTTCGACAATAATGTTCCTCTTGGCCCAATATTTCGACGGATAATAAAAATAAAATGCCGCAATACCAATAATGTATTACGTGCATTTTTGAAAGATGAAATCTCCTTTCTTTCAGACTCTATTGAATCTTTTAAATTTCGCCTATATTTTCATTGGAAGAAGTCTTGCTCTTCCATATTTTCGTTGACCTCCTCTGATTTTCTAAGTATCTACCGAATAATTCTTTTCGACTGAAGAGTAAATTACTTAGTAGCAATCAACAGTTTTTGAATCATCTTATTAAAAGGAAATTTGGTTCAATTTTAACTTCTGACAAGCATATTTTTAATTCTTCTTCTGATGTTTTATCAGATTGCGAACAATTGGTACTATCTAGGGGGCTTGGTTTTTGTGTCCCCCTCTCGTGGCATTAACTCGGCCTCTGTGTCTGCGGAATTTGAGTTGTTGTATTTGCAGTTGATGAAACACTTTCCTGCCTCTTCATCTAATGTTGCTTATATAAAGGCTCGTTTGGTTGAATTAGCCCAACGCTTTGTCAACACTCCTGTCGACTCTGGTCGATTCTTGTGGCAGAAGATTCACTTTGAGTCGGCAAAACAATTTAGTCGGAACACTGTCGTTTTTTTTAACTAGGCCTGATAAGGGTGCCAGTGTCGTTATTTTGAATAGAGCCGAGTACATAAGCAAAATGAATGTTATTTTGGACGATACTGATAAATTCATGAAACTTGGTCATTGATCTTTTGATGACATCCAGAAATTGGAAAACAAACTACAGAAACGTTTTCTTGAGTTATTTAGGTTGGTTGGTTTGTTGGGTTTTATGGCATATCAACCTTTGTAGGTTATTTAACGCCAAATCCATTTTTATGTAAATAATCTGTTCTATTTAAAACAATTCAGTTTAGCATAAGTACACAGTTTAATGGTCAAAAACATTTCCATTTCTAACTATTCAAGCAGTTGTATGTAACAATTCGGTTAAGTGTAAATACAGTTTTAATGTCGGAAATCAGTTCTATTTCAAATAATTCAATTAAGCATAAGCACGCAGTTTAAGTGTAAGTACGGTTTAATGGTAAAAGTCATTTCTATTTCAAACTATTCCGTTTTACTCAAACAATTCATTTTAGCATAAGTATGCTGTTAATTCTATTTAACCCATAGATAGGACCCTTATCAGGTGCTACCACTCCGGGCCAGAGTGGACCTGGGAGCAATGGCAATGAAGGGGTACTCCGCATTCCCCAAAGCTCCAGCATTGCTGGAACCTCACCATCAGATTGTTTAGTGTTATATCCAGGACACTCGTTACCCCTCTGCAGAGGTGCAGTCAGTGTATTCTACAGCCCCAGCTGACTGGGCAATACACAGAGTTAAATGTCAAACAGTTTTATTTCAGATAATTCAGTTCAGCATAAGTACACAGTTTAGACGTCAAAAACAGTTCTATTTCGAGCAATTCAGTCAGCACTAGTACGCAGTCTCCATGTCAAAACAGTTCTATTTTCAACAATTCAGTTTAGCATAAATACGCAGTTTAAATGCAAAAATCAGTATAGTGAAAGAAGCACGTAGTTCTATTCATGAGTTATTTAGGAGAAAATTTATATCGAAGGAGGTTTATAAATTTATTCGCCCAGTAGGATCACAGAGGCCCAGAATGTATGGGTTACCTAAAATACGCAAACTTGATGTTCCTCTGCGTCCTATTCTTTCTATGTGCCATTCAGTCCAACATTCTTTGGCTAAATGGCTTGTCGAGTGTCTTAACCCTGTCCTAGAATTCTACACTGGGTTTTGCGTAAAAGATTCTTTTACATTTGCTTCTATTATCCGTCGACTCCCTTTGTGTAATGATTCCCAATTCTTAGTTTCTTTTGATATTGTTTCATTATTTACTAACATCCCCTTAGATGAAACAATATCTACATGTGTTGACTTTCTATGTCATGGACCACCAGCTTTTGTTCTTCCTTTTCCAGAAGACGTTTTTGTTGAACTGATGGAAATTGCCTCAAAGTCAGTGTCATTTAGCTTCAATGACGTTATGTATCGTCAGATTGATGGCATTAGTATGTGTTCCCCTCTTGGACCAATACTAGCGAATATTTTTGTTGGGTTTCATGAAAGACTATTATTTGAAAAGTTTCCTAAGCCCTTTATTTACCTACGTTATGTTGACGATACTTTTGTTAGTTTTAGCTCACGTAACGAGGCCTTAATGTTCTTCCTTAAGTTGAACGATATACATCCGTCTTTATCATTCACTATGGAAGAGGAAAATTGTTATAAATTACCATTCTTAGACGTGTTGGTTGAAAGAGGTGAGTCGGCTTTCCTCAACCCCTGTTTAGAGAAAACCCACGTTTACTGGGCTTTATTTGAGCGGGGATGCGTTTGCTCCCAGGTCTAGGAAACTAAATTTAATTAAATGTCTTTCTTTTAGAGCTTTAAACACGTTCCGATAGCAAGATTGAAGAAGAACTGAAGGTAATCAAAGAGCTATTTCTCATGAAGGTAATCAAAGAGCTATTCCTCATGGATGATAATATTAATTTAACTGTGACTAAATATAAAAATAAGAATAAGATCTTTGGTCCATCGAAATGTCCAGTTTATTTTAGACTTCCTTAGATTTGTCCTGCTAGCCAGTCATTTTGTTGTATGCTCATAATCATAACAACACAATAATAAAAACTCACGCAGGAAGACTTCTTGATAAAAATATTGTACCTCTCACTTTATTGCAAGGGTTCGAAAAGGTTTACTCAAGGTTTGCATGTGAGAGGGATCAGGAGACCGAACATAAACTGTAATATTTTGACCCCACTGTTATGGCCGTCAGCGTTATGTCTTTCTCGTTCTCCAGGGCTGCTCAACCGGAGGCCCAGGGCCTACTCTGCTGGATGATGGCTTTCTTTATTGCATCTTATCAGCATCTTCTCTGGACCCCAACTCATCAGGGTCCAAATGGCCCCTTCGGCCTGATGTGGCTTTCATTACCACATCTCATCTATAACTCCGTCCAACTCCAACTGCAACTCGAACTCAACTGTCTTGATTTCTGTCTTGACTGAGCTATATAATAGTTCAACGCTAACTCGATCGCCCACTCGATCTTTGAAATCACATGTTTAATCGTCATCAAGCGCAAATAACTGTCATGCATTTCAGAGGTCACTCTCTTCCGGTGCATCAGTCTATGAGAGTATCATGGGATTTTTTAGCTCGTCCCATTTCATCAGCCAATTTCCGCCCACACGATTTCCTCTCATAACTGCCATTAGAATGTGTCACTTCCTTCCGGTGCATCACCTTGGAATGGCATTTTTGGCCGGGTCAAAAGGTCAAAATACAACAATTTGCCGATAAAGTTGTCTCCTTGGTGTATCGTTGTTATGATGCAGTTAAAGTTAGATCTGTTTTCGCCACTAAGACGGCCTTTAACTCCTTAAATAAGGATATGCTGCCGATCATGAATCAAAGTCTTTTAATTTATAAGTTTAATTGTCGGTGTAATTCAACATATATAGGTCGTACAAGCCAACGTTTAGAGGTTCGAATACGACAGCACGTGCCCAGAGGCATTTTAAATTGTGGCCGATCAACATCCGGGCACTCTCAGGCTATGGACTCGGCTATTGGGGAACATCTTTTAACTACAAATAGTTGCAGGACCGACTACCGGGATGATTGGTTTTCCGTTCTACATAGAGCCAGAAATAAGATCCATTTGAATATATTAGAGGCGATCTATATTTCTTTAGATCGTCCCTCTCTATGTAGACAGAGAAGCAATCATAATTTATACATATTAGGAGACTTACTTAATACTGGTATGACATAGTTTCTTAAAAGATTTTTTGTCACATATTTTCTTCCTCTATTTAATTAAATTTCCGTTTTTAATCGTTTCTCCGGTGGTATTGCATGAATATAGCCAGACGAAAGGGCCGTCGCTTTCTTTTATTTAAAAAAAAATAATTTGTCTCCCTTACTCAGATGATTCCCTTATTTCTCAGTCTATATAAATTTTCATGTACCATAAGTTGGATTAAATATCTATATGAATAAAAATGTAAATGTTTGTAGCTAACCGATAATCTCCAGTTTTATACAACTAATTGGTTTAAAATTTTCAGAGAGCATTTTATTCGAATTCAGGAGTGTTTTTATATACTTATTATCCATAAATATTACAATGATTAAAAAACAGCCGAACACGAAAAAATAACTTTCGTTTTCCAAGAATTTTACACGTGATTTATTATTTTTTGCTTAGTCACTTTACTTTCTTTTTTGGTTGACTTAAACAGAGACACTAAACTTTAAACCATATTTCGTTGGTTCAGTTGTAAGTAAATTTATTTTTTTATTCTAACGAATTGTTTACAAAATATTTTTTTGTGTTTAAATTCAACGAAAGACATCCATTAAAAAGTTTTCTTCTTTAAACCATATTTCGTTGGTTCAGTAGTAAGTAATTTTTTTTATTCTAACGAATTGTTTACAAAATATTTTTTGTGTTTAAATTCAACGAAAGACATCCATTAAAAAGTTTTCTTTCTTAAACCATATTTCGTTGGTTCAGTTGTAAGTAATTTTTTTTTATTCTTACGAATTGTTTACAAAATATTTTTTGTGTTTAAATTCCATATTTTGTTGGTTCAGTTGTAACGAATTGTTAACTAAATATTTCATTTTCTTTTTTAATATGACTTTTTTTTCTCTTAAAGTTCAAATATCATCTATATAAATAAAAATGTAAATGTTTGTTACTAACCGATAATCTTCAGTTTTATACAACTAATTGGTTAAAAATTTTCAGAGAGTATTTATTCGAATTCAGGAGTGTTTTTATATACTTACTAGCTGTACCCGGCCACGCGTTGCTGTGGCTCAGTTTGCTTAAATGGAAAAAAAAAGAAGAAAATGCATGTTTCTAATATGTTTAATTTTCCAATAATTGGATTATAAGTATATAAAAACAATCCTGAATTCGAATGGTATAAAACTGGAGATTATCGGTTAGTAACAAACATTTACATTTTTATTTGTATAGATTATCCAATTCAAAATGGTGGCAAATCAGAGTGTACTAGGCTTGAACAGAGGTCTGTCATCAAATTTTTGCTTGCTGAGAAGTACAAAAAATCATGGTTTGGTTTCTTTGTTTAATGGCATATCAACCTTTGTAGATTAATTAATGCCAAAACCATTCTCCTAGAAGAACAAAAGAGGTTCTATTTAACCCATAGCTGGGAAGATAAGGGGGTTCACGACTTTCCCAAGGGTATTTGCCTGAAAGTGAACGTAATAGCGCGACTGGAGTACGAACTAACTTACTACGATTCCGCAGTCCATCGCTTTAACCATTACACCCCAAGGACCCCCCCAAATCATGTTTACAGAAGAATGTGGGTTGTGTACGGAGAAGCATCTTTTAGTAAAAATAAAACATTTACAAGTGGGCAAAACATGACTTTACAACTATAAGCCTGAATCGGAAAGACAGTCCATGCAGTGGGGACATTGAATCTTTATAAAAGAAAAGGTTATACTGACAGTCTTCGGAGACATGAAAAATCCATGACAATTGATTTCCATGAAAAAGGTGCAAATATAAACAGTGCTTCCTATTGCCAAATCCTGGGGCAAAAGTCACCTTTTTTTATTGAATGACCTTCGAATAATAGCAATCGTCATCCTCTATTTCAGATGTGCGAGACGACGAATAGATGTATCGCTAACATCTCTATTTTTCGATAAAAAAATTTACTATAAGATTACCTGAATGCACCCAGATTCCAAATTGTGATATCTAGTTGATAACACACTTGCAAGATTTGATCTCCAAGACTTTTGTAAAGCAGGAATGCTCTGTAGTGTTGAATGTTGGATAAGTAATCTTTTGATACATGCCTGAGTAAATCTAGTTGTCAAAGGAATGGTTAGATCGATAGGAGTCTGACTTCTAAACCATTTGAATATGTCTGGTCTAAAAGAAAAAAAAAAGAAGGAAAAAACGTCGCATAAGCAGTTTGAAATAGCAGTTGATAAAATTAACTGTGTAAATAACTGGTCTTTATCCAAAGAATCAGTTTATAAAGTTGGCCATAAAGTTCTAGGGTTTCTGAAATAAATCAACAAGACTGGTTTGACCAGAAAGGTAAGGACATTGATGAATTACTCGGAGAGAAAAATAAATTCTATAAGTGTTATACGGGACAAGCCATCAAAAAAAAAAAAAGAAAAAAAAAAGACTGGTAACAGGAGTGAAAGGGACAAAACCCTGCTTTACCACACAAACTGCTAGAAACTAAATATATATGGAGAAATAAATCTGATGAGACTCAAGCTGCATTAGATCTAACAAAAAAAAAAAAAAAAAAAAAAAAAGAGAAGAAAAGAAAACGAAGTCCATCGTCCATAGTTTTTACCAGTAACGCAGCTTTGTTCTAAAGTTAGAAAGAAACTAATTGGCGATCCAGCTGATATCTTGAAAAAGTAACAGGAGGACTTTAATGAGCTTTAACTGTTAACGACGGTTTTGTGAACAGCATTCCAAGTACCCATCCCCAGAAGGATGGTAGGTCCACTTATTTCGAGAAGTAAAAATCAAGTGAAAGGTGATTTAAGCCGTGGAAAATCCTCTGGGATGGATGATATAGATTTATCTGACTTTGAATCGAGATTCATGCATTTCTATTGCAAAAAATACTTGGTCCCACGGTATTTCCCTTTAGGGTAGGCTTTGGTACCAAGCAATAAACTTAGCGGGTACTGCTTCAGAGGAAGGTTTTCCTGAGGCAAGGTGATCAACTTAAAATCACCCACTTGGCGCGAATGCCAGGTAAGCCCTGAATGTGCCAGTAAATATTTGGGGTGGATAGTGTTTCTTGCGGAAAATCTGCTCTGAAATTTGAAAGGAAGAATGTGTTAAAACTAAGATATTTTGAGTTGGCAAGCTTTGCATAAATGTGTTGTATCCTTACTGTTATATGACTGATAGAGATCATTTCTGATTTATCGTATAAACAAAATAATGGCAATTCCAACAAAGACAGGAGAGCACCCACCAGATATTGCCGAGGCCGAGATTTTTTCCAAAATGAAAGAAATGCGTCTCTGTGCATAAGCTTCTCACATAGTGAAATGTTGATGGAATGTATCATAAAAAAATAGAATTAAAAGTAATTTTCGACCAATATGTGACCTTCGCGTTAAAAAATAAAGACCAAAGTTGATCCGATTCGAGGACTATAAAAGACAAGATTCTTTAGATATCCAAACAGAGAAGAACGCACAGCCAGATACTAGAACACCGACACCTACAACCTGAAAGTTCCGAGAGAGAAGGTAGCATTTAACATCATACAACACTCGTCTTAACCTTTCTACAGCGGCTTTTGATGGAAGTCGCATGACCCAAGAATCACCACCCCACCCATATTCCACTTCTTCAACGCTGGCATTCTCCTTCCCTAACGACATAAACCCTGATTGACCGCGTAAGTCTGTAATTCACCCCTGCCAACATAAATATTGGAACAATTTTATTTCTCAATTCTGCTACCACTCAACACACGTCAAAATTCCAAAATTTAATTCATTCCTACCTATACAACTTCCAAACATTTTACTTCTCAATTTCACACACATTCTCATACTCACCAACACAATTATTTGAACATTTTGTTTCTTTTGTTTGTTAATAAAGTTGTTAAATTTTTCACTTGTCTTCTAATCGTTTGATTTGCAACTCTGTGCTTTGTCCTTTCCTGGCAACCATACGCTTGATATAACATAACGTAACCCCTTTCTGGATTTAACCAGTAAGAGTAGTCCCCACTTGGTATAACTCTTCAATTTCGATGAGAGAGGAGATGCCGCATGGTTTAAAAATAAAGCGGTAGTCTTTGTACAATGTGTTTCTCACTCCTTTTTCAAATACAACTGAATGCAAATATTTTTTGAGCCTGTTACCTCACTATCGTTTTATAATTTATTCAAAGTACAATGAAGAGAAAACTAAATTAATAAACTTACAAAGGGAGATAATAATGAATATTTTAAAATAAAATGTCACGTGATATATTAATGCTAACCTTTTTTCCTGTCTTCCATCTCCCTTTCCAACTTTCTTCAAAGTTTGTCTCTAATTTGTTTATAGTATAATGTACATTCAAAATTAGATTAAAAATTTCATCGACAATACCTCCTTTTCCTCTTCTATATTATTTTTCACACTTTACTTTTGTAATTCCTTTTCTTCATCTGTTTTTTACCTATTATCACACATATCAAAGTTGCTTCTTATCGTCATTTTCCCGCCGCCTCTTTGCACTCCAGTGTTCATTTTTTACTGCTGCTGCTGTTTCTTTTCTTCCGCCTCAGTTTCCTCGTCGTCTTCTTTTTCCTACTCACCACGAAGTAAGTCAAATTTAATTTCGAATTTTAAATAACACCCTTCATTTGGTTTTATGAATTTTCTAAAAGACTCACCAACAAAAAAAAATTGTCCATAGAAATATGTTTATATTTCTGATTTATATTTTGTTCATTTAGCAAAGAAACTAAACTGTATTTCGATGTAAACTGCACATAGATTCCTTTCAAAGTAAAAACATATAAATAAAAGTAATGAATATATGAATTCATTATTTTAGGAGAAACATATTAAGAAACATATTGCCGGGTAGCTCGTCTAGTTTAATATTAAATTTGCTTAAAAGTAAAAATAAATAAATGAAATGAAATAAAAACATATTGTTGTCTAAATTTATTATTGTTAGAAAGGAGCAAGCTTTTAAAAATCAAAATATTAGTTTATATCAAGTAAATCAGATTTTAATCGAAATTTTGTAAATTAAAAAAAATGACAAGTGTAAGGGAAGTAACTCTGATCCCATTCATTTATATAGCTATTATGCACAATTCTTGTCAAAATGTAACCTTTACAAACTTTGCTTAATAAATTTTTTAACACTATTTTTTAAATTTATTCAGCCATGTATTTGTGTTATTTGTGTTAAATTTTTCAGTTTTGCAAAAATATTCATTCTTTACCGAAGATAATACTTTTATCTAAAAAAAAAAAGTCTTGTGAATTAAATTACCATGACCAGAAAATCCGGCGAACACTTACACGCGACATACGGAAACACTGGACAGCTGTTTTGACCTTATTAGGTCTCATTAGCAGTGTTATACCGTGAGATCGAACTGGAGATGTTATACTGGAGATCGAACCAGTGACCACAGAATGTAGAGCCGAAACCCTACCACTTAGATTTCAGTCCACATCGCACACAAGTAATGCCAAGTTAACTAGTTATGGCAATTGCGCGGCCAATTAACCTGAATGTGTCTTACAAGTTACATCCGTACTCTTGACAGAGGACACAGTTACCTCTAGGGCCACGTCTTTCCAGGAGGATTGGAAATACGCATCCGCGTAATTATCAATGGCAAGGATATAGATGTTCGTTTTCTTTTTTAATGGTTGGATTTTAAAAAGAAAAGAAGGAAGTTTTTTTGTCGAATTTGAAAAAAACGGTTTTTGTTTAAACTGTTGGCGGCAAACGCTGTCCCCTCCACCCAATCCTGACAAACCCTAGTAGAAGGAAGAAGTCAAAGTGGACCGGAGAGAAGGAAAGAAAGAAGCAAAGAGAAATGGTGGAGGTGGGCAGAGATCACAAGAGAAAGAGAGAAACAAAATTTAGAAAGGGTAGGCGAGACAGGTAGTGGGGTACGTGACAAAGACTCCTTGAGAATGATTTTTTTCTATTGTTTCATTTTTTTGATATATTGGCTATTGAAATTATTTCATTTTTTTTATTTATCTATTTTTGTTAGTGTGTGAATTATTTTTTTTTTTTGTTATTTAGTTAAAGTGTGGATTTTTATTCTTTTTGTTATGCTTTACTTCGTTTTTGTTGATTTTTGGGGTTGAGCTTGCCTCGTCATTTGCTTTGTTTTTTGTTGATTTTTTTAACTTCATGGATTTTCTTTTTTTGTAAGTTTAATTGCACTTGGCGCTTCTTCTCTTCGTCTGGTCATGTCCCCACCTAGTGGTAGGTTGCACCGCGCCTCCGTTTCGAGATCAGGTATCGAGGGGTAGTGAATTATGCAATTGATGATTTTGGAAGGCAAGAAGCCTGATTAACGAGTTTTAATGAATGTGATACTTTGAAGAGACGGTTAACGGCAGGGTTGCGTGGATGATGCCTGGGCGCGTGGTGGTGTCCGGTTGCTCCTCCCTTTGGCTGGTAGTGGCTGGCCGATCTGGGAGACGGTGTCAGTTGATTTTTTAAAAATATATATATGTATCCTTTTGAAAATTCATGGAGATTACTGGCAGGGTGCTGGAATGGCCAAAAGTGTTCCTAGCTCAACTGTTACCGGGCTGGAATTACGGGGCCAGGGGCCACATAGTGTTATATAGTCATCTGCTGATGCATGCAGAAATATACATATATATGCTGGATACATACCGATGCATAATAATTAAGAACGATGCACACAGAAAGACGCAGGAAGACTTCTTTATAACATATTTTACCTCACATCTTTATTTGTAAGTTGTGAAAGGGTTGTTCCAAGTTTGCGTGTGAGAGAGAGCTGGAGACCGAACATTACTGAAATATTTTGACCCCAAAGTTATGGCCGTCAGCGTTGTGTCTTTCTCGTTCTTCATGGCTGCTCAACCGACCCTGGAGTAAACTCTTCTGTGTGCTGGCTTTCCCTACTACATCGCGTCTACCTCCGTCTTCCACTGTACTGCTTGCCCTCCTTCTCGCCTATCTCCAACTGTCCTCAATTCGTCGGCCTTATATCACCTTCAAACTCCCTCGCAGTAATATAGACACGCCTCAACGCCTGCGCAACCTCTTCCGATTTCCAGCGACCGGGATGTGTCACTTCCTTCCGGTGCACCACCTTGAATGGCATTTTTGGCCGGGTCAAAAGGTCAAAAAATAACAATAGGCTGTGACCCTCCAAAAGGGTTTCTCCCGATGCAACACATAAACAACTGCTGAGACTGATGATGCTCACAATTGCAGGGATCCCTCTTGATAGGGAGTATTGTTGTGGACGGTATGGAGTTGATTTGACAGTCCTCCAAGGTTTCTGGATATGGTGTATTGTTAGGGGTACGATGAAAAATGAAGGTGTTTAAAAGTCCTCCAAAGTTTCTGGACATGGGCGTGAGTGGAAAAGTTCCCCCGAAATTGAGGATTTTTGGGGGAGTGGGCGAAATAGCGGTGTTTAAAAGTTCTGAGATGAAATGTAGCTGCAAAGTGATGCGGGCCAGATATTTTGAGGCCCCTGAGGGTGTTTAAGTTCTTGGTTACCATAATGCCCTTGACCCATAAAGAGAAATATAGAAGGCAGGTTAACAGTCCTTCTCGACCAATTGGTTGAGGGTGGTCAAAAGCTTTCCTTGAGAGTGATTTCGGGGAGTGAGGGAGCACGCCATCCCAGCACATTGCGGTTTTGTTGTAATTTTGTGGAGCGACCTCTATTGACTGTGTTTTTGTGGAAGAAGCAAGGAGGCCTCCGTTTGATTGGTGTGACATCTTGCATGGTGGCAATTATGTCTGTATTGTATATTTTCTTTTTTTAACGTGTTTTGTAATTTATTGAGAATAAATGACAAGGGTAAGAAGGGAAGGAGTGTGACACCATGTGGCCATTTGTTGTGTTGGGTGTGTGTGTGTGTGTGCACCGGTCAGAGAATCTCTTTGTCTGCTTTGGCGCGAAACCCACACGAAGGACTGAGGACGAGATCTCCCACGAGACCGGAAGTGGAGGAGGGAAGGAAGGTCCCATAGAAGACAGAGGACCAGTTGACAAAGGAAGACAGAGAGATGCAGTCGACAACTGAGGGCAGAGGAGGACAGTCGGCTGATAGAGCAGTCAGGAGAAGGAGGCAGGAGAAGACGGAAGCAGGGCAGAGAAGAGAGTCAACAGAAGTCAGAAAGGCGATTGCTCAGACCTGATGATCTACAGAGGCCGGGTTAACCAACGCGAGAAGATGTCAGCATTGTTAGTGGTTTTGGTAGAAGTTTTGCGAAAAATACACGTCTGCGATAGTCTACAAATGCACAGAGAATGCAAAGTGTCATATAGACTTTCCCCTTTTTGCTCTTGGAGCTGACCAAAGTCCATGTGTGTTCGTTCGTTCTTCCTTCTGAACCCTTGGTTGTATTTTGTGTGGCCGTAAAGAAATGTGCGATACCTCTGTAGGAAACCACTAGATGAATCACTAGCCATGAATAGTATTGGTTTAAAGAATTTGATATGTCGGGGCCCGGCCGGCAGGGGTGTTATCAAATTAAGTAGAGGAATTATATTGTGAATTGAATTACATCCAACGCTAGTTCGATTTCCAGCGGGAGATCACGGTATACACTGCTGATGAGACCTTATAAGTTCGAACCAGCTGTCCAGTGTTTCCGTTTGTCGCGCACAATTGTTCGCCGGATTTTCTGGTCATTGAAATTCAATTCACAATATAATTTCCCTACTTAAAAAACAAAATGTACATCTGAAAGAGTCTGTTTTATAATCTGTATAAATATATTTTTTATTTTGCTGGTTTTTTATACTGATTGAGATGGATCTAAATCTTCAGACTGACACAAACCAAAACCCATATGAACGTACTCTATAGCAGACAGGTCAGGTGACGAAAAGGCCTACATTTGGTAACCAATAATAGTAATCGAGAGAAAAAATTTAAAACAACTTGAAAATATGACTTCCTGAATTGGAAAGAAAAAAAAAAGAAAATATTGTAGTCAACATTTTTATAACAAAAATATAAACACAAATGACTCAAATCTTCGTTTAAATCTTAAACGTATTTGAAATAGAAACTGTACATTGTGATATAAAAATAATATAGAATGGTTTGTTTGTACAATTTGTTACTTCTTATCTAATAACAGATTATCCGCAAAATATTTTTTTGAAAAATTTACTTTGCGGTATTTTGATACTTTTCACCTCTCCACAGCTTCTCCAGAGAAATCCCCAGAAAAGCTGGCTCTCGGTATCCACAATTCTGATCTGTCGCCTTCCACTATTATAAAAGGTTCACTGCAGACCTACTTTCCGTCAAGAAGAAAAACAGACAACAACAAAAAACTTAACAAATAAGATATCTTGTCGTGACTCATTTTGCACCCCTAACTCGAATCAGGTTTCTCTGTCACCAAAGCCGGCCTGTCGACTGAGGCTGTGGTATACACCTACTGAACCTCTACAGGGGTGTAAGACCCCGTCCCCAAAGAGGCCACCTGTTGGCCGTAAGTAGCCATCCGTAATGCTTGTGGACAAGATCCTTGATGGTTGAGCAGCCAAAATGGTCACTTGACCTGCAACACTTCACTTTGGCCCTTACGGGGCATTGCAATCGCTCGAAGAGGCCCGATCTAATCAATCGGCTGCTCATATCAAGCTCTAGCACCTATAAGCTTGTCCTAGTTGTATTCTTCAAGTTTCTCAGGTGGTAAACAAACCCCTAACTTTTTTTTTAACTTGAAGGTACTAGAAGGCGGTAGAGTAACGTCAATCGCATAGAGAAAAAACAAGACATTGATTGTCCTGGGTAAAGTATGAAACTGCATTTGACGGAGAGACTTCAATTATGGAGTTTGGAGAATGTGGAGTACCACTTCATTAATCTCAAGCCAGCTTTGAACTGGAGTGGTAGTATTTGAAATCATACATCTGTGTTCAAATTGCTTTCACTGTGGGTAAATAAGTAAGTAAAAGTAAGCTGGCGACAGTAGTCGAGGACTACCAAAAGGCTCCCTTTTCAATAGCTACTACACCGAGGTGTAGAGAAGGGCGCGACTCCTTTCCCCGGATTACTCCACTTTACCCTTGATACGTACCTTTTATTGCTGAGTGTTAAGCAAGGAGGTATCAAGTACCATTTTTAATGTCTTTGGCATGACGCGACCTAGGATTGAACCCAAGTCTCCCGGACCATTGGCAAACACTCTACCCACTTGGTCGATGAGCCGAAAAATGATTAATATTAAATAGAATTATTACTTTAAGTAATACTGGAAATTATTTAACTGTATGCAAAAATGATTAATATCAAAAAAATTATTAGTGTTTCGTCGCAATACTTGAAGATATGTAATAGTGTGCAAACAAATGATCAATTTTAAATAGATTTATCAGTGTTTGATTCTGTTTAGGTTTAATTGTTTTTAATGGTATATCAACTTTCGAGGGGTTATTCAATGCTAAAGTCATCCTTGAAGAAGAACAGTAGTGATATTATTTAACCGATAGCGAGGGAAGATAAGAGATTGATACCTTTCCCAAGAGTATTAATCCGAAGTTAACGACAGTTGTCGAGGGTAACCAGAAGTCTCCCTTTTCGATAGCTACTACACCAATGTGTAGGAGAAGGTGCTACTCATTTCCCTGGATTGCTCCACTTTACACTTGATCCGTATCTTATAATGCTGAATATTAAGCAAGAAGGCGTCAAGTACCATTTTTTGAATCTTTGAACCCAGGTCTCCCGCGCCACTGGTGAACACTCTAACCATTATGCTAACGTCGGGAGGCCTGGGTTCAATCCCAGGTCGAGTCATACCAAAGACTCCAAAATAGTACTTGATGTTGTAGCCATCGAAAAGGGAGCCTTCAGGTCACCCTCGACAACTTTACTTATTATTAGTCCGAAAGTGAACTTAATTGTTCGACTGGAGTTCGAACTCGCATACTATAAACTCGCAGCCCAGCACCTTAGCCATTACGTCATGGGGACTCCCCCCATTAGTGTTAGAAGGTAATACTGGAAATCATTTCACTGTGTGCAAATGACTGCTCACTTACAAATCCTATATATCTATCTATATATATATGGTTGGACAGAATTTGGCATTAAATAACCCACAAGGGTTGATATGACATAACCAACCAACTGACTATAATTTCTTTATTCCCATCAAAGAAAAAAAGAAGGAAAAAAGAAGAGTAGTTGGTGTCAGAAAAAATACTAGGATGGTTTGACCAAGGGTTTCTAAGTCCTCATAGGACTCCTGGGGGTATATATGAGTGGTAAAGCAGGCTAAGGTCAACACACTCTAAGAAAGAGAGAGGAGTGACCTCCATATAAACCCATAAGTAACTGAAAACCATTCAAACTGCAAACACGAGTGAGTTCAAATCTCATTGAATACCCCATTAAAAAGGCCTTGTGGTATTTATATTCTCTGACGAAAATAACAAGCTGGAAACATATATGTATGTAAGAACAAAATGTCACGTGGTCTGCCACTGAGAGGAGAGAAATAAGAAACTTCCCCTACCCCTCCGTGTTTTATTTAACAGGCCTCAAAGATTGACCGTTAAAAGAGGAATAAGGAATGTAGGTCAACTCCTCGGCCTGCCTGTTGAACGAAGCGACGAATCCAGGTCAGAATGAAAGCCAAGAGCTGCTTACACTCTGTAACCGCGTGGATGGAGAAGGAGACATACAGAAGTCAGTATAGTAGCCCGAACGAATCGCCTGACAGGGGGAAGAAGAAGAAAGAGGCCAAATGATTGGTCAGAACCCTAAAGCCGGAAGAAGCACTCTTTTCGTCAGCGGAAATAGGAATAAAGAATTCAGTTTTAGGACAGCAGTTGGCGTAACAAGATGTGTTGAAACTGTCGCCAAAACTCCGGACAAAGAAGCGAAATAGAGCTCTTGTATAGGAGATTGCAGATGCCTTCAAGCCGAGCTCCACAGAATCCCGCTAGCCGGTAAAAGAAAAGAACTCTCAGAAGAAACCCGTCGAAAACCTTAAAACCGTTTTCTCCCTCCACTCTTCCTAAGTATTACAATTGTATGCTCTCCCTCTCAATTTAAAGAAAGAAGCATATTGAGAATTATATGCATTAAGAAAAGAGAAATGGAATGAAAAGATTCATTTCATAAACTGTGAACATATGAGTGGACTTGGCTACCTTTTCAAGGTTCAAGAGAAGAGACAGAAAAGAGAGAAAAGAAAAGGAAAGAAAGATATTGTGTTTAAGGCTTGTCTGCTAGTAATATAGCCGGCGCCTTAATTATTTGCTTGTCAGCACGTATTAAAATCTTATATTTTAGATGTCCCCTCGTGTCGAAATTTATTCATTGTGTTGTTTGCCTGTCGAATTTCCTTCTTTTGCATGTTCCTTTTCAGCTTCATTTTCGCCTCAATTTATTCTCGCTAAATGTCTTATTCGCCTTTAAAAATATTACACGGGAAATTGGAATTGCCGAATACAAATAATAATATCATATCTCAACCTATAGGCCCATGCCTTCTTTATCCTAGAGGGTAGGAAGACGAAGTGGTCTGGTGGGTGGGTGTGTAATGTGAAATTTGGAAACCCCCTTGCCAGCATCGGTCAGTCTAGCCCCAAATTAACCTCCACATTATTTGCCAGTTCCCATATACCCGAAAAGGGACTCTTAACTAGGACTTATTTTGCGAGGGATCAAGTGCTAGACTGCCCCGACTTCACACGTGCGAAAAATAAACTCCCATCATGGGATAAATATTTTATGCCACGTCACAAAAATCAATAAATAAATAGATAAATCTTGAAAAATACAAGTCTTTTCGTGAACAAACTCATTTCAATATATATATATATATATATATAAGGTAAGATAATATATATATATATATATATATATATATATATATATATATCTTGGACAGGATAAATGTTGTAGTCTGGTTAACGCACTAAACGCAAATAGTCCAGAGAGTGAATGTACACCGAGAAGTAATCGCTTCCGCCTTTCATAGCCACAACTCAAAGATGGCCGAAACGGTGCTTCCGTTTCTTACAAACCAATATACTACATCTCTCCCCATTTAGCTTGCAACTGCACATACACACACACACACATTTTAATGACACCAAGAAACATCCATAGGTCCCTCTCCGGAACTCCGGCAAGAACTCCCATTACTTGTGGGAAATGTTGTCTGTCTCTCGGACATTGTCACATCATCAATAGCCTCTGGATATTCCTGAGCCGCAATTTCCCCAGTTAAGGGCATGGCACTGGGCCGTTTTCCTTTTGTGTCAGGTTTCATGCTGATGTGCTGTCTTTTGGCTTTATTTTTAGCATTGTTCCTTCTTTCCTCATCTTTGCGTTTTTGAAAACGTGTTCTCATCTGGGTTCTGGGATGTTCATCTTCCAAGCTGTCACCGGTTGTTGAGGGGCTGCTATCTCTGTAGGGTGCAGGAAGCTGGCAACAGATGTTGAGTGCCTTGTAACTGTTTGTTCCCGACTCCCCAGAGGTTGCCTGTATACTTCTGAGCCTCTCACAACAGGTTCTGTTGGAATATTCACGCGAATATGATCGACATGTTTTTTCCATAATCGACCATCCTCTAACCGCACTCTAAAAGTCAGTGGGCCAAGTTGCTCATCTAAAACTCCGGCCAGCCATTTTGGCTTCCCTTGAAAATTCACCACACTAACGGTATCTCAAATATGAAACATCCTTTCAACACGATTTTTATCCGTTGTTCTTTTAGCATTGTCTATTTTTGCGATGATCTGGATACACAAGGTCTAGACGTGATCGAGGCTGACGGCTAATTAGTAGTATTGCTGGTGGTTGACCCGTGGTTGATTGCGGGAGTAAACGGTATCGAGCCAATACACACAATAATCGCGTTTCCAAATCCCCAGTAACTTTTTTAAGCTCACTCTTAATGGTTTGCACTGCACGCTCAGCCAGTCCATTCGAGGATGAGTGATATGGCGCACATCGAACATGCTTAATGCCATTTAGGGCACAGAACCTGGGAAATTCCTTACTAGTAAAACTGTTGCATTGTCAGATACGATCACATGTGGACTTCCATGTGTCGCAAATGTGCGTCTCAACATCCTTTCTGTTACTGCGGAAGATAGTGATGACACGACATGTGCTTCTATATATTTACTGTGAGCATCGACAATCACTAAAATCCACTTGCCCTGGATAGGGCCCACATAACCCATGTGCACTCGGAACCAATGCCTCCCTGTCCATTCCCATGGATGCAATGCACTAGCCTGAGGCATATTTGCACTATCTTGACATATGCCACAATTCCTCACAAACAATTCAATCTCTGCATCCATCTTAGGCCACCAAATGTGACTACGAGCCAGAGACTTCATCCGAGAAATTCCTGGATGACTCTCATGTAATTCTTTCGGTAAAGCATCTCGACACTTTGCTGGGATAACCATCCGTGATCCCCATAAAACACAACCCAGTTGTTTCGATAACTCGTCCTTCCTGGTTGTGTTGTGGTTGAAAATCAAGAGATCTTTTTTTCCGGCCATCCATGCAAGATCCATTTACGCACTTGTGATAACACGGGGTCTCTTGATGTGTAAAAAGCAACAGTTTTTGATATGACTGGGGTTAAGTCTAAAGCTGACTTGGAGAGTACTACTTTTTCCGGACAAGGTAAAGGCATAACATAATCCTCTATTGGTAGCCGACTGAGTCTACCTGCATTGGAAATTTTTGAACCATGCTTGTACACTAGTTGATAGTGATAACTTGCTAGAACCAAAGCCCAATGTTGCACTTTAGCACTTCCTGTCGGTGATATTGCACGATCCTCTTTAAAAAGCCCAAGCAGTGGTTTATGGTCCGTGATGATGGTAAATTCTCGACCATAGATATATTTATGGAATTTGGAAACTCCAAAAATGACTGCTAGTCCTTTACGTTCTATCTGGGCATAATTCCGTCTGTCTTTGACAATACCTGGGAGGCAAAATAAATCGGTTTTTCCCTCCCGTCTTTTATTATATGCGATAACACTGCCCCCACACCGACTGGAGATGCATCTACCGTCATAATAAGTTTAAGTTCAGTATTGTAATGAACCAAGACATTAGCAACCCCTTTGATTGCTTGAAGGCAAAGGCTTCGTCTGGTCCCCATTTCCAGGGAATTCCTTTCTGTAATAACCTGTACAATGGAGCTAAAACCGTGCTGATATTGTTTAAATACCGGCGGTAGTAATTAACAAAAGCTCAAAAACTACGCAGTTCAGACACATTCTTTGGGGGGGGTGCTTTGCAAATTGCATTGACCTTATCTTGTGTTGGATGGATTCCTTCAGAATTAATCCTATGGACCAGGTATGAAATTGACGACTTCCTGAATTCACATTTATCGCCTTTAAGGCGGAGACCAGCATCTCGTAATCTCATAAATACAGTACGCAGGTTCCTATTATGCTCTTCCATCTTCAAATCCTGGACGAGACTGATTGCATTTCACATAGCACTAATACCCTTGGGAAAGGTATGAATCCAATTATTCTCCCTCCAGCTATGGGTAAATAGTAGGACAGACTAGGTTCTTCAGCCTTGGTGAGGCAACTAGCCTAGGAGAAGGAAAAATCTGAATTCAAACCTGTCAAACTTCACTTAAAAATTGACCTTGTGTCATATCCTGCCCGAGCGGAGGGGATGATAAATAGGATTATGCTCTTCCATAGTTCGTCCCGAGATTAGGATATTGCCGAGATAACCAACTGTTCTTAGTATTCGTTGAAACAGTTGATTAATAATTCTTTTGAATACTACTGGCAAAGAAGCAATACCAAAACACAACCGAGTATACATAAAGAGACCTTTATGCGTGTTTATCGTCGTTAGTTTTCGTGACTCTTCGTCCAAGGAACTTGTAAATAAGCGTCACTAAAATCCAGTCGCGTAAAATAACGTTCACCCGAGACTTTAGAATACAGAGGATCAATATTCGGAATAGGATATTTATCTATTTGCAAAACAGGATTGACAGTCTGTTTGAAATCCCCACAAATCCGAACTTGACCATTTCTCTTTAAAATGGGGACAATAGTGGAAGCCCATTCTGAGAAACAGACTGGTTTGATAACAGAGGTAGCAACCATTCGCTCAAGTTCAGCTTCCTCCTTTTCTCTAATTGTTAAGGGTATAGATCTAGCCTTCATAAAACAGGGCGTGCTATTTTGTTTAAGGTACAATTTTGCTGTTGCGATTTTCAGTGTACCGAACCCTGGTTTAAAATGTTCTGCAAACTCCTTATTCAAATCGGTCCATTCAATTTGTTTACAGGTAGCAGAGATATTAATTGGCAACTTTTCCAGCCAATCTCTTCCAAGAAGATTTGGTCCAGATCCGGGTACAACAAGCACTCTTAAATCATACATTTTGCCCTGGTATTTGACCTTCAGGTTAGCAACTCCATTTGGTATAATGACCCCACCTGAATAAATCCGTAACCTCAATATTGTCTTCTTTTAAGAGAGTTTTGCGTACGGTGGTAAGTCAAACTGTCTTTTGCTTATCAGAGTCGACGAACACCCGGTATCAATTTCCATTTCGCACTGGACGCCATTTAATTCAAGTTTACACGTACATGGTTTATAGTTACTGTATCTTAGAGACAATAAGAGCATATCCTGTGTCTCTTGTATGTAACGCGACATGTTTCCCCTTTGTTTATTTTTACAATGTCTGGAAAAATGGTTTTTATTGTTGCATTTAAAAGACGTCTTTCCCTATGCTGGACACTGTGAGCGTCTCTCGTGCCATTTTCCACTGCACCCAAAACATTTTTTTCTTTTGTAATTCAAATGCATTAGATTCTGCACATATTTTATTTACTTCATCCGTCTCTTTTTCTTTTATATTCGCCACATTAGCCGTCGCTAATTCCATAGCTTTAGCCATTTTAACAGCTTCTTATAGCGACTTACCTTTAGAAAATAGTTTTTCTTGAATTTTATCGTCCTTTAACTCACACAAATTTGTCACGCAAAGCTCTTTTCAAAAACGACCCAAATTCGCGTGTAGAAGCCAAATGTTTAAGGCGAACAAGAAAATTAGAAATTGACTCACCCTCCTCTTGTTTAGCATTGTAAAACTTGAAACTCTCTGCGACTACTAGATGTTTAGGTCGCTTGGTTTTTAAGGGGTACATAAATCCTCCAAGAGTCTGTACGTCTTTTCTCCAATTGCACTAAGCAAAATTGCTTTACATTTTGTTTGGTTTCCACATCCGATATCGTTTGCGATAAAAAAAACCCCCTAAAACAAACTATTCCACGCGGTCCAGGTAAGTCGAGATATTTCCTGACTCCGTGCAGAATTCCTCTTAGTGTCCATATAATGGCATTTCTTGAGTGAGAACAAATCCTGGTGGCCAAATGTTGTAGTCTGGTTAACGCACTAAACGCAAATAGTCCAGAGAGTGAATGTACACAGAGAAGTAATCGCTTCCGCCTTTTATATCCACGACTCAAAGATGGCCAAAACGGTGCTTCCGTTTCTTAATAACCAATGTACTATAATAAATAAATCGAAACCTCAGTAATGGAAGGACTTTCCGCACTTCTCCACAGTTTTAATTACATTGAATCAAAGACGAAGGATGTAGAGCACTCTAGAAACTTCTCAAAAGCAAAAGAGGCCTTTCAGTCGTGATGTTGTCTGGGCACTAGTCGTATTTGGAATATGATTGGTGAGGCTGAGTTACCCTTTACCAACACTTTCTTTTTACTTTGGAGAGTTTTCGGTTAGTTTTGATCAAACTGTCAACATAAAGGTTGCTATTAAATATTTCACTTCAATCATCATCGAGAAATATCTTGATATGCTTAATGGTGACATTAAAAATTGATGGACTTGCATCAAAAGCAAATAATAGTTTTATAGTCAAAACAACCAAACCTGTAGCAGTCACAGATCTATTTTCTCTCGTGAATCAATGACCCCGCTAAGCGATTCAGCCACACACTGACCAATCAGCGGGCAGAGCGCATTGATTCCTTCTTCCTCTGAAGAACTATTTTTCTTACCCTTTTTGGAAGTCGGCCCGCAGAACAGAGAGCACAAGACCAGCAAAGAAGAAAGACCTCTCTCCTATAGCCTGTCACGAGAACCCAGCATTGACGATTTTCACTGAAGATAACTGTTACACAGATACACACTAAAGAAGATAACAGTGGCTGCCAGCTACACACACAAAAGAACTAACGCTGCTACCTGCAATACACTAAAGAACCAAAGAACTGGCGTACTACCTGCGACACTGCTACCTGATACCCCAAAAAGAACCTTTTCTCACTCTGACACAAATCTACTTCTGTCATAAAAATAAACCATTCATTGTTGTTCTTCAAAGAAGTTTTGTCATTTTGTTCAGCACTACATAAATAACTACAAATTAACTTATAGTGTACGTGAACCACCCATACACTAAAACACAATCACGTTTCCTTAAAGAAAGAAAACCAGCTGTAAACAACAAGTAAATTAAAATCTATCATTTATGAATATTTGCCAATGTGATACTAATTTAAGTTGATCAATATGAGAAGCAAACTGTAGGGGAGTCTGCGTGGCGTAGTGGTTAACGTACTGGACTGCGACATCGTAGTAAGTGAGTTCGAGATCTAGTTGCGTTATCACGTTCAATTTCGGATAGATATCCTTAGGAAAAGTAAGAACTCACTTATCTCCCCATCTATTTAACCTATGTTAAGTAATCCCACTATTGTTCTTCTACAAAGATGGCGTTGGCATTAAATAACCTACGAAGGTTGAAATGCCCCTAAACTAAGAAATTAACCAACTAACATTAAACTGATCTATGAATAACCTTCTTTAATGAAAGAATAGCTTTAAAAAATAATAACAGGTTTTATTTTTGTTATAATTAGTTTCTTGGCTTTTATGACAGGCCTATCCAAATGTAATCGGAAAAGACTTTTAACATTGATTTACAATGTTCAATAAAACCTTTACACTCTAAGTATTCGTATATCTCCGAATAATTCTCAATTAAATTATGTTTTTCAAATTGATCAACGACTCAAAGAACCCACAATTGGAAGATACAGTTTTGATCATATCTTAATAATTAAAAAAAGTTTAACGTAATAATATTTATTTTTATATTCGAGCCTCTCATATTTAAGACAAAAGATCAAAGTAAATATTCTTCACCGAGAAAACAAAATTTACATAAGATAAGGGCAAAAAGAAAATTGTGGCACTACTATTCTAAAATTGTATTCAGTATTCTTATGATGAATTCTTAAGCTAATATCTGAGCTAACTAGAAAGAACATAAGAAATGCCCATGTTTCCGAAAAAGAGTTGCCAAAAATTTGGAAGAGTAGTAGTAGGAGTGGAGGAGGAGATCTCAAAGCAGTTTAACTAACTAGAAGAGAGCCCCTTTTGTTTTGAATTCAGACTTCCTTCATTTAGACCGACTGACATACCAAAACAAAATTGCCTAGTCTGTCCTACTATTTATCCATAGATGGAGGGAGAATAGTTGAATGAATACATTTCCAAATGGTATTAGCGATATATGAAATACAAACAGCTTCTTCCTGGATTTGAACTTGAATCACTCTGTTAATTTCTTACGACAATAATCGTTACACCACAAGCACCTCCTAATTACTTTTCAAAATTCTCAAAAACTTAATGAATTAAAAAAATATTCACACGCAAGAGTCCAAGAAAAATAATGTGGATTTTTGTTAGAATAGATAGAGAAATAAAATGTTTTTCCGAATAAATGTCGATGTTGCCACTTGATCCCGATGACGGCAAATCTGACTGACACGTGGACCACACAAAAATAACTAAACAGAACCCCCATCCCAAAAAACACTCATAAACAAACACGTTTATATTTTTCACTCTCTAACCAGTTCTAAAGCTATTGTGTTTAAGTCGCTAGAATTGGTATTTCCTGGATCTCATGCAATTGTATTTTCTAGCTTTGTTTCGACCTTTTTCGGCAAATCTTTGATAAATCCGCTATCTAGAGTGTCGTGAGTCGTAGGGTTCATTACATCACAATAGATCTTGTTCCAAATCAACAAGAGAGTATTAAACGTCAATAAATATAAGTCGAGGCTTTCTCCCGGCTGTTGTCAATGGGTAAGTCACTAAGTGTCGAGAGAATCCCATTTTTAGCTTTCACAGAAATTCCTTCGGAAATGTCAATAGCTGATTCATAATCGACAATGTTAGACATATATGTTTATCGACCGCAGACGAGACAAGGTTAATTTGTAAATGGAGTTTAACGGTACCTGGAAATCGGTGCTAGCTTGAAGAAGAAGATTTAAGTGCATTTAGAGAGATTTTAAAATATTTTCGCCTGTGTATCTAGATCGTAGCCGGACGAATGATCGACAGACATTTGACTGAACGGACATATCACCGAAAGACATTTGGCCGAATGAATATTTCACCGAAAGATATTTGGCTGAACGAACATTTCACCTAAAGATATTTGGCCGAATGAACATTTCACCGAAAGATATTTGGCTGAACGAACATTTCACCTAAAGATATTTGGCCGAACGAACAGAACATTTTCACCGAAAGACATTTGGCCGAACGAATATTTCATCAACAGGCATATGAAAGAACGGACATTTCATTTATTTATAAGTAGACTTCTTAATGTATCAGAAAATGCTTCATATTTGTTATTCTACCTGTTTATTTGTTTTTATATTTTTCTCTTTATCTTTTTTTAAAGAATTTACTGTTTACTAAAAAGTTATTTAGCGTGATATTTATCTTATTTAGTGTTTATTTTGACTGGGAGTTATTAATAAACAGCGCATTTTTAAAACGATAAAAATAAAAATATTACAGTAAGCAAATAAGAAGGATAACAAAAGTATTTTCTGAAAATTTAGAAAAGTCTATTTATAAATAGAAATGTCCATTCGGTCAAATGTCTAACGATGAAATGTCCGTTCGGTCAAATGTCTGTCGGCAGTTAGTTCGGGAATTATGCTTCTGTAAAAGATTGCAGTAATTTAACAACAACAAAAAATTTTCTTAATCTGTCTTCTAATACTAATGTATGCTGAAATGTAAATGAACAACTTTATTTGTGATTATTTCGATGTTTATACATAAATAAATATAAAATTTAGATATTGAGCTGATAATGGGAACCAGAGTTCTAAAATGTTGCTTAAAAAATTAGGATACTGAAATCTTACTTTTGAATATAATTTTAGAATATTTTTTGGGTCTTAACATTAAAATCTTGTTCAATTTATGATCTATGTCCGTGGTGTAATGGTTATCGTCGTAGGAAATGGACACGGCGAAACGAGTTCAAATCCTGGACTAGACTGATTGCATTTCACATAGCACTAATACCCTTGGGAACGGTATGAATCCAATTATTCTCCCTCCAGGACAGACTGGGTTCTTCAGCCATGGTGTGGCAACTAGTCTAGGGGAAGGAAAACTCTGAATTCAAACCTGTTAAACTCCACGTAAAAATTGACCATGTGTCATATCCTGCCCGAGCGGAGGGGTTGGGTAAATAGAATGATCTATGTCGATTTATTCTTTAGCAACTCTCTACTTTGCCAGTTTGAGTGAATAAACATATGCATATATTGGAAGTGTCACTACATGGGGGCGTAATCAAACCGAAAATAAGAACCTGTGTACTTCACTTACCCGTTCCCAGAAACCTATTTTCCCTACGATGATAGATAGTGACGTTTTCTCACGTTTTTCGGAGAGACTTCATCTTCAAACTGAAGTCCACTATTCTCCTCTGAATATAGAACAAGTGGGTATCTGAAGAAAGAGATTGCTAAAGCAACATTGATTTCTATGAACTCTTACTTCTTTCTTGAGATTAAAACATATGCCTTAGAACACACTATTGCTACTTTTATTACTTCCAATGATCGAACAGCAGCGTCCTTCTCAATAACCTTAACATTAGTCAAACTAAAGTACATTTCAATCAAGAAGAAAGCTTATGTGATCATTGAGGCTACCCAAAAATGTTGTCACTTATTGATTGAGAAACAGTTCAAACCAATTACTGATCAAAGTTCCGTCTCTTTCATGTTAAATACGCTGAACAAAAGCAAGATAAAGAGTAAGAAGATTACAATGGGGATTTTAGAATAATGAGAGAGAGAGAGAGAGCACTCGGTGCAGATGGCCCATTTCGAAACCTAATGATTGGTATTTTTGGTGACTGACATGTGCCACCTCGGCAAAGATTGGAGAATTAAAAATGAAACGAAGGTTTAAAGTAAATATTGATTTTGAATGAATAAACACATAAACAAAGGCAAAAGATGATAGTTGCAATCGAGACATAAAAATAAAGAAACGTATTTGAGAGGCAAGGCCCGATTATCCAAACGTACTAACATGATTTAAGAAGCTTTTTTTCTCTCCCTAATAACAGTTAGAAAACCCACGATAAAAGTCAGTCTTTGATATAAAACAGCAAGTAATAAAGTGGGGAGATTCTTTTTCGTCACTTATACAAGAATGACGATCGATGGTTTTTGATCTCTGTCTGGGAGTAACACCAGCAAGACCTACTTGCAATATAAGAGGAGGATGGGACCATCCTACTTCTGTTAAGATAAAGTGTATCAACAAAGAAAAGTAAGTTGGTCAGAGTCCGAGGGAGGGAAGGCTAATACTTGCCCGCATTCCTGTGCTCTTAGAGGCGGTGAGTACTTCGTTTGATGGAATAAGTGGATATCACTCGTCAGTAACAGCCATCATTTTTTTTACATTCATTCATTTCATCATAAGTACATGTGTCAAAGATAAAATGAAATAATACGGTCTATTTATCAACTGGGTTATATTCCTTTTCGTTATTTCGGTCGTGACTAGTTTTTATAAGACATATCTATATGCTATTAAAATTGTTGGCTTTATATTCACCCGACAAGATATATCGGCGTGTATTTGTCTTGGGTTAATGCTATCGGTATACAGTGACATTGTGTATCTGTTAAGAGCACATAGGTCTGTTCTCTAGAGGTGCAGGATAAAGGACAGATTAAAGAAACGTTTTCCTATTGTGAGAGGAGGAAAATTTCATTGGGGTAATCATTACTGGATCCCCCACTGAAAAAGAATGATATTCTCTAGATTGGTATATTTGAGATCATGTGTCTGGCTGTAATCGAAATTATATCACAACTGATTCCACAATTTCCTTAGAAGCATGAGTTCGCTTTCTTTGTTTAATGGCATATCAACCTTCATAGATTATTTAATGCCAAAGTACTCCTTCTAGAAGAACAGCAGTGGTACTATTTAACCCATATCTCGGAGGATAAGGGGATTCATATTTTTCCCCCAAGGGTATTTGTACGAAAGTGAACGTAATAGCAAGTCTGGATTTCGAACTCGCATACTAGGATTCTGTAGCCTAATGCTTTAACTATTACACCACGAAGACATTCCCAAATTTCTTCGATTTTTACGTAATATTCTCAATGATTGTAAAATAATCATTATAATTAGTTTTACCTCGAAACAGTTCACATTATTTGTAAGTATTTAACCAGCTTCACATCATTTTATATAGAAATCATTTAAACTGAAATAAAAATATTCTTTTTGCATGCATTCTTATTTAGTTTTGTTAGTCGTTCTAATGTAGATATTTATCCGACTTCCCACTTAGTCAGATTTGATACACTGGGGGACCACGTATAAATTGAGACACAAGTAATATCGACACAAAACAATGCTTATTGGCATTTCTAATTTTAAGGTGCCTCAGGCGCAAGCTATAAACTCAGCCCTACTAGGTAAGGCCTCCTGGGATTAGGCGATCTGCATATTGTCACCCACCAGGCACGAACGTCGGAAAACCAAAGTGGGCGAGTCGATATTTGTCACTGCCTCCCATCAGACAGAACTTGACACAAGGTCAACGACCCGAAGGTCGATTATAGTGGGGATTTAGAGGAGGGGAAGGTCGAGCACGAGCGGCGGCTCGAGCCTTGCTGGACTATACTGTTTATTGGCCTACTTAGTGCAATGTGGACCTGATGAGCCAAACTGGACTTGGACCCAAATCTGGGTCCAGGCACGTATGTTTGGTTATAGCTTAAACTGGACAGCAAGGTCAAGTGCTATACAAGCGTGACAAAGGTGTCAATGATGCAGCTTGTCCACCGGAAGGTGGCCCAGCCGAAGCCGGGGGCTTTACGGCTTCAAGTCTGCCATGTTAAACGGTCCGCTGGTTTGCCAGCGGACCGACAGGCGAGTCTGTGGGATTGATACATTTAAAATCCTATATATGTCTTTGATATCACTAAGAAATAAAGGTTTGCATAGAATATGGTGTGGATAATAGTAGTTTGAATAAAACAAGATTTGATAAATTAATATTTGCTGTTATTGATTTCTAACATTATTGATTTAATTTTAAAAGTAGTAAAAGTAATCCTGTGTATAATTTTATTATCATCAATCAAAATAAAATAAAAATAATCTTTTTATATGCTTTCTTATTTAGTTTCGTTAATCTTTCGAATTTTATATAATATCTTATTATATTTTATTATATCAAAACAAATACTTGCGCCCAGTGGAGGGCACATATTTTTGCTCTTCTAAATAACAAAAAGTAAAACGGTTTGATGAAGAGAACAAACGCAGTATTGTAAATTTACAGATATTTATATTCTATTGGAATTTTGATAAAAAGTACAAGGCAAGTGAAACTGGGGGAGTCCCAGTTGTGGCTAAAGTGCCGGATTGTGGCATCGTAGTAAGCGAGTTCGAACTCTATTCTCACTATTCTGTTCATTTTTTAAAAGTCTAATACGCTTGGAAAAGGTATGAACTTCCTTATCCCCACCAGCTCAGGTTAAATAGTACCACTACTGTTCTTCTACGAGGATTAGTTTAGCATAAAATAACCAACAAAAGGTTGACATAAGCGAAGAAACCTATCGTAGCCGCCCCTGGCTTCTCAAAAACGTAACATCCTCGGTCAGAGGAACGTTGAGTCAACTGTGATGTCGGTTATATAACGTAACCCTTAATGTTGTCAACATACGGACCTTTTTTTCGAAATCGATAAATTCCCCCGTCATTTCGAAATTAGTTCTTAACATCTTATTTAAATACATTGTATTAAAAACCTCTTCTTCGAGTTACAATGAGTTATTTCAGAGTTGCTCACTTTAAAAAGAGGATTGTTGACAACTTTTGAATATTTTCCGTCGAGACCATTTCTGTAGCTGGTCCTTTCCCTTACATAATCAGCTATTTAAGCTAGTATCTATATACATATTTGCTTTTCGTGGACACGGGCCGTTGGATGAAAGTGTAGTGTGAACTTTGCATATCTAGTCAACTCACTTTGACTCCTCCTGCACTGGGTCCTGTCTGGTGGGAAGTAGCGATAAATATTTCCTCCCACACTGGCCTTTTCGACTGAACTTCACACGCTTGCTTGTGATCCCGTACATTCGGTCGATCCCAGCCTGGTAGCTAAAAGTTTTAGCGTATGCCGAACGTTTGAAGTCCGCTTGAGATCCCGTCTTTCAGTCTATTTAGCCTGGTGGTCTAAAACGTTCAAAGTCCACTGCCAAAGCCCACTTGGGTTGACTTGTAGCAATCGTTTCGCAGTGATCCTACTTGAGAGCCAACAAAGTACGTGCTCACGGCCAGTTGCGCACACGTCTAGCTTGCAGCGATGCGATCCCATTCATTCGCTGTTTTCTTCCTGCCTGAAGTGAACACGTGTTAGGCTCACTGATGAACCTTTCCTCTGCAGACTCCGTTCACAGCTACTGCCAATCCCGATCTCTGACGCTGATGATTGTCATAGTATGAGTTATTCCCCTTTGATGCACCCTCAGAAGATAAAGATAATAATAGGTACTTCCGTCCCCGCAGTTGAGAATAATAAACGAGATAGCCAACATGGCTACTCCCACATCGTATCCTGACTTGTTTCTATTTTATTCATTATGTACTGACTATCATAGAACCATAATATTACAATGATGACTCCAGCCCGCAAGTGAACACGGTTTCCTTCGACCACGTTCCTGTCTCCGCTATGGATACTCTAATTCTCCACAGCTGAACCCGGTTTCCTTCGACCACGTTCTTGCCTACGCTGATGACCTTCCTGGCTGCAGCTAGACCCAATTTTTATGCCGACTTGAAACCTATCTGCGCAGTCGATTCTCCAGCCCGCAGCTGAACCCGGTTTCCTTCGCTGTCGATACTCCAGTTACTGCCAGCTATCAACGACTAGCTACATCAACTTCATCTACCACGGTCTACCCACCGACCAGCCATACAGACTCTTGCTTCATCATCGGCTTTCTTCTAATCATTTCAACCCTCAACACCGCAGTGATGCAACATTCGCAATTCTACACCGAATTCATCTTTTGTGTATGATTCGCTTAATAAAAGTTGGTTATTTTAAATCTACTAGCATACGGCCTACCAAAAGAAACCATAGCAGCAATAATGATTCTCTACAGAAACACCAAAGTGAAAGTACGTTCACCAGATGGAGACACGGAATACTTCGACATTGTTGCAGGAGTACTACAAGGAGATACGCTTGCTCCATACCTCTTTATCATCTGTCTAGACTACGCGCTTAGAACTTCGATCGACAAAATCAGAGAAAATGGCTTCGAGCTGACGAAGAAAAGAAGCAAAAGGTACCCCACAAAAATAATCACCGACGCCGACTACTCTGATGATTAAGCGTTACTGGCGAATACGACTAATCAAGCAGAGACACTACTGCATAGTTTGGAACGAGCCGCAGCTGGCATTGGCCTCCATGTCAATGCACACAAAACTGAATATATGTGTTAAAACCAAACAGGCAAAATTACCACACTAGACGGAGACTCTCTGAAACTAGTAGACAAATTCACCTACCTAGGAAGTAGCGTCTCATCAACCGAAAAAGACATCGACACACGACTAACGAAAGCATGGACAGCTATCGATTGGCTCTCGATCATATGGAAATTAGACCTGACCGATAAAACGAAACGTAGTTTCTTCCAAGCAGCGGTTGTATCGATACTGCTATATGGATGCACTACATGGACGCTAACTAAACAGCTGGAGAAGAAACTAGACGGCAATTACACAAGAATGTTGCGAGCAATATTGAACAAGTCCTGGCGACAACACCCCACAAGACACCAACTATACGGCCACTTGCCTCCCATTGTTATATAGTTATTTACACGTTCATTCAGCATCACAACGACACAACGATAAAGACGCAGTAATAAACGACACATGATAAAGACGCAAGAAGGAAGACACAGGAAGACTTCTTTACAATTATATTTACCTCTCACTTTATTTGTAAGGTTTGCGTGTGAGAGGGTGCTGGAGACCGAACATAAACATCATATTTTGACCCCACTGTTATGACCGTCACGTTGTGTCTTTCTTGTTCTCCTGTTGCTGGGGTCCACTCCATCGGGGGTTTACCGAGGACCCCCTCGGTCGGGTGTGGCCTTCCCTACCACATCTCGTCTCTAACTCTCTGGAAGTCTGCTAGCAACTGCTTTGGCACCCCAAACTCAACTCAATTATATAATAATTCAACGCCCACACGATCACCCACTGGATCTTTGAAATCGAATGTTTAATCGTCATCAAGCGGAAATAACTGTCATGCAGTTCAGAGGTTACTCTCTTCCGGTGCATCACTGTAGTGGCACAATGAGACCTTCACCTTGTCCCATATCATAAGCCTTAATCCGCCCACACGATGTCTTTCGATTACTGGCCATTGGAATGTGTCACTTCCTTCCGGTGTATCACCTTGGAATAGTATTTTTGGGCCGGGTCGAAGGTCAAAATATTACACCATCACGAAAACTATACAAGTTAGACGAACCAGACACGCAGGACACTGCTGGAGAAGCAAGGACGAGCTCATAAGTGATGTACTCCTATGGACCTCCACATATAGCCAAGCAAAAGCAGGACGACCAGCTCGAACTTACATACAGCAGCTATGTGAGGACTCAGGATGTAACCCTGAAGACTTGCCAGAGGCGATGAATAATAGGGAGAAGTGGCGAGAGAGGGTCAGGGATATCCGTGCTGGCGGCACGACATGATGATGATGATGATTTTAAATCTTATTCTCCTTGTCTGTGTCATAAGTGTAGTTTGTGTCAATTACCTTTTTTACACACACACACACACACACACACACATATATATATATTTACGAACGATTTGCGTCACCAGGGCCCGCAACAAACCAAACCGAAAACAAACCGCAATGGAAATTATTAGGCTTGTTATTTTTATTGATAGAGAAAAATATAGTTTCGTCAAAATGCAAGAGTTTTATGAATGCTTAGAGTAAAATAATACATTGGCTGTATATTTCTTAAAAAAAAAACAAATTCACTCTTTCAAGCTGAGGGGAAATTCGAGTGATTCTTTTAAAGGTGTCACGGCAACGAATCAGACGATATTTATAAGAGCTTTGAAATAAGAGGGAGATAACTTTTACAGCTTCCGAAGCTAAGAGCATGTAACTCTTGGTTTTATGTGGGGTAGACTAATCCTTAAAAACCGTTACTACAGTATTGATTTTGATCTTCACTTGTGTCCTTGTGTCAAACTAGGCTTATCAAGGGATAACAATGTAGTAGGTTGTGAAGGAGTTATTAGGAAGCTAGCCAAATAAGTTATTGGTAATGAATTATAATTACAATTCGAACATCGGAAGAACCAATGAGAAAGTTTATGATATTACCAACAAGAAAAGAATAAAAAAAAAACAAGACAAAAGAAATGTAATATATATTTAATTAGCTACATATTTCTTCAATATATAAAACGAACAATAATAAAGAATTTAATAAGTTCGATAAAAGACTATTAAATGTAATTCGAGCTCAGAATTGTTCCAATTTATGCATTAAATATATTTAATTACTGGTTTTGTTTAGAATTTTAATACGGTCATGGCCGGGTTAAAATTTTGCGTGCCTATTGTTTTTGTGGGCCTACTGTGCTTCTGCATAGTTTATTGATCAGAATGAAGAGAAATTATCGAAGAAATAAGAATATTTTATGTTTTGGCAAAGTTTAAGCTAGAGACGTCATCTTTTTCTTTCTGTTATTAACGTGGCTGTATTCATAAATCAAGGACTTTAGGACTTAGTATGGCACCGTAGGACGAAGGGAATTGATATTTGGTTAGCTTAGCATTCTATCTCTGAGTTTTTACTTCTTTGGTTTAATGTAATCACAAGTTTGGTTCAATAAGTGATGACAAACGCTCAACGTAAGGACAGCTAATTTAATATTTAAGACCTTTATTACTGTAATGAATTCGACTCCCCCTGAGTTATCTACGCTTGTATCTTTGTAATATATTGAGCTAAACTTGCTAAATAACATTTTGAGCGCCTCGTTGGGGAAAATTGTTTAAGAAACTAGTGTTTTCGATACTAACCTGATGCCACTCACTAATTATAAGTAAAATAAAGATATAATATGCACTGGTAAGCGAGCAAGTCCAGCAGTTCATTCGTACAGTTAGAATATTATTTGATCGTCTACATTTATAGTCTTGTGTCTAATTCAAATTTAACACCTTTTATCTTTGGGTGGTTGGGTTTATGGCATATCAACCATTTTAGGTTATTTAATGCTAAATCCTGTTTATTCCTATGTATTAAATATATATGATTTGTAAACACATCTTTTTGATAACACGAGTCTGAGCTCATTTGTCTGCACACAGTTAAATAGTTTCAAGTATTTGCTATGTAAAAGTAACAATTTAACATCAGTCATTTGTTTACCCACATTCAAATAGATATACATATAATTTGTAAGTGAATTTTCAAACGGAAATTAATTTGTTTGTACACTATATTGCAATTGTTTCTAAATGGTTTCAATTATTACAATCAAACACTAATAATTCTATTTAATATTAATCGTTTTTTTTTTTGCAGACGGGGAAGTAGTTACAAGTATTGCTATTTAACTCTAATTATTCTATTCAACCCTATTCATTCATTTATACTCAGTGAAATGTTTTCAAGTATTGCGACGAAGGCACATAGTTAAATAGCAATATTTGAAACCCTTTAATACTAATAATTCTATTCAACATTACTCATTCGTTTGCAAACAGCGAAATAGCTCCAAGTATTCTACACTACACTACACTGTTTTATTTGCACACAGTTAAATGGTTTCAAGTATTGCTATGTATCACTAACAATACAATTAGTCATCAGTCATTTATTTACACAGTTAAATGATCAAACAGTTCTATTTCTAAAAAATTCAAATTAGCATAACTGTCACATAGTTCTATTTGACTCATAGAGAGGACCCTATCAGGTGCTACCGCTCTGGGCCAGAGTGAACCCGGGAGCAATGGCAATGAAAGGGTACTCAACATTCCCCAAAGCTTTAAGACTTGAGTCTCACCATCAGATTGTTTTCTTATATAGCCATAAAGAAATGAAGAAATGACATTTTTCTTTACAAAAATATAACTCTTTATTTCGGGAAAGGGTCAAAACTTCTGTAAGAGTGAGAGAGAGACAGGGAGACGGTGGACGCGGATTCAGACTGGCGGAGGACTGCTATATTGACCCTCTCTTAACCCACGTTGTAATTCCATATTCAGGGCCTTACGTCTTTGCTTCATTGACGAGAAGTTCTCAACCAGGATCCACTGTTGGCCACTGCTCTCACCCCCGGTGATGCCCAGGGCAGCTTCTCCTCTAACTTGGTTGTGGCTCCAACTGGCTGATTGTGACTCTGTGACTCTGTGGGTACCTGTGTATATATAATTTCATAACGTCAACGCGTCCCGGTTGTCAACTTACGTGACTCGCTCCCGACTGTCAACCTTCGTAAGCTGTCCTGTTTACACTGCTTGAATATTCTGTCTCAGAAATTCCTGATTGACGGCTCTGTCAAAGGTGAATATACAACAGTTTAATGTCATATCAGGACACTCGTTGTTAGGGAGGGGTTTTGCTCTTCAGCAGAGATGCAGTCAGTGTATTCTATAGCGTCAGCCGACTGGGCTATTTTATCTTTGTAACAATACATTTAAGATATTTACAAACAATTTGAAATGCAGATACGGTTGTTATGATTTTAAAATAAAGTTAAATAGAAGTTACGGGGAATTTCGATTGTTATCAGAGAAACAAAAGTCATCCTAACAATCGAGAACAATTTCATTTCAATTGAAAGGATATTATATCGAGTATGAATTTTACACGTTTTCAAGTATTTTATTGATTGCAGTGTTATATTTGTAGGAAGAAAATATATTTGGTTTTTAATATTAATTCATTGATTTCATATTTCTATTTTCGTATTCTTTGGGAAAGTGTGTTTGCTTAGTTGCTACTTTTATCTTTGTGATACATCACAGAAAATACAGAAAGAACAGAGAAATGAAAGCCAAACATTTAGGTGACAAAATATATTTTATTGCAATTAACATAGAAAGATAGCATGCTGAAGTAAAATGTGCCTAAAATTTTATGTGTCCAATACTGGTTGTTTTGTTTGTTGGTTGGTTTTACGGCATATCAACCCTTGTTGTGCAATTTAATGCTGAAGTCAGACTTTTTAAATGGAGCCCCAAAAGGTACCATAACTTCGGATCAAAGTGAACTTAGGAGCAATTACAACAAAATGATGTCTCTCCATTCACCAGAGCTCAAAAAACAGGAGTCTCAATACTGGATGAGGTTTAGTGTCCTAGCCAGGACTCCCTTTTCGACGGGGTAGGGATCTTACCCCTCAGCAGAAGATACAGTCGGCGTATTTTCGGTTTCATCGACAACACTCGGTGGAATATGCACGATAAAGGAAAAATGTAAGGAAGGAATCTATTAATAGAAATATTTGGTGAGAATAATCTACGAGTAAAAATGTTAGTAATAATGTTTTCATGTCTGTGGTTGTCCGTTGGTTCGGCGATAATATCGTTCACTTCTTTGTCTTCGACCACAAACATCTTGGTGGCTCTTTATTTCAGATTCACGGACAGAGATTACAGAGAAAATACCTGTCCAGTCAGATGGGGCTGTTGATACTCCGACTGCATCTCTGCAGAGGGTAAGTCCCTATCAACGAGTGTCATAGATATGACACTAAATTGCATCTGATTGGGAGGCTCCAGTCCTGGAGCTTTGGAGAATGTGCCGTATCTCTTCATTGGCATTACTCTCTGGTCCACTCTGACTTGGAGTGGTAGTACCTATACTTAGACATTTTCTATACTTCAAACCAATTAACTGAGTGCAAACAAATGACTGTTAAATTGAATTATTAGTGTTACATAGCTGTACTTGAAACCAATTAACTGTGTGTAGACGAAAAAAATGTTGAATAAAATTACTGGTGTTAGAAACCATTTAACTGTGTGCAAATAAGACTATTAGTGTTTGCAGTATAGCTGTGTGCTAACTAATGAATTCTGGCTTGTTTAAAGATTGTTACCTATTCGTTTACAAATCACACACACACACACACACACACACACACACACACACACACACACACACATATATATATATATATATAGTAGGATTTGACATTAAATAAGCTACGGGGGTTGATACCGTAAAACACAACCAGCAAAGAGAAAATGTCCAGTTTACGGGTTGGGTCTTTATAGAAGTATTAATGTTGACAGATATTGAAGAATTCATAAAGAATTTAGAATAAAAAGGGAAAAAAGTTTTTCTAAAACTGAGGAATTCTTACTATTCCAATTTGAACAACCTCATGTCTTTGCAGGTGATCCTAGTGATGAGAAGAATTCCAGGACGATAAAATCCCACGAAGCATTGCACCATCACTGATATTTCGCTGGTAGGATTGGTGCCAGAGCTCTGTTAATCGGTCCGTTTCGAGTTTCTAAAATACTCTTCACAGTTATCGTAGTGGCACCGGGGGATATCAAATCCTTTTCACTTTTCTTAACTTAACTTTTAACTGGGAACACCTTACTTTGATAGCACAGTCGGCAGGGGCTGCAGACTACACCAACTGCATCTCTGCTGAGGGGTAAGACTGCGCCAACGAGTGTCCTGATATGACACCAAACGATTTGATGGTGAGGATATGAAGAGTACTCCTTCATTGCCATTGCTATCAGGTTCACTCCGACTCGGAGTGGTAGGACCTGATAGGGTCCTATATATGGGTCAAATAGAACTGTTTGATATTTAAACTGAGTGTAAACAGATAACTTATGCTAAATTGAATTGAGAGAAATAAAAGTTTGATCATTTAACTGTGTATAAACAAACTGTGTGTAAATGAATGACTGATGTTTAATTGAATTGGTCGTGAAGTCAGAACCCTTTAACTTTGTTGACTTATGTTTACAAATCATATATATCAAATATATTCGGATAAACCGGATTAGGCAGCGAATGCCATGAATCATATATATTTGATATATATATATAAAGAGGATTTGGCATAAGATAACGTTCAATGGTTGATATGCCATAAAACCAAACCAAATCCTTACTTTGAATCATTACCCTTGTTTTGTGCATGAGTTGCCGATGTAGAAAAAATTCAATTAACACGATAATTTATCCAAATGGTTAAATAACTTTGCTAGCAAAAGAGAAAGAATATTGACTTCGAGATTTTATACCCTTAAATATATAGACGAGCTAGCTTAACTGTGAGTAAAAATTGTCTGTTTCATTTAATCAGTATGTGGACGCACTAAATTTGTGCCAATGGCTCAAAGTTTAGTGTTTCTTCTCTTTTATTTTATTTTTAATTGTATGAGGCTATTAAAAGCCTACCTAAATAAAACTTGGCATGTAGACATTTCTGTATACTTGATCTAGAAAATTTAGTCGTCTTATTATTTTATAAACAGTGGAAAATGTATAAAATAGTGTTCAAGTCTGTTGCATTTGAGTTACAACAAGGTTTGATTTGGTTGGATTTAATGGCATATCAACCATTGTAGGTTATTTAATGCCAAATCCTCTTTATATATATATATATTTATTGGATATATATGTTGTTAAAATGTTTAAACAAGCCTAAGCTCACTCTTTTACATACAGTTAACGGTTACAAGTATAGCAATGTATCATTAAAAATTCAATTAAACATCAGTTATTTGTTTACACCCAGTTAAATGATCAAACAGTTTTATTTCTGGCAATTCAATTTATCATAAGTCATTTGTTTCCACTCAGTTTAAATGTCAAATAATTCTATTTGACCTATCGATAGGACCCAATCAGGTTTTACCACTCCGGGCCAGAGTGGATCCGGTAGCAATGGTTATATAGAGGTACTCTGTATTGTTTAGTTTCATATCTAGGACACTCGCTGAGGGGGAGAGGCTTACCTCTACAGAGATGCAGTCGGTGTATTTTACAGCCACAGCCGACTGGGCCTCAGGACACTCATTAGGGGGAGGTCTTACCTCTCTGCGGAGATGCAGTCAGTGTATTCTACAACCCCAGCCGACTGAACCCTCGTTAGGGTGGTCTTACCCCTCCGCATAGATGCAGTCGGTGTATTCTGTACCCCCAGACGACTAGTCCTGTGTATTCAAAAGCTCCTCCCAGCCGACTAGGCCAGTTTTATCTATAGCGCCCCCAGCCGACTGGGTTGTGAGTTACAACAAAGGTATTTTCTATTTTTGTATTTATATTTTAACATCTTTTTCGTGACGTTTTTCCAAATCTTTGCGATTAGATATCATTTATAATGATAAACCCACTTTCTGGGGGTCCTCATGGCGTAGTTCGAATTTCACTCACTCTATCGCGTTCATTTTAGGATTAATACTCTTGGGAAAGGCATGAATTCCCTTATCCCTCCAGTTATGGGTTGAATAATACCACAACTGTTCTTCTACCAGGATGGCTTTGGCATTAAATAACCTACGAAGATTGATATGCCATTAAAAAAAAAAGAACTCTAGTATCTTGAGTTTCCTTTTTTTGGCATTACTCCTCATTGAATCAACGAGGTACTCTTGGATGGCAACAGGATTATTTTGAAAGATCTAGGAAATTCTTGCAACTACCCTAAAATGTCTGGGGTCCTACTTTAAATAAGCTTTTTGTGCTACATTGCATACAGTGCGATTTTGGATCAATACAGTTGATGTATGCAACACACAAGACTTTCGTGCTAGTCTGAGGGAAAACCACTGACCAAGAATATTCCCTTCCGGCTGCTGATCTATGTTATGTAATTCTTTCTTCTTCTTCTTCTTCTTCTTCTTCTTATTATTATTATTATTATTATTATTATTATTATTATTATTATTATTATTATTATTATTATTATTTCTTTCTTTCTTTCTTTGGAGTTTTTCACATAAACAAGTCTCCAGGATTCTTCTCAGTATTCTGGCCAATTTCAACAATACTGTAGTTTGGATAGTCTCCACTCGTCCTCTTATTTCCAAGTCCTCTAGCCCTTGTATCAACCCTTTACTGTACAAAGAGCACCAACCACCACTTTCATGTTTCACAGTTATTGTTTACTCATAAGAGTTTTTCACATCAGCATTAGCTGATGGTCTTTCATTGGAGTTTGAGTGACAGCAAGTTTCCTCAAGTCTCCAGGACTCTTCTCAGTATTCTGGCCGTTCTCAATAATACTGTAGTTTGGATGGTCTCCACTCGTCCCCCAACTTCCAAGTCATCCAGTCCCTTCAATAATCCTGTAGTTACTGTACCAAAAGCCCCTATCATAATTGGTATAATTGTCACCTTCATGTTCCATAGTTTTTTCAATTCCCTAGCAAGGTCGAGGTACTTATCCTTCTTTTCACTTTCTTTCAGTTTTATTCTATGGTCAGACAGGACAGCAAAGTTGACAATTTTACAAATTCTCTTTTTTTTGTTGATTATAATTAGGTCTTGTCTTCTGGCCGAGATTAGGTGATCCGTCGGTATGTCAAAGTCCCATAGGAGTTTATGTGTGTCATTTTCTAGGACAGGTGCTGGGTTGTGCATATACCATAGTCTAGTGGAGGTGCCCGTGGTGCAATGGACATCGTCGTAGGAAATGGAAACGGCGACACGAGTTCGAATCCCGGACGAGACTGATTGCATTTCACATAGCACTAATACCCTTGGGAAAGGTATGAATCCAAATATTCTCCCTCCAGCTATAGGTAAATAGCAGGGCAGACCAGGTTCTTTAGCCTTGGTGAAGCAACTAGTCCAGGAGAAGGAAAACTCTGAATTCAAACCTGTTAAACTCCGCTAAAAAATTGACCTTGTGTCATATCCTGCCCGAGCGGAGGGTTTGGTAAATATGTATACCATAGTCTAGAGACATAATTTCTCAAGGGTTATACAAGAAATATTTCTATTCTATGAAATCAATTAGATCACAAACTCTTTGCCATCTAATTCATTTCATATTGTGGAAACATTTACAACTGAATGAATGAGGTATTTCATATTTATTTAGAGAAACATTATATGATTTGAAATCAAGAGCACGAACCATCTAGTGAAGATTGGTTTCATTTATAGCAATGGTCAGCAAGACTAGCTTGCTAAACATGGTGTAGACCCCGTAATTATTTACAAATTTAGCTTAGTTGGTACAAGGTTATGAGTTTAGTGCTCACCGTGTACAACGTGTTATAGTACTGGTTTGAGAGACTTGTTTGCTAACCGCTAATCCATGGCGAGAAGGATGGTGTATTTAAGATCGAAATCCATAACTAACGCAACTAAACACAGAATTATATCCCTTTTATCATATTTTAGAACTGCTAGCTCATATATTACCAGAAAGGAAGAAATAGGGGTAGCAAGATTGAATTACACAAGTATAAGTTTGAAAATCATAAAAGTCAGCTTTAAAAATCGGTATGCGAAATTTTGGCTTATTATCAGGGCTCCAAACACCGTCAAACCGGTGCTAGTCGGAAATAGTATCTTTCTCAGCTAAGAGTGTTTGCTCTTATATATATATATATATATATATATATATATATATATATATATATATATATATATATATATATACCTAACCCCTCAACATGAACAGGATGGGACTCTAGGTAAATTTTTTAAGTGGAGTTTAGCAAATTCAAAGTTTTCATTCTCCTAGACTGGTTGTCATACCAAGGTTAAAGGGCCCAGTTTGCCCTACACAGCTGGAGGAAGAATAACTGAATTCATAACTTTCCCAAGAGTATGTGCTATGGGAAATTCAAACAGGGTTTCAACACGCTTCGTCGTGTCCATTTTCTATGACGGAAACCACTGCACCACACACACACACACACACACACACACACACACACACACACACACACACACATATATATATATATATATAATTTAAACTAAAATTAGTACAGCATAAGGTAAAATAAAGGTAAATGAAAGGAAGTTTATGTTGACCCAATTTTCATCTTCCAGATTATTTCAAGTATCGTTGCAATGAGTTCGATGTTCGCTCGCAATCCCACACGAGTTGCTTTGTAGTAGACTAAACTTAGCTTAGTACAAAAAATCCAGAATTTAATTTTTTTTCAGTCATTGTTATAATTATAGAATAAAAGAAAATTTAATGGATGACTGATGAAATGAATGCAAAATGTGTATGTGATTAAAAATTTCTCACAATTACCTATGGAGTTTTGGGAAGACGTAGAACCAATCAGGAACTGCTAAGTATAGTAAAAAATACAATCGGCAAAAGCAGTTCAAATTTTTTGGAGTAAATTATACTTAGTTTTACACTGAATTTTTTGAAAAAGCAATATATTCAGTTTTTCTTGTATCTGTTTAAGCTGCAAATATCTTGACAAAAAATTATTGTTGATTGGCTTGCTTCCACAGTTAATGGGGAAGAGAGGAGATGAGTGAACACGTGTGCAACAGGTCTCCAAAATCAACTTATTTGATAGCGTTGTGGCAACAGTAAAAATCTGTCATGCGCTTCACCAAAAATAAATAAACAAACAAACAAATAAATAAATGAATAAATAAATTAAGTTGAATAAATAAATATAAAAAGGAAAAAAATGACTTAATCTTACTGTTCTGAGCCCCCCCCCCCAAGAAAAAGTCTCCATCGACAAGGTTAATAACCGGTGGTGGTTTTGACCGACGAATTCCTCAGTGGATCCGAAGCACGCAATTGTCGCCTGGCCCGTATATTTCTCTCTACTTTCTTTTTTTTCAATTGACACCCATCAAATATTTGACGTTTTTCTCGGCTTATTCACCGGACCATACGCACGAGAAGACTTCCATGATTCTTTTGGTACAACGATTACTTTGACACGCCACTAGAATTTAATGACACGGAGAATAGTAAAATATCTATTCTAATGTGTCGCTGGTTTTACTCCCGTACAGAAGTACTGGTTCAAAAGAACGTGATATATAAAATCACTTTTCGACATCTCTCTTTCTCTCTCTCTCTCTCTCTCTCACGACCAACACTCTCATAATATATATATATATATATATATATATATATATATATATATATATATATATATATATATATATATATTATCACCCTAAAGCCTTAAATTAAAAGTTACCGTTGTTATATTCGCGTGTACCAAAATGGTTGGTTGGTTGGTTGGTTGGTTGGTAGAGTTTTTATGGCATATCTACCTTTGTAGGTTATTTAATGCCAAATACATTTTAATTCAAATAATCGATTCTATTTCAAACAATTCACTTTAGCATAAGTACAGTTTCAATGTCAAAAACAGTTCCATTTCAAACAATTCAGTTTAGCATAAATGCGCAGTTTAAATATCAAAACAGTCATATTTCAAATAATTCACTTTAGCATTCTAGTTCTATTTGACCCATGTATAGGACCAAGTCAGGTACTACCACTCCGGGCCAGAGTGGACCTCAGAGCGATGACAATGAAGGCGTGCTCCGCATTCCCAAAAGCTCCAGCATTACTGGAACCTCACCATCAGATTAACCAAGACACTCTTTAGGGTACCGGTGGTCTTATCCCTCTGCAGAGAAGCACTCAGTGCATTCTACAGCCCCAAGATGACTGGGCAAGTAGCAAAATGTTTTCACTTTTTAAGGGATTGTAAGTTCATGGGGGTACCACTTGAGAACCTTTATATGTTTTTAAAAACTTATATTATACTTAACACAAAGTATATTTTGGTAATTCTAATTCTTCTGAAAGTTTTCCCGTGTTAGTGGTTGAGTTGTTTTTTCTATATCGTTATTTAAAACATTATTAGCGGGAGTTAATGGCCGTCTACAAATGTGATTTTTATTTTATATAATTTTTTTATTCCCATAAACAAGTTGACCACTTTTAAAAAGTTTAGAACCAGTTTTGCCAAGTATGATAAAATACCTAATTTCCTTCCGCCTTTCGAACTCCGCGAGGAGTTTCAACTCTATTGAGGTTGAATCTAAAATAATGGGTCAAAATTGGCAGTATCCCAATACTTACATTCATCTTCATAACATCCCAGAAGACAATAAGCATAACATTCTTTACTGATTGTTGCGTTGCGAACGTTTTCTTTTCCGAAGTTACTGTGTTTCCTCTTCATAATTTCTCTTTTTGATTTCGACTCTTAGTTACGAACTTATGTTTAGCTCACTTTTAAATCTATTTTGACTAAAATATGTCTCTCCGTACATTTTTCTATAAATTTCATATATTTTTTCCCTTCTCAGACACCCAAAATTTTATAATAGGCCTCTGTTCAAGCCAACAACATTCTGATTTTCCACTATTTTGAATAGCCTGAATACAAATATTTTTTGCGAGATTAAAATAAGTTTTGTAAGAAACCGATTCCATACAACGCAGAGATTATATTTATGGAAAATAAATAAAAAAAAACATTAATTTTTAAAAAAAGATTTTATCCTTATTTATCATATGAGCCTCATATTTTTGTATGTTAATTTTATATTCACATTCCAACATTTAATTATAATTTTCTTTCTTTTAGAACTTTTTTATGCGAGACAATATTTCTAAATTGAATATTTCAAATTTAATCCCTGAAAGAAAAAAGAATTTGCCTCTGCGTATATTTACATGTCTCTATGTCCGAGTGCATGTGTACATGTACGGGTGCGTATGTATAAGTGCGGGTGTTTATGTACAAGTGCATGTATGTGTGTGTGTGTGTGTGTGTGTGTGTGTTTGCCCAGATCATATTGATAACAAAATAAAATTAGACGATAACATACCCCTGAAAACTTTTAAAAAATGATATAAAACAACAAGTTCTTAAACAATAAAGTTATCAAAAAGAAATCTATCAAAATAATAAATTGTCATTAATCAAAAAAATAAAAAATAAACATCAGTTGCAAACACATTAACCACAAAAGTTCATTGATAACTTTTATAATAAATATTACTTAAAATTTTCGTCTATCGACCTACCACTTTAAAAGAGATACGAAGATCATTTAGCCCAGTTGGCTGGAACCGTAGAATACACCGACTGCATTTCTGCAGAGGGGTAAGATCCTCACAACGAGTATCCTGATGATTTTAAACACTCTGATGGGAAATGCAGATTACTCTTCATTGCCATTGCTCCCAAGCCCACTCTGGCCCGGAGTGGTAGTACCGGATAGGGTCTTATCTAAGGTTCAAATAGAACTGTTTGGCATTTAAACTGTGCACAAATTAATTTGAATTGTTAAAAATAGAACTGTTTGATCTTTTAACTGTAAGTAAAAAATGTTGTGGTATCATCCCTATTCGATACACAATAAACTCTTCCTATAAAGTGTGTGTGTGAGTGTGTGTGGGTGTGATGTTCTTGTTGAGTCTGTTACTCAGAGTTTCATGTTGAGCACACAATCGTCAGACAGAAAGAGGACAAAAATTGGCGAGGTAACCAAAATTTAAAGTTAGAAAATGTTATGCGGTATAAAGTATGACAAGTGGCAAAAATAAAAAAGACACTTGTCTAAAAATACGAGGTAGGTATATTGGAAAATACATGTCGAGGTCAATCAAGTAACAAATGTCAGAACAAAAAAATTATTCATGCCTACATTTTAAAATGAATTCACTTATTTTGTTCATCAATTTATAATGTTCCTGGTTATTCTAGAATACATAATCCTAGAATACATAATTCTAGAACACATAATTCTAAAATACGTAATTCTTGAATACATAATTCTCGAATGCATAATTCTAGAATACATAATTTTAGAATACATAAATCTTGAATATTTCATTCTAGAATTTTTAAATACATAATTTTTCTTCCAAACATAATCTTATTTTAGGATATTTCATGTTTTAAATTGATTCTGTTATAGTAACACCAAGCAATTTCATTCAACTCTTCTTTTTTAAATCTCAATATATATACAGCGTGACCCAAAAAAACAGAACCCATAACCATTTTTTATAACTTCTACAAAAATAAAGCAAAATGATTCTAATTTTGTACACTCGAACTTCTGTCTGTGTATAATTATGCCCAATAGTTTCAGTAATCTTGGATGCTTTGCACAAAAGTTATGGTCTCTCCAGAATATGTTCCAAATGACCTTCTCGGCGTTGGAGATAGACTAGCAGCCCTTGCGCAAAATTGTCAATCACTCGCATGCACTCCTTTCCGGGGATTTCCCTGACTTTTTCTGCTCACCAATTCTGCTTTTTGATGGAGCATTTCGACACCGAAACTCTTGAAAAACAAACTGCATTATCCAAGGCTCTTCAGTATCATCCCCAGCAACAAACCCAACAACAGCAACCCCAACAACAACCTCATCAACAACAACCCCAATAACAACCCTCACAACCCCAACCCCAACCCCATCAACAACCTCAATAACCCTAACCCTAACCCTAACAAATCCAACCCAAACAAACTCAAGATCTGTTATATAATTAAGGAAACGATTTTTATATTAATCTTTTTTCGTTAATTATATTTCATCATTTAGTTTCATAAGGGTTTGAATTACTCTGTGTCTCTTAGTTCAGGTGCCATAGTCAGATGGTGCACCCTAACGCCCGCGCGGAAAGGATATGACAATCATCATCTGTCAATAAACGACCAGAAAGGAAATGGGACTAGACAGCAGTTGGAGTGAATTAAGTGTGGGGTTAACGTCGTACCCGGACGAGATAGTCCTAAGAATTTGAGTATTTTGAAAAGATGGGTAGTTGAGGTTCGACCGTTGAAACGCGTGGTTGTTTTCTTCGGATCTGATCAAAGCAGATCAGTTTGGGTATCGACTGGTAGAGATGAGTTGAGATCTTAGACACAACAAGATGCACCGTGCGTAGCGGGCATGGGGTCAGTATAGTATGGTTAGCATAGGCTTTTATGATTTGTGTCTCCCTCCGCGTGTCACCAAGGACTGAAGGTATAAAGAAATAAACTCGTTCGTTCTTCTGTATTTTTGTTATTATTGATGTATATTCACACTTAATGAGTATACAACATTCATTCGATTTGGAGCGCGGTGACTTCCTATGTCTTTTGCAAAAAAAAAAAAAAAAAAAAGATAAAAGAAAAAGAAAAGTTAAAAGAAAATAGGACCCTATCAGGTGCTACCACTCCGGGACCGAGTGGACCTGGGAGTAAAGGCAATAAAGAGGTACACCGTATTCTCCAAAGCTCAAGCATTACTGAAGCCTCACCATCAGCTTGTTTAGTGTCATATTCAGGACACTCGTTGGGAGTGGAGGCCTTACCCTTCTGCAGAGAAGCAGTCGGTATATTTTACAGCCCCAATCGACTGGGCAAAATGCAAACCGCATACTTAATAATCTAAACTATATCTCTTTAAGAAAAAAAACAAAGACCGGTTAATTCATGATTATAAATTTATTTCGATCCCGTATTTTCAGTTTCTGGTGTGAACCAAAAACATGAAGAAAAAAAATTAATACAAGACTTCTTCAGACCCAATGGATAATTAATTGAATTTAAATTTAAATCTAAATTTAAATTTAAAACCAGAATAAACACGTGGGGTGTAGGGGGGACGAGATTAAGGAGTTACCTCCTCGTTTTATTGAATTTCCGTTTTTATTTTAATTTTTCAAATTTCTTCTGTCAAAACTAAACTATATATATATATATATAATTTAAATCATCTCTGCGGAGGAGTAAGACTCCCCCAACGAGTGTCCTGGATACGACACTAAACAATCTGATGTTCAAGCTTCAATGATGCTGGAGCTTTGGGAAATGCGGAGAATCCCTTTATCGCCATAGCTCCCAGGTCCACTGTGACCCGGAGTAGTAGCATCTGATTAGGTTTTATCTATGGGTCCAACAGAACTAAGCTGTTCTTTTGCTAAACTGAATTGTTTGAAATAGAATTGTTTGACATTTAACTGTGTGTGAAAAAAAATCCCTCTTTAAACTGAATACTTTGTAATAGAACTGTTTATATGTATAAAATAGTTTTGGCATTAATAACCCATAACGGTTGATGTGCCATAAAACGGAATTAAATTAAAATCTATATTTTAGAGTAAAACATTTGTGTGTTCAAAAAGTAGTTACGTATTTTACTGCAATAAAATATATCAATCAACCACGACAGGATAAAGGTTACGTGGATACGAAACTATTTCTAGAACTGATAATAGGCAAACTCTACAAAAAAAAAACACCACCAAAAAAAAAAACCCCACCAAAAATCTCTAAACGTCAAAACAAAACTTAAAAAACAAACAAACAAACAAAAAACAAACAAAAAACAAAAAAGATTAGATCGTTCGAATAGGAGGTTCTACATTCTTCATACTCCATATGTAAATCTGTTGGTATTAAAAATCAGATTTAGCACCAATGGATTTACGTTTTTTTCAACCACCAGAACACTTCATAAGTGGAGGAACATCCAAAAATTGAAAACGATTTTTAAATTTTTTCGAGGAATATACCCGACTTTTTGAAAATATGGAATGGAAAAATTTGCTTATCTGTTGGGCTTTGAAAATGAAGGTGATTACATTTTTAATGATGACGTTTGAATAAATCTAACTTAGATTTGTTTTTATATCCTCTCTAGTAGGACATAATTACTTTTTAAATACCCTAATGTTACATCTATTTAATGTATGGATTTGAAAAAAATTATCTCTTCATAGATTACTTTCCATGACATATGAGATTAAAACAAGAAAGATAAAAAAATATAATCTGGAACATAATTTCGAAAGTAAACCCATAGAATAATATCCCAAAATTCTTCTAAGCTGTTGCTGTGTTGGGACTATTGTATAGTTGGATCCCTGGGACTTTTGTGAAATGCTTAGAGTCGACCCTTGATAGCAATTACAAAAGGATGCTGTGTTCTATTTTGCGCTAATCTTGGAACCCAGTAAAACAGCTGCTGTACAGCCACTTATCTCCCATCGCACAAATAATCAAAGTAAGACGAACAAGACATGCTGGGCGCTGCTGGGGAGGTAAAAACGAGCTCATTGGTGATGTTCTTTCATGGGGTCCTGCAAATGGACATAACAGTATTGGTTGACTCGTAAACACTTACATTCATCAGTTCTGTGAGGACACTGGATGCCGTCAAGAAGATTTACTTAGAGTGTAGGTAGATGCCAAGAGAAAGTGAATGAAATCCATGCTATCTGCGTGCCTTGGTGATGATGATGATGAATAAGAATAAGAATTTCAAAGAAAAGTCAGTAAATCTAATGTAACTGAATTAATCCTTTGCTCCTGGGATCGTTTACAATCTTTGGCAAGTAGTGAATATTATATGGTGGTGGTATTATAAAGCACTTTGGCTTGCTGTGAATATTATACGGTGGTATTGTAAAATATATATGTAAGTTGTGAATATAATACAGTGGTATTATGAAACATATAGGAATTCGGGTAGCCATCTTGTTTTTACCTGAGCGATACAAAGGATACTCCTTCTAAATTACAAGGCTGCATTAAGTCTAGACTTTGTAATTTGCCATTGTTCATATATGCCTTAGTCTTCATCGATTGGCCAATCTACTGCTCCTGCTGATGGGAAAGTCTATAAATGTTTGCTAGCAATTTCTAAACGGCGGATACCTATAAGTGCCCCTCAACCCCCCCAAAAAGACCCAATCCAACAAAACACTTCGGCAAATTGTGAATATTATATGGTGGTATCATAAAACATTTCAGTGGCGTTTTGGGGTTGTGGTAATGATGCTTTGCATTAAAACCATGTCTGACTAAAGATTCATTTTCTAATGAAAGCTTTGTCGCCGGAACAACTGTTGTTTTTTGCCACTCTCTCTTTCTCTTTCTCTCTATCTCACACACATACACAATTGTATTTTCAAGAACAACAACGTGACCTTCAATAAGATATAAGATTTAACGAAATGTTATTTCGAGGATAACAGCCCATATTTTGTAATGTTTTAGGTTATCCCAAAGAGAGTAACAACGCATATTATCCGGTAGGAAAGAGATCAAGTCGATTAACCTAATAAGACATTTGATCATACAGGATAAAAGTTAGAAACTTATTTCTCCCGCTAGGCTATACAAGAGTCACAAGTGTTCAAGGAACAAACAGAAACGTTCATACAGCAAAAAGGTGGAAACGACTTACTTTACCCAGGTCTGGAAAATAAAGGAAGAAAGCTCCATGTGCTCACCATGAGGAACTTAACACCTTGTCTACTCAAGTCAAAGTCCTGTCCGAGAAAGTGACGGATTACCTGGTTCATGTTGTCACCAGACCAAAAAGTACTCGAGACGTGGGAGAATAGCTCAAAAACTGTGACAATAGAGAACACTCCGTTTAGTCTCCCGAGGCAATCTCTTTAATATTTTATTAGCTCACAAACATTTTACCGATCATAGTTTAGGTTTTAAAAATATAACTTGTGTAAAAAGAACATAATTTGTTATGTTTAAACTTTTAGAAGTCATTCTGATAAAAAGTCACCAGTCATTTAATTCTACAAATATACTTTACGACTCATCATAAAAGAACATGAAATTCTGAAAGTTATAAATGGCGAAAATTAAATAATGACTTATTTCAGTTGTAAGAAAGAAAACGCCTTTTCTGAGAAAGTCACGCGAGTTTCATAAAAGAAAGACTTTCCTCTCTTTACCCTTAGTAACATAATACGTTGTTATAATATGATTTACGTAATTATATACAATATAGACGTTTAGACAAAAACTTCTGTTGATTCATTTACCGTCAATAAATGGTAAATCACCGTGAGTGGTTCACTCATCTACTGCGCCGCTTGACATTGTCACTTTGACAGAGAAACTATTTGACCGTGACAATTAAAATGACTTGACCGATTGCCTTTGTCTCTTAACATACAAGTCAACGAAAAGCATCAAAACTTTCTCACCGGTAAATATACTTTTCAAAATACTAAATTTATTGAATTTTATTACGGGAAATACTTACTAGTTGACTATAAATTGTCATGCGAATACCAGAAAACTGAAGTATATTTAAACAAACCAGTCAATATTTTATGTTTATTCAGATTTATTGGGTACGTAAGATATACGAGGGTAGGTTGAAAAATTTATATGATGACGTCATATCTGCGGTTAATGACTTTGTTAACCAATGGGTTCCAAACACTGCAACAGTAATGGAAGAACTGTGTGTACTGAAAGGGAGACTTGGTTGAAAAATAAACCTTATTTGGGTACATTCCATCAGAGTATCTGGGTCAGCACATTAGGTTTCAACCGACCCTTGTAGATTGAACTTCATTGATATTTTGATATTTACTCATATTAATTCAGTTAACTCCAGACAGTCATAATGCACGACATATAAACGAGGTACAATCAATGAATTAGAGAGATTTTGCAAAAGAGTCAGCAATTGGAGGGACTCTTTACATGTGTCACAATTGATTATGGTATACAGGTTTTGCTCTCTATGGATGGGCGTGAGTGCTTATGTGTGTATGTGTGCGTGTGTATGGGTGTAGATAGACCATAGGATGTGTGTCTCTCCATATGGAAGGTCAACCGAGGAACAATCAGAAGAACAGGGTGAGATAGAGTCTGTAGATATCAATTAGAGGACAGAGAAAAAAAGAGGGAATCTGCCACCGGAAGTGGGGGACGACAGACGTAGGAGGAAAGACAGAGAGGAGCTAGTATGCACAGTCTCTTAACATCACTGGGATGGGACGCACTGCGGTTGGCCGTGTTCGTCGGTACACGAATCTGGTCAGGTGTGTCCTGGTTCCGGAAGTAGTTGGTCGAGGCCGTCTGACATGAATTCCGGGAAGCCGGCATTCATGTCGAACGCACTAAGACCAGCATCCTCGAGCTTCAGGGAGACGTCCCCCGAGGCTCTAACCCTCCTTGGAGAGGCAAGGTTTATCGCCTGGCGCCTGAGGTGCCCCTTCTTAGGTGAATGCCGACGGATCCGAGATATTTTTGTGCTCGGCATGCGTGTCTGGGTTACGGATTTGCGCCTAGATCCACCTAAAAAGCCTTGTGCCACACTCGTCCAGTCGGTGGGACCTACGACAAATACCGACAGTCAGAGAAAGGACTCGAACAGACAACGGTTTGAAAGGGCCCGCCAGTTTAAAGATAAGGACTTAGTCGGCTAAGAGACAGAGATAGAGATGTGCTGAGAAAAATACAGAGACAGAAAAGATGGTGAGGGATAACCAAGGATAGACAGATATGTAGATAGGCTGAGAATTTTTTTAGTTAAGGAAATATGTTGCTAAGGGTTACACTTTTTCTCCTCCACTCCAAAATCATTTATTCAACCTTTTGTGTTTTCGCTCTATTTCTTTCTTTGTGGAATCGCCCCAGACATGCATTTCAACCCAACTTGGCGAGAAAGCCAACACAACATAGGGTCAGACAATAGTGCAGCTGGAAAAATATGCCCCGGAGTTATATGTTACCATATACAGTTGCACCTTTCAAGGAAATCAATAGTTATGCGTCATCTCATGTCTCAGATGACTGTGCACCGAACTTTTTCTTTACCGGAGAGTCAGTGTGTTTCCAATTCATCGACTGTCATGGGTTAAATATGGGTTTGCCACAACGAACCTGAGTCAAAAAGACTCAGGTTCGTTGTGGCAAACCCATATTTAACCCATTTGTAAACATTTTTTGATTAAAACATGCTTCTTTGTACATATCACACATTCTTCTGTAAATCTCACGCGTTTTTCACTTGTCAGCCAGCCAAAATTTGATGACAGACTACTATTCAAGCCTGGAGTAGTCTGTAAAACAGATATTGAAGTCTGAAAATAAAATTTTTTGAGAGATTGAAGTATTTTTTTACAATCAACCAATTCCTAACAATACAGCGTTCACATTTATAGGAAAAAATAGTAAAAAAATAATTTTGTACTTTTCCAAAAATTCTCCTTATTTATTGAATGATCGTTGTATTTTTAAAGATAAACTCATATTCTTAAATATTGAAAATCTTTAGCAAACATAAAAGCTAATTTTAAATATCTACCCCCGAATATAGTTAGCACAGCTATTATCTCAAGTCAGACTAACTGTACAGGGTGGATTAAGTCACGTAGACCATTTTTATGCAGAGAGTTCAACCATCACTGAGTGGTCTATTATAGTTCTTTGTTTGACTATGCATAACTTAGTAAATATAAAATGTAAGGTTTCTGGCTTTTTTGTTAAATGGCACATCAACCTTCGTGTATTATTTAATGCCAAAGCAAACATTTAGAAGACCAGTTCTGGAAATATTTAACTCATAGCTGAGAAAGTTATAAGAGAAAATTCCCAGCGTTTTTTTTATAATTAAAAATGTTTTCCATTGTGTATTCAGTCTGTCGTTTCAAAAATGTGCTTCGAACTTTGCACACATCTGATACGAACATGCACACAAAGAAACAAAAGCATACCATATATATATATATATATATATATATATATATAGTAAAGTGGGTAAAGTTGACGACCGTAGACGAGGGTAACCCGAAGGCTTCCTTTTCGATAGCTACTACTTGTTACGTACCTGATAATGCTGAGTGTTAAGCAAGTGGCATTATATATGTATATATATATACACAAAAATATTTTGCATATATATGTAGACCCTCTCGCACGGACGAGCAAGGATAGGGCGACCAGCTAGAACTTATCTACAACAGCTCTGTGCTGATACAGGGTGTAGTATGGAAGACCTACTGAGAGCGATGGACAATAGGGACGAGTGGCGGGAGAGGGTCAAGGAAATTCCTGCTAACGACACGCCATGATTATATATATATATATATATTTCTATCCACCACCAATAGTTTTATTTGTACACAGTCAAAGTATTTATATCTAACACTAAATTTTTATTTGCTCTCAGTTGAATGATTTTAAGTATAGTAAATTATTAATTAGTTTTGTTTGACCAATAGTTGGGATCCTAAAAGGTACAACCTCTCCGAAGCCATTAGCATTAAAAATGAATAACCATACATAAATGAAATAGCATTCAATACTAGCAATAATTTACTAAACATTTTCTACAATTTACACGCTAACCAAAGCACCCCCAATAATAAACCATTCAAATTAAATAGATATCGTACTCAAACTATTAAAAAAACACATCAAAAGAAAAATTCCCCTGAAGATAATCCGTCGATAAGATCGAATGCGTTTGGCTCTATCGAGAAAGTTAGAGAAAAATACAATAAAAGATAAAGTTCAGTGAATCTTTAATCAAACTCGAACACACACACACACACACACACACACACACACATATATATATATATATATATATATATATATATTTATTTATATATATTCTAAAATGATGATGCTAGAAGTCTTCAAGTGGTTCTGATAAATCAAGAGCTGTTTTACAGAGAAGAACACTTAATAGTACATCGACTATATCTTTCATTGGTTAATAATGTTGTTTCAACGTATCGCTAAGTTAAGAGTCGTGATCTTAGGTGATCATTGGTTGATAAAGTTAAGACATTGCACTGATTGGTAACTGATGAGCGAGATGAGAGCGTCACTGACCAAAGAAAAGCAATTTGATCACCTGACAATTATCTGGTAAGAAAAACAGAAGGGCTGCTTGTGTTGAACAGTGCACTTTCGCTAAGGTTAGATTTGATTAAGGCCTTACTTACCATTGGCATTTTTCTTTATTTTTAGCCCCAAGAAAGTGTATTTGTGTGTGTGTGTGTGTGTGTGTGTGAGAGAGAGAGAGAGAGAGAGAGAGAGAGAGAGAGATTGAAAAAGATAGATAGATATATAGATAGATAGAGAGAAAGGGAGTCGTTGAGTTGGTTGGTTGGTTGTATTTATGGCATATCAACCCTTGTAGCTTATTTAATGCCAAATCTTGTTTATACGTATATATTAAATATATGTGATTTGTAAACGAATAGTTTGTAGATAACAAATTTTAAACTCGCCAGATCTCATTTTGTGACCTATAGGTCAGAGGTCAGTCGAACAAATTTATTGACCATAAAAATAAGAATTAACAGCGGTGGATTTTTGAAGAATGAACTCAGTACATTGTAAAAAGTGAAAATTAACGAAGATAGATTCAGAAGTAATAAATCGGAAATATGTTGTTTTGAACAAAAAGAAAATGACATATATATATATATATATATATATACTGAAACGATTGTTATTCGTTCTTCTTTTGAATCAGATACCCCAAACAGGAGTTGTTCAGAAAATCAGCTCGGGAAATTTGACCAACAAGCCAGCGCTTGTCTATCAGCAAGCCTGAGAACGAAAAATTCGAGAAACGGAAAATTGAAAAAAAAAAAAATTAAGTATAGAAGATTTTTATTCAATTCTCTTACCGTTATGAATGAACGATTACTAACGTCATGTCACGTGAACATAAGTGTAATAATTCCAAATTTGGGGAAGGACAGTCCCTTTTTGGGTAAAAGTTTGAGTAAAACGGATGGATGTAAAAGGTATGACAAACAGTGTGAGGTGGAATTAATTTTATGTAACCAAATTCGGAAAATATTGATATTTTTTAACCTCACTACGACCATCCCTCGGGTGAGAACGGTACACAAAATACGAGGGATTTCTCCTCAGAATAGCCCGCGGGGAGAGTACGAAATGACAACTATATTTGCATCGCTCTGGGATTTGGCCTGGCACCAAACTGCCTGGAATAGAAAGGCAGAGAAAAACCATATTACATGTTGTTTTGACGTGATATAGTCTTACTGCTATACAACATTATGAAAGAAGTGAAGAAAGACTGATATAATGCGATGCTTAGAGATAGAAAAGCGAAGAGATAATATGATGCTTTCGAGACCTCAACGGAGTGGACGAGAGTTGCTTTTGTACTAGACTCGTGGAGATAAGGAAGCGAAGAGAAATCGAGATAATATGATACTTTAGAGACAAGTGCAGAGCTGACAAGAGATGGCCTTTTACCAGACTGCCCTCGGTATAGAAAACGAGGAGTGAATTATGAGAACACAATGATAGAAGAAAAGAAAAACCCACGGAAAGAACGTACGTTGAATTCTCTCGTCGCTCTAAAACCTGACCACTTACCAGATTACCATTGGTGTAAACAAAAGCAAAGTGAATTAAGAAAACACGACAATTGCCGAGAGACAGAGAAAGCCTGAAACAATGGATCAGTTGCAAAAGGCGAAAACTAGATTCCACATCTTGACCTTCCAACAGACTACCCAGAATATAGAAAGTGAAGAAAGCCTTTCATTGTGGAATAATCCCAAAGATTGAGAGAAAGCAAATATAACTGCCATTAAAATTGCCTTGCGCCAGGCGGTAGGCACCGAAAACAAAAAAGCTTAAACTTATGCAAAGAATCGACTGACTGATACTTTGTTAACCCAGGTCTCTCACTTAACCCTCCACCTCTGAGAAGGGTGAATGCTTGTACCATTGTTAAAGAATTTTTTCTTTTCTTACTAAATATTGTTATCATTATAAAACCATATTTGTTCTTTGTTTGTTGACGTCGACTTGTGCGGTCTCGTCCGTTTGCTCGCCGACAAGCGATTCCGATTAGTGATTGATCTGTTGTTTGGATTTTAAAAAGACACAACGTGGGCGGATAACAAATCGATCGTGTCATCCGAAGATATATCCAACTTGCGGAACGATCTGGGGATTGGAAGCTGAATTACTCACGTATTTGTCGTGGCCGGGTGTACCAACACAATTTGTTTGTACAAAGATAAATGGTTTAAAGTATTGATATCTAACGCTAGTAGTTTTATTGGCATACAGTCAAATGGTTTCAAGTATTGATTTTTAACACTAGTAATTCCATACGAAAAACAAACAAAAAGCAATATATATATATATATATATATATATATATATATATAAGAGAGAATCTCTCAACAAAGCAAAAAGCGAATTAAGGTAACGATGGAGAAAACCTACTAAAGAATGTTTACTTCGTGTTTTCAGTGCTGCACAATCAGTTATCACAAAAGAAAAGATAGTAGATTGAATTATCCGGTTTTAGAAAAGTAAAAGTTGATCAGCTTATGGCAAATCTATCAAATCTAAATCAGCAGAATAAAATGTTTTTGAATTGTTGAGATCATTCAATACAAACATTTTGTTTGAAAGTAGAAGGGCTAATAGGCTTTTTCCTGTACATTCGACAGTTTGGTTGCTGTGATAAAATGTGATTTAACTCTGATAACCTATTGCCCAGTCAGTTGCAGCTGTAGAATGCACCGACTGCTTCAAGTATCCTGTTGCCCAGTCGACTGGGACTGTAGAATACACCGACTGCTTCTCTGCAGAGGGGGATTGGACTCCCCCAACGAGTATTCTGTTGCCTAGTCGATTGGGGCTGTAGAATACACCGACTGCTTCTCTGCAGAGGAGTAGGACTCCCCCAACGAGTATCCTGTTGCCCAGTCGTTTGGGGCTGTAGAATACACCGACTCTTTCTCTGCAGAGGAGTAGGACTCCCCAACGAGTGTGTTGAGAAATGACACTAAACAATCAGATGATGAGGCTCCAGTAATGCTGCAGTTTTGAAGAATGCAGAGTCCCCCTTCATTGCCATCGCTTCTAGTTTAACTCTGACCCGGAGTGGTAGCATCTGATAGGGTTCTTTCCATAGGTCAAATAGAACTAAACTGTGTACTTTTGCTAAACTAAATCGTTTGAAATAGAACTGTTTTGACATTTGACAAAAACTATACTAGTACTAAACGGAATTGTTTGACATTTAATTTGACGTTAAATGACCCGAAAAGGGTTGATACACCGTGAAACAAAACCAACCAACCAACCAAAATTCATAATAAAGAGTATATTTAATATATCTGGGAAAAACCATTTGGTAAAAATTTACCTCGCGTTTTCAATGCGGTGTGATGAAATACCCCACAAAAGAAAATAACAGATCTGATCGAACTAATGTTTGAATGAGTCAAATCTAAAAACTCTGAGTATTGAAAATTTATCAAAATAAATTTTCTTAATAAATTTCTGCAATGGCTATTAATATTTGAATTGTAAATTGAATAAAAAAAAAAAAAAAAAAACCCGCTAAAACCACATAGGAGGCGCTTGTAGTGTAATGGTTATCACCGTAGGAAAAGGACCAGACGAAGTGAGTTAAACTCCTGTTTGCATTTCAAATAGCATTAAAACCTTTGCGAAAAGTATGAATTTAATGATTTTCCTTTAAGCTATGGATAAATGGTAGGATAGACTAAGCTCTTTAACCTTGGTATGGTAACTAGTTTAGAAAAAAAGAAAACTCTGAATTCAAACCTGTTGAACGCTACTTAAATCTGATCTTGTGTCGCATCCTGTACGTGCGAAGGGGTTGGGTAAATACATCATACCTTGCATAAAACAATGAAATTAATTGGAATTGCCTTTAATTTACTGAGAGTACTGACCGTCATGCTGGAAAACTACATGTTGGATGTTTGGTTCATTTTGTGTAAGGAATAAGCAAACGTTCCCTCTTTCAGTGATTTTTGGAAAAATTCTCTATTTAATTCACAGCAATAAAGACTGATGCTACTGGTTATGAATGAACATAATGTGCGAACAAACAAACAGAAATATAATATATATTTCAATGCCAAGCTAATTACAATAGCATTCTGGAACTGAATATTTTGCTCCTTATAAAATAAATTACGCTCTGCTTCAACAAAAATACTTAACTGAACAAAATTTAATACGTACGAGTATGAACGGAGTAATAGTTGACGTTGCAGGAAATGGAATTAGTGACCCGAGTTCAAATCCTGGATAAGTCTGTTTGTGTTTTATTTCATTCGAATGTTCTTTGAAAAAGCGCGAAATCATATCTTCTTCTCACAGCTATGAGTAAATAGTAGAGCAGATTGACCTCTTTAAGCTTGATATGAAAACCAGTCGAGGAAAATCCGACCTGGCAATAATCTGATACAAAACAGCCCAATCAACTAGGGCTGTAAAATTCGCCGATCGTATCTTTGCAGAAGGATAATACTCCACCCGCGAGTGTGCTGAATTTGACACCAAACAGCATCTGATGGGGAGGCTATAATTCTGAAGCTCAATGGAAGTTGGAGTACTTCCTTGACATTGCTCCCACTCCGATCCAGAGAGGTAATACCTGTTAGGATTCAAGCCAAATTGAACTGTTTATCTTTTCAACTTTGTGCAAACAAATGACTGATGTAAAAATGAATTGTTATTATTACATAGCGATACTTGAAACCATTTAACTGTGTGCAAATAAAACTATTAGTGCTAGATGACAATATTTAAAGCAATTTAACAATGATTAATACTAAATAGAATTATTCTCGTTAGATAAGAATATTTGAAACCGTTTTACTATGTGTGAAAATTGAATTATTGAAATAAGATAGCAATAATTGGAACCGCTTGACTGCGTGAAAATGAATAAATAGTGTTGAATAAAATTATTCGTGTTAAATATCAAACTTGAAGCAATTTAACTGCGTTTAAATAAAACTATTAGTATGAACAATACTTGAAACCATTTCACTGTGTGCAAACATATGATTAATATTAAATAGAATTATTAGCTTTAGATAGAAATATTTGAAACCATTTGTGCTAGAATTGTAATATAATGGCCGAGGTCTTTCGGTTCATACCTTTGGGTTTAGTTAGGCTGAGAACCTTTCGACTCAGCACATTGGTTAGTTAGGTGCAAACTTGATGCAGGTGTTAACGCATGCGCGCGCAGTGCGGACGTGTCACTCAGAGATGTCACAATAGCCCGAGATGAGGAACAGGGTGATGGAGTGCGAATGATTTCACGCACCGGAAGCGCACGGAGGATTCTGGGGATTTCGAGGAAAGTTACAGAGTTGAAACTAGATGCCGAACGAGGAGGTTCGACTTTTGGGGCTCGCTGAGGCGATACGAATTTGCGCACCATGGGTGCCGCACGAGATAGGGGCCAGATGAAGAAGCCAGCATAAAAAGATTGTGTCCCTCTCCTTATGTCGAAACCTTTAACTCAAAAGTAATTAAAAGGTTTGATACCTGAACAAAGAAGTCGTTACGTGTTTTCGAATTTCGAGATCCTATAATCTATCTATATATGTAATGAACGTCCCATGTACATTTCGCATATTCATGTATATGGCCATGGTACAGAATGAATGGGCTCTGGCTCGTTAAAAAAAGTTATCTTCAAACTATTCGTTTACAAATAATATACATTTAATGTATGTATAAACAGGATTTAGCATTAAATAGCCTACAACGGTTGATATGTCATAAAACCCAACCAAGCAACCTATTTATTTTTAAATCATATGTATATTCATTTAAATGTGTGCAAACAAATGACTGAGGTTAAATTAAATTGTTAGGGTTACATAGTAATAATTGCAACAATTTAATTCAGTGTGTAAAGAAATGAGCTCCAGCACAATTAAAAAGGTTTACAAATTATGTTTCTGGCATGAACCCCAAGACAAATCAGTCACACCAGATATCTCAGGAATCAGTCTGATGAGGTGTTTACAAATCATATACATCTGTTTCTTGTATGAGCCCCCAAAACAAACCAGTCACATCTGATATCTTATCAATCAGTCTGATGATGATTGCGTGGCAAAAGTTTTAAAGATTTTTGTCATTTTGGCTCGTTGAAATTCAATATGATTGTGGTTAGTTTTTAAGTGAAATTTTGCCATGTTGGAAATGCGAACATTTTACGTATACTTGTGTTTTATCTCAAACTTCTCGAAATATTATGACGGTTTTAAAAGCAGATTCAGTACCTCTAAATCTTCGACATTTTCAGTTATTTTTTATCAACCATCATAAAAATGCCAAAAATGCTTGTAAACACAAGGAAAAAACAAAATATATGAAAGACATAAGTCATCCAGAACGCACTTCATGTACTATCCTACACTAGTAAAATACCAAAGCAGATATCAATTTGTTATTTTGTGTGAAATCTTTTTATGTTTTATTTAAAAGATATTCTGGATGGTCATAAAATTTGCTTTTATTAACTTTTTCTTGTATTGAAAACCAGTCAAGTTTATTATAACGGAAAATTATGATTAAATTGGACAAATCTCAATGTAGTGAAAAGTATTCTCTGTTTCTTTATTTGTGTAACCAAAACGACTTTTAAAAGTTTAAACTTATTAACGATATAACAGTTTCCAATTTATTTTGCAACTTGGTAATGATAATTATAATAATTAGGAAAAATATGCGCCTAACTCAAATATCTAAGTTTTAATGTTATAAACATTATATCAATTCAGAAAGACAAAAGAAATTAAATAAGAACTCATATAAAAAGATTATACTTATTTAAATTTTATTTCAATTGATTCCCATATAAAATTATACATCAGATTACTTTTAATACATTTGGGAATATAAGAATAATAATCAATATTACCAAGTAATTATTTATGAATTATTGTTTCATTAAAACTAGTATGCAAATTATCTACACCATATAACATGTAAACCTTTATTTCTTAGCTATATATAAATCACAGTAAACGCATTAATAATATGGACAGTTTTGAGTCAATTCTTACTCAGAGACATCGTTAATATATAAGATACTAACTAAGCTTAAATGATGATTACTTTAAAAATCATTGAGAATGTAACGTAAATAGTAAAGGGAATTTTGATGTCGGCGGTGACGAAGTTTCAGTTACAGACAGAAAGACAGATAATTTTCATAATAAGATGGTGAATATGAAATTGCGCTAAATACAATCAATACGATTCGCAGGGGAGAGAAATGTTGATTTTTAGCGTAATTCTTTGTAATAGTTTAATTGCAGTGAATTGTAAATTAAAAAAAAAATACCTTTCTTTTTTCATATGTATACGTTCAAATAAAGAACAGCATCAAAGTTGTCGATCAATAAGTGTTAATATTCTAACACAGACACTTTCAATGGGAATTAAAATTTAGCTTCGCCTCGATAACTTTCAGATTCACATCTTCAGCTAAATGTTAATTGGTCAGCACAGTTAGTATAGGCTATTTACGTACTTTAAATATAGAAACTACGAACAAGACACCATCAAAATCATTTCATAATTATTGTGTAAGTGCTAAAAAACCCCGAAAGATCAAGTTAGCATATTTACCACATTGTCTCTTTTTTTTTTCTAATCCGATCTTATTGTAAACTTCTTTGTGCGTCAAGGTCACAAGATTAAATAAATAGGTGTAAATCAACGTAAGATCACAAATTGACCAATTTTCTTTTGTATTCTGTTAAATGCTTTCTCTTTTTTTCCTACTTTTTCTTTATTTTCTTGTACTTCTAATTTAACTATTTACGAAAAAGAACATGATGAGTTAGGTGCCTTGTCATGGAACAGTGGTTAGCAAAATCGTAGACCATCACTATATTGCAGTGAGTTCGATTCACACGTGATGCCCTATGCTTTCAACCTTAAATCATACCTATGTTTCCTAAATGTCAACATTACGGAACCTGGTTAGTATTGAAAAACATTACTAATACATATTTACCAACCCCTCCGCTCGGGCAGGATATAACACAAGGTTAATTTTTAAGCGGAGTTTAACTGGTTTGAATTCAGAGTTTTCCTTCTCCTAGACTAGTTGCCTCACCAAAGCTGAAGAACATTAAAAATAAGTTCGATTCAGTCTGGGTACGCGACACTTACAAACATGTGCTGAACTGTAAGTTTAGAAAAAGGAAGCACGCTAGTCTTGAAGATATTATTACTGTAAGTTGTTGGCGACCGTAGTCGAGGGTGACTCGAAGGCTCCCTTTTCAGTAGCTACTACACCAAGGTGTAGGGGAGGGCGCTACTCCTTTCCCTGGATTGCTCTACTTTACCCTCGATACGTACCTTATATTGCTGAGTGTTAAGCAAGGAAGTATGAAGTACTATTTTTAAAGTCTTTGGTATGACACGACCTAGGATTGAACCCAAGTCTCCGGGACCATTAGCGAACACTCTACCCACTAGGCCACTGTAACATGTATTAACCTAATCCCTATGCACTTGCAGGGTTTGACACAAGGTTAATTTTTAAGCGGAGTTTAGTAGGTATGAATCCAGAGTTTTCGTTCTCCTAAACTGGTTGACATATCAAGTTAAAGAGACTTGTCAGCTCAATTATTTATCCATAGCTCAAGAGGGAAACGTTCGCTTCATACATTTATGAATGGTATTAGTATTATTTGAAATGCAAACCGCCTTGTCCAGGATTTGAACTCAGTTCACTTCCTACGACGATAACCATTACACCACGGGATCCTCCATACTTTTTGTCGTAATAAGTTCGAACTCATTGTATAATAAACTGCTGTCAAGTAAATAAACTTCGGCTGTCATTCTGTGAAGCAATGATTAGTTCTATGAATCATGACTACTGAAGTCAGTTCGATTATCGCTTGATTGGTTGGTTGTTTGGGTTATATGGCATGTCAACCTCTGTAGGTTATCTAATGCTAAATCCATTTTTATACAAATAATCAGTTCTATTTCAAACATTTCAGTTTAGCATGAGTACACAGTTTAATTGTCAAAAGCATCTCTATTTCAAGCTATTTAGTTTATTCAGAGTTCTAATTCCGCCAATTCTGTTTAGTATAAGTATAAATGTTGTTTACACACTGTTAAAAGTCAAAACAGTTCTCTATTAAATAATTCAGTTTTTGCATAAGTACAGTTTCAGTGTCAAAAATGGTTCTATTTCAAACAATTCCCTTTAGCGTAAGTACGCAATTTAAATGTAAGTACTCAGTTTAATTTTCAAAAACATATCTATTTCAAGTATTTACTTTAGTCAAACAGTTCTAATTCAAACAATTCAGTTTAGCGTAAGCATGCAGTTTAGTTCTATTTAACCCATAGATAGGGCTTTATTAGGTGATACTATTTACCAACCCCTCCGCTCGGGCAGGATATGACACAAGGTTAATTTTTAAGCGGAGTTTAACAGGTTTGAATTCAGAGTTTTCCTTCTCCTAGACTAGTTGCCTAACCAAGGCTGAAGAACCTAGTCTGTCCTACTATTTACCCATAGCTGGTGGGGGAATAATTGGATTTATACCTTCCCCAAGGGTATTAGTGCTATGTGAAATGCAATCAGTCAGGTTCCGGATTTGAACTCGTGTCGTCGTGTCCATTTCCTACGACGATAACGATAACACCACGGGCACCTCCATAACGACTACACCACAGGCACCTTTATTAGGTGATACCATTCCGGGCCAGAGTGGACCTGGAAGCAATGGCAATGAAGGGGTGCTCCTCATTCCACAAAGCCCCAGCATTACTGGAACCTCACCATCAGATTGTTTAGTCTCATAACCAGGACTTTAGTTGGCGGGGTGGGAAGTCTTTCCTCTCTGCAGAGGTGCAATCGGTGTATTCTACAGCCCCAACCGACTGGGCAATACACAACGTTAATGTCAAACAGTTTTATTTCAGATAATTCATTTTAGCATTAGTACGTAGTTTAAATGTCACAACGGTTTTATTTTAAACAATTCAGTCAGGCATAAATTATCAGTTTAAATGCAAAAAACAGTAAACTCATGAAACCATAGTTTAGTTCTATTTAATCTGTTGGGGGCACCGCTGGTGGTGTAACGGTTAGGAAGCTAGACTAGCAAACCTACACGAGTGAGTTCGAGTCTCATTGGGCGCCCCATTCATTCGGCCTTGTGCCACATTGAAGCAAAGAGCTTTGTAAATTACTATTTAATCCGTTGGTAGGATCCTTATCAGGTGTGACCGCTTCGGGCAAGAGTGGACCTGGGAGCGATGGCAATGAAGAGGTACTCCGCATTCTCCAAAGCTCCAGCATTACTGGAACCTCACCATCAGGTTGTTTAGTGTCATATCCAGGACACTCATGTGGGGGGGGGCTCTTACTCCTCTGCAGAGAAGCAGTCGGTGTGTTCTACAGTCGCAGCCGACTGGGCAAATTCGCTCTTTATTTATGAACTTATACCGTATCTAGTTAAGCATTAAATATTGCATGGATTTGCTCGTAATAATAGACAGGTAAGACGAAAATATATTCTTGAAAATGCCATTTTACTATGTAGAAATTGAAACTTTTTTATAACTATAATTATAACAACAATTAATCGTAATACCAATATGATATTATAAAATATTGTCATCCACAACAGACTGTTTCGTTCTATCAGAACTCTTCAGTGTGGATAGACACGCAGGACGCTCGAAGCCGGCATCGAAACCCGTCCAACTTTACGTTAGACTGTGTTTCAGACCACTCGTCCACCAAGCGGACCACGTTGGCTAAGGGAATTTTAAGGTATTTTTATTTTTAGAAACAGCAGCAGCAGCCTTTGTTTACATTTTTTAAATACCCTATCGGCTACCAGAGTGCTCAATTCTTTCGAAGAGCTTTGCATTACGCTAGCGGCGGCCGGCAATTCCTTCGCCAGAGAGCTCAACCCCTATGGGGGAGCATATATTGTCATCCACTGACAGACTGTTTCGTTCTATCAGAACTCTTCAGTGTGGCTAGACACGCAGGACGCTCGAAGCCGGGATGATATTATAAAATATGATATTATAAATCATGATATTATAAAATATGATATAGAATATGATGAATTAATAAGTATAAATTAGAAAGTAAAATTCTGGAGCATACAGAACAAATTGATTCTTTAGTTACTGACTCACCAACAGATAACTTAGTTGTTTTCAGGCAGCATCAGTTTTGTATACGAAGGGGCATTCTCGAAGTGTAATGGTTACAGCATTGGGCTGCAGAGTCGTAGTAAATGAGCTCCAGTCTAGCTATTACATTCACTTTCGCATAAATACCCTTGCGAAAGGTATGAACCCTTTTGTCCTCCTAGCTATGGGTTAGATAGTACCACTACTGTTATTCTAGAAGAATTGCTTTGGTCATTAAATAACCTACAAAGTTTGATATGCCATTAAGCAAAGAAACCAAACCAAATCATTGTATACGATTGTTGGATGAAAAGTTTATAGGCTGACAAAGATACTCTCATAAAATGTGATTAAATGAAGTTTATTTTTCATCATAGTCCTCTTTGTGATCCACATACTTCTTCCGTCGGTATTGCAGTGCTTAGATCCTATTCGTCAAAAAGTCATTGAAAGCAGATATGTCGTCATCATATGAACCTTTTAGCCCACCCATGTATCCTTTGAAATATTAGTATAATTTTACGAGCCATTTAGTGAATTTAGAATTCCCAAACATTAAACAGAGGAAATCTCCGTTGTTTAATAGCTAACTTGTGCTGCGACATCTTATTAAGGGATTTCGAACTCAAGCCACGCCATTCCGTTCGCTTTCAGTCTAGTGCCCTTGGGAAGAGTACGAACCACCTTAATTCCCTCCAGAAATGGCTTTAATAACACCAATACTCTGCTTCTACAAAGATAGCTTTGGCATTAAATAACCCACGAAGGTTGATGCGTCATTAAATAAAGAAACCACGTCAAAATATTAAACATATTTGCGTGTTGAATCGCTAGGAAGCAATGTATCATGCAGGAGAGTAATCCAATTATCTTATGTTAAAATCTAACGAAAGCCGGTGGTTATCATTGCAAGATACTTGTACTGATTTCATTCTTTTGTTATTAGGCGACATACATTCGATAATTTATTCTACTGTCAATGAACAATAAGAATTACAATAAAACAGAAAAGATCATAAAATTTATAATTTGAAAAACATAATAAAAAAGGTTTTAGATAAAGTTTTACTTATATTTTTAAGTATTAAAAACTTTTCTTTTCACACACACACACACACACACACACACACACACACACACACATATATATATATATATATATATATATATATATATATATACATATATATATAACTGATGATTCCGTCTGTTTCTTTGGGTCTAGGTTTTATAAATATTTTTCACGATAAAAAACCGCTTCTTCCTGCCTCAGAGAAGTTACTGAGTAGCCTGTTATATGAGATTTTTTCTTCAAATAGGACTGGTATATTTTACTTTAAAAAGTCACTTATTTAAAAGAAAAAAAAACAAATTAACTTCGAAGAAAAATACAACTGAAAATGAATAACTATGTTTTATGACTCATTTTCAATCTTATTTTTTTATAAGTCATTGTTTTGTTGATAGATTATCTGGTTTGGTTGGATTTTATAACATTCCAATCCCTGTTGGGTTATTTTACACTGAAGATCACATGGTTTATAAATTGTAGCAAAATTGTAGAGGACGAAAGTTTTCAATGAATTTTTGTATCTTTGAGTTTTTAATAAAGGAACATACTGATCAGATAAGAGAATTGATAATATAGATTTGATTGATGGATTTTAACGGCAGTTCAACCTATCTAGAATTTTGTTTGAGAATTATTTTCAGCAGTAATTGTTGTGTTATCAACCTTGATTTTCTGGTTAACAGGTAATCTGAGACTCATTAAAAATCGTTGACTAATTTAAAAAAAAAAAATAAAACGCATGAAAAATATGTCTTTCTACAAAAGGTAGCGATGTCATTAACAAAACTGAATCTTGTATTTTTCTATACATTTTAAAAAATACTTTTAATTCATTTTTGTTAGGAATATGTGTTCTTATCAATTTACCAAATTTTTAAAATATAAATATAAATCAACAATGATTTAAATCAGAATGTTATCTTTTAAATTCCTGCCATCTATTATGCAAGTATCTTGAGGATTTCCACGGACACAGCGATTCTTATTCATTTTATTCTAAAACTAAAAATACATAAATACATGTATTGAAAATTGTTTATATGTTATTTTATATAACTAAAGCAGCTGAAGTTACTCTTTTCAATTTCGCTTCGATTATATATATATATATATATATATATATATATATATACAAAGATCTCCCTCCGAAATTTTTCTTTTTTTTATCCTCTCCTTTAAAGAATTTATCTTTTTCACCAGTCCACCCAATCTTTCGTACTTTTTCTTTATGCTGATTTTTTAAATTCTTTCTTGTGGCCTTTTAATCAATAAAATGTAGTCTGGCCCAACCCCTCTTTAGTCAGAACTATCTTGATGATCCTGTTAGGTGAAACGTAAGTAGATTACTTCTGACTCTGTAGGTATTCGTATTTCGCTCTACTCAGTGTATTGACCACTCTCACACTTTAGCTGAAGGTATTCTGTCGGTGTTTCTTTTTTAATCCGCATTATGTTCTTAGTTGATTATTTTCAAGATGTACGAATGTTTTTGTCTTTTCTTTAAATGTAAGTTTTTTTGCAAGAGATTTTGCAAGAATGATAGAATTGGTATAAAATAAAATGTCATATATATATATATATATATATATATATATATATATATATATATATATAATAAGCTTTTTTTAAAGTTGTCATAACAAATTTTATTTTTCAACATAATTTTCTTTGTCATTGTAATTATCTAACCGTTTTGATATTGAAGACATAAATCAAATATATAAAAAATCAGCAAATAACGGTGTCAAGCTTCGTACTTACTGATCCATTCTCCGAGAAAACCTCTCTCTCTCACACACACACACACACACACACACACACACATATATATATATATATATATATATGAATAAATATATATATACATACATGCATATGTTTTTGATTTTGTCTATCTCATTCTGTTCATTATCTATCTATCTATCTATGCTCTCCCACTTTCAGTTTTGTTCGTTGATTTTTATGCCATAGGGCGAATATGTAAAAATCAATAAATGAACTATTCCCACCAAATAAAAAAAAAACAAATTTTCTTAAATGATTATAGATCGAATTTTGGCTCTTCGAAATTTATCCTCAACAAAAATTAAGATTAAAATGACGATGTAACATCAGAAAGATGATTTTATTTTTTGTTTCCAAATGTCACCATATAATGAACAAGCACGATAAATACTTATAATATAATGAAATTCATAAAACAATTAATTAGATGCCATTGCAAGATCAAAGTTAAATGACTTCTCACATGTGTAGAAATGTGACCCGTGGCCTAAATAAGAAAGAAATAATATCGTAATAATTAGTTAAGTTAGCCGACCGTAGTCGAAGGTGACCTGAAGGCTCAATTTTCAGTAAGTGTGCCAAATGCAATGAAGAAGAGTAGCAGCCTGGAAAAAAAGATTAAAGATATGCATATTATTTTGAGTGACTGAATGATATGAGGTTCTTTCCGAAAACGTCATTAACCATTGAAATCTTTGGTATACAAAAAGTTACGTTAACACACATATAATCTATATTGTCTTCATTAAAGGTATTTTCTCTACGCAAGATAATGTTCCACATTAAATAATTGGTTGAACAGGTCCTGGAGGCAATACCCTAAAAAGCAGTAGCAGTACGGCCTCCAACCACCCATCTCGAAAACTATCAAAATTAGACGAACCAGACATGCGGAACACTGCTGGAGAAGGAGGGACGAGCTCATAAGTGATGTACTCTTGTGGACCCCTTCACATGGCCGAGTAAAGGCAGGCCGACTAGCTAGAATCTACATACAGCAACTCTGTGCCAATACAGGATGTAGCCCTGAGGACTTGCCGGAAACGATGAACGATAGAGAGGGGTGGCGAGAGATGGTCAGGGACATCCATGCTGATGGTGTGACATGATGATGATAATAATAAACTAATTGGTTGGGTTTCTTTGTTTAATGGCATATCAGCTTTTGTGGATTATCTAATGTCAATGCTATTCTTTTTTAACAGTAGTGGTTCTGTTTATCCGATCGCTGGACGAAAAAAGGTGTTTAAACCTTTCCCATGGTTATGTACCGGACATTGGTGTAATAGTTAGAGTGTTCTCCAATGGCCCGGGAGACCTGGGTTCAATCCCAGGTCGAGTCATACCAAAGACTTTAAAAATGATACTTGATGCCTCCTTGCTTAACACTCAGCATTATAAGGTACGGATCAAGGGTAAAGTGGAGAAAACCTGGGAAAGGAGTAGCGTCCTTCCCTACACCTTGGTGTAGTAGCTATCGAAAAAGGTGCCTTCGGGTCACCCTCGACTATGGTCGCCAACTTTTATGGTTATCAATCTGAAAGTGAACGTAATGACACGATTGGAGTTCTAACTCGTTTATTTCGAGGCCGCAGTCCACCGCTTTAGCCATTACGCCACGGGGACTCCCTCGTAAACTAATTCAAGAGTTTTTTTTTATCACTAAATGCAAAGAAAACTCTATTTCAACGAGACTTCGTTTAGCGATTTTTTTTTATTGAATTCAGTCTAATTTCTCTGGCTTGAAAACAAAAAAAAAAAAATAAAAAAATAAAAATAAAAAACAGTGTGTTTAAAAAATAATTTGTTTAAAATTTTTAGATATTTTTTTATCGAATTGTATTGCTATTTCAATAGCTAAGTAAGTTTAAAACAAATATCAACTCTTGAATGACAATGAATATGTACAATCATTCTATTCAGTCAATAACGCTTGTCTTGATCCCTCGCCAATGGCAGTTCTTTTTTTTGTTCATTTGCAAAAGAGATTTAGTACTAAAACTTTCTTAACCACATTTCTGGCCCAAAAATAAAACATTTAGTGAATTCTCAGCGGAAATGGATCAAGAAAGGCATTTAAACACATTTTAGGCACACAATGAAAAATTGAGTGGATTTTCAGTGGTAAAGAATCAAGGAAAGTGTTACCGACATAATAGTGGTGTTGTATTTTTTTTTCACCATACAACGTGTGAAAGCACGTGCGATACCATGTCCTCATCAGCCGCCATCTAGGGGTGAAAGTGTTACCGACATAATAGTGATGTTGTATATACGATGTGAATACATTATTAATGGTTTTACTCTTTAAATACACAAAAACAGATTTATCATAGAAAGGCATTGTAAATGATTTTACAGTAGAAATACATTTAAAATCAGGGCGAATATGATCATCAGCGACTACGAATTAAGATATATGTTATTGAAAGAATTACTGTATTAAATGTATCATGAAAATACACTGTTATTTATTCTATTACACAATAGTACTGTAAATGACTGTATTATAGAAATGCGACGCTAAAGATTTTAATTTAGAAATCCATGGGAATCAGAAGCAAATGTATAGCCATTTGCTTGGAATTAAGGCGTCTTCTACTTTGATAATGTGCAAATTTTATTAAAATAGTTTCCAGCATAAATTTGGCCAAGAAAACTTATTTGGTTTAGTTTCAGTAAAAGATCGTTTAAAACTGATTTTAAACAAATCTTCAGTATAGCTCCTTTATTTTGATAATAATAATAATAATAATAATAATAATAATAATAATAATAATAATAATAATAAATTCTGCAATACCCACAGTGGATGAATACTCTCCTCTATAGCTGGTTTTTAACTATTGACAGAAAAGAAGAAAAAATCCTGCCCTGTGCTGTTTCGCTTGTTCTATACCCTATAATATATTCAAACACATAGTTAACGTATTAGGTAAATGCACCTGATTGACTTACACGCTTGTGTCCTTGTTGGCTCAGTTTATAAATAAACTGACGGGAATAGACGAAAAAAAAAAAAAAAAGCAAAAAAAAAAAAAGAAAAAGAAAAAAGAGGGAGAAACAAGAGTCGAATATTTGGCAATCAGCAATTACTCTGTTAACCTGACGATCTATTAAGGTTCCAGGTTCGCTTTTTGCTTTTTCTCAAATAAATAAGCAAAAAATATTATGAGAACTTTTTGGTAGATGACTTTTTAAAAATTTACCATGAATGTATTTTTCCGTCTCCTCACTTGGGCAGATGCGACACAAAGCCAAGTTTATTATGTATCATCGACTCATGTGTATGTGTTGTTAAGATTAAATATTTCTTAACTCAGCAGTTCCCTTTGGGACATCTCTGGCATCTAGTATTAATAGTGACTTTGCCCTTTTAAGTGCTATGGTGAGTTGCAACATTGTAAGACTGACCCTCAAAACCCCAGCCGTGTCTTGGGTAGAAGTTATCAATCAATGGCAATAATCACTATAAGATTTTCTTTTTGTTGACTGAGTCTGTCAGTTTTAATTTTCTTGAACCTTTCTTTGACTGAGAATTAAAACTTTTAACTTTTTAGAAAAAGATAGAGGAATCTGAAATATATTCAAATTACTAACATAATAGGACTAGTATATGTATTGTATATATATTTATACCGGACCATAGGGGTATTGGGTAGAGTGTTCATCAATAGTCAGCAAGACCGGGGTTCAATCCCAGGTCAAGTCATACCAAAGACTCAAAGAAATAGTACTTGATGCCGCCTTGCTTAACACTCATCATTATAAGGTACGGATCAAGGATAAATAGGAGCAATCCAGAGAAAGGAGTCGTGCCCTCCCCTACACCTCGGTGTAGTAGCTATTGAAAAAGGAGCCTTCGGGTCGTCCTCGACTTTGGTAGCCAACTTTACTTTACTTTTTATATGTATTAGTCCAGGTTAAAAACGCGGTAAGGATAGTCTGAGCTTGAACCCAAGCTTTGGCCTCTTTACTGATATTTTTGTTAACAGGAATCAAGAACTATGGAAAGAATCAATAATAAAAAGGGCGATTTTATCTGTGATGATAATGAACCAAATTTTTATGTTCAAGTAAACCTTTTGATTCTTCCCTATTTTGGTGGGCATTAACAATGACACTAATATTTAAATTAACCTTAGTCTGGTGTGAAGCATCAAATGAGATGATACCTAGAATATAATTTAATATAGTAAATAATTTCTGAAACGAAGTAGAACGGCGAAAGAATAAGATATTGAACGAGGAATTAACTTTCTTCTTCAGTCAAATAAAGAGTTCATTTCGTCTGATTATTGTGGCTAACAGGTTGGTTTATTATGTTCCGATATATTCTATATACGAGAGTGGGCTCAATCGGCTGAAAACTTAATATTTTGACGTCAAAACAGAATTGTGTTAAAAGCCAGAGGTTTGAAGAAATTTCAACTAATCCCTTCACATGATAGACATGCTAATACAACTCCTCTGCCCATCCAACTCCAAAAGTGTGAAAGAATTTGGGAATATTTACATTCTTCTTCAGACAATCTGAAAGCAAAAGAAGATAGAACTACGATTTCAACCTGGTAAAACGAATCTTCCACTAATCACCATTAAGAAGTGTTTTATTTTCTGCAAAAATGATATTTTGTCTGAAATGTTAATGCGGCAAACTTATATTGAAAAAGAACGATAGAAACTGAGTTTCCACTCGAAGTTAACCAAATAACGATGGTGGCTAGATACCAAAAAGGCAAAAAAGAAAAAGTTATGAATAGCAGACGGACCATTTTTTAGGGTTAACGGCCATCTAGCTCACAAAAATTTACAAAGGGAGTAGACCTTAATCTAGGAGGACACGCCGATATGAAATGTATGACCCAAAGAGCCACACTGCTTGCTAGGTAATAGCAGTTAACTCTTATGTATAAATGAATGTGTCGGTCTGGTTCACATCATACTCTAATTAAAGCTTGACTGTCAGGCTTGAAAGCGACCCTACATCCCTCAATAAAAAACCCCTCTACAACAACAAAAACGATAGGTGAAAGATGATACTGCAAACTGCAGCCTCAATCCTACACGTTGGGAGCTCAGAGCAAGTGGTCACGCGATGTAGATCCAGTGACGACAGCAGCTTCCTTCAATACTCAGAGTTCGGGCAGGTGTGTCGACGGACAGTACTGCCAATTCTTCAAGGAGAATAAATAAAAAAAAGTAGAATACTTAAAACCAAGTTCCCAAGCCGCGACCAACGGGAATCATTTCAACGACTTAAAAAGTACTTCAACAGGGGATTCCCGGCTTACCTATGATTAAAATATGATTAAACCTTGCCAATTGGAACCTTCACAATACACCGTACACTACAGACAGTAACACCCCCATAGACGCTCTACATTGTACTCAAACTGACGGGCTAAAAATTGATAGTTCTGTACTCATCGAGATTCGATTCTCGGGCAAAAGCAGTCCGAAAAAGAATGGCACAGGCTACACCTTTTACTAGTCCGGTAAACCCAAATAGAAATATTTTTGGTATTGGATTCTTGATCTGAAGGATATATATCACTCCAGCGTTATGCCCAGTGCAGAATTTCATTCAGCCCATCATCTTGTCCGCTGCATACTCAACTTTGAATTCAGGAAAAAGCCGAAGAAAGGAAGTGCTCTCCGTATAAAATACTGTCTCCCACTTAAGAAACGAAGATCGATACAAGGTTGACTGGTTTGACGAGAACAATTAGATAAAGAAATTATTGACTAAAATGAGAGATGCATATGAAGCACACAGGCCAAAACTATGATGTTCACTTAAAAAGGGAAACATTCCGTCCGTTCGGTAGTGCTCTGCAACCAAAGCTTTCGGATATACTGAATTTGTTGTAGACAAATCTTGTCTTAAGAATGCAGCTCTGTGCCGATCTTGGAGGCTTTAACAGTTTTTACTAAACCCTGAAAGCTGTGTACGATCCAACGCACCAGATCCAAAGTTCCATGCGTAATGCAGACAGAACAGGTCTACGCATTGACTAGGACTCAATTTTGAATCACTAATCTCAATGCTCCAGTACCATTTTCAGCGCAAGTCGAGCAATACAAGAGACTATTCTCAACTAGACTGAGCACAAACTAGATGGAAGTGGAAAAACCACCCACTTTTTCAGAAATAAAAAAGGAGAAACATTGCAAGTATCGATAGTATTCTCTAGGAAACATGCACTGCCGATCAATCTCCATGAACTTCTTGCCTGCTGCTGGGAACAAGGTAAACTTTCATCAGGCATTAGAGATGTGCTTATTATAACCATCTACAAAAACTAAAGTGGGGAAATAAGACTGCGTAAAATACCGTAGAATCACCTTGCTCTCAATCAGTGGGAAAACTCTTGCTTGGTTTCAGCAAAATACGCTTCTTCCTACCTGCTGAGGACACCTTTTCTGGGTACCGGTGTAGCTTTCCGACAGTACGCGAAACCACTGATATAGTGTTCTGAGTCAGATCTAAGAAAAATGTCAGGAAAAAAAAAAAATGGGCTATATGCCAAGTTCGCTGACAAGACAAAAAACATTTGATTCATCGAGCAAAACTTGAATTTAGAGGATCGTGGAAAAACTGAACTGTCCACTGAATTTTTTCCTTATGCTCGTCCAGCTACATGATGTTCAGCCGAGCTAGTGCACACTCGATGATGCCCTATTACAGTCATTCCAAATTCTGACTCGAATAAAACAAAGCTGCGTCTTTGCTCCCACTTTGTTTTCAGTGTTCTTTGGCAATGTGTTGAGACAGGTAACACAAGGCATTTGTGAAAAAGATGGAGTAAATATCCGTTTCTGCACTGATGGTTGCCTGTTTAACCCAAGACAACTGTTTTGTGAAGCCAAAGCCATGATATGCCACATGATCCTTACGTGTACTTAAGTCACGTGATTATATCATGTTTTGCTTGAATTTGACCACTTGTAACATTGGCGTAACTCTCCACTATGACCTTCCATGGTCAAACCTATATGTTATAAATACATTACAGGAATTTATTTCTGTACACGTGATTATATAGATTTACTTTCTTTTTAAATTGCTATATAATTTACAAAATAAAAAATGGTGACTCTGGCTGTAAAGGTGAGCAAGCTTTTCTCAAAGGCCATTCAGAGTTTTCTGAGTTATATCCATTCGGGTTATTGGTGTATTACGCCAGACTAAATCAAGTCAGTATTTAATTATTTCCCCATTAGGACCGTATGCAACACAATGCTAGTTCAACGAAAAGATCCACGGCCGTACGTGTGAACAACGGGAAAAGTCCGACTAGCGTCACATAGGCGTCCGACTATTTTGACTATCCCTGTTAGTGCCACGGGGAGCACTGCTGCAGGGTTGGAATTCTAATGACTAAACTAACCTCGTCTTCTGCTGCATTCTACTCGAACACAAGCATGAGGGTCATCAATGTTGGTTTTTTAAACCACTAATTGATATCATTTAAGGGTCTGGGTTGGTTTCTTTGTTGAATGGAATATCAACCTTCTTGGGTAATTTTATACAAAAGCCATCCTTCTAGAAAAATAGCAGCGATAATTTTCAACCCACAACTTAGAGGATATAGTAGTTCATAACTTTTCTAAGGGTATTAATCCGAAAGTGAACATAATAGCGCGACTGGAGTTAAAGCCTGCTGACTTCAAGGATGTAATAAGCACATTAGCCATTGCACTATGGAGACTCATCCTTAGGCCAGACTAGAAATAAAAGATTTCGTAAATACCTTCTCTTCAAAGTGCTCTTTTTCTTCATGTTGTCAAATCTAGAAATATCAAGTTTTGCAAATACCTACTATTCAAAGTGTACTCTTCCTTCATGTAATCGAGTCTAGAAATATTAAGTTTTGCAAATACCTACTCTTCAAAGTGTACTCCTCCTTCATGTTGTCAAGTCTAGAAATATCAAGTTTTGCAAATACCTACTCTTCACAGTGCACTTCTTCATTTTGGCAAGCCTAGAAATATCAGGATTTGCAAATCCCTACTCTTCAAAGTGCACTAAAATACAGATTGCTTCTACAGCAAGTCAAAGCTAGAGAGAAAATCCTATTTAGTGAAATGAATTTGAAAATCCACAAACCTGATCTATTCATCTTTTAAAAAATATTTTAAACGACATTAAAGATTATACATATAAAAAGTTCAAAAGGCTACTTGATATTCATTTGATTTAGAAATATCGACAAATCACGAAAAAGCAATAAACCTTCGGGTGTGGTTCAAGCTATGACTAACAAGGTCACCAGGTATATGTGCCGGGAGACTTGGCAAAGGCTTGAATAGTTTCATATTAACCCACCAATCCTATGACCAGCATTGGCCTGCAGGGAACGAGTTTCGGCCTTTATCCTCAATAAAAAAGACCTTGTGTCAAACCCTGTCTGGTGAGAGGCAGAAACACATGTAAATATCATAGATAGTTCTATCATCATTAAAAGATCAAAGGAAAGAAGCAATGATAAAAATATAAGAATTACAAACTGTAAACGTTCTGGGTCATATGAGTTCCAGTTGTTAGTTGAGTTTGTAAAATTTCGGAAAGCAGTGAACACAGAATGTTCTATGCATGTTGTCACGTGGTCTACCACTGACAGGAGAGAAATAAGAAATTTCCCATACCCCTCCGTGTTTGAATTAACAGGCCGCCAAAGACTGACCGTTAAAAGAGGAATAAGGAATGTAGTTCAATTCCTCGCGGCCGAAGTAACAAATCCAGGTCAGAATGAAAGCCAAGAGATGTTGCACTCTGTGACCGGATGGATAAAGAAGGGGATATAGGGAAATATAGTAGTCCGAATGAATCGCCTGACAGGGTGAGGGAAGAAGAAAGAAGCTAAGTGATTGGCCAGAACCCTAAAGCAGAAGTAGCACCCTTTTCGTCAGCGGAAATAGGAATAAAGAATTTAGTTTTGAGGACAGAGGTCGCCGTGAGAGGACGCGGGATCTGATGCCAAAATCCGGGTGAAGAAGCAGAGCCGGGTTTCAGGATAGCAGTTGGCGTGATAAGATGTATTGAAACTGTCGCCGAAATTCCGGGGAAAAGCGGAAAGAATCTTGGACAAGCAGATAATAGATGCCTTCAAGCCAAGCTGTATAAAATCACGCAAGCCCGTAAAAGAGAAAATACTCTCAGAAGGAAACCGTCGAAAAGCTAAGTAACCTTAAGACTGTTTTCTCCCTCCACCCTTCCTAAGTATTGCAATTACATACTCTCTCTCTCTCTCTCTCAATCTAAAGAAGGAAGAAAGAAAAGAATAAGGAAGAAAGGCATTTGTATTTTGATATTATCCGCAGATAATATAGCCAACACGTTAAATATGCGTGTCCGCATGTATTAAAAACCTTGTTATATTTTATATCTCTCCTCGGGTCGAAATTTATTCATTGTGTTGTCTGCCTATCAAGTTGTCTTTTGCATGTTCCTTTTCAGCCTCATTCGTCTCAATTTATTCTCGCTAAATTTCCTATTCGCTTTTAAAAATATCACACAGGAAATTGGAATTGTCGACTACGATAAATAATAATACTATATCTAAACCTAGAGGCCCATATCTTCTATAATCCTAGGGGTAGGAAGAGGTAGTGGCCTGGTGGGTGTGTGTGTAACGTGAGATTTGGAAACCCCTTGCCAGCGGCGGTCAGTCTAGCCGAAATTAACCCCCACATAATCTGCCAGTTCCCATATGCCCGAGAAAAGACTCTTAACTAGGACTTATTCTGCGAGGGATCAAGTGTCAGACTGCCCCGACTTCACACGTGCGAAAAAATAAACTCCCGTCCTGGGATAAATACTTTATGCCGCGTCACAAAGTGGATTGTATTAACCAGAACAAAATATAACCGAAAAATTAAATCCATTATTTTTTGGCAGGAGACATAGCGACTAACATGTTGGACTGTAACATCGTGATAAGCGAGTTCGAACTCCAGTCGCGCTATTTCGTACACTTTGAACTAGTATCTTTCGGGAAAGTATGGAACCTTTTATTACCCAGCTAAGAGTAGAATTGTACCACTGCTGTTCTTCTCCAAAGAGTGGCATTAAATAACCCACGATGGTTGATATGCCATTAAAATAAAGAAACCAAACCATTATTTTTGATGAACTTAATCGATTAGTTCAGAAAAATTTGTTTCGAGATATCTTATTTTTGAATAGCAAATTGGTAGATCTATCGAGCATTTGATGGAATAGTAATAAATCCCCTTTTTAAATTATTATATCTTTACATCTGGGTTTGATATTTTTCTTTTCAATAAAATTTTGTATTTCATTTTAAAATCAAATGACTTCTAGTACATCTTGTACATGAATTAATGATTACATATAAATATTTATGTTTGCTAAGCTCAGTCAAATCAGTTTTTTACCAAAGATAGTGGGACACTCTTTAAGGATCAAACTCATTTCACTGTTGGACTATCTTGCTAAACTTTACCCTATAGCCGATGTTTTAAATATTTATTTACTGAGCTTAGTTTAATCTGGTGCAGGGATCAGCAAGGATTAGGAACTATAGTCTAATTGCTTGCATAATTAGTATGTCAGACATTGCTTTATGGTAGGCGCCTTAGATATTTTATTAGGTGAAACCGACGGTGGGACACTCGAAAGAAACACCTAACGTCATAAAAAAACTAGACAAAACTGTGAGATTAACGTGTTGGCCATCACCCTCCCAGATTCTTATTTAGGTTACTTTAATGTAGGGCAGGGCTACAATAAAATGACCCCTCAACGTGTACCATGGATTACAAAAATAATAGCACAAGCTCAGCTTGTTGTCCCCCCATCGCTCTTTGGTTAGCTTCTCAAATATTTACAAAGTTTTCTTTAATATGGAACATGACAACAACAGTAGCAAATTGTATAGCTGGCGAGACATAGCTCTATGAGAGAGATAATTTATTGGGTAAACTTCGCTTATTTTCACTGAAAACCTCCATAACCAGAGTTGCTTTATTAGGATTGAATATTAACGCAAGAATTCATTTCAATTAAATGCATATGCCTAGCCAGACCAATACAGCAGGTATTTTTCAGGGAATGAATTACCGTTGGTTGGTTGGTTGGGTTTTTAAGGCATATCAACCTTTGTAGGTTATTTAACGCCAAATCCATTTTTATACAAATAATTTGTTCTATTTCAAACGATTCCGTTTAGCATGAGTACACAGTTAAATTGTCAAATACATTTCTATTTCAAGCTATTCAGTTTAGTCAAACAGTTCTAATTCAGCCGATTCAGTTTAGTATAAGTACCCATTTTGTTTACACACCGTTAAATGTCAAAGCAGTTCTATATCAAACAATTCAGTTTAGTGTAGGTACAGTTTCAATGTCAAAAATAGTTCCATTTCAAACATTTCAGTTTAGCATAAATACGCAGTTTAATTGTAAAAAACATTTTTATTTCAAGCTATTCAGTCTAGTTAAACAGTTTTAATTCAAACAATTCAATTTAGCATAAGAAGTAGTTCTATTTAACCCATGGATAGGGCTCTATCAAGAGCGACTATTCCGGGCCAGAGTGGACCCGGGAGCAATGGCAATGAAGGAGTACTCTTCATTCCACAAAGCCCCAGCATTACTGGAAACTCACCATCAGATTGTTTAGTGTCATAACCAGGACCCTCGTTGGCGGGGGAGTGAGTCTTACCCCTCTGCAGAGGTGTTGTCGGTGTATTCTACAGTCCCAGTCGACCGGGCAAAGGAATTACCGTATCAGTGAAATTTTGTAGAAATGTATATCGTTAAATGGGTTAGACGAATGTGCAAAAGAAACAAAAATGTTGCTGACATATAAAATTAAAAGGCACCACAGCGTCTTCTAACAGAGGCATATTATTCCTAATGTTGTATTTTCCAACAGCTGTCGTTATTCCTGATCCCTTCTTTAATTGCAAACAGATTCATTGCCGAAACACGCAAAAAACAATTTTGTAGAAATTTCAAATATTTATTGAAGTTGTTTCTGTACACTGGATATTAATAACAATTAGAATGGCCTAATTTTAACTACTTGCATTCTTTTTCGGTACTTCGGGAGGTGTGATGGTTAACAAGCTGGACTTGAAAACCTTCACGAGTGAATTCGATTCTCATTCATACGGCCTTGTGCCACATCTAAACAATAAGCTTTGTAAATTACTACTTGCTTCTGTTTCATCTGCAGATTCCTCGACAAAAATGTCTGCTCACAGACAGGTCTAGTAAACGAAGAAGAAATTGTGTGAGAAAACTCTTGGGTCAAACGACTATCTCGTATTTACCACCAGAAGATTATGTTTCTTCATACATGAAAAATTAAATTTTTTGTGATTTTCCTGCCATTAGATTTGGATATATTTTAAAACAATATTGTTAGGTAGATATAAATTCAAAGAATTTCCTGTTTATTCATCCGTCTAACCCTTAAAACTGTTTCAGATGAACAGAAGAATTTAACTGCTAAATCATCTTTAAAATGATTCTCCATGAAATAATTGCCAGGTCGGCTGAGGCAGCAGTATACACCGACTGCAACTCTGCAGAGGGATAAGACTCTCCCAAACGAGTATCCTGAATATGACACTAAATAATCTTATGGTGAGGTTCCAGTAATGCCGGAGCATTGGGGAATGCTGAGTACCTCTTCATTGACATCGCTCCCCGGTCCACTCTGACCCGGAGTGGTAGCACATGATATAATCCTATGCATGGGTAAAATAGAACTGAGTACTTATGCTAAACTGAACTGCTTGAAATAGAACTTTATATGAATAAAGCTGGATTTGACATTGATAATCTACAATTGTTGATGTGCCATAAAACCAAACCAAACCAAATCAATCCATAAAATAAATAAATTACGACGGTCCATTTATTGATGCCAACTGTTAAGCTACCCACACAAGTGATTTATTTATCGTGGAGAAGGTTTGTGTAGAACTAGCCACACTTTGTAGAGAATTTGTGTATGTGTGCATATATATGCAAAATATATATATATATAGATTTACATATATATATATATATGTGTGTGTGTGTGTGTGTGTGTGTGTGTGTGTGTGTGTGTGTGTGTGTGTGTGTGTGTACTTGGGTTGCATTATAATACACATTTGATTAAACAATATAGACATTCTTTTGTCAACATATTTTTGCATTCATCCTTTCGAGAAACCGCATCAATTTTATAGTATCCGGCGGGAATTGGTTAATAAACCTCCCATAATTAATTGGTTCCCATGTATTTTCTACCCGAACTTGGGCCATCATCAGGGGTGTGTATATTACAAAAGCGATGTGACCTTTGCATATACATTACTACTTTGTAAGTGTTGAGCACACCAGTATAAATAATAAATGCTCAACACATACAAAGTAATAATGTACGAGCAAAGGTAACATCGCTTTTGCAATATACAAACCCCTGATGATGACCCAAGATCGAGTAGAAAGTACTAGGGAACCAATTCATTATAGGAGGTTTATTAACCAATTTTCACTGGATACTGTAAAATCGATAGGGCGACTCGAAAGGATAAATACAAAAATGAGTAAAGAAAAGAATGTCTATATTGTTTAATCCTACACACACACACACACACACACACACATATATATATATATATATATATATATATATATATATACAGAGAGAGAGAGAGAGAGAGAGAGATAATGTTTTCTTTTTAATTAAAGAATTAACAGGATACAAAATACATCTTATATGTTGATAAATTCATATTATGGAATTAGATTTTTCCGTTTTTGATAAGCCAGTAATAAAGAGTCAGATATTCCGAATTGGATAGAAAGCCAGATAGATAGATTGAGATAAATGTAAATCGATAAAGTAAGGGGGTTTGTTCTGGCCAAAGGTTGTAAATATTGAAAGACAAACTGAGGATCGAATTTGTTAAAATCGCATTATTAAGCATTTAAAGAAAGCAATGAAAAAGTTGTAAGAAAAAACAGTCAGAGTTATAAAATCGCAGTGCAGCGCTGATTATTGTCTATCTCCTATCCATCTGATTCGACTATTACATTATTTAGTCGGTTTTGTACTCAGTTCACCCGTCTTATCTATAATATGACGGTCAATGTAGACATTCTATGTTCCACGCAGTATGTTGCATCAACAAATGTCATTTTAGTGTCAACACTTAGTCACAAAACAGCATCCTCGATGTTGAAAATTCTACCTTATCGGAATTAATTCCAATAAGATGTTATTTCGGTTTTTAGTTGCACGACTCGTTGCTTGCCTTCAAGTCGGGATACGAGACACCTGGCTATTGTCTTTGTCAATTAATACAAACAAACAATTCACACGAGATTAACACGCAAATTTGTAAAAAAGAAAAAAAGAAAGAGAGATCAATTCTTTAATGACCTTGTCAAATTTCTTGATTGCTTCTGCTTTTCATTATTTAATAGTTTTTATTGACGCTTAACGTTACGTCATCAGGATGCCGAGGGAAAATTAGGCCGTTTGTTGGCTTGTCAAAGCAATTTGAAATCAAATCTTGCTCTCTTTCGCTATCTCTATCAATCTATTTGTCTTTCTTTTTCTACTTTAGCACTGTTACAGTCATGACATCTCATCTTTTCTTCACTTTTTTCTTTTTGTTTGCTTTTGCCGCTGTAAAAACTATTTCGGCGTATCATTGCATTGACGTCGTCACAAGAATCGTGTTAGTCAGTCGGATAGGTTTTATTTTTCCAAGGTTACGGCTCGGGCAATTTGGAGATCAAGCTAATGTTAAGGTGAGATTAAAAGAAAATGACTGGAGAGATCGAGCGAAATACGCACCTGCCAACAGGTAGCATATTAGCCAGTTTCAACGACATTGACACTATGTTGTATTATCTCAATCAATCATTTCAAGCAATTTGCGCAAAATGATCGTCGTTTAACTGCACATTTTCTCTCTCTCTTTTGCAACAAATTGTACGATAATTGCAACGCAAAGAGGTGGAGATTAATCTGTTATTGGATTGTGTCAACGTCTGCTGTATACTGCTGGTAACACCGGCCTCTGTCTGATCACAGAAGTTTAGAAACAATTTGCTTGAGCCAACTCGATTTATAGTACCTTGGTTTTATATTGGTAAAGGTTTTTAAAGATTGTTGCGAAATTGTTTCAAAATTGAGATCAATTTGTAGTGAACCATAAGAAGGAAAACGTTTGAATCAAAATGAATAAACTAAACATGGGTACTAGGCGTTGGTTGAGATATAAGCCTCGTTTGACAATTCGCTAATACAGTGAATTCAATTCTCATGAGATTCTTCAAAAATTGTGTTGTATGAGACTTAAATATCTATTCCTGTGTAAGGTCGCTAACTCTACTTATATATGTAGTTGAATTACAATATGTAGTGATTTACAATATAGTCCCGCTAGATTATTCGCTAGAGTAGTGAGTTCGATCCTTGATCAGGGGAGGGATATGCTCTTGTGACCCTCTGCCAGATGATCTTCGGCGTTGTAAATATCTATAATTAAGTAATTTGTTTCGTCGCTGAGATGGTTGTGTATTTGCCGCAAGCACTTGTGGGTGGTACTCAATTTTTTATAAAAAGCCAAAATCTTGAATGCTGATTTTCAAGGTTCGCATCCCATCCGACTAAAAAAGTTAACGCAATACAATCTTCTTAATTAAATTTCCCTTATCTAATGACCGTATCTAAGCTATATTTATTAGGATATATCAAACATATTTTTTTTATCAACTAAAAGATGATCAGTAACCTCTCGTGAGCTTATGCATTGAGGTTTGGTTTGGTTTCTTTACTTAATGGCATATCAACCTTTGTTGGTTATTTAATGCCAAAGACATTCTCATAGAAGAACAGTAGTGATAATATTTATCCCATAGCTGGGAGGATAAGGAGGTTCATACCTTTCCCGAGGGTATTTGCCCGAAACTCAACGTAATAGCGCGACTGGAGTACGAACTCGCTTACTACGATTCCGCAGTCCATCGCTTTAACCATTACACCACGAGGATCCCCCCTTATTCGATGAGGATCGGCTGAAAAGTTATTAAGATGACCAAGATACTCTCACTGAATGTTACCAAATGAGGTTCATTTTTCAACATAGTCCCTGTTGCAGTCAACATACTTCTTCCATCAGTGTTGTTGTACTTGGATCCCGTTGTTTAACAGTATAACGTCATTATATGAACTTTTCACGTCCATGAACTTTTTGATGATATCTTTCTATGGTCGTAACTCTGTTAAAAGTGTTCGATTACTGATGGTCAGGTTCTTTTCTACTTGCCGCTTTAAAGCATCGTAACAGACAACCAATAGTTAATCAGTTCTAAACTTCATTTGAAGAGACAAGGCTTTGTTTGGTTTCCTTGTTTAATGGTATATTAACCCTCGTGGGTTATTTAATTCCAAAGCCATCCTCGTAGAAGAATAACAGATAATATTTAATCTATAACTCGGGAGATCAGGGGATTTATACCTATCCAAAGGTATTAAACCGAAAGTGAATCGAAAAGAAAATTCATATCTTTTAAACTACTTCAATTTTGGACATTACAGTCAGATATGGGTTAATTTCTTTCTGATATCTGAATTCTGAGAACAAGTTCAGCAGTTTTGAGGTACAGTTTAAAATAATGCCGCAGGATTTCAATATTGGTATAAAATGGACAGCTGAATGGTGTTTGTCTTTATATATATATATATATATATATATATATATATATATATATATATATATATATATATATATATATATATAAAATCAAGCAGCATTCTCTCGTTCAAGCAAGTTTGGTTAAATGATATAGATACATGTCTATACAATTTTATCAAGAACCTTTCTGACTTCCTGACAGTTGGTCGATAAATTCACCAAGATTCTTCCCAAAGTCTTTCGGACCCTTTATAGGCCACCATCAGGAGTGTGTGTGGGTGTGTGTGTGTGGGGTCCACAAATGCAAAGAATAATTTTTTAAATTGTTAAAACATGACGGAGTCGTTTCTTTTTTGAAAACTAGTGGAACGGGGTGGAATTCGTGTGCATTTAGTTTCGTATATAATCATTGTTGAAAAAAATATCTTAACAATGTAGAGTCAAAATCTTTAGATGTGTGCAAAAAATGATATTTAGAATAAAAACAAAATACTTTTGATACACACAAATAAAAAAGTTAATATATATATATATATAGAGAGAGAGAGAGACAGAGAGAGAGAGAGGGGGGGAGAGATATCCCATAATATGCGCAAATATACGTAAATATGTATGACATTATATGCGTATATACATATACGTATACATGTATGGCATTATATGTGCAAATATACGTACATATGTATGCGCAAATATACGTACATATGTATTTTCGATCTACAGCACATATACAAACATAATAATAATTCAAAAGCACTAAAACTAAGGCACACATACTCACAAACAAAATCCCTCTTCAAATAAAGAATGAACCATATTAATTGGTATTTTTTTTAAAAACCTTTCACTCTGACGAATGCGTAACACTACTATATATATATATATATATATATATATATATATATATATATGAAAAAAGTGTATTTTGGTAGCATCTTTTCCTTTAAACAGGTTTGGTTGAATAAAATGGAATCCTTGTTATTTTAAGTTTTTTTCTTTTTTCTTTCTAGAGTCTGAAGTTCTTCAATTTCAACGTTCAATGCTTGAATTATTTTTTTAGATCTTTCAATTTGTGTTTTCACCAACTTATATATATATATATATATATATATATATATATATATATATATATATATATGATTGGAGAGACTGCGTTTCATTTTATCGGTCAGGTCTGACTTCCAAGCAGCGATCGTGTCGATACTGCTATATGGATACTCTACATGGACGCTAACTAAACGGATAGAGAAAGAGCTTGACGGCAACTACACAAGAATGCTGCGAGCAATATTGAACTGGTCCGGGAGGCACTACCCAAAAAAGCAGCAGTTATACGGCCACCAACCACCCATCACGAAAACTGTCACAATTAGACGAACCAGACATGCAGGACACTGCTGGAGAAGGAAGGACGAGCTCATAAGTGATGTACTCATATGGATCCCTTCACACAGCCGAGCAAAAGCAAGGCGACCAGCTCGAACCCACATACAGCAGCTCTGTGAGGATACGGGGTGTATTCCTGAGGACCTGCCAGAAGCAATGAATGATAGGGAGAGGTGGCGAGAAAGGGTCAGGGATATCCGTGCTGATGGTACAACAAGATGATGAGATGATGATACATATATATAAATAATGTGGTTTGCTATATTTATAAAAAGTGCTTGATATCGATGATAGAGCATATATAAGCCAGGATAGTGTAGAAAAAGTCAACGGCAGTAGGAGACAAAGGAGATGATTGCTTAAGTAAGAAACTGACAGTGACCAAGCTCCGTTGACTCTGTGTGTGTGTGTGTGTGTGTGAGTGCGGGAGAGAGAGAGAGAGAGAGAGAGAGAGAGGAAGAGAGAAAAGAATAGAAAGAGAAAGGGAAGAATAGAAAATAGATAAGCATATAACACATGAGATACACATTTACTAAAAACAGAAAACAATAAAATTATTTCCACATAATTATGACACCAGCCTCAAAATGCGTAAATTTTACATTGTTGAGTAAACAACATGATATTCCCTAAACCTTATAAAATGTGTGTGAGGATTGATTGTTCCTGTGGTAAGTTACCCAACTACTCATGGACTTAAAATTATTTTGGAAGATGGAAAACTGGTTTTAACCTAACTTTTGGAAGAACCTGTTACAATCAGCTGCCAAGATCACACAAGAATCTCATCAGTAATTCTTTGAGACAACAGGATATTATATATATATATATATATATATATATCCCAGGTCGAATCATATCAAAGACTCAAAAAATGGTACTTGATGCCTCCTTGCTTAACACTCAACATTATAAGGTACGTATCACGGGTAAAGTTGAGCAATTCAGAGAAAGGTGTAGGACCTTTCCCTACACCTCGATGTAGTAGCCATTGAAAAGGAGGCTTCGGGTTGCCCTCGACTACGGTCGTCACATTTATGGAACGGGACGAATCTCTTTAAAGGATAGAAAAGTTTTTTATTGATTTATTCTCTCTCATGTCCTGAAGAAGATGGCGTGATATGAGTCATTTTTCTTCAATTCATCTCACTCTAATTCCTTTATTCGAAGTCTCCAAGCAATCTGGATTCAAACACCAATCTTTCTGTTTTCCTCCGTCAATTCAACTACATATATAAGTAGAGTTAACGACCTTAGTCGAGGCTGACCCAAGGCTCCCTTTTTAATAGCTACTTCATCGAAGTGTAGGGGAGGGCGCTACTCCATTCCCTGGATTGCTCCATTTTACCCTTGATCTTTACTTTATAGTGCTGAGTGCTAAACAAGGCAGCATCAAGTACTATATTTTGAGTCTTTTGTATGACTCGACCTGGGATTGAAACCCGGTCTCCCGGACCATTGGCAAACACTTTACTCATTGGGCCAAAGTGTGTGTATATATATATAAAAACCTCTTATATATATATATATATATATATATATATATATATATATATCTCATATATATATATATATACATATAAAAGAGGTTTATATATATATATATATATATATATATAAACCTCTTTTATATGTATATATATATATATATGAGATTTATATATATATATATATATATATAAAAGAGGTTTATATAAGAATGTTGCGAGCAATATTGAACAGGTCCTGGCAGCAACACCCCACACGGCGCCAACTGTACGGCCACCTACCACCTATCACGAAAACTATACAAGCTAGACGAACCAGACATGCCTGACACTGCTGGAGAAGCAAAGACGAGATCGTAAGTGATGTGCTCCTGTGGACCTCCGCATATGGCTAATCAAAAGCAGGACGACCAGCTCGAACATACATACAGCAGCTATGTGATGATACGGGATGTAACCCCGAAGACCTGCCGAAGGCGATGAATGATAGGGAGACGTGGAGAGAGAGGGTCAGGGATATCCGTGCTAGCCGTACGTCATGATATATATATATATATATATATACCCTTTGGCCTAATGAGTAAAGTATTTCCAATGGTCCGGGATTGTAATATATATATATATATATATATAGGAGGTTCATTCAAAAAGTATCGTGAATTTTCCCGAATTAGTTGGCACCAGGAAGCATTGTTTACTGTAACAACTTTTTCAAGTAAATCAAAAAGATGAGTCCTTCTATGTCCAAGAAGACTGTTAGCATGGCATTCTGTATTGACTACCCTGCTTGGAACTTTTTCTTTACTGGAGAGCTAGTGTGTTTCCACTTCATTGACTGTTTTTTCGACTCAAGCTTGTAGTGACAAATCCATATTTAGCTCATTCGAAACATTTTTGACTAAAGCATTCTTCTCAGTAGACATCACACATTCTAAAGTAAATTTCATATAGTTTGCATTTCCTAACCACCAAAAGTTTGATAACAGTCCTCTATTCAAGCCTGGAGCAGTGTTTGATTTGGCACCATTTTAAATAGCCTCATAATTTTTGCAAGGTTGATATAATTTTTGCTATGAACCGATTTCAAACAATGCAGAGTTTGTATCTATGAATATAGATTAAGAAAAAAAGATTTATTTTCTATTACCTTTATTCCTTGAATGACCCTTGTATATATAATCATTTTCTTGGACCAGTTCTTTGTTATCCGAATATATATTTCATCTACCCCGAGTGACTTTAGAGATAGCCAATGTAATGATAAATCTAATCTCTTTTACATTACACTCAGCAAAATTAATAATCCACACATAAATCATCTCCTCATTGTAGACGAGAACTATGTTAGTTATTTTATATTATTTACGTTGTATTTAATGAATATTAATCTGAGACTCCTAAAATGTCCCCTTCTGTAGAATCAACTCCTGCCATCAGACAATAGGAGATACCAACAAGGGGACAAGAAAAAATAATGCTTTCCAGGTAAAATGTTTATCTGAAATAAACCAGCAAGTTAGAGCTGAAGGAAAAGAGACAATACTGTAAAACCGGAACTCCATCCAGATATAAGCCTCCTCCTGCAGCTGCTATTGAAAAACTTGCCTGTGACTTTAGATTTTGTAATCATCCAATGTTTTTCCTTACAATCATGTGGGTTAATTAGTTATAGATTTCTGGGCGTAAATTTTGACCTGCTTTTATATTCTTATTATCCAAATATGGAAAATTTTATACAAGGCTTGTATAAAGAAAAACATTATATATATATATATATATATATATATATATATATATATAGTGCAATTAGAAGGAAACTCAAACCTGGTTAAATTGTCATTATAAATTTATTTCGCCGGAGAATGTTATTATACTCTCCGTCTCGTCAGATGAATTTACATGTTAGACTTGAGACGGAGAGTATATTAATATTCTTTGGCGAAATGAATTTATTATGACAATTTAACTAGGTTTGATTTTTCTTCTAATTGCACTATATACGTTTTGTATGTGAATTTTGTTATATAAACCTGGAAGGAAAAAGAGATGTAACAATAGCGATACATCGAGCACTCACATATGATATTCTTCATATATTCTATACGCGAATAATCCACATACACTGTCTTCGGACGCTGACAGGATATTACTGATATATATATATATATATATATATATATATATATATATATATATATATATATATATATATATATATATGGAAGTAAATTATGGAAATAAATCCGTCAGATTGAAGAAAATAGAAAAAAAAAAACATTCCAAATCTGATGGATGTTCTTATTAAAAAAATATCAACGCAAAAAAACAAACCAACAATAAAAAAAAAAACAAAGAAAAAAAACTTCCATCGTAGTTCAAGCAACAATTTTTCTCCGTCATAAAGTCCTGATGAAGGTTTAATAAAATCGAAACGTTTTTATGCTGACTTTACCATCATAAATAAGTTCATTACATTTGGAATACTTGGTTTTTCTATTTTCTTCATATATGTGTGTGCGTGTGTGAGTCTGTGTATGTATATATATATGTATGTATCTATATATTTGTTTAAACAGAAGAATGCATCATTACTTATAATTGTTCATATAGACATACACAAATAAAAAATCTATCTATCTATCTATTAGTTTGTAACGGAGGCAAAGATGAATTGGTCCCTATTATTTTATAGATCTCTCGTTATCAAGATAGAATTTTCAAAATCGTGGTTGTTGATTTTGCCGAGAAAAGTTTCGAATGTGTTCTAACTGACGTCATACACTTGGTACTTGTTCAGATGTCGTCAGTCTTTACTCGTAAATGCCAATTTTCCGTTGATACACCTATAAGCTGATGTTAATTAATTCACTGTAATTAATTGAAACCTTGATGAGTCCGAACTGAGTATGCATCAAGTAACGAATGAACGAACGAACAAACGAAGACATTAACACACATACAAACTCACATACAAGTTTGCGCGCATGCGCGCACACACACAAACACACATACACGTAGACAATGGACATCTCTCAGGAGAAGCGGGAGAAACAGACATACACGGTAGAAGAGAGTGAGAGAAAGAGAGTGAGGAAGATTGCAACGTACCGGTGGTGAAGAAAAGCATATATATATATATATATATCTATATGATTTTCTTCACCACCTGTACGTTATATATATATATATATATATATATATATATATATATATAGTAAATAAATTAAATATTTGTTTTTGTTTTTAGTTAAATATATCTATTACTGTATCTTTACGTGAGGTTATTAAAGTTTAAATCTAATTCAATAAAAAAATCTGTAATTTAGGTCTAAATGTAACTAAAAAATTATTAATTAAAGAAAAAAATTTTTAAAATAATTTTACTACATTGCTAACCGAAATTTACATTTAAAACGGAAGTGGGCTTAATGAAGAGGTAACTCTTCACCCCTCTTCTATCCCCTCCCACTCTTATGTGTCTATTCTAGTTTTTTTATCAAAAAGATCTGAAGAAGTCCTGTTAATTCTTTTTTCGTGTTTTTGGAAATTTCAAAAATGCGTAACAGGATAGAAATAAATTTATAATCCTATATGACCGGTTTCGTTGTTTTTGCTTAAAGAATTCATTGCTCTGTATTATTGGTACATTGAACTCTTTACCAGGAAAATTTTAAATATTCATTCATGAATAATTTCTTGTCCTGATGGAATTACTCCCAACTCCGGTTTAACTGGACCAAGAATACTCATATATATATATATATATATATATATATATATATATATATATATATATATATGTCGGCGGGTGGAAATGAAAGTAAATCTGATGATATGAAAATGTATGAATATAAAAAGCACAAGGTCTTTAGAGGATGATATATATATATATATGTGTGTGTGTGTGTGTGTGTGTGTGTGTGTGTTTGCCAATAGGTATGTGTATATGAGCATATCTGTGTATGCATAAACATTTTAGCACCTTCATTCGAGGATGAGAGAGAATAAGTAAGTAAAGTTGGCGATCGTAGTCGACGGTGACCCCAAGTCTCCCTTTTCGATAGCTACTACACGAAGGTGTTGAGGAGGGCGATACTCTTTTCCCTTGATTGCTCCACTTTGCTCTTGATCCGTACCTTATAATGCTGAGTGTTAAGCAAGGAAGCATCAAGTATCATTTTTTGAGTCTTTGGTATGAATCGAGCTGGGATTTAACCCAGTTCTCCCGGGCCATTGGCGAACACTCTAACCATTATGCCAATGTCCGTTCAGAGAGTACAAAATAGAGTAAAATATGAGCAACAGAGAAAAAAGTCTGAAATAATAAAAAGTGAAAATAAATATGTACACATACGTCTATACATATACATATAGATATAAATGTACATCAAAGTGGAGGTGCCCGTGGTGTAATTGTTATCGTGGCAGGAATTGGACACGGCGACTCGAGTTCAAATCCTGGACGAGACTGATTGCACTTCACATAGCACTAATACCATTGGGAAAGGTATGAATCCAATTATTTTCCCTCCAGCTATGGGTAAATAGTAGGACAGACTAGGTTCTTCAGCCTTGGTGGGGCAACTAGTCTAGGAGAAGGAAAACTCTGAATTCAAACCTGTCAAACTCCGCTTAAAAATTAACCTTGTGTCATATCCTGCCCGAGCGGAGGGGTTGGTAAATAGGATATAAATGTACATCACTGACAGGTAGGTTGTTGATGGTTGGGTGGTTGGTTAGCTTTTATGGCATATTTAACGCCAAATCCATTTTTATCCAAATATTCATCAGTTTAGCATGAGTACACAGTTTAATTTTCAAACGCGTTTCTATTTCAAGCTATTCAGTTTAGTTAAACAGTTCTAATTCAGCCAATTTAGTTTAGTATAATATAGATTTACTTTACACACAGTTAAATGTCAAAACAGTTCTATATTAAACAATTCAGTTTGGCGTAAGTATCAATATCAAAGACAATTCCATTTCAAACAATTCCTTTTAGCATAAGTACAGTTTCAATATAAAAAACAATTTCATTTCAGACAATTCAGTTTAGCGTAAGTACACAGTTTAATTATAAAAAAAAAAGTTTCTATTTCAAGCTATTTAGTTTAGTCAAACAGTTATAATTCAAACAATCCAGTTTAGCATTAGTATGCAGTTTAGTTCTATTTAACTCATAGATAGGACCTATATCAGGTGCTACCACTCCGGGCCAGAGTGGACTTGGGAGCGATGGCAATGAAGGGCTACTCCGCACTCCCCAAAGCTCTAGCATTACTGGAACCTTACTATCAGATTGTTTAGTGTCATATCCAGGACACTCGTCTCGTTGGGTGGGGGTGGGGGTCTTAACTCACTGCAGAGGTGCAGTCGGTGTATTCTACAGCCCCAGCCGACTGGGCAAGGGGTTTGTAGGTTGTTGTTTTTTTACATAACCTAAAACATCAGGGTGGCCACGTAAAATTACTTCTGCGTATAATTATGCAATTCATCGATTATCTAGCAGCAACCTTTGCACCTAAGATAACCGAAGACTTCTATCCTATCAAGGTGCTTATAATACGTGTTGTAAGGAGCTTGCTCAAATGTGTGAATAGTGCTTCATTTTTGGTCAGACACTTATAGAAATACAAAAATTCTACATATCAGAAAAAGAAAAATGCTGTTCAATAATATTCTTATATACTTTGGGATTTACTTTTCCATGAAACTTAATGAGTTATCAATACCAGTATCAAAGGAAATAGTCAAGACCTTTGAATTTAACTGATTTTTTTCACACATTTTAGAAGTATTAACTCATCTTTATACCGATTGAAATACTTCTTACTGTCAGACAAAGTGAACTTACTCTTGTCCAGTTTCTATCAGTCCAGATAACTTGCCTTTTTGTAAAGGTTCGTCTAGTTTTTCGTTCTTCCGAATAAGGAGTTTCATCAACGGTGAGACAGTGTCAACTGAGAGACTTTCATGCCAAAGTCTTCGGTTAACTTGGGTGCAAAGGCTGCTGCTGGAGTATCGATAAATCACATAATTCTACGGAAAAGTAATTTTACGTGGCCACAGAGATGTTTTAGGTTATGTAAAAATAACCCAAATCCCCATAAAGCCTTTATATTATTACTTGAGTTTTCAGTGTGACAACCAGTAGCCTAGTTGATTCATCCATATATACGTAGTGCCTTCAATAAGTTTCCAGACTTTTTTGTACATGCATTTAAAATTGTAGACTCTTGAAGATTCACTATGTTATTGCTATACATCTTATGATTGCCCAACAAACCAATTTTTATGATTTCAGGTTCAAATGAATAGCTACAGCAGCAATTGTAATACACCCTACTAAAGCCTGATTGTCACAGCTGGTGAATTTCAAAAATGCAATCTGGACGCGAGGAAGAACGATATGTAATAAAATTGTGTTTTAAACTTGGAAAAAATACAACAGAAAAGTATGGAATGCTTCAGACTGCTTTTCGACTATCTTGCATGAACCAAGCATCAGTTTTTGAGTGGCATAAGAGATTCAAGGAAGGCACGGAGTCTGTGAGGGGTGATGAGAGGTGTGGGGGGAGTAAGGAAGTCAATACACCAGTGTTGATTGGCCAAAGGGTTAGGGTTAGGGTTACTATGTTGAGGTTTTAAGGGAGTTCAGGAATAGATTCCACTGACCCGCACTGTTTAAATCGGGTCAGTGGCATTTCCAGCAGGACAATGCAACAGTCAACGACTCCATCCTTGTCACAGACTATTTGACCAAGATGGGTATTAAGACAGTTCCTCAGCCTCCCTATAGTCCAGACCTTGCTCCCTGTGACTTTTGGTTATTCCCTAAGCTCAGAGGCTGTCGTTATGAGACAATTGAGGAGATGAAAGAGGCTGTGACGAAGGTCATTGACAGGCTCACACAAGAAGACTTCCATGGGGCCTTCCAGAAGTTGTTGGAACGGTACATCAAGTGTATTGCAGCCGGAGGAGACTACTTCGAATGGGACTAGAGTTTCATGTGTGTACTATCAATAAAAGTACTCATACGAAAAAAGTCTGGAAACTTATTTAATTATCCTCGTATGTGGTATGTGTGTTTGTGTATGTGTGTGTGTGAACGCATGCAGGTGCATATTCATGTGTGTGTATTTGTGTGTATACACCTCATTTCTATTCTTATGGTATCCTCCAGCTTTCTATCTTTACGATTTGCCTATACCTTAAAATTCCCTAAGTCAACGTAGTCTGTTTGGTTGGCCGACAGGTTTGAAGCTTAGTCTAACGTAAAGTTGGACGGGTTTCGATCCCGGCTTAAAGCGTCCTGCGTGTCTAGCCACACTGAAGAGTTCTGATAGAACGAAACAGTCTGTCTGTGGATGACTATATATACGCTCCCCCATGGGGGTTGAGCACTCTGGCGAAGGAATTGTCGGCCGCCCTTAGCGTAATGCAAAGCTCTTCATAAGAATTGAGCACTCTGGTAGCCGATAAGGTATAAACAATGGCTGCTGCTGTTGTTGCTAAAATAAATACCTTAAAATTCCCTAAGTCAACGTAGTCCGTTTGGTTGGCCGACAGGTTTGAAGCTTAGTCTAACGTAAAGTTGGACGGGTTTCGATCCCGGCTTAAAGCGTTCTGCGTGTCTAGCCACACTCAAGAGTTCTGATAGAACGAAACAGTCTGTCTGTGGATGACTATATATATATTTCTCCGTCTATCTCGTTATATGGGCCTCAACAGTATAGTTAAAGATGTGTGCAGATTGATTACCTTTAAAGATCATTTGATGAAGATTTGTGTAAAACAAGCCACATCTTTTGGATTAGCTGAGAAGAGAAGTACGGTGTGCCATTATTCCACAGATTCTCTCGAAGAACTTTCCTCATATCTTGAAATCAGCGATTTTCTTCTCCCAGATATGTTGCCCAATCAAGGCTTGAGATTCCAGTCCGTTGTACTATTTTGCCCATAGGATGAGGTGAAGAAGAGAGAGATTCATGTTTTTTTCCCAAGGACATTAATGTCAAGTAAAAGGCAAACAGTCTAATATATATATATATATATATATATATATATATATATATATATATATATATATAAATATATATATATATATATATATATATATATATATATATAGAATGTACTGATGGTGTCACATATCTATTTTTCCTGAAGAATGTTATCTGATCAAAGGATCTCTGACTGATTTTACATCTGTCTCTCAATTGGGAGAGCACCCGTTTTAATTTATTTTGATTAAGTTTGGAAGGAGTGTGTTTCATATTAGCCGTGACTATTTTAATCATAGATTAGAGAAAAGACAGATTCATTTCTTTGGTTCGTTCGTTAATGCGAATTGAAATACAAACCTCTTACTATATATACATACATACATACATACATATATATATATATATATATATATATATATATATATATATACGTTGGATAGTTTTAAGTTTATTATAGAAAATATAGAAATAACTGTCTTCGCTTTTCTTTTTTATGCCATTTACGCCATTATATTTAGTTTGTTATACTTAAATCTACAGTTTGAATTACCAAATTTATAAAGATTTTAAATTATGAAAACTTTTCTAACATAATGTTGACTTTATATTTTTCTCTAATTTTTGTTCTTGATGATAACACGGGTTTTGATGATTATTTTTTTCCTGCAAAATTTGTGCTTTTCCTTTTATGTATTTTACTTTTTTTGACGTGTAATCTTTTTAAAAATAAATCGTGTTGATATTTAACTGAAGTGCTTATAGGTCTACTACAAAAGTTTTAATACGTATTAAAGTTTTAAAAAAGTGCGCTTGGCTTGTCGTCCCTTGGTTCTATCTCACCATCGGTCCCTATCTTCCATCACTCCTGGCAGATCCTCTAATCTGCCCACTCTGGTGTGTCCATGTGTAGGAGTTCATAGAAGAACGTCTTATGAGTTCGGTCTTACTTTTCCAGTATTACCCAGTATATTTAGTTTGTTATACTTGAATAGTTTATGAGATGGGAATTAAGTGGCCATTTTTTTTGCGGGTTGCAGAATTTGTTCAAAAAAGAACGTAGAATTCTTGTGTAGTTCCCATCTGGCTTTTTTCCCCCATATGTTTCGTTAGAGTCCAGCTTGTACCGACACAGCCATATGTTGGAAAATTCCCTGTTTTATTTCATTTGAGAGATCGGATTTCTGTATGATCGACAAACTGTTAATATCAGTCATCTCCTTTCCCATATGTTAGTTGATATTGGTTTCAGTTAATGAGATATTGCCGCTGAATTATGTGAACTAGTGTACTAATTTCAGAGGCTTGCCACTTAAAGTGAAGATGACTCGTCATTGTTTAAAAATGGACTCTTATGTGCGTTCATATAGAGGTCAATACCTTTTACTGCTTGCTTCAGGATATACGAAATAATCTGTACAATGTTCTCACAGAAATCGTTCCATTTTATAGAAAAAAAACCCGAAAAATACTAGTGTGTCATTTATAGGTGAACCAGTGCTCCCCACTATATATATATATATATATATATATATATATATATATATATACGAGGTGCATACGATAAGTTTCCAGACTTTTTTCATATGGCCACTTTTATTGATAGTACACGCATGAAACTCTAGTCTCCTTCGAAGTAGTCTCCTCCGGCTGCAATGCACTTGTTTTACCGTTCCAACAACTTCTGGTAGGCCCCATGGAAGTCTTCTTGTGTGAGCCTGTCAATGCCCTTCGTCACAGCCTCTTTCATCTCCTCAATTGTCTCATAACGACAGCCTCTGAGCCAAAAGTCACAGGGAGCAAGGTTTGGACTATAGGGGGGGTGAGGAACTGTCTTGATACCCATCTTGGTCAAATAGTCTGTGACAAGGATGGAGCTGTGGACTGGTGCATTGTCCTGCTGGAAATGCCACTGATCCGATTTGAAGAGTGCTGGTCTCTTCCGACGGAATCTCTTCCTGAACTCCCTTAAAACCTCAACATAGTAACCCTAACCCTAACCCTTTGGCCAATCTACACTGGTGTATTGACTTCCTTACTCCTTCCACACCTCTCATCATCCCTCACAGACTCCCTGCCTTCCTTGAATCTCTTATGTCACTCAAAAACTGATGCTCGATTCATGCAAGATAGTCGAAAAGCAGTCTGAAGCATTCTATACGTTTCTGTGGTATTTTTCCAAGTTTAAAACACAATTTTATTGCATATCGTTCTTCTAAAGTGTCAGATTACATTTTTGAAATTCACTAGCTGTGACAATCAGGCTTTAGTAGGGTGTATTCCAATTGCTGCTGTAGCAGTTTATTTGAACCTGAAATCATAAAAATTGGTTTGTCATCTCATAATATGTATAGCAGTAAACATAGGGAATTTTCAAGAGTCTACGAAAATTTTAAATGCCCATACGAAAAAAGTGTGAAAACTTATCGTATGCACCTCATATATATAAACGAGTGTGGGCTGAAAATTTCATAAGCTGAACAAAATACTCTTATGGAATGTGCTTAAAAAATGTCCACGCACTTCTTCCATCAGTGTGGTATTATTGGATTTTGTCAAAAATGTCACCAACCACAAATATTACATCATATGATCTTCTCTGCCAACCCACATATAACTTGTATCTTTAAGAGATCCAATCAGAATAAATAAAAGATTTGTCACTAAGAAATTCGGTAGGCAGCTGGTTTGGTTTGTTTTTTTGGCATATTAACTATTTTAGGTTATTTAATGCAAAATAATATTTATATATATATTAAATATATAAATGATTTGTAAACACATTTTATAGATAACATGCTAAAACGAAATTCAGCTCTTTTTTGCACACAATTAAATGGTTTCAAGTATTACTATAAAACAGTTAGAACTTATCATCGGTCATTTGTATGCACACAGTTTGTTCTACTTGACCCATAGATAAGACCTTATCAGTTGCTACAACTCCGGGTAAAAGGGGATCTGAGAGCATTGGCAATGAAGGGGTACTCCGCTTTTCCCAAAGCTCCAGCATTACTGGAGCCTTACCATCAGATTGTCTAGTGTCATATCCAGGGCACTCGTTGTAAAGGGGTCTTATTCCTTTGCAGAGATGTAGTTGGTGTATTCTGGTGGATAGCTGATATTGTCGAAGATAAAACACATTGTCACCATCAAAAAGCCGAGGTCTATAAAATTCTTGGTGCAATTGATGCTTGAACCATGAAACATTTTGTTGAAACATATAGTCTTTTTACATGTTTTCATGTAAAAAGACAAAACAAAGAGACACCACCAAGCTACAACTTTCATTTCTTTGTTTAATGGCCTATCGACCTTCGTTGTTTATTCAATGTCAAAACCATACTTTTGAAGAACAGTAGTGGGACAATTTAGCTAGAGAGAGAAGGCGGTTGATACTTTTCCCTAGGGTATTAGTTCGAAGGTGAACATATCGCTACAGGAATTCGAAATCGCTTGCCTACGATGTCGTAAGTCCAGCACGTTAACCCCTAAACCACGAGGTCTCTCCCTTCTACTTAGTTTGAAAGAGATCGTCGCTGAAAGACAAAAAATGCTGACCAATGGCATCATTAGTTGTAGATTTAATCAGGCAAGATCCCCAGAGCGAGTGACGCCAAAATTATTGCATCATTTTTTACGTGAATATCAATTAGACACATTCTTATTTTCGTTATTGGTATTTTAGCTTAAATATTGCAGTTATTAGAAAGTGTGAAGTTATACCAATTATAATTTCAGAATGAAGTCTAAGAGAAAAGTAAGAAAGAAAAAAAAAAAAAAAAGACACCGGGTCACATGGCTGTGAGAATTAAGACATCAAGTCAAATATTCGAGCAGACTACCACCTGGTTTGAGACACAATTAAATTTTTAATTGTATCTCAAACCACCATTAATTTTTTCAGTATTCACCGTTTTTTTTAATTCAGTAATATTTTGAATTATAGGTAACGGTTTATTCTTTTAAAAAAGAAAAGTGTATAAACATTATATTTAATAATATATAATGATATTTCCGTCGTTAAAGATATCTTTAAATGAAAAAATTGAAAGCATTAAATTTTTAAAAAAATTCTCTTCTCGTCGGAAGCAATACAAACCGACTTAAATTTTATTCAAATAAGTAAGTAAACTTGGCGACCGTAGTCGAGGGCGACCAGAAGGCTCCCTTTTCAATAGCTACTACACCGAAGTGTAGGGGAGGGCGCTACTCCTTTCCCTGGATTTCTCCACTTTACCCTTGATACGCACCTTATATTTCTGAGTGTTAAGCAAGGAAGTATCAAGTACCATTTTTAAAGTCTTTGGTATGACGCGACCTGAGATTGAACCCAGGTCTCCCGGACGATTGGCAAACACTCTACTTATATTCAGATACACAATTGTATTTTTTTCTTTCTCTACATCTGAAGAGGGTCGTTCTATAGACCGAAATAAATTTATAATGAAACCTCAACATTGAATTTTTTCTTTTAATTTTATAAAAGATATTTTCGCTCTGTACGTGAGTTTCGATGTATTTTTCATTTGAAATTAATTATACAGTCAATAGCCGTTGGCACTGAGCACTCAACTGGATATTCCTACCCCTTGGATTATTACTTAATAGTCAAATACTTATCCTCGGAATATATATATATATATATATATATATATATATATATATATATATATAGACAACAACAAAAAAATTTACAAAACAATTCTATTAGTAGCTTTCATGTATATGCAAGCAATTAAAAAACTTTATTTATGATATCATTTCAATGTCATTTTTAAACATTGTTTTACTTAAAAATCTATTGTTTCTTTTTGGGATATTTACTTCAACCACATGAATCTTTGTACAGTGATGCTGCTGGGGTTATGGTTATTGTCGGTCTGAGGTAAAAGTTTGGGTGAAGCCTTTACATTTCCACGTAGTATTGGTACCCTGGGGAAAGGTATGCATCCAACTATCCTCCATCCAGATATGGGTGAATAGTAGGGCAAACTGAATCTTTAACCTTGTTATGGCAACCGGTCTAGGAGAAGGAACACTCTGAATTCAAATCTGTTAAACTTCGCTCGTGCGTAGGGGTTGGATATATATATATATATATATATATATATATATATATAGGCAAATATATTTACGTTTTACACATAGCATTGGAATCAAAATCTGTATTTTTAGTTTTGTAAGCCCTACTATTGTCATTTCATTCACAATTATACGGAAATATCGACTTATGAGTAAAATTGATAAAAAGAAACAAAAAACAACAACAACAAAAAAAAAAACACTGTAAAATTTATTTTGTAAGCTTTCGTATGAAGGTAGGTTCCTCGTTGTGATACACTTACAGTCGACTGGGACTGTAGAATACACTGACTGCGCCTCTGCAGAGGGGTAAGACCTCACCATGAGTGTCCTGGATACGACACTAAACAATCTGATGGTGAGGTTCCAGTAATTCTGGGGCTTTGGGGAATGCGGAGCACCCCTTCATTGCCATTGCTCCCAGGTTCACTCTGGTGTGGTAGCACCTAATAGGGTCCTATATATGGGTTAAATAGAACTAACGGCATACTTATGCTAAACTGAACTGTTTGACTAAAATGAATAGCTTGTAATTGAAATGTTTTTGACAATTAAACCTTATTTACATTTAAACTGCGTGCTTGAGCTAAACTGAAACCGTACATACACCTGGGAGGTGCCTGTTATGGTTATCGTCGTAGGAAATGGACACGGCGATGCGAGTTCAAATCTTGGACGAGACTGATTGCATTTCACATAGCACTAATACCCTTGGGAAAGGTATGAATCCAATTATTCTCCCTCCAGCTATGGGTAAATAGTAGGGTAGACTAGGTTCTTCAGCCTTGGTGAGGCAACTAGTCTAGGAGAATGAAAACTCTGAATTTAAACCTGTTAAACTCTGCTTAAAAATTGAACTTGTGTCATATCCTGCCCTAGTGGAGGGGTTGGTAAATATGATACATTTAAACTGTGTGCTTATGCTAAACTGAATTATTTGAAATGGAACTTTTTTGACATTGAAAGTGTACTTACACTAAACTGATTTGTTTAATATAGAACTGTTTTAACATTTAATTGTATGTAAACAAAATCTGTACTTATACCAAACTGAATTAGCTGAATTAGAACTGCTTGACTAAACTGAATTGCTTGAAATAGAAATGTTTTTCAAAATTAAACTGTACTTACATTTAAACTACGTGCTTATGCTAAACTGAATTCTTTGAAATAGAATTGATTATTTACATAAAAATGGATTTGGCGTTAAATAACCTACTAAGGTTGATATGCCATAAAATCCAAACAGCCAACCAACCATCGTTGTGATACTATGTACTGGTGCAGTGGGTGGCATCAATCCTCATGAAGTCACTACTTGTAGAGCACTAAAGTAAATATTATGTGACTCATATATACGAAATTCCTCGTTTCGAGAAGCTATGAATGAAAGCTGCGCCCAAAATTTTTATTTAAAAATAAGGAAAAAAGACGAAAAATCTCATGTCCGGTTGTGTAAAATAAAGTTGAAATCATCTTAGTGCAGATTTTTTTAATCCTAACCTATTTTCTGAGTGTAGACACTTAATCCTCATCCTCTTCTGTTGATTTTTGTAATGTACAGCACACCAGTCATTTTATCAGTGTCCTATTTCCCCAGACAAATACCATATGACAGGAAATGTCCACAGTGTCAAAAGCGATATTTTTAATATTCAATTTTCAATTATGTTTCAACTTAGTTTAATTAAACTGTCTAACAATAATCATTTTGCTTGAATAAAGACAAATATAATTTTATAACTTTATAAGTGGAAATTTTATGTTAATGATATTAAATAAGTCTATTTGTGATTACTTTGTTTTATGACTTGAAGTAGAAATCATTATAATTCGAAATATGAACCACTTATCGATCTAATGAATGCTAAAACAAAATTGTCAAAATATTTTTACGTAATAGATTCACAATATAATCGGAAAATAGATAGTTATAATAAAACTGTCAGCTTTTTAAATAATAGATGAGGAATTGAATTTTGGGGTGACCGAGTCACCCTCCCGCACCATAGCGTTGTGGGTAACGTTTTGAACTGCTACAGTGTAGTCGCACTGTTACAATCCCTTTTGAACAATACCCTTTACAAAGGCATGAACCTCTTCATCCCCCCAGCGATGGATTAGATAGTACCATTACGGTACTAGAATAGCCTTAGCATTAAATAACCTACGAAAGTTGATATGCCATTAAAGGAAGAAACCAAATAGAAAAACTTTATATAAATTGGTCATTGCACTTCCAATGTTGGCTTACTGCATACTGGGGTTATCGATCTAGACACGTAGGTAGAACATTACGATGCTAAAGATACTTGAAAGGATTCGCTCCTTTTCCTCTATTACAATCAGTAGCTTTGTCTGAGATTCTCGTTCCGCCATTGATACCAGCACCAGAAAAGTAAGGTCTAAAACGTTCTACTTCTGGTTATTCTTACTGCCTTTTTAATCTGGACTATATGGATGAGACTGTCAATAAAAAAACAAGCTGAACACTAAAGCACCAATCACAGCGGTGTAATTAGTACTTGATTAGAATTATAATATTGTGAAATGTAAAAATGGAACAAAATTTTTGTTTTCTTCTCATAATTAGATTGTTAAAAAAACAAAAAATCATTTTTTGTTTTACATTTCTAAAAATTAGAAAAAAAAACCCTTCTTTTTTCCATTTTATCGTTTTCTCAAGTTTTTATTCAACAGCAAAAAAAAAAAAAAAAAAAAAATTTAAAAAAATGGAGTCATTATTAAATTGAACTAGAAAACTAAGTGTGTTGACCAGAGAATATAAATCGAGGACCAAAGTATCAAGATGAATTTAAGTTAATAAAACATTCTGATTAAAGAAAAATTTAAAGAATAAAATTCATATTTAATAGTTTCATACCAAATGGCTCCGTGATCGAGCGATTTTAGAACTGTACAATGTTTCCGTAAAAAAAAAAAATGGATATAAGACTTCTTCATATGCAGCTTCTTCGAGGGGAAGTATCCCATAAATGGGTAAATACCATCATTTCGAAAGTTCGTTAATTATTAAACAGAGTTTCTTATCCTTGAAAAAGGTATGAACATACTTGTAAGTAGTACCACAACAATTCTTTTACAAGGATGTCTTTGATATTAAATAAACCATGAAGATTAATATGCCATTAAACAAAGGAACCGAAACCGAACCCAGTCATACTATTATGTTCACTTTCGGACCAATACAATTAAGAAAGGTATGAATCTGCTTATCTCCCGGCTGAGGGTTAAATAGTACCATTACTGTTCTACAATGATGGCTTTGGTATTAAATAACCCACGATGATTGATATGCCATTGAACAAAAAAAAAAAACTGAAACTGAAATTGTATTTTACATCAGCCTTGAATCAAAAAGGAAAGTAATACATCTACAACTGAAGCTTGTGGCACAAGTCAAGTCACTGCGCGTAACTTCGATCTTTCAAAACTTTACAAAGAATTTACAATCAAAAGTATAATGCTCGACATCCTAAAGATCTTGTCTTTCCTCGCGATCACCTTTAAGTTGCGGTTTTCAAAAACTGGAAACCCTGATAATAGTCTCTTGAATATAGCATGAAAAGGCAAGACCAAGAATATCGTTTATCCTAAAACTTTGAACCGAACAAGTAACTTTATAAACGTAGCACTATAATTCTCCCTACAATGAAAATATACCGTAATTCTATTTGCAATGAGAGCCAAATTTATAAATTACTGTCATGTGTTATTTTTATATTATACACGAGAAACACCATTTACTTCTGTTAGTAATAAACAAAGCTGTCTATACAGCACTCATTAATCACAGATAGAATCCAGTTAATATGTTCACAAAGACAATAAATAAATTAAATTTAATTAGATAGATGACTCGGTTAAGTGAAACAATATATACATTGGAATACGTACATTTACAGATTTATTATTGAGCAGGAAGGTTAAAAACATTCGTATTTCTCTTGTTCAGTCAATGAGGAGACAAAACTTTTATCATTCAACATAAATTAAACAAATTTAGAAAATTTAGAATCCAGTTTTATATTGAAGATTAATGACATTTAATAACAGTGATCTCTGATATTTATTGACGCTTCAAAAACTTATCGAATGTAACTTTTATCAGTTTTTTTTTATGTTTGCATATGAATAAAATTCAGTGCCGTGACCTTAAGAAAATTCAGTCATATCATTTAGGGGTCTGAGGTTTTGTATTTATTAAAGATACATGTAATTGTATGTATACTCGAAAATGCTTCTCACAGCAAATGCACCGTATTTACTATCTGACGGACACTGAACAAGGACCAATCAAAATGTCAGTTTGGCTTTTTTTATGTTAGCTTAATTAGACTGAGATTTATTAATCAGTGAAGAAATTTACAGGAATCTCACAGTCACACACACACACAGATTTTGCATCTTGAAATATAGGGAAAATATTAAAAGTGAAGTAATGTATCGAAGTAAAATCACCCTCAGAGCAATCGTATATTTTTCTTGAAAATACAATGAAAATCTTAAAAACCAAAATGAATGTCTTGCGAATGATGAAGCCTAAAACAGATAGTTTTGGATAAAGATTACATAATATCTGATAATGTTTACTTAATGGCACTAGAGATTTAAAGCAAACTTTTTTTTATACATATTTGTTTGCATTGAATGATGTATGCATTGAATGAGACCGGTTAAATCATTAAATATTTTGATGCCATGAATTTCTGCAATGTCTTTAGTATTTCAGAACATACGATTGATTCTAATTTAGGTAATTGCTGATATTTCTAAAAGTCTGGTTATCGATTTTGCTTTACCAAAAATGAAGCAGTAACAGTTTCGAAAAAATCAAATTTTGTTTAGTTTGCTTTGCTTTCATGGCGTATCAAGCATTGAAGGCTATTTATTGCCAAATCCATTTTTATACATATAGTCAATTCTATTTCAAACAATTCAGTTTAGCATAAGTACACGGTTTAAATGTGAAAAACAGTTCTATTTCAAGTTATTCAGTTTAGTTAACAATGTTAAATGGTTCCAAGTATTGCTATGTAACACTAATAATTCAATTAAGCTTCAGTAATTTATTTACACACAGTGAAATGTCAAAACAGTTCTATTTCAAATTATTCAGTTTAGCATAAACACACAGTTTACTTCTATCTGACACATAGATAGAGCCCTATCAGTTTAGCATAAGTCATTTGTTTGCACATATTTTAAATGTCAAGCAGTTCTATTTGAGCCATAGATGGGACCCTCTTAGGTGCTACCACACCGGACCAGAGTGAACCTGAGAGCGATGGCAATAAAGGGGTACTTCCAAAGCTCCAGTATTACTGGAGCCTCACCATCAGACTGTTTAGTGTCATATCCAGGACACTCATTGGGGGGTCTTATCCTTCTATAGAGATGGAGTTAGAGTATTTTAAAGCCCCAGCCGACTGGACCACCAGAACATTAAATAAAGATGTTTGGAATGAAATATTCTAGTTCTTCGAACCTTTTTGTCAGTTTTCCTTGCATTCGAGACTGAGTACAGTATGCATGATTTTAAAAAGGATATGATAGATTCTTAATCTTCAGAGAAGTATATTTTTGATTTTAAGAAGAATTAGCTTGCTCTAGTTTACTTTGAAATTGGAGAAGGATACTCTCACTTAAAGCAAATAGATTTTTGTTAATAACCTTCAAAATTTCCTGAACTATGGTCTAGAATATCATTTTTACAAATATACACCCGATTTTTGCATACATATTAATTGATAATACCTAAATTAAATACATAAAACATTAGTAGTTACGAATTCTTTGCTTTCTTAATACGTAAAAATAGCCATTTTTGAATCAGTTATTTTACGAAATGCTGATCATTTATCCCCTTCTCTCTCTAGACATGTACATGGGTGTGTTTGTGTGTTCATAGAGAATTACTATATATATATATATATATGCACATGCTTATATACATACATATATATATATATAAGCATGAATATGTAGTGTGAGCGACGGCCATCTACTACCCATCTCGAAGACCATCCAAATTAGACGAACTAGATATGCGGGACACTGTCGGAGTAGTAAGGACGAACTCCTAAGCGATGTACTCCAGTGGAACCCCTCACACAGACGAGCAAGGATTAGGCGACCAGCCAGAACCTATCTACGACAACTCTTTACTGATACAGGATGTAGCCTGGAAGACCTGACGGAAGCGATGGACGATAGAGACGAGTCGCGAAAGAGGGTCAGGGAAATCGGTGCTAGCGGCAGGACATGATGATGATATATGTGTGTGGAAAACTGATCCGTATATGTGTGCGTATGTGTGCGTATGTGTGTGTGTGTGTGTGTGTGTGTGTGTGTGTGTGTGCTAGTACGTGAATTCAATTCTGAATATGCCAAAACCGTTTTCGTGGCTCCGATTTTAATTTGGCAAGAAATCAGAGCCGACCGTTGAATGTCTGCCTAGATAGACAGTGAGACACCACTGAATGATCTTGAGCACTGTGTAACCTTATGAGCAGCCTGAATTTCCTTTGAGGATATAGTTCTGCCCAGATAATCAAGTAGAGTCTTCATACAGGAAATTTAGATACACGACCAGAATCTACAAAATAAGTTTAAAAGGTAGCCGCTGGTCACTTGGTCCAGTCGGCTGGGGTTGCAGAATAATCCGATTGCATCTCTGCTGAGGGGTAAGACTTCTCCAAAGAGTGTCCTAGATATGACACTAAACAGTCTGATGGTGAGGCTTCTCTAATGATGGAGTACCCGTTCATTGCCATCGCTCCCAGGTCCACTCTGGCCCGGAGTGGTAGCACCTGATAAGGTCCTACCTATGGGTCAAATTGTGTACTTATGCTAAACTAAATTGTTTGAAATAGAACTGTTTTTACATTTAACTGTGCACACAGAAATATACTAAACTGAATTGTTTGAAATAGAACTGTTTATATGTATAAAAACGGATTTGGTATTAAATAACCTACAATTGTTGATAAGCCATAAAATCAAACCAAACCAAACATACAGACTTCTATTTAGCGACTCTTTTGATCAAACTTTTCCAATTTAATTTTATAATTTAAATCGGTTAAAAAAAATCGGTTAAGACAATCAATAAAAAAGATACAGATCTAGTTAGTCTCTTTGTTTTATTTTTAGTTTCTTTGTTTAATGTCATATAAATCTTCGTGGGTTATCTAATGCCAAATCCACCCTTGTAGAAGAACAGTTGTAGCACTATTTATTCTATTGTTTCGCTGGACATACGAACGTCAACAGATCTAATGAAAAAAAATGGTTCAACACAAAAAAAGAAGGCAAGAAGCAGAAGATATTCTGCAGAATCTATTATGCATGCAGACTATGTAGATGTTCTAGCACTTATCACGAATACACAAGCCCAAGCTTAATCTCAACTGAATAACATGGAGCAGGCAGCAAGAGACATTGGTCTCGACATGAACTCAAATAAAAGTGGAAGTATGTATAACAAGATGGAAACATCTTCAAATTAAATAGCAAGACTCCGAAATTAGGTCACCGGTTCACATACCTTGGTAGAATTCATAAAAAGTGATGTCAATATACGCATAAAAAGGGGTGGATAGCCACTGACAAACTATTGATAATATGGAAATCTGATCTCTCTGATAAAATAAAACGGGATTCTTCTAAGAAGGAGCTGTATCAGTACTACTGGATGGTTGCACCACATCGACTTAAACGAAATGCTCGGAGAAAATGCTTGATGGCAACTACAAAAGGATTCTGCGTGCTATTCTGAACAAATCCTGGAAGCAACACCCTTCAAAACAGCAGCTATATGGCCACTTAACTTCCATCTCATAAACTATTCAAATAAAACGAGCAGGATATGCTGGGCAATGCTGAAGAAGTAAGGACGAACACATGGGCGACATTCACCTATGGACTACTACCCATGGACACATCAGAGATGGCAAACCAGCAAAAACTTACATACATCAGCTCTGTTCGGACGGTGGAGGCCGCGTAAATGACCTGCCTGGTGTGATGACCAATAAGGACGGATGATGATGAGAGAGAGAGAGAGAGAGAGAGCGAGAGAGAGAGAGAGAGAGAGAGAGAGAGAGAGAGAGAGAAGAGAATCTGTACTATCAGTATGAATTGATGATGAAGATTATCCGCAAGCATAGACAGCTATCGATAGGTTATCAATCATATAGTAGTCTGATCTATCTGATAAAATAAAAACATAATTTCATCCAAGTTGTGGCTGTATTTATACAACTATATAGATGCACTACATTGATGCTAACAAAACGCATTGATGAAAAGCGAGATGGTAACTACACAGGAATGCTACAAGCTATTTTGAACAAATCACGAAACAAAAGCTGTAAAGCCACTTACCTTCCATCTCAAAAACTATCCAAGTAAGACAAACAAAACATGCAGGACACGGCTGGAAAAGCAAGAATGAATTCATAAGTGACGTTCTTCATTGGACCTCTATATATGGACATGCCTGTATTGGCCGGACTACAAGAACTTGTGCTGACACAGGATGCAGTTTGGAAGAACTGCCGGGAGACATAGATGATAGGGACGGAGAGAGAGAGAGAGAGAGAGAGAGAGAGAGAGAGAGAGAGAGAGAGAGAAAGAGTCAGGGAAATCCGCGCTGTCAGGGTGACTTGATGATAATTACCTGCAAGAAATAGGAGCCGACCGTAGAGTGGCTAGAGACGGATTGAATGAACTTGATAATGGTGGATGGATTTTTTGTATATGTTAAGTGAGTCGACATATAGTTTATTGAATGGTTTCGAAGACTGAAATTTAATTCTAGGAAATTTGATTATTTATGATATTGATTATTTTACGTTGATTTCAAATCCTACATCTTTGAAAATTTAATTTTTTTTCGTGATTTTGGCTGTTTTTTCTTTTCTTTTCCGTTTTTTGTTCAGATCTGCTGTGAGAGAAGTCCTCGAAGCATATTCGTTAACGTGCTAGGTTGCGACATCATATGAAGCGAGTTCAATCTCCAGTCACGTTATTACGTTCACTTTGCAAAAATGAATGTAATGTATACAATTTTGGGGGGAGCATGAAGCACCAATATTTTTGTGGGGAGAAAGAGCGGTTGTGCTGGACTATGCATTCTAAAGTGGTCCTAGCTAGCCACATTCACCGATCCAGTCACAGAATACAATGTTGACAATCATACATCGACAAGCGTGTTACATTCACCAAAATACCACTCCCGCTCAATGAGAACCTCCTTAAAAACCCCGATGGATGGAATGATTACATTTACAATGTACAACGAAAAATGGGAAAACGATGAGGATGGGAGAAAACCCCCAAAATAATTTAGAAAACAACGATAAACCACGTACCTGCGTCTAAGCCGTGGATAGCCGACTGCTATCCGTATCTCAGTGGACAAAAACATGCCGGACTATCCCTACATGTGGAGCGGATCTATACTCATCGGGTAAAAGAAACGCAGAGAGGGTCGCGGCATGGGGTAGGTAGCATGGATTATTGTAATGTGGGTCCCAGATCTTCAGAAAAAAAAGGCTGGAACGAGGATAGGGTGAGAAAAAGAATTGGGGGCTTTCATGCCTTTCCACTGAGAAAGGCATGAAAGCCCCTTTGATTTCGAGAATTTTATTGTGACGTTTCAGACATTTATTGTGATATCTATGTCATTTATTGTGATGTTTCAGACATTTATTAACGCATACTAATTCTTTATTGTTTACTAACAAGTTTTAAAATGGCTTTATTTTACCAATTGAACGTATTAATCTTCTCTATCTGGGAGCATTCAAATTCGCTCTTATCACTGGATTATCTTAACTCTTTTACTTCTTCTAAAAGGTCGTCTCCAATCGATACACAAGCGACACTGTCTGGCTGAGAGTGATTTAGTGGTGAGTGAGTCAGTAATGACCAACCAAAAGTCACAATGATCTGTACGCATTGACCAAAACAAACAGCTTAATAGCTCAACTAAGCGAAGAAATTCTTTAAAAAATATTTGTTTTGATTTTTCAAGGTTTGTTCTGATTAACCTAAATAACTAGATCTTACAACCAGATATGCTTGGTGTAGAATTATACCAGAACTACTGATCATTGGTAACACGGTTCTTAAAATGTATGTCACTCAGCATCAGGGAACCGTTACACTGAAAGTTTTTTAGAGTGAGAGCCTGGATAAATTCTTGACGCCTAAGGTGCCCGAAAACGTCAGCAGATCGGAAGAATTTTTGTCTCTAGCCCCATGCACAGGTGAGAATCCTCACTTTAAACTCGCCTTTCGGTCGAATCTTTTCCGAGGGTAGGGGAATATATATATATATATATATATATTCGCCTATATATAGATAGGTAGATAATGTTGTGGGGCCGATGAATGTGTCGATCTCGCAAACTTTTAGAAAGGTAAAGATGACAAAGGCAAGTTAGTAAGTTTAAAGCCAACATTTTATTTGGCAATGAATACAATAAAAGTGTGTGGCGGACAAATAAAAACACTGATTTAAATATTATAAATTTTATTTCTTTAATCGAGTGAAAAGTTTGTTGAAAATCGAAGTTACAAAGTCTTTTTTTTTTTGCAAGAAAAGATAACATCAGTCAGAACGTAAATATTTGAAGAGAAAAAGTCAAGTTTCACACATAGAATACTGCAGCTTTGTTTCGTCTTAATTTAATGGATTAATTTTTACAAGATCACTGTCAGAGTGTATTACGATATATGAGAGAAAATATATTCATAAGTTAACATGTATCGGGCAGCAGCTGAAATTTTTACTAGCAAACGACGAGATTATAGTAGCAGTATAAATATTTTGTAAATAATATTCTTTCAATTTAAGATAATTAAACAATGTTGAAATTAAATGCCATCTAAAAGGAAAAAAGTAGGCTCTAGAATAAATCTGTATAATCTACTGAAGATGTATTTGTTTTATCGCTATTTATATGATTAAAGTTGGCTCAAAATTAGATGATTTATCTATGATTCTAATTGGTTAAAAATGTATTTTTAACAATTTAGGAAGGAAAATATTTCTTAAATTATTTTGGATTTTGATCCTTCATATTTTTCGCACCAAGTTAAATATTCTCGTCTGCGAATCTTAAAGAAATTTTAAAACGAAGCGCGTAAGCGCCGATTGTGAATAAATGTGCAAATACAGATATATAAATTACAACTTCTCGAGACTATCTTTTGTTTAAAAATTAACACTGTTTTTAATAGGAATCAGTTGATTTTACACACACACACACACACACACACACACACACACACACACACACACACACACACACACACACACACACACACATATATATATATATATATATAATTAAAAGGAAAAATCAATTTTGTAGTTCCATCATAAATTTATTTCAGGTCTATAAAATGACCTTCTTCAGATGGATAAAATACAGTTACATATTTGAATATAATCTTTCGCTCTGCTCATGAGTTTCGATGTATTTTTAATCTGAAATTATACATTCGATAGCTGTTGACATTGAGCACTCAATTGGATATTCCTATTCCTTTTGGATTATTACTTAATGGTCTAACCATTTAACTATTTTCCTCGGATTATATATATATATATATTGTCGCGAGGGTGATGAATATATCTATCCTGCAAACTTTTAGAAATTAGTGAAGTAAAACGTAAAACAGGAAAGGCAAAGATATCAAAGGTAAGTAAGTTTAACACCAACTTTTTATTTGGCGAAAAATACGATGAAAGTGTAAATATATAAACTACGAGCGAGTTGATGAAGTCTCATCAGTCCGAGTGAAGTCTTAATTTAATAAGCTTTTTGTTAAGAATGTGGCACCCAATGAGACACGAACTCACTCGTGAAGGTTTGCTAGTCTAGCTTGTTAACCATTACACTATTCGAGGCATTCTTGCTGAGTCGTTCGCTTGTGTCATGAGTTAAGCATTTCGTAAATACGGCTTGAGTTGAAAGGCGTCGCTGCTCTGCTTGTAAAGTCGTTGGTAGTTCAAGCGGTGTATTCCACTAGTCAACTGGTCGGTTACACAGGGTATTCGCTGCATCTGACTGACAGAGTAGAAAAGGGTGCTTATAGGGCATCGTCCTCGATGGTGTTGATCCGGGGAGTAGTTGACAGTAGCGCAGTAGTGGTGAGTAAACACCTGTGCTCTTATAAGAAAAGTAGTAGAGAAAAAAGATCTGTGATCTGAAAAGGACTGTTTGTGATAGAGGGATTGTAGGAGTAGTGGGCAGGTGCGAACGTGTGGAAGCAGACAGTAGCAGCTGTCAAAAGACAGAAGATTGGAACTACTGGAAGAAAGCAGGAGGCAAGAACTGCTGAAACCATACCACATTCTGATCCTCTTCTACTGAATCCCGGAAAGGCCCAAATATTGAATTTGATTTTTAGACTGCTATTTATACTTAGACAGCACAGAAAATTTTGTTAAACTTAGGCTTTCACAAAAATGGAGTAGCTTTAGGCTATGATATATATATATATATATATATATAGAGAGAGAGAGAGAGAGAAGACGAAGAAGAAGAAGAAGATGAAGAGAGAGAGAGAGAAAGAGAGAAAGAGAAAAGTAAAGGGAAGTAATGTCTCTTTAACGAATTTGTTCCGAAATAAAATCATTCTTAAACCTAAATATTTTGGGATGAAGTCTTAAAAGGTTAAATGTAATATTTTAGTACCTTATGGGTCAGTCTAAAGACCGGTTTGCCATGCATACATATTTATATACATATATATATATATATATATATACTTTTGCATGAAAAATAAGTGGTACTTATCATCATCATTATCATCAAGTCGTACTGAGACCATGGAGTTCCCTGACTCCTTCTTGCCATCTATCCTTATCGCATATCCTTCTTGGTAAGTCTTCTAAGCTGTATCCTGTGTCTGCACAAAGCGAATGTAAGTCCTTGGTGGTCGCATAACACATACACGTTCATGTGAAAGAGTCCATGAAAGAATGTCGCTAATGAGTTCGTCCTTGCATCTCCAGCAGTGCCAGAAGAATATTACTGATCATGGATTATTTTCTTCGCATATGAAAAACCTGTATGCACTTACATACATCTACATATACACATAAAAAATATATAATTCTATTGCATAAACTCTATGTAGGCTTTTGCCTTTCTATGCCTTAGGAGGAACAAGCTAGTTTATGACCTCAGGGCATGCGCGGTAGTTAAGCTTGTCGTGCATTTCTTGCTGGTGGCAATGGTTAATAAAAACGGTCAGTGATGAAATAAAATTCCAAAAGTGAACCGATATCAATTGTTGATTATGATGTTTTAAAACATGAGATAGAGGAGAACCCAACTACAGTCAATCAATATATCAACAATAGAACAGTATGATAGGTTCCAAATTACTTTTCAGTTAACTAGAAAATGAAATTACTTTTCGCAAAAACTTATATATATATATATATGTATATGTGTGTGTGTGTCTAATTAAAATATCAAAAAGCCTGCCAAATCAGTGACACGTGTGCTGAAAGAAAAAAATCACTGTTACAGTTGGCGCTTTTTTTGTTTTGTTTTTGTAATAAAAAGTAAAGTTGGCGACCGTCGTCGAGGGCGACCAGAATGCTTCCTTTTCAATAGCTACTACACCGAGGTGTAGGAGAGGGCGCTACTTCTTTCCCTGGATTGCTTCACTATACTCTTGATACGTACCTTATATCGCTGAGTGTTAAGCAAGGAGGTATCAAGTACCATTTTTAAAGTCTTGGTGTGACGCGACCTGGAATTGAACCATAATCTCCCGGACCATTGGCGAACACTCTACTGATTAGACCAATGATTGTCATAAATTGATACGTCTCTGTCTCATAATGATTATAACAGGCATTCACATCAGTTCTCCTATTAGGAGCAATTAACTTTGGTGATCGATATGCAGTTGATACTTTCAAAGGAAAAGCCCTTTGAGATTTGATCTGATATTGTGGATCATTTCGGAGATTATGGATCAAAGATCAAGTCTAGAATAAGTTAAACTATCACACACACACACACACACACCCCTACACTATATGTATATATTTATATATATACCAGGAGAGAGAGAGAGAGAGAGAGAGAGAGAGAGAGAGAGAGAGAGAGTGGGAGAAATCTTAATGGTATTTTGGAAGGTATCAACGCGAGTTTTACTACTCGATCCGACATGATATTCAGGCTACTATAACAGGGAAAGACTCACACAATGGCTGATACTTATCTGGACTTGCAGTTTATCTGGCTCAAGAACAACGTTGATGCTGTCACGGTAAAAAGATATTCAGCCCATAGATTAATAATCCGTCTCAGACTTAAGTACCTGAGCTCCAAAATCCAAAAGCTAGACAGCTTTGCCTGACGGCCCAAACTCTCGGTAACCATAATTGTGTTAGTGATTACCATAATGAGTAACACGATTGGTTAGCATACGCAGAAGAGAGAGATTACAGATTCATACATGCGTACGCACACACAAACACATTAATTTGCTGACAACCTCTGAAACCACACATACAAGCGCATACCATGACTTTCCTGCAATATAAAGTAAAATCATACGCTCACACACATCTATCTCTCGCACCCATATACATTGACTGATTATATATTCTGTGAATTAACAGATTACATCTAGGATTTTATGAAAATGAATGTCAATATGTTCATTTATTCAAATGATTATCTACGTCAAATACTCGGTAAATTTATTGTGCAGTAAATCTATCGTCGGTAGATTTATTACATGGTAAATTAATCACTGGTAAATTCATCATATCAGATTAATTGTTAGAATGATATAGGGTTTTCCTAATCCTTAATCCTTTTGCTCTTTTTAGTAAATTCTTAAAAGCAATGATAGAATTTTGAATTTAGCAACACATAATTTAACGGCAATGAATTTACCTCATAATGAATTTATCACACGATGAATTTACCTCATAATGAATTTATCACACGATGAATTTACCTCATAATGAATTTATCACACGATGAATTTACCTCATAATGAATTTATCACACGATGAATTTACCTCATAATGAATTTATCACACGATGAATTTACCTCATAATGAATTTATCACACGATGAATTTACCTCATAATGAATTTATCACACGATGAATTTACCTCATAATGAATTTATCACAATGAATTTAGCTCATAATGAATTTATCACACGATGAATTTACCTCATGATGTATTTATCACACAACGAATTCATCAGAAACACCTACGTCAATGTTTACATTAAAACCAATATAGAAGGTAGTCTTCGTGCTGTTGTGCAGTACTGTGATATCATAGTAAGCGAGTTCAAACTTCAGTCATGCTATTACATTTACTTCCAGACTAATACCATTGGGAAAAAATACGTACTCCCTTATTTCCCTCCGCCGTGCTATGGGCTAAATAGTCTCATTTCTGCTCTTCTTCAAGAATGGTTTTGACATTAAACAACCCACATAGGTTGATATGCTATTAAACCAAGAAATCCAACAAAGCCAAAACCAGTACACATTATCAAATTCTCAACTTTGTCTCATCAAAATTCGCCTGAGACTGTTTAGGTTCACTTCAAATTTACACTCTTGGAGTTTGTGTCCCAGGCGATCTTTCAGATTGGCAAATATCTTCATAGAAATTATGTCATCACTGACATTAAATTCCGTTTGATAAAGAGGACAATACGCTTGTGAAAACTAGGGCAAACTACACTCCATCACTAATTTAACTGCTCCAGTTGTAGTAGTAAAGGACTTATCTCCATAATTCACTTCAACAAGGTTCAATAATTAGATTAACAAGTGTTTAGAAAAGTCAGTAATTAAAGCTCTTAACATTTTTTTTCATTATTATAACATGCATTACATTGTGTGCATTTTCTAACATGTAGTTATGCACAGTGGAATGTACCGAGGAATTAATCTCAGGATACCTGAACTCTACAATATTTTTTCTGTTAAAACATTATCACCCATTTCTTTTTAACAAACATGGCGATTATATAGACATTGCTATTTTTGTACAGTCAAGTTAGCCCATAATTTCGCTTTCTTTTCGTAACATAAAGGAAAGCAAAAATGGCCGATTTGGCGAAACAATTTATATATATATATATAACATTTCGAGCGCCCTGATGAAAATTTAATGTTTTTATATTTAAAAAGCCGAAACGTATAACATTAGTATATAATTATTTAAACTATCAGTAAAATCATCCACTGAAAACGTTTTTTTTTCATATTTGTGCATTTTCCACTCGTCGGATTTACTTCCGGTTTCATTATTTTATGTGTATATATATATATACTGCCGTCAGGAATGAAATTGGCGACCCGAGTTCTAATACTGGACGAGACTGTTTGCATTTTACATAGTGCTAATACCCTTGGGAAAGGCATGAATCCAATTATTCTCTCTCCAGCTATGGGTAAAATAGTAGGGCAGCTTGAGCTCTTTAAACTTAGTATGGTAACAATTCGTGGAGAAGAAAAAACTCTCAATTTAAACCTGTTAAACTGATCAACACTAAACAATGCTTTCTATTGCCAACTCTTCTGGCAAAATTCCCCTTATTTATTGAATGACCTTATATATATATATATACATGTAAAATTCTTATGGTACATGCAAAATTTTAGAATTGGTTTCAGTAGAGCATACATTATAAGCTCTAAAAAAGGACACTTTTCTTTCGGTCACGTCTTGTCAGAAAAAGTCTGTGACATGCAAACAATAGCATTTATTCCTCGCTATTGCTTGCTTGTCACGGAGTTTCTCTGACGAGACGTGACCGAAAAAAAGGGTCCTTTTTTAGAATTCATAAGCTATTCTAATATACATACGAATGTATGTGTGTTAATCGTATTCTGCAAGCAGTTTTCATTAAATCCTCACCCCTCATAGTCTTTTTCTAATTTTTAATGAACTGCATGCAGATTGAGTTCTTTAAAAAATTAACTAAAAATGGAAAAACTCAAGGCTTAATGGGTAATTTTTATCTTCGCTAGAAACTTTTATTTTGCTAATGCAGAAAATTAAGAATACGAAGCTAGATGTGAGGGAGAATCGGTGCAGTCAGTGAAGAGTGATAAGAAAAGCTGAAATCATCTCCATGTATACTTAATGCAAAATGTACTAAAATATCATCATCATCATCATCATCATATCGCGCTGGTAGCACGGATATCCCTGACCCTCTCTCGCCACTCCTCCCTATCGTTCATCGCCCTAGGTAGGTCTTCAGGACAACATCCCGTATCCTCACATAGCTGCTGAATGTATGTTCGTGCTGGTCGTCCTGCTTTTGCACGGCCATGTGTGGGGGTCCATAAGGGTACATCTCTTATGAGTTCGTCCCTGACCTCACAAATATTAACGATCCGTAGAATCCTTGAAGGTGTACGGGCAAAAAACCTACAAGCGACTAAAATATAACCTTAATGATTTCACATTTTTCTACTATCACCAGAATTTCGTGGCGTAGGGTCTGACGTGTTGGATTACGACATCGTAGTAAGGGAGTTCAAACCTCAGTTGCGCGATAACGTTCACTTTCAGATTAGCATCCTTGGGAAAGGTATGAACGCCCCCGTCCCCTTCCAGCTATGGATTAAATAGAACCACTTGAGTTCTCATGGCATTAAATAACCCATGAAGGTCAATATCCCATAAAACAAAGGAACCAAACCAAACCAAACCCGAAACGTCTGTGTCAACCATAAGTAAACATATGATAATGAAGAGCTTTCATATATTTGTTAACTAAATCCTACCTTGATATAACGATTAACATAAACAGCAGATACATATGTTTTGTAATTCATGAGCGAAATCTTTGTTGAAATTTTTTAGTGTTAGTGGGGATCGGGATGATGGAAGCTTTCAAATAGGTTAAGATGATGACCTCAGGAGGTTTCAAAAGATATTACATTGCTGGGGATATTATGAATTGGGGGTAGAAAAACATCATTTTCACAAGGTCACAAAGTTCAATGAAATGCCCACCGGTGAGCGAGACTGTAGCTTCAGAGAAGAAATACAAGGACTCTTTCGAAAAATACTCGACTATTGCTCGTGGGAATCAACTCATTAATTGGGACTCATAAATAGGGGGCTCATTTATAGGAAAACAACTCATTATTAGGGACGACAAAGTGTCACCAGAAACCATTTTGAAGAAAATCTAAGAGTTATTGTTTGAATGATTTTAACGGTATGTCAACCGTTCTAAGGTTATTTTAGGTCGAGAGGTTAAGGAATCGTGTTCTTTGTACATTTATATTTTCATTTTTGCGTTGGTGTTTCTTAAGAGGCTTTTTTGGCACATGGTCGTATGACAGAGTTTTGGATGCCAAATTTGACAAGTGGTTTAACTTCTTTCTTCTCAAAGTTTACTTATTTTTTTTTATTGACGAATCTAACATATCGATTCATATATAGAATATGCTGTGATTATATATATATCGGTCTTGCAGCCTGGTCTATAGAGGGAATTCGATTATCATAACACGAGACGTCACGTGAGCAAACAAAAGAAAGAAAGAAAGAAAGAAAGAAAGAAAGAAATTGTAAGAAAAAGTTTCCATCGCTACATTGAACAAATCAGAAAAGGTCTCTGGAAAGTATTCATAATGTAATCATTTATACAATTAGTCAACTGTAAACATCAATTAGTCCACTATAAAATATCAAACACACACCTTAGAAGATATTTCAAAGTTAGAAGAATAAGTTCTGAGTAAACTTATGAAAATAATATCGGTGAGCCTTTTTTGCTTGACACACCTAAAAAAAAGGAAACTTTAAAGTTGTTCGACCACTAACAAGATGTCTGGAAACACGTGTTTATATATATATATATATATATATATATAGAGAGAGAGAGAGAGAGAGAGAATTATTTCTCTAAGTTCAAAAAATGCCTTTTAATTTATTTGTTGAGTTCACGAGAAAAGGAAATAATCAATACTAATAACCTTTTCTTGGGGGCTAGTAAGCACATTTATTAACGGATACAGAAACTTTGTAAGTTTTCTCCTTTGGGATTGTTAAAATATTTGCCAACTTGTATCAAACATTTATTTATTAAACGAGCTGTTTTGTATAATTCATTGTCTTACGTGTAGAATTTATTCATAAGTCAAGACTTTTATTCCACCAAAAATGTTTTAATGATGGCAAATTTTGATGAATGAAAAAAATCAAAGCGTAGAAACTGTCTTGGATTTATCATTAGATGAAACATTGTCAATTTGAATTTTGAATTTTTGACAAGTGATTCTTTTTTCTGTTCTAACTCGAAAATAATACTATTTGAAATAATAAAAAATTTACCTTACACGCATGGGATATGCAGAGACCAGAATCCATCTTAGAAAACAATACGCATAAAATTCTTAGGGGATTTTGCCTTTCCAACAGACAAAAGAGTGGAAATAAAAGAAAGTGAAAAGATAAACAAATACTTGGATCTTGCGACGGAGCTGAAAAAGATGGAGAAAATGATGGCGATGGTATTACCGATTATCGCAAGTGCACTTGGAAGTGTACCCAAAGATTCTGAATTGAGACTGGAAGTATTAGAAGTCAAAAAAGAATCACGACTACCCAGACCACAACATTATTAAGATTGGCTAGAATACTGAGAAGGGTTCAGGAGACCTAAGGAGATTTGCTGTCAATCAGATACCAGTGAAAGACCATCAGCCAAATCTAGCGTGAAAAACACGCAGGACGTGAAATAATAATAAACCTCCTAAGGGATTTTAACATACAAATGGATCTCCTAATCTTGGCCAGACGACCAGATGTTATAATAATCAACAACAAAAAAAAGAGAACTTGCAAAATTGTGGACTTTACAGTCCCGGCTGACCACAGAGTAAAATTGAAAGAAAGCGAAGAGAAGGATAAGTACCTCGATCTTGCTATGGGATTGATAAAACTGGAAGATGAAAGTGACGTTTATACCAATTATAATAGGTTTTCTTGGTACAATCACCGAAGGATTATTTAAGGAACAGTAGGACTTGGAAATAAGAGGACGAGTGGAGACCATCCAAACTACTGCATTATTGAGATCGGCTAGAATACTGAAAAGAGTTCTGGGAACTTGAAAAGACTTGCTGTCTCTTAAACTCTAGTGAAAGACCACCAGCTAATACTGATGCAAAAAACTCTCAAGGAGTAAAATAATAATAATAATAATAATAATAATAATAATAATAATAATAATAATAATAGGCAAATATAACAGGCAGAGTAAAAATAAAAAATATCTACTCCGGGCTTTAACTAAGTTAAAACTTAAGAAATCGACATCGAAATGTGTTTTTTTTTTTTTTTTTTTTTTTTTTTAGTGAACCTCTTAAGAGTACGCTAACTTTAAGGGTACTCAGCTACATTTGTAACAGGAGCGCAGATTATAAACAACCCCCGGGTCTGCTATAGCCACAATATACTGAATGAAAAATCAAAACCTAATTTAATGTGTGAGCCAGACAACAGGTTCAGGTTTCATGATCAACTGGTGCTCCGTTGATAGTCAACATGGGAGACCCGTCGGCATCGCGCGAATGCTGACTTCTTTTTTCTGGTACACAAACGATGAAGTAAACAAATCAGAAAAACCAACGGAAAAAATGAACCAGAGAAGTTAAGTTTGTACTTTACTGCTATTTTAGGAGTAATCCCACACAAAGAGAGTATAGTAAAAGAATGATAGAAATCCGGGAAGAATTTGCTAGATTTAAGACAACAAGCCAAAACCTTGCTTACCGAGAAAGGACTATGATAAAGAAAGGTTGTTTTTTTTTACCTTGAAATATTGAAAATACACCAACAAATTAATAGGGAATCATGTCAACAAAACTTGAATACAGAAATCGAAACGGGAAATATGTTACATATTGATCTTTAACAAGTCGTGTCAGTCGATTTCATAAACAGGATGCAACTATGTCTTAAGGTAAAGAAAAGGAAACCATGAAAAACTGGAGAGTGGAATTGACAGCTGGAGGAAAATATTTAGCCAAGGTAAAAATCCAGGGAGATGAGCTATCACCATTACTATTTGTAATAGCGATGATACTGCTCAATTGCATACTTAGGAAATACACTGGCGGAGAGAAACTTTAAAAAATTGCCTGAAAAGATAAACCACCTGTGTACATGGATGACAAACTGTTTGCCAAAAATTAAAAAAAAGGAATTGGAAACCTTCATACAGGCAGTGAGGATATTATCATCATCATCATCATATCGTGCTGGTAGCACGGATATCCCTGACCCTCTCTCGCCACTTTTCCCTATCGTTCATCGCCTCTGGCAGGTCTTCTGGACTAAATCCCATATCCTCACATAGTTGCTGAATGTATGTTCGTGCTGGTCGTCCTGCTTTTGCTCGGCCATGTGTGGGAGTCCATTAGAGTACATCACTTATGAGTTCGTCCCTGCTTCTCCAGCAGTGTCCTGCATGTCTGGTTCGTCTAACTTGAATAGTTTTCGTGATAGGAGGCAGGTGGCCGTACAGTTGGTGTCTTGTAGGGTGTTGCCGCCAGGACTTAATCAAGATTGCTCGAAGCATTCTTGTGTAATTGCAGTCTAGCTTCTTCTCCAGCCGTTTTGTTAGAGTCCCTGTAGTGCATCCATATAGCAGTATCAATGCGACCGCTGCCTGGAAGAAACTGCGTTTCATTTTATCGGTTAGGTCTGATTTCCATATAATCGATAGCCTATTGATAGCTGTCCATGCCTTCGTTAACCTAGTGTCGATGTCCTTTTCGGTTGTTGCGACGCTGCTTCCTAGGTAAGTGAATTTGTCTACTAGTTTAAGAGGGGTTCCGTCTCGAGTGGAGATGTCACCCGTTTGATTATAGCACATATATTCCGTTTTGTGTGCGGCTGCTCGTTCCAAACTATACAGTAATGTTTCGGCTTGGTTGGGTGTATTTGCCAGTATCGCTATATCATCGGCGTAGTCGGCGTCAGTAATTATTTTTGCGGGGTACCTTCTGCTCCTTTTCTTTGTCAGCTCGATGCCGTTCTCTCTGATTTTGTCAATCGATGTTCTAAGTACGTAGTCTAGACAAATGATAAAGAGGTATGGAGCTAGCGTGTCCCCTTTGTCAGGATATAGGGATGGAATTTGGCATAGAAAAATGTGCCATGTTAATAACGAGAAGCGTAAAACGGCAAATGACGGAAGGAAGAGAACGAATAAATCAGGAAAAAAATCAGAAAGCTCGGAGAAAAGGAAAATTACTAATTCTTGGGAATATTGAAGCAGACACAGTCAAACAAGCGAAAATGAAAGAAAAAAAATTAAAAAAGAGTATCTCAGGAGAACGAGAAAACAACTTGAAACCAAGCTATCGCAGAAACCTTATCGAAGGGGTAAACACCTGGGTTATACCCCTTGTAAGATAGTCGGGACCATTCTTAAAGAGGACGAGGGAAGAACTTTAACAAATGGAGCAGAGAACAAAACAAACTTATGATGATGGATAAGGCCTTACATCCGAGAGATGACATAAGCTGTATGCGTCAAGAAAAGAAGGAGAAGAAGACTCATCAGCATTGAAGAGAGAGTTGATACATCAATAAGACGACTCGAAAATTATCTAAAAAAGAATACAGAAGGCTAATTATAGAGATCCGAAACAATACAAATAACACACGGATCAACAGAACAACAATAACTCGAAAATAAAAACAAAAAGAAAACTAATTGTATGGATATTTCAAGCAGCAAACAAGCAAAATCTCACAAGAAAAAACTCGGACATGGCTAAGAAAAGGAAACCTTAAGAGAGAGACTGAATCTCTTCTAATAACAGTACAAAATAATACCCTAAGGGCAAACTACGTTAAAGCAAAAATAGACAAGACGCAATAAAATAGTAAGTGTAGGTTATGTGGTGATAGAAACGAAACCATCGATCTCATGATAAGCGAATGCATCAAATTAGCGCAAAAAGAGTATAAGACGAGACACGATTGGGTGGGGATGGTGATCTACTGGGAATTGTGCAAGAAATTGAAATTTGACAATACAAACAAGTGGTATAAGCACAACCTGGAATCTGTTCTAGAGAATGAGACACACACATTTCTCTGGGATTTTGATATATAGACGAATTATCTAATCTCGGTCAGACGACCAGATCTAGTGATTGTCTACAAAAAAGAGAACTTGCCGAATTGTAGATTTTGCCGTCCCGGAGGACCACAGATTAAAATTAGAATAAGGCGAAAAGAGGGATAAATATTTGGACCTTGTTAGAAAGCTGAAGAAGCAATGGGACATCAAGGTGATACCAATTGTAGTTGGTGCACTTCGAACGATCCCCAAAGGATTGATAAAAGAACTGGAAGACTTGGAAATAGGAGAAACCATCCAAACTACAGCATCACTAAGATCGGACAGAATACAGAGAAGAGTCTTGGAGACTTGAGGGGACTTGCTGTCACTCAAACTCTAGTTAAAAACCATATGTTGGTGTGAAAACTCTCAAAGGAGTAAAATAATAATAATTTTGGATTCTGAAACCGAGACGGATCAGCCAATCCTAACCAAAGGGTAGATTAAGAGTTCATTTATAAGAAAATAAAAGAAAACGAAAAGATAGTCAAATACTTTGATCTTACTTGAAAGTTACAAAAGCTGGGGAACATGAAGATTGGTTGGGTGTAATTTCTTTGTTTAATGGAACTTTAACCTTCATGGGTTATTTAATACCAAAGCTATCCTTGTTGAAGGATAATAATGGTGCTATTTAACCCATATCTTTCTCAAGGGTATTAGTCTAAAAGTGAACGTAATAGCACGCCGTTTTCGCAATCCAGGACATTAGTCACTATGCCGCAGGGACTTTACCGGAACATTAAGACGACAGTGATACTGATTGTAGTTGGTGGGCTTGGAACAGATCCCAAAGGCATGTAAAAAGATACTATGGGAACTGAAGACCAGAGGAAGGTTCGAGACCATACAAGTCACAACATTGTTAAATTCGGATAGAATACTGAGAAGAGTTCAGTAGACCTGAGGAGATTTGCTGTTACTCAGACTCCAGTGAAAGACTGTTGAGTTACGCTGGTGAGAAAAACACTCAAGGAGTGAAATAATAATAATTATAATAAGACATAACAACAACAACAACAAAAAAAAAAAAAAGAAAATTTGCAAAATTGTCGACTTTGGTGTCCCGGCTGACCACAAAATAAAACTGAAAGAATGTGAAAAGAAGGATAAGTACCTCGACCTTGCCAGGGAATTGAAAAAACTATGGAACATGAAGTTGACAATTATACCAATTGTGATAGGTGCTTTTGGTACAGTAACTAAAGGATTATAAAAGGACTGGATGATTTGGAAGTTGGCGGACGAGTGGAGACCATCTAAACTACAGCATTATTGAGAACGGCCACAATACAGAGAAGTGTCCTGGAGTCTTGAGGACATTTGTTGTCACTCAAACTCCACTGAAAGACCATCAGCTCTAATGAGTAAATAATAATAATAACTTCGGTACCAATTGTAGTTGTTGCACTTAGAACGGTCCCCAAAGGCTTGGAAAAAAAGACCGGAAGAATTGAAAATCAGAGGAAGGACAGGAACCATTGCTAAGATCTGCTAGAATATCCAGAAGAAACCTGTAGACCAGTGGAAACTTGTTGTCACTCAAACTCCCGTGAAAGACCACCGCCTAATACTGGTGTGAAAAACTTACCAGGAGTGAAATAATAAATCACGCTTATATTTTAGCGCTGACTGGATTTGAAGCTAGTACACAAGGTTTCAGATTTTGTTATGGCTGTTCACTGATTTTATCACTACACCGTAACTTAACTGTTTACGTTTTCTCAGTTTTTGCATTTACAAAGTCCACGTTATATTGCATGAAAATGTTAACTGTCGATTAAGCACTAAATTTTGTATTTAAAAAATTGGGAGCAAGTTTTGGCATTGACTCAGTATGTTGTGCATTGAAAATCAGGAAAACGTGGTTGTCATTAGAAAATAAATCGTGAGTAACAGAAAAAGAAAGAAAGATTTTACATGAGTCTTTGTGGCAGAATAACTAAAGTACGAGATTGCGGCCTTTAAGTAAATGATTTCGAACTCCAATCGCGCTTTCACTTTCAGACTAATACTCGTGTGAAAGGTATAAACTCTGATATTTTCCTTAACTTTTATCATTGTTCTTCTTCTACGAAGATGTTATTGGGATTAAATAACCCATGAAAGTTGATATGCACAGAAACTAAAGCAGGGATTAATAAATGCGTTGCAAATGATTTCTGTTATACAAGTGTGTGTTATAATGGCTAGCAAGATAGACTAGCAAACTATCACAAGTGATTTCAAGTCTCAGTAGGTGCTTCATTCATTCGGCTTTGTGTCCACATCTAAGCAAGTGTAATGCTTGGTCGCCTTAGGTGGTGTAATGGCTAGCAAGATAGAGTAGCAAACTATTTTGTCACATTCATTTGGCTTTTGCCGACGAAAAAGTTTGGTAAATTACTACAAGTGTATTGCTCAATTTACTATAAATCTAGTGAAAATCAGGAATCAATGGTCAGGAAACAATACAAACTTTACTGACAGAAAAGAACCATTATATCATAATTACTTATAGATGTTCTATAGAATTGCACTGCAAATGATTTTTACTGCAGAAGTGTATTGCCAATATTTTTTATAGAAATACACTGATAATTTGTTATTATTAAAGAATTAATAAAACAATTTTCTTAAAGAACGAGCCTATTATATGTATAACATAAATGCATTGTTAATAGAGTTGCTATATTTAATAGAAATGCATTGCACATTAAGAATCTGCCGTAATATATTGACCCTCGACCGAGCCGTCAATCAAGCGATGCACCTGTGTAAATAAGTGGAAGAACAGCGGAAGCAGGTGGTCGTTAGAAAATAATATAACCAGGTGCCCGGACGGTTTGAGACAGTTGGAGACAGGATGCCGAAGTGAGAACCAGCTGCAGACGGAGGGCTTTGGGACCTTAGTGACCCCCGGTTGGGCAACTCAAGCCAAGATGCGAAAGAAGTGCTGCTATGGTCGAGGAAGAACTTGGGTTAATATAGCAGTCCGTCCTTGTCTCCACTCATTTCTCACACAACAAACATCACCTTTTCGAAAATAAAGTGTGAGAGATATTTTTATAAAAAAGTGTATTCGTTCGTTATTGAAGTCGTCATTACCGGTTAATGATGTTTCCGCATGTAAGAGTATATTTGTATATGTACACGTGAAGTTGCATGAGCCTATACAACATCTGCTATGGGTAAAAAAATTAAAAACAAATATTAATGAGTCAAAAGCTTTGCGATATTTTGGTACGTATTAGTTTGTGACACGTATATCACTAGACCGAAGCAGTTGAAGCTGTTGTGGTTGGTAGTATCGTGATAGTTGGTGCTCTGACACGTTGCACATGCTTCCCTCTGTGTATGATTTGAAAACTGCACGGCTGAACGGGAACTTTACGATTTCGAACTGGATCATAACTTTGCAGAAGCGACCAAAAAATTCTTTGAGCGAAAGGTGAAGCGGCAGTTGATTATAGTTACTATATGGTTCAAGAAATTTCGCTCGATTTGTAAGGATCTTGAATATAAAGCAAGGTCAGTAAGACCTAAAAACGTGGATTCCGAGACTGTGTTCCAAACCCTTGCAGAAAATCAGGAGAGTAGGATTCAGAGAGTATCAGGTGAGCTCGGTATCTCCCAGCCCACTGTAGTTCGTCATCTTCACGGCTTCGACAAAAAGCATCGGGAGCTGCTGAATTATGCCTCACGTTACCAAAATATTGCAAAACTTTTGACTCATTCTAGTATATAAAGGTGATTATTATTTATGATATTTGTCCACTGGCATTTCTAAACGGCTGAGCAAGTAAAGGATGGCTGAGAATAGTCCGGTTGACGAGGGGAGACTTGCTGTCTGTCAGACTCCAGTGAAGGACCTCCAACAAACGGTGGTGTGAAAAACTCACAAAGAAGAAGAAGAAGAAAAAGAAGTATTCGTGCCTCTCACTTGGCAGGATTTGACAGAGTCTTTCTTATAGTGGTGATTTAGGGGAGGGGGGACCTTGCACGAGCCGATACTCGTGCCCTGATGAACTATGTTTGTCATTGGGACATTTGACCCAGATGTCCAGTGCAATAAGTCGCAGCAACAACAACAGCAACAATAACTCTTTTGTTAACAGTGACTGAAACCAATGAAATTTAAATGTTGAAATCTTGATAAAGAAAGTTTTCTTTATCATCATCATCATCATGTCATACTGCGAGCACGGATATCCCAAACTCTCTCTTGCCATCTGTCTTTATCATCTATCGCTTCCGGCAGGTCTTTCAGGCTACATCCTGTGTCCGTATAGAGCTGTTGTTGATAGGAACGAGTTGATCGTTCTACACGTGCGAGTCCGTGTGAATGGGTCCATAGGAGAACGTTCGTCCTTGCTCCTCCAGCAGTGTCCTGCATGCCTTGTTTGTCTAGTTCGGTATGGGTAGTAGGTGGCCGTACAGCTGGTGTTTTGTTGGAAATTACTTCCTGGATTTGTTTTCTTTATATGAACCAATAAAATAGCAACTTTCAGTTTGTATTTGATTTCTGCGAAAAAGTGATGTTTTCATTCCAATATGATGTAGGATGAGTGATGTTTAGTCTGAATTTCTGTGAGATAATAATTATTATTAAGTTTAAGAAGACCGAAGAAAACTGAAATGAAGTCAAAATAAATATATTATTTCAAATACATCAGTGAGAAACAATTTGGAAATATTACAGGTCTTGGTGCTCATTGAAAAGGACTTCAATTGCAAAAATAGATTTTGGAAAAAATTGAGCTATAAGAATAAATAAATCAAGATATTGATATTTAAAAACAATCTTTTTCGCTTTTTTTACTTGAAAGATTAATGTCCGGATTGATCAATCCTGTCATAACAAGCAGTCATTCCCTCAATTCTTTTGGGTAGAGAATACAGATCCAATTCGTGTCAAGGTTTCAGTTTCTATATTAAACGGCATATCAACCTTCGTGGGTTATTTAATACCAAAGCTATCCTTATCGAACAGAAGTGGTTCTATTAAACCCATGCATTTCCCAAAGTTATTAGTTCGAAAGTAAACGAATTAGCTTGACTGGATTCGAACTCTTTCAATACGATGTGATAGTCCGACACGTTTGCCTCTACGCCACGTCGATTTATTCATATTAAAGATAGAAAATCGGATATAACACACTTAAACTCCTTAAAATTCTTTTCGACCTAGTCACAATGTATTTTATAGAGTTTAAGTGTATTATTAATTTAAAGAATTTAAGTGTGTTATAAGTTAATACGACTAATTCTATAAAAAAAAGAATAGTTTTTTTTTTCATAAGATGATGAACCTTGAATCAGGTACTTTTTCTAAACATCATTTTTGATATTAAGCACTGAAACAGATACTCCAGTAATACTAATCAATATCTTTTGGCTGTATCAGTCATCTGTCATATTGTTGCAGATTCTGCTTGTACTCGATCGAATTTAGATAGATTTACTTTTATAGACATTACAATAATAGCCAGTCATACCGAAATTGAATGGTCCATAAAACCTTGATATTCCACCTCAATAGGAAATATATTTCTCATCGAGCTATTCCATCACTCTTTCTATATCTTAATATTTTCCTGCTTACGTTCATGAATCCAGAAGACATTATCCTCGATAAGAACCATTAAGTTAACACGAACCCTTTTTGAATTAACCAATGATAATGTCGGAACACTGGTTAGTTAATTTGATCTTAACTCAAAGGGTAAAAAGATTTTTTCTGAGATCCTCCGATGTATATAATCTACTGACTACAATGATTTTTACATTTTTCTTAAAAATATCATTCATAGTATTTTCCTTGTTCATGAAATATAGCACATTGTCTTTTTTTGAATTCTATCAGCAAAAGCTGAATCCATATTCTGGTGGGAGGGTCAGTTCTCGTAGTGTAGTGGTTGACGAGCTGGACTGCGACATCATAGTAAGCGAGTTCGAATTCCAGTCGCGCTATTACATTCACTTTCGAAAAGGTATGAACCCCTCACCATATTCTACAGCTATAGGTTAAATAGTACGACTACCGTTCTCCTAAAAGGATGGCTTTGGCAATAAATAGCTCTCGAAGGTTGATATGGTATTAAACAAAGAAAGTAAAACAAACTATATTTCGATCTTATTTTTGTTGTTTCCGGTACCATCTTTTGTATTATGTCGAAAAAAGATCTTAGAATTTTCTCTAAGGTTCATTCAGATTAAAGAAATTTTGAGGGAATAAAATTTGTAATATAAAGAAATTTGGAGATTAAAATTTGATATGAAGGAAATGCGGTAAGTTCTGCAGCTTGCTAGTTCGGATACTGATTCGAAAAGATAACACAGACTATAAAGTTTTTTTAAAAGGGAATTCTATACAAAGAAACAAGAAAGAAAAGGATAGAAAAGATAAAGTGTTGCAAATTTTAGTGCAATTTGCTGGAACTTATCTGAGAAAATGTCCGTGAAACAAAGTTCTTTGAATTTGAGTATTTTCTTTTCTTTTTAGTTTTGTCGAAATGTTTCAGAGTTCATTTAATTTCGAGTCTTCTTTAAAGTTCTTTTAAGCAGAATTCTCAGTTGAATTTTCTTTCAGTTGGTAGAATTTCATTAGTCGACTTTCGTTTAATTTTACTTTTATTTCTTGGGAAGCTTCTTGCCTATTAAACTTATCTTCTATTCAAGAAGCGTATGGCGTATCTTTCTGCTGGCTTAAGTTTTCGTGCTATCAGTTTGGTCCCTGAATTCGTATTGAAGGTCTCAATAGTAGTTCTCGACAAAAAAAGCTGGTAGCGTTTTGGTGCAGTATTGTCTGGGATTACTTCCCCCTTTTCCACTCTAGCCAAATCAAGTGCCGCAGGTGGTCAGCTTTAGTTTTTCTCGGAAATAAATTTTTGTAAGATATAGTATGCTATTTATTGGTTATAGAAAAAAAAAGGTGATACAAGAGAAATTGTTTCCAAATAAATTTACTGAAACAAACATTAGTTAACGGCTAAACACTTGTATTTCTTTTCTTACTTAATATAGAAACAGTTATTTTCTTGTAAAATATTCAATGGTAATGAAACATTTGAGAACCAAAATGAAAAAAAAAATCATAACTGAATTGAGGACAGCTTTCCACATTTTAAGCTTGGCAGAATCCATAAGAGAAATTTCTGTTTGATGGAATTTAAAGGAATTCTTTTTTAGGAATTATTTGAACTTAGAAAAATTGTTACTGTGCATCTCTACAGAGGGCGATTGGTTTGTTTGATCCAAACGTAGGGATCAAAAGTAACTTTTTTTTTTCTCGGCATTGAATTTGATTGGTGATCTTACCGCATGCTAACGGTCATCATCTTGTCACAAATACAATACAATAAGAACGATAAAATAGCTAGGATAAAAATTCCTTCACACGTGGCATACTCTCCAGGTCTGTTACTTTCACACTATCCTTTGTTTCAATTCATAAAATTCACCGTTCAAAAAAGTTCAAGATATCGAAAGATTTCTTCGCACTAGTCATTGAATTAAAAAATCTTTTAAGATAGAATAAACCATTGCCTAAAAGTTGTTATATAAGTATGTATTTACGGAGCACAAGAAGGCTGGAAGGCTGCAAGAGAATTACGGAAAGAAGAAAGGAAAGAGGCGAAGATACCTTTTAATTCAAAACTTTATTTCAAAGTTTAACGACTATTCTGTGGGCGGGAAATTCCTCCTGAAATCAGTGGAAATAGTCGCGTCTCACAAACAAAGTGTTAAATATATCAAGAGTCATTTTCGGTGGGTGGTATATGTAAAGTCTTTATATCTGAGGTAATGGATACTTGCTAGGTATGAACTATTACCAAGATGAATCGATAGGATGGATGGTGATTAAAGACAGAGCGAGAACGAACATCTGCTGCTATGCCTGGTACATGCCTTTATTGACCAAATCCCCCGGATGTGGTAGGGGCCGTAACCCCTGTGGCATCAGAGGTTATTTCCCTTTTGTTAGTTAGGATATTACAGTATATTCAGTTGGTGTCTTCAATGGAGGGCGCTACTAACAGGAGACGCGACCTTCCGCCAAGTCTGAGACTTGGGCAAACACGTGCGCTCCCTGATAACAGTTGGGTGAAAGAGAGTCTTTCCAGTACAAGCGGTAAAGGCTAAAGTTGGAGCGGATTTCTCTTTGGGGCCAAGAAGTCTCTTTCTTTTGGTATGCGCCGTTCTTACTTCTTGTCAGAACCTTCTGTGAACTGCTACATTTTTTAATTTACTTTATTTTTTCTTTTCTAACTCCCTCATATTTTCCAATCCCTCCAGCCCAGTCGGCTGGGGCTGTAGAATACACCGACTGCATCTCCTTAGAGGAGTAAGACTGTCCCTCCCAACGACTGTCCTAGATATAACATTTAACTATCTGATGATAGAAGGAAAACTGAATTGAAATCCTTTAAAATCCGCTTAAAAAATTGACTTCGTGTCACGTGTTGCTCTTATTGAGGGGGTTGGATTTCTTTATAAAACGTACAAGGGATGTATTTCTTTTAATAATTTCTTTCTTTCTTTCTTTCTTTCTTATTCTGTCTCATGTTTTTTTAAATTTTTTTTTCTTTTTCCCTTCTTCATTTCCTTTTTCTGTCATTGTTGTTTTCAGTAATCTTTAGGATTTTCTTTCTTTCTTTCTTTCTTTCTTTCTTTCTTATTCTGTCTTTTGTTTTTTTTCAAATTTTCCTTTTCTTTTTACCTTATCATTTCCCTTCTCTGTTATTGTTGTTTTCAGTAATCTCTAAGAATTTCTTTCTTTCTTTCTTTCTTTAGTATTACAAAAAATGTTTTCTTAGATTTGACAAGCACTGAAGTGCTAAGATTATGACTTAAATCCGACATTTTTTTGAAAATATCTTTAAGTCTTTTTTTAATATCTTAAATTCTGTGAAAAGTTCATTTATTTTTTTTCCGAAGAGATAAGTATTTATAATATTTCCCGACATAAAAAACATTGTTCATTTTAACTTTTCCAATGTGGCTATTTCTTCCAACTAAGTTTGTGTACTTAGTTTAATAAAAACCTAAATTTCTCTTATTTCCTTTTTTCTGCTTTCGCATTTCCTAAGTAAACAAACAAAAATATTAATTATTTACTTAGTCCATCACAAAGTAGAATTGAGAGATCGTGCTGCGCCAATTTTCAAAGAAGTGATAATTTGTTTTCTTTGACAACTTTCGGTTCTTTTGTCCTCTCTTCCGCTTCTATCTTTTTATACTTTAAACTTATTGGCTATTTTTATGTTTTCTTAGAAGAAAAGAAATTTTATGTTTTCTCAGGAGAAAAGAAACAATGTGATTAAATTAGAAAGATTGTGCAGCGACAGTAGTAGTGAGCCATCAGTCTTTGAAAGTCAGCATTTTAATCCCATTTTGTGTGTGCGTGTATTACTTTAACGTTTTCTTTGTTTCTTTCTTTCTTTGTTTGTTTCTTTCTTTGTTTGTTTCTTCTATTCCTGATTTCTTTCTTGTTTTGTCTGCTTTTTCCAACACGTGTCACTCACACATAGCTCATATAAATCGGTGAATATCGTCAATTCTGTTGAGTGACAAAAGACAACAATTAAAATTACAATCCCGCCCCTTCTTAAGTCGAAACTTGTTGAAACATTTATTTGAAGGGTGTAAGGAGGTGTTTCTGTTAGACTTTGATGATTTTACTTGGTCTGTTGTTCCTTAAAACGATAACCTGAAGAGTCAGTCAGCTCCCAACATGAAAAACTGTCAATCCAGTTTAAGACATCATGTTAACTTTTCTTTAAAAATAATTTTTCAAACATGTTAACGTGAATAATTTGCGTTTGGTTTGATCACTGATGTGGAGAATTGAGTTGCTAAAAATGAAAAAATAAAAAAGTAAAAAGAGAAAGAAAAATGTACGAGCATGAAGAGACGAATAAAATCAGAGAGGGAGGGGCGTTGATAGCGTGTAATGGTTGCGGAATAATAAGTAGAATGAGTTCCGATTGTTTTGTTTAGCTGACGGACAGTGACAATAGTCACTAAAATGGAGTAAGAGAATGAAAAAAAAAAAAAAAAAAATAAATAAATAAATAAATAAAAATAAAACACGAAAAAAAAGAGAAAAGGATGACGTGAGAAACAAAATGAAAAAAGTAAAAGAGAAAAGGAAAAGGGGAGAGTGAGACAAAGAGAGAAGGGAAATAAAAAATCTTGTCTTTAGTCAAAGAACGTCGAGTGGTAAGAGGTACTTACTGACCAACCAAACAATTGCCTGTCTCACCACCTATGGAACCCACCCCTCAAAAACTAGATCAAGCTCCAGGTTAGGATTTTGTTGCAATTCAGTGACGAGTCGGCTCCTAGACAAGCCACATCGTCCTGTCGTGGGACTGCAGTACGGTGTAAGCTACTACTACTACTATTACTACGACTACTACTACTACTACTACTACTATTGCTACTACTGCTACTACGACTACTACTACTACTATACCTACATGACTGCAACTACGTTTCTTATTAGCTGGTAAAATTGTAGTAGTAGTTTTTCAACGTCAAAAAGCCGAATTCGACTCATTCCGACCAGCAGAGAGTAGTGGATGTGTTTCATGACACAGGCGACAAGCAAGAACCAGGGGCTTACTACACACGCCTTGCGCCTTAGAAAGTGACATAGAGAGGGGGAAAGAACGAGAAAAGGGAGGGAGAGAAAGAGAGAGGGAGAGAAGGAGAGAGAGAAAGTGGGAGAAAGATAGAGAGAGGGGAGAGAGGGAGAGAGAGAGAAAGAGAGAGAGAGAAAAAGAGAGAGAGAGAGTAAGAGAGAGAGAGAGAGAGAAAGAGAGAGAGAGAGAGAGGAGCATCAGCAAAACTACAACGGAGGTGGGAAATAAAAGAAAAAGCCTCAACAACTTGAGAGAAACGAACTTTAAAAACAAATATTACCATCTGTTAAAAATGAGCCCGTCTTTCATGCTGCTGATCTGCTTAGCAGCAATCGGTAAGTTTGTTTTTATTTCCAATTTTAATGTCAAACATTTTTAACAGCACACTTTAAAAAATATACATATACATATACACGCCACACAGTGATTTTAAACTAAATTAAGAAAAAATAATTAAAAATTAAAAAAATCATTTTTCAAACGATCATTTTTTTTATTTTGTCAACCTCCTTTCATTTTTATTTCTCAAAGTATTTGTGAAATTTTTAGCACTAGTAGCTCTTAAAAATAATTTTATTTCACACAAACTATAAAACTCAAGATTTTCATCAATTTCTATCAAAAGATTTCCAAATGGGAAAAATATCATTGCTTGAAATCAGTTCCCCTTCTCTTGATTAGAGTCGTTACTTACCAAGTTTGGCTTAGTTGCAGCACAGAATTTTATGAATTAAAAATCCAGGGATAATCCAATTTACTACTCAGTGGCAAATGATCTGCGCGGTGACCCGTAGATGAGAGTATGGTCACAAGTCGATTCAGACCTAAATATTTAGATTCTTTATATTTCATAATACCGTTATTATTAAAGTTCATACTGTCGTTAACATACTTCAACCAATAATTTCTTCATATATCTTGGTGTTAGTCATAGATTTAAAAGTTGGGTATCATAAAGTTATGCTAAAAATGGTTTATTTCAGCAAAGGCCTACTCAATATTTAAAACACTGGTAGTCGTAGAAGTTTTAGGAAAAATAGCCACGTGTTTCTAGAGAACAGAAAACAGTTTGTGATTTTCTATCACCTTAGGAATAATGCTTTCGTTTTTATTATCTTAATTATTTTTGTAATATAAGTTATGATTTATTAAGCGAATAGCATCAAAACTTTAATTACATAGTAACCAAGCGATTTTTAACTGAAGAATGCAGTTGAATTTACTCACAGTAGTCAAGATTACGATTTTTCTCATACCTACCCATTTACCTTTCGGGTAGTCTATCAAAAACTGTCTCAAAACACGAGTTATTTTCTTCTCTATGAAATTTAATATTTCCAGTGGAAGAGAAAAAAAAATCGATTATTAAGCATTGAATGTTTGTAATTTTAACTTGAATTTGTGAGAGTGTACTTGGACATTCAGTTTGTATACATTGGAAAAAAGAAAAAAAAGGGATTATCAGTCTTCAAGATTTATGAAGAAAGATTTTCGATGATGAAGAATTGATACAGCCAAAATACCTATAATACAAATTCACTGCTAATTTTTTCGATGGAAAATCGTTTTAAAAAGTTTGACTCCAGAAATACGCTGTAAGTAAGAAAAAAAAGCTTATGTAATTTGGTAGAATCAAAGTGAAAATTTCGGCTAGAACATCTTCTTGATATACTGAAACTCAAGATATATATCAAAATTCTTTTAGTTGATTTTTTATTATTTTCATGCAGAGTCTAAGGATTATAACGCCAATCAGGATACATTTGAAACTGTAGGAATAAATGCAGTTGCTTAAAAACCAGTAAGAATTGATTTAAAATTTATGAAAATAACGGTAACGATGCACTGTATTTAAATATTTGGATTGATGCGAAAAAAAGTTTCCAGCATTTTGTAACACAACTTGGAATGCAATCTTTCTACTTAACATTTCAAACATATTGGTTTGGTTTCTTTGTTTAATGGCATATCAACTTCGGTGGGTAATATCTAGGGCACCCTTATAGAAGAATAGTAGTAGTACCATTTGATATAAAGCTGGGAAGGGGATTGATTTGTGGGTTCATACCTTTTCCCAAGGGTATTAGAATGAAAGTGAACGTAATAGCGCCACAGAAATTTGTTTACTACGCACGGTATGGCATTCCAGTCAACACGTTAGTCGCTACGCTACGGGGAACTTCCCTAATGATCCATGTGTTAGACTAAACAAAGTTTATGGTTGAAGAAAGAGAAACATGGTAGTTGGCATGCTATTTATTAAAGGTCATTACTAAGGATAAAAAATAGGTTTTTAAATAACATGCACGTTATTCGAAACATTCCTACACACTGTCTTTGTTTTGATTGAAAGACTCTACTATTCTTTATTAAAGCAACGTTTTATTCATTCCTTTTTTTATTTTATCTATGAACAATTAATTGTCTCCTCTCTCTCTCTCTCTTTCTCTCTGTCTCTGTCTCTGTCTCATCTCGTTATATAACTGTATCTCTTCCCTCTTCCTGCATGCCGACAAATAATCATAATTCTATTTTCCTTTTTCCCCGTGTCATTCAATCGCTGTAATTTTTTCCGCTTCAGCTGTTGTCGCTGTCAAGTCTCATGTAGAGAAAATGGAACCTAAGCAATTCATAGGTTTTACTTTGCTGATGGAAAAGTTCGGTCAATGTGAAAAGGTCAATTTTATTTTTCGTTGCTTAATTATAAGAAACCTCTTTTCGTTGTAATTTTCAAGATATTTTTCTCCTTAAAAATATTGGAAACAATCCAAACAGAAAACTACTTCATGTTTTGATGATACAGCACTTGGAAAATTAGCCCCGTTTGTTTTACCATTTAAACTCCACGGGGAATAATTCATTTAAGAAATTGACAAATAATCGATAAGTAATAAATATATACGATATTTTCTACGTAATATTTGAAGTCTATTTTTCTATCTAAGCTTAGTTTGGTCCTGCACAAGGCAAGATTAAAGGGAGGACTAAATAAGTGGTTTTGAGGGTGTATTGAAACAGTATTCCTAACAATTAGGGTTTATTTTGATAAGAAAAATAGCATTATACCTTCTCAAGCCACGAATTATGGCGTCGGTGAGACGAGTCATTATTATTAATCTACAAATTCGAACTTTACCGACAAAAATAACGTAGATGAAAATACACGTGTGAACAAATGCAAAAAATGAATATGCAAGTATTGGGATTAAGAAGGGAAAGAAAAAAATACTGAGATACAGAATTGTTTGCTGGATATCAAAGTTAAAAATAAAAAGCAACAACAAAAAAACTAAACAAACAATGAAAGGTAAGTCAATGGAAAGGCATAAACACTACGATACTTTAAAATTCCTTTTTTTTTTTTAAAAAACAGATAGTAATAAAAGAAAGTTGAGAGGATGCAGTAAAAATATTTCTACATTTCTGCATTCCTATTCCTTTTTTCCATGTGAAAGTAATCCATATATTTATAAAAATATTTAGATGAAAATTTGGACACACAGTGAAAAAAAAAAAAAAAAAGAAAAGTTAAAGAATGAGAAGGTACAGGAAAACATCGAGAAATTGGATAATCTTAGTTGTGAATACCTGTGGAATGTTCCTAAATCTAGATATTCGGAAAAGACTTCTGAAACAATCGATCATTAAGTTGCTGGGTGCAGCTTTCTTATCATTAGTGAATGACTGATAACAACGATTCGTCAGTTAAACGGACAACTTTTTCTTATTATACATATTTTCTCCTAGGTTTTTGTATTTCATATTTCTAACCCCCCATCGTTAACTTGAAATTGTTAATATCACCCCTCATGGTCTTGATGATGGTTCATTAGAACCGAAACGCTAGAGTGTCGGCCCCTCAATAAATCATTCCTTCCACTTGGATCGTTGTTATCAGTTTTTCTACACACACACACATAAATATATATATATATATATATATATATATATATATATATATATATATATATATATATATATATATATATATATATGTGTGTGTGTGTGTGTGTGTGTGTGTGTGTGTGTGTGTGTGTATGAATAATGTATGTATGGAAGTAAATTATGGAAATAAATCTGACAGTATGAAGAAAATTGAAAAAAAAAAAAGGTAATTCAAAAGGGATTAATATATTAGAATGGAAAGTCAACGTTAAAACGTTTCAGTTTTAATAAACTTTCATCAGGACTTTAAGATGGTAAAAATATTGCTTGAACAACGATATTGTCATCCACAGACGGACTGTTTCGTTGTATGACAACTCTTCAGGGTGGCTTGACACGCAGGACGCTATATATATATATATATATATATATATATATATATATATATATATATATATATATATATATATATATCGTCCTGTGTGTGTGACAGTTAACATATCGATGATAATAGTTGCACTAGGTGTTATAAAAAGGGAATCGATAAGCACCGGGAAACATATCTAGAAACCCTTCTCACAACAAAATTCAACTTAAAGTATTGACTAGTACAGTTATACTTCATGGAGCACTGTTCGTGTTTTGAACTTTATCAAACTATAAAAGTATCAATTCTACGTTATAACATCTTTTCTTACCTAAGTTCTCTGGTTGGGATCTGATTAGAAATAAAACAAAGTTTAAATGATAATGATAATAATAAGTTAGCGACCTTAGTCGAGGGTGACCCAAAGGCTTCCTTTTCAATAGCTACTACACCGAGGTGTAGGGGAGGGCGCTACTCCATTCCCTTGATTGCTCAACTTTACCCTTGATCCTTACCATATAATGGTGAGTATTAAGCTAGGCGGCATCAAGTACCATTTTTTTAGTCTATGGTATGATTCGACCTGGGATTGAACCCTAGTCTCACGGACCATTGGCAAACACTCTACTGATTAGACCAATGGCCTCGTTATTAATAATGATAGAACCAACCTAATAGTGGACTTAGCCGTCCCGGAGGACCGTTGAGTAAAATTAAAAGAGAGCGAAAAGAGAGATAAGTATCGAGACCTATCTTGAGTACTAAAAAAACCCCCAAAACTATGGAACATAAAAGTGACTGTGATACCAATTGTAATTGGTGCACTTGGAACAATCCCCAAAGAGACTAGTAGACTTGGTAATAAGTGGAGATCATCCAGACTACAGTATTATTAAAATCGCCCAGAATACTGAGAAGAGTCCTGGAAACTTGAGGAGACTTGCTGTCACTCACATTCCAGTGAGAAACCATCAGTAATAATAAGAATTGTCAAATTTATGTTTTGACTTCTTTTATGATTTTCTCAAACTAAAAGTTGACGAAATTAGTTTGTCCGTTTACCACGCTGAAACGAATAGAATATATAAAGTTAATGACTTTGAACTGGTATTACTCAAAATTGTACCGATAGTGAAAAACCAGTAGCAAAGAAATAGATTCTAATTTCTATGATCCGTTGCTTTAAAAAAAAATTATCTAAATATTGGTTGATAATTATTTGTATTTGTCCTATTATTTTTTCTAATTAATTTAAAAAAAAATAATTTCATGTTCTAATCAAAAAAAGTTTTTCAGGAAAATTTAAAAAAGAAATTTTTTGAAGATTTAGAAAAAAAAAACAAAAAAGAATTCAAGCATACATTTTTGGTTCTTGTCCTGCTCTTTTTTTTTTTTTTTTCACTTCTGAGCGAATGGATGAGAATATTCATTTTTCTTCGAAATATTTAGTTTCGATATTTCTGTCAGTTGATTTTTTTGCGTGGATTTTTATTGCTCTAAAATTTATCCTTAATGCTTCTTAGAGATTAGAAAGCAGATTTATTAAGAATAATTTAGTACAAAACTTTGATTTTTAAAATAAGATTACCGATTTAAGTTTTTTTTTTAATTTTGAATCATTCATTTTTTTAAATAAAATAAACTTTCACAGAAAGTGGATAGCAGATTAGAAAAATAATTTTACGATAAAGATTTTGTACAGAACTTGGATTATCGACTCAAGTTGTTTGAGGTTTTTAGATAATTTTATGAAACATAGCTGATTAATAGATTAAGTAGCGGTATAACTGATACATTTGTGAATAATATCGTCCTTTTTTAAGGTTTTATGCAAGTGTCGTATATATTTTACAAAGATAGAAATTAAAAGCAAAATATTTAATTTGACAATGATCAACGTGAGAAATTTGTCATCGGAACAAAAATTACATTTTTTGTCTCTGTTTGAGGAAGATATTCATTTCAAATGAAATGCTTTTCAGGTTTTATATATAAAACTGATCAGAAAAGAAAAAAGACATGAAATTAAAAGTCTGGCCCGTTTACCAAAACATTCCTCTGTGATACCAGTATCGGAAAAATAAGATCTAAAAATGTTTGGCTTCGGATTGCCCTTATCACTCGTTTCAACTGTGAACTTATCAGAAAACAAAACAATTTGAGATTAAATTTAACGTCAAATATATATATAAAAAATTCATATTTCCTGCCCGCACTACTAAATCTGCTACTGCTATAAATTTAAATATTATATATAATATATAATATTTAAATTTTGAGTCCGATTTGGAACGTAAAACGTAAAAAATGGCACAATATCAATTTTTGCGTTTAATGTCATAGAACTTGAAATTTAGAAAGACAGGAGCCATTAAAAGCACAACATGCGCGCCTGTGCGTCTCAGTTCATGTTTGTTTCGAGTGAATTATAGAGTGGAACAGTGATATCAACATTTTTTTAGAAGTCATATAGCGCTTTAGATTCCCTGAACAAATAGGTATCATCTGGTACATGCATACGTGTGTATTTACCCAACCTTCTAGTCACGAGCAGGAGACGACACATGGTCAATTTGGTTAATGGAATTCAGAATTTTTCTTCTCCTAGACTGGTTGCCTAACCAAGGCTAAAATATCTTACTATTTACTGATTGAGTGGAAGAGATGGATATATGTCTTTCTTAAAAACATTAACGCGGAGTGAAACGCAGTCTTGCCCAGGTTTATATATATATATATATGTCTGTCAGCTGATAATAAAAAAGCAATTGTTTTGCACAGCAAATACTTAATTCAGAATTGTTAATTCCAAATTGCAAATGTGCCAATTAAACCCTTGCCATATTTAGATTACAGCCAAATTTATTCTGTAATTTTTGACAATCTTTCCTTTTGAGTTCAGAGCATTTCTATAATAAAACAGTATTTCTGTTGTAAACACACATACAATGCATTTCTATCGTAAAATTATTATCAAAGTATTTCTTTATAAATAAAGCTCTAATCTGTCATCAACACTTGATTTAATTCCTGACCCCCGACAATCCGCTTAACTTCCAAATTTTCAATACACAACATCGAAACGAAAATTTTAAAATTGACTGTATCAACTTTTGAACAAAATCGCAAAATTTGGTGTTTAAATCATCAGTATATATATATATATATATATATATATATATATATATATATATATATATATATATATATATAATGCTCAAAGCGAAGCGGTGGAGTATTGAATCACAGAACGCAGCGTTGTACTCATATATAGGAATCAAATACTGTCGGTGTTGAAATTAATCATTTCTTAAAATTTATTCTTCATCATTGCCGGAATTTGGAAACCTATTTTTTATGTAGCCGGCGAATAAATGAATGAACGTTTCAAGAAATATTTGTTGAATTAATCATATTGTCTTGACTATTCATACAGAAGTCACCACGAGGGTTTATTCTAAGGCCCTCAACGGTTGTCTGAAACTGTAAATAGTACTGATCTACACAGTCTTTCACTGCCGCCATAATCTCTCAACCCTTACAATCAGCATTTCTCCGTCTGGGTGAGAAGTGCTCTGCAAAATAGCCCTGCTCAGATGCAAGATTCTCCATCAGGGTCAGTCCCGGTCATTGGAGGACAGAACAACGATGTTAGGATAAGACTTCTGTCGCCCATGTGTAGATATGTAACTGCATGCTTCCAACTAGGTCAAGTCTGCATATGTTACCACACTTCTAAGGTTGGTCGATGAAAAGATCGAAAGGGATCATTTGTACATCATGGTATTATGATAGTAAACGCTTATACAACACGAACACCACTCTCAAAGTCTTCATGATTATTATTTAGCGATAAGCCGAAGCAAGATAACCAATAATCACATCAATCGCACGTGTTATATCTGAGTTGTTCGTTTCCTTGTTGGATAACATGACAAAGAATAAGGGGTCCAACACACCCAAGAATAATGTACTAGATGGCTGTTGTACTAAAAGCCCCCTTTGCCTTTTGAAAGGTCTTGTTTTTGATCCTGCAGGGTGCCTAGACCCCCCCTCATCACCAGACAAACTCAATGGGGGTATCAAACCGATAGCTCTATTGAGTTTGTCTGGTGAGTCACCGATGACCCGACTACGAAAAAGGTAATATTGTGTTACATAATACCAGTAGCATTTTGAGCGACCTGACACAAGTGCTGATCTACACACATACATACATATACAAATCAATCGCCTGGTGTGATGGTTAACAAGTTCGGCTCGCACATCATTTAGTGAGATCATTAATTCTGAGTACCCTATACTGTTAACCTAGTGTTAAACTAAGTTTAGATTACTTAATGACTACATAGAAGAACGGGATAAAGTTTGATTTATAGATGAGGCAAAATACCAATACTAATACTACTAATAATACTAATCCCGGCTAGAAGATCAGATCTTGTGAGAATTAACAAAAGCAGAAAAACTGCCATCTAGTGGACTTTGCCGTTCCAGCGAACCACAGAGTGAAAATCAAAGAAAACGAAAAGAGAGACAAATACTTTGACCTTGCTAGAGAACTAAGGTGTGGGACATGAGAGAAACGGTGATACCGATTGTAAGTGGTGCGCTTAGAACTGTCTCCCTAGGCTTGAAAAGGGGATTGGAAGAGTTGGAAATTGGAGGATTAATCGAGATCATCCATTGTTACGATCGACTAGAATACTGAGAAGAATCCAGGAGACCTGAGAAGATTTGTGGTTACTCAGACTCCAGTAAAAGACTATCAGCTGACGATGGTCTGAAAAACTCGTATGAAATATGATGACAATTAGTAGTAAAATAATATTATTTGTTATAATAGAAGATCTTAGCGATTCCAGTGTACGATTTTTCTTTGATTAGTAAATCGAAAACATTCCCTTTTTGTTTAAAAAGGATAACTTTACAGCTTCTTTTTAGCAAATCAAATTATTGGTATACTCAGTATGCACTTTTGGAACATAATTAAGAGGAGATAATGAATTGTGAATTTGGACGATTGATCGCCGGCAACTGAATTGGAGATGAGATGAAATCACTGTATATTGTTCAGCGTAGGGAACAATGTCAGTGATTTGTTCCACTGATTTTTCTATTACCTTTTTTTAAATATCCGTCATTGAAATCTGTTATGTACTATAGTCCAAGTCTAGCTTGACTTTAGAACCTCAAGTCCCAGGTTCAATTTCTACTCAGAGTTTTTGGCCAAATGAATGAAATGATTAAAAAAAACTATTGACAACTTCTGCCATATTTGAAGATTAGTCGAAATTTAGGTTTTGACACACTTATTTTGGGAACCATCCACTCTCTACTCTTTCTCATCCTGTGCAAATAGGGGAAGAGTCCCCATGGCCTAACGACTAATGTACTGGGCTGCGACCGCGAAGAAAGCGAGTTCAAACTCCAGTCATGCTGTTACGTTAACTTTTGGACTAATGCCCGCGGGGAAAAGTATGAACCTCCTTATCTTCCATCGATGGGTTAAACAGTATCACTGCTTTTTTTTCTACAAGAAAGGATTTGGCATTAAATGATTCACGAAAGTTGACATACGATTAAACAACGAAATCAATCAACCAACCTGTACTAATATTTAGAAATCACCATTACAGCTATTAATGCAAAGTTTACTTTGGTTTGGTCTCTTTGTTTAATGGCATATCAGCCTTCCTGGGTTCTTCAATGCCGAAGCCAATGTTGTAGAAAAATAGTAGTAGTATTATTCAACAAATAGCTGGAGGAATAATTTGCTTCATACAGTTCTCAAGAGTATTTGTCCGAAAGTGAACGTAATAGCACGACTTGAACTCAAACTCGCTTACTACGATGTCGCAGTCCATCATGTTAGCCACTAAACTATAAGGATTCTCCTTTGACGCAATTAAAATATTTTTCAAACAAAGTTAAAAAAAAATCTAAAAATCTTATTCTAATAAGAAGTTTAATTCTTATCAGAATAATATTCTTACATTTATTTTGTCATTTTTGAAATATGTGCTACTGATTTCCTCCTTTGGATCCTCAAATAATACAATTTGAGATCTTTACTGCTTTCAGTTAACGGTATTACTATTTTTAATGATTGAGTTTTCTAACTAGTAACATCAATTCTTTTTATTATTATTAAAGATCAAGTTTTAGCATTTCTCAATACTTGAACACTGTTGCCAGTATTCTTGCTAATTTTAACGACGTTGTCATCTGAATGACTTTAACTATTTCTAGATTTACTTATTAAATTGTGTGAGCTATCAGGCGGCGCGACATGATGATGATGATGATCATTAGTAGGGATTCAATTCTTCTTCTCAAATATTTTCATCTCGACCTATATCGTTAAATGTGTGTGGATAAAAACAATCTGATACTCTCTCCTTACGAAAGAAGCTATACCCTTAATTAATAATGATAGTAATAATGATAATAATTCATTTGTATTGGTTATTGTTTGGGCTTCAATAACAGACAACTTAAAATCTCCAGAACCTTTCACATTATTATCACATACCATGCCACTTCATAATTGTAACATCAGCAGAAATCAAGTATTTGGTTAACATTTGCTGATTTGGCTCAATTGATAAATATTAGAGTAAAAAGTGATGAGGTATCTTGTATTTTATTTTGACTATTGTCTTCATCTTTTATTGTTATGTTCACATTTCAGCTGATGAGCCCATTGGCCTTCTTTAAGTGGTTCATGTCGAACTCGATAGCCTACATAGAACTTCGAACCGAACTCTTTATCTAATCCACGGTGGGTAGATTATTCTAATTCCGTTAACCATAACTGGATACAAGTGTTAAGCAATTGTAAGTTTTCTTCGTTATCTACCTGTCTTTGGGATTGAACCTGCAACCTCCAGATGATTTCACTTAGAAGTACTTTAACCAAACGCCAATATCCATAACGCCATGTCTCCTGCTGGAAACATGGCGTGAGGGATATAGCTTAACATTTGTATGAGGTTATGGTTAACAGAATTCGAACTATCTACCCTTGTAGATTAAATAAAGGGTTCTGTTCGAAGTTCCGTGTAGGTTCCCAAGTTCGACATGAAGTACCTGAAGAAGGCCAAAGATCTCATGGACCGAAACGTTGACAATTTATCAATAAAAGATGAAGTCCGAATACACAAAATAATGAGATTTATCACGCTTCATCTCAGTAATTTAGACAAATCATATCTTGAACTTTAATTTTGAAATTTTCGTTTGAGTTTGAGATGAGGTGTTATTAAATTTTATTGTTATTAAAAGTGGTTTTCTTATCTTTGTTTTTTCCCCTATTCATGCAGCTCTGCACTATTTTAAGGTGGTTTTCGCCTTATGCAAGCTTCCGGAATTATCGAACGAAGCCCTTTTTGAATTCACTGGAATTTCAAAAACTCTTAATCGTCAATTCTTCCTTATATGCAAATCTACCTCGCCGTGTATATTTCTACACTACTTGGATGAACTCATGACTTCTAGGTGGCCAGATGACTTTTTACCAACGCTTTTATCCATGAGCTAGACCATATCCCGTATTAATTTATTTTAAAAATATTTTGTAACGTAAATTCTCTGAAACTTTGTTAGCCTACTTGGCTGGGGCTGTAGAATACGTCAACTTCATCATCTCTGCATTGGAGTAAAAATTTTCACCCTGCGAGTGTCCTAGTTATGACACTAAACCATCTGATGGTGAGGTTCTAGTACTCAAGCTTTAGGAAATTTAGAGTACTCATTCCTTGCCATTACTCCCAGGTCCACTCTTTCTCTGGGTGATAGTATCTGTTAGGGTCCCATTTATGGGTCAAATAGAAGTATTTAATCATTTACGATACTTGAAATCATTCAACTATGTGCAAAAAATGAGCTCTGACTAGTTTTAAAATAATGTTACCCACAAACTATTTATTTATAAATCAAATATATATATATATATATATATATATATATATATATATATATATATAAAGTTGGCCGATTGTAGTCGAGGGTGACTCGAAGGCTCCTTTTTCTATAGCTACTACATTGAGGTGTAGAGAAGGGTGCTACTCCTTTTATTGACTTGCTCTACTTACAGTTGATTCTTACCTGAGTGTTACGCGAGGAGGCATCAAATATCATTTATTGAGTTTTTGGTATGACTCGACCGGAGATTGAGCGCCAGTCTCCCAGGTCATTGGTGAATACTCTAACCATTATGCCATTGGGATTGGTTAATTTGATTGGTATAATTCAATGTCTTTACATTGAGAAATCCATTACCGGTCAGAGATCTTTGTCATCACCGACTCTTTTATTGAACTCAAGACATTTTATTCGAGTAAGTAAATCGTAGTTGGATTTTTTGCACCTAAAATAAATGTTAAAATCTGAAAATTTATTAATCTAGAAATGCTGGTCAAGATTGAATAGATTTTCTGGGCCAGAATATAAGCTCAGAACAGAAGCAACGATATTTTCTATTTTTTAAAGACCTATTCAGTATAATTAGGCTTGACAACCGTTGCAGCATCGTAGGTTCATTCGATAGAAATATTTATTGGGTTAGCTAACTCTGGTTCACAGTCTCGATCCTTGAAGTACTTGGTAAGGAATGGATTCATTATATATATTGCAATCCTAACTTGCTTTACGGACGCTGTAGAGTACCAGATGAAAATTAAATCTATTATCTGAACTATAAGACACGTTTGCTAATCAACAAATGGTTGCCAACTTTAGGCGTAATCTGTGATGATGCAAATGCTTGATAATCAGATTAAAATTTGAATTATGAAAACTGCCTTTTTGACATCATTGTAATAAATTAAATAAAAAACAATGCGATAAGATTTTGAATGGAATTTTTTTTTTTTAAGCGGATGTGTTTTTGAATTGTTAGCGTTCTTTTTAGTTGTGCCAGAATAATTAACTCGGTTCACTAAGTCATGTTTTATTTTACCTTCATAAAATAAATGCAAAAAGTTTTCAGGCATTTAGAGCCGCAGATGATCTTTTAAATAAACACACATCTATGTAAAACATACCATCGAAGGTAAGATTTATTGAACGCGACAAAACTTTCATTTACTCTTGTAATTGCTACTAAGATCACAAATGATGCCACTGCTGTAAATATAGTCAGTGTGTATCTGAATATATCATTAATCACGGGAATTCCTTCATGATAAATCTTGGGAATTTCGAGTAGAATAAAGTTTTCAAGAGGATAGGTCAAGAGGAACTTTGGAAATTATAATTGTATGTGGGATGGTCGTACAAATTCTAAAAAAGGGCATGTAGAAATTGTTTTATTTAGCAAATATATTGCAAATTATTTTGATAAATGAATGCATTTAAAATGACTCCCGGGCTGCTTAAGTAATTTTGGTTATCATAGGTTAGCGTTATTGAACACGTCTCTCAAAAATTTCATTCATTGTGATCATTAGAAACAAAGAAATTTCTGGCGGCAGCAGAAACCATGAACCTATCATACCGACGGCATTCATTACGTCATATGTAGACAAGATTAACTCATGAAGTATTTTTGGTGATTGAGAAACAATGACGAAACAATTTTTTCTTTGTTCCCATCTATTTGTTTTAATAAGTTCGGCACTAATTTTTGTCTGTTTTTTTTTTGTTTAATGTCTTATCAATCTTTGTGGGTTATTTGATGCCAAATCCTGTAATATGTATATGTATATATGTGTGTGTGTGTGTGTGAAAAAACAAGTGGAAAAGTGGATAAACCGAGACATCGACAACGGATTCAAAAATAATATTTCGTCTTTATTTCAAAAAGACTTCATCAACAAATATTATTTCTGAATCAGTTGTCTGTGTTTCGATTTATCAACTTTTCCACTTATTTGTTCTCATCGGATTCACCAAATCTACCATATATATATATATATATATATATATATATATATATATATATATATATATATATATATATAACTTGTAAATATATATAACTTGTAAAGGAATAGTTTGTAGGTAATTTTGTTTTTAAACGATTTAGAGTTCATTTGTTTAAATGGTCCCAAGTATTGTTATCTTAGTGCAATTGACCCTCAGCCACCGCCTTTAAGATAAAAAGGGCTGGATGTTTATTTACCACGAGAAAAATTTGAAGAATACTTTCGGGACAATCATATAGGTACTTGGGCTCAACATGATCGGCCGACTGATCGGATCGGGCCACTCCGACCGCCCGTCTAGCCTAGGAATTACCATAATAGAGTGTTTCAGGTCATGTGAACAATTTAACTACAAGGTCAAGGACTGCTCGGCCACCAGGATCCCGTCCACAAGCATTGCGAATTGCCACTCACGGCCAACAAGTGCAGTCGGTGTATTCTTCAGCCCCAGATAACAGAGTGGTTTGACACAGTCTATTTTATTTCCGTTGAAAATAAGAGAGAAAAACATTTATCTATCAGAATTATTGGTTGGTTGGTTTGTTGGGTTTTATGGCATATCAACCTTTGTAGGTTATTTAACGCCAAATCCATTTTTATGTAAATAATCTGATCTTTTTAAAACAATTCAGTTTAGCGTAACTACACAGTTTAATTGTCAAAAACATTTATTTCAAACTATTCTACAAGTTATATGCAACAATTCAGTTAAGTGTAAATACAATTTTAATGTCGAAAAACAGTTCTATTTCAAATAATTCAGTTAAGCATAAGCACGTAGTTTAAATGTAAGTAGGGTTTAATTGTCAAAAACATTTCTATTTCAAGCTATTCAGTTCACTCAAACAATTCAGTTAAGCACAAGAATGCTGTTAGTTCTATTTAACCCATAGATAGGGCCTTATCAGGTGCTACCACTCCGGGCCAGAGTGAACCTGGGAGCGATGGTAATGAAGGGGTACTCCGCATTCCCCAAAGCTCCAGCATTGCGGGAACCTCACCATCAGATTGTTTAGTGTCATATCTAGGACACTCGTTAGGGGGGGTCTTACCCCTCTGCAGAGAAGCAGTCGGTGTATTCTACAGCCCCAGCCGACTGGGCATCAGAATTATTGCAGTTAAAGAAATACTATTTGTATGATACAAATGAAATACTAATTATTTTACAAGATTTACTCAGCTTTGATAAAACTTGCATATAATTCAAATCATTGAATAGTTACTGATAGAATTGAAGTCTAATACCCTTGAAAAATATATGAACTCCTCATTCTCTCAGCTATCGGTTGAATGGCACCACTATTGTCCTTCTGTAAGGATGGCTTTGGCATTAAATAACACACGAATGTTGATATGCTATTAAACAAACCAAACCAAACCAAACCAAACCGAAAATTGAAATTTAAGTGTCAGCAGTTTATAAAAATTGACTAATATCACCCATCATTCATTTAGCAGCTTCTGGTTTTTGTTTTTTTTTTAGCTAAGGGCATCCTTCTTTAGTATTGCCAGTGTATTTTCATGGATATCTAAGTAATTCGTTCTTGATACACAGGTAGCGGACCACTGCTCGATGGGCGATATTCTCCATTTTCTAATGGCTCGTTAATAATTCCCCAAGACCCTGGAAGTAATTTTTGAAAACTATAACCTCTACTATATTGAAAGAGATAATCGAGACTATTTCTTAATGTCTGTAGTGTTAGCTGGATGCTTTTAGAGATTTAACTATTTGGTTTTTTCAAAAGTTCCTTAATATTTCTATTTGTTTACATTGATCGCATAAACAGAAACAATTCATACTGATTCAGATCCATGGCAGAATGTTGAGTTAACAGACTTTCAAAGAGTAGAACTATTTTTCCTAAATGCTGGGCTGGGGATCTTTGTTTCCTTTCAGAAATAATCTCACCCCAAGCTCTCTTTTTTGCTCATGAATTACCATCTACTTTCAGTTAATAATAACAAAGAAAATCCCCCACTATTATCAAGAGCAGTATCATCATCATCATGTCACGCTATCAGCATGGATGTCTCTGACCCTCTCTTGCCACGCCTCACTATTGTCCATTGCTTCTGGCAGGTCTTCAGGGCTACATCGTGTATCGGTACAGGGCTGCTGTATGTAGGTTCGAGCTGGTGGTCCTGTCTTTGGACGTCCATGTGACGGGGTCCACAGGAATATATCACTTATGAGCTCGTCCCTACTTCTCTAGCAGTGTCCCGCATATCTCGTTCGTCTAATTTTGATAGTTTTCGTGATGGGTCGTAGTTGGCCGTACAGCTGCTGCTTTTGGGGGTGCTGTCTCCAGGACTTGTTCAGTATTGCTCGCGGCATTCTTGTGTAGTTGCCGTCAAGCTTTTCTCTATACGTTTAGTTAGCGTCCATGTAGTGCATCCATATAGCAGTATCGATACGACCGCTGCATGGAAGAAACTTTGCTTCTTTTTATCGGTCAGGTCTGACTTCCATAAGACCGATAGCCTACCATTAGCTGTCTATGCCTTTGCTAGTCGCGTGTCGATGTCTGTCTCGGTTGATGAGACACTGCTCCCAAGGTAGGTGAACTTGTCTACAAGAGCAGCCCCTAGAGCTGTCTGGAACAACCTTTTTCGAGAAGCAGACCGCATGAGACATGACTTATTATTACTCTGTTAAAACAACTGAAGTAATTATTAAAGGTACGCCGAAAATATTTATAACAGATGATCGAACACGAAAGCTTCTGCCTTGGAAATGGGGAAAAGTTGATTTTTTTTTTCCTATTTGATAAAAATATCTTTCTTCTAAAAAAATTGAAGTCTTTGTATGGTATTAACACTGATATTGATGTAATTAACATACGATTCTGCCGTGATACATTTCAAAATGATTAAAAGAAAAGAATCATCAATGTATTTGCGATGAATATGATCCGTGTAACGAAGAAAAACTTGAATATTTTCATAATCTGTAAATCAAACTTTTATTAAAACTATTTTCTTTAAATTACATAATTACAGATGTATATTTAACAAACTGATAGCTCAATAATTTCATTTGTCGCTTGAAAGGTAACATATTACCCTTTGAAACAACCTTGCCAAACCTTTCTGAGAGAGCCCAGTTGGCTGGGGCTGTAGAATACATCGACTCTATCTCTACGGAGAGGTAAGACCCCCACCCACTGCCAACAAGTGTCCTGGATATGACACTAAACAATTCGATGGTAAAGCTCCAGTAATGCTGGAGCTTTGGGGAATGCGCTCCCAGGTCCCAGGTCAACTCTGTCCTGGAGTGGTAGCACCTGACATGGTCCTCTCTATAAGTCAAATAGAACTAAACTGTGTACTTATGCTAAACTGAATTCCTTGAAATAGAACTGTTTTTGCCATTTTAAGTGTGTACTCATGCTAAACTGAATTTAAAAAAATAAAACTGTTTTTACGTATAAAAATGGATTTGGCATTAAATAACCTACAATGGTTGATAGGCCATCAAACCAAGCCAAACCAAACCAAATCAAACTTTCTGTGTGTGTGTGTGTGAGAGAGAGAGAGAGAGAGAGAGAGAGAGAGAGAGAGAGAGAGAGAGAGAGAGAATTTGGTAAACATTATGTTCCAAATGCAATTAGGTAAGCCATTCAGAGAGCACCATGAGTTGCATATTGGCCATGGATGACCGCAGGGTTCAAATCCACTCGTAGTGGACAAGCATCGCCCTACGTGATATAACTTCATTTTACTAAGCTTACTTATTCACCCTAACTTGGTACAAAGCAGAACCGAATGAGAAGCAGGAAGATCGGGGTTTAGTGATCCTTTGCATTATACAAACAAAAAACTAAAGAAGGCACTCGTAGTGTAATGATTATCGTCGTAGGAAATGGACACGGTGACCTGAGTTTAAATCCTGGACGAGATTATTTCCATTTCACATTGCGCTAATAGCTTTGGTAAAGGTATTCATCCAGTTATTCTCCTTCCGCCATAAGGGTAAATAGTAAGGCAGAATGGGCTCTTTAACCGGTGGTTAACCGGTATAGGAAAAGGAAAACCCTTTATTCAAACTTGCTAAAATCCGCTTCAAAATTGCCCTTGTGTCACATTCTGCTCATGCTGAGAGGTTGGTAAATACATACAAACAAAAATAGTCCCATAAAGATATTCTTTGACAATTCTGAAGACTTACTTGCTTTGAAAATCAGCGTTTGAAAGAAGAATTTCTGAGAAGAATTTGGTTAGCTGTTTGTTTGACTGATATATAAACAAACCTACATGTCTATTTCAATAATTAATTGATTTTTGAAAGAATTGTGTTTCTTGCATACAAATATTCTGCAGATTATTAGATAACACTCTCTGATACAGTAATAAGTAATGTTTTAATCAAACACACCCACTTCTTTAGAAATTTATACAAAAATTTTCTATGATTTTACTTTTTATAATAATACGAATTTGAGGATAAAATAACATTCTATAGAATTTTGAGGATGTGTTTTATCCGGTTTAATAAATACGCGCAAAAATCAAAATGTGTATTCATAACAAAAACATTCGTACTTTCAGGTTAAACTAAAAAGCGATATAAGATTTAAAAAAACAAACTTATTAACTTTGTTGACCTTGAATAGCCTCCTGTACTTACTTCTTATTCTACGTCACAAAGGAAGTACTTAGGTATTTTTACACAAAAAACAATTTCTCAAGAGGCCTTGTCATTTTGGTGTGAAAGTGGCATTCACGAACACACAAACTATATATGTATATACATAAATAAAAGTAAAGTTGGCTACTGTTGTCTAGGGCGACCCGAACGCTCCCTTTTTAATAGCTTCTATAACGGGGTGTCGGGGAGGGTGCTAATCCTTTCTCTGGATTGCTCTTCTTTACCCCTGATGTGTACCTTATAATGCTGAGTTTTAAGCAAGGAGGTATCAAGTACCATTTTTTGAGTCTTTAGTATGACTCGACCTGGGATTGAACTCTGGTCACCCAGGCAATTGGCGAACAATCTATCCACTCGGATATTGGCCGGTATGGTTACCTATCATATACGATTTTTATCTACAGGTTGAATGGATCAAAATAAAAAGATGTAGACAAAGGTCATCTATACTATTTAACCAAATATGTCATAATAAAGAAATGCTGCTCAACTACACAGACACGCACACACACACATATATAGTAGTTAGTAGTAGTTGCTTGACTCTTGTCGAGGGCGATTCGAAGCTTCCCTTTTCAATAGCTATTACACCGAGGTGTAGGGTAGGGAGAGACTCTTTTCTCTGGATTGCTCTACATACCCTTGATCCTTACCTTATAATCCAGAGTGTTGAGAATCAAGTACCATTTTTTAAGTCTTTCGTACGACTCGACCTAGGATTTAACCTTGTCTCCAGGATCATTATCGAACACTATATATATATATATGTATGTATATATATATAGTCTCTCGTTTACATGTTTGTCTGTAGAGGAGCTTGTGAGGTAAAGATTATCGTCGTAGGAAAGTGACACGACGACCAGTGTTCAAACCCTGGACGAAGCTGTTTGCATTTCGCCTAGTGCTAAGGCTCTTTGGAATGGATTGAATACAAATATTTTCCCCACCGAGATGGATAGATTGGGCTCTTTAACCTTGGTGTGCAACCGGTCTTAGAGAATGAAAATACTGAATTTATACCTGCTAAACTCCGCTAAAAAAAATTGACCTTGTGACATATTCTGCTCATGCTGGGGGGTAGGGGGGTAAACACACGCCCCCATATATATATATATATATATATATATATTACTTATAAACCAAAAAAAAACTTCAAATAAAATGAAGTGTCATATATTCACAAAATAGTTCTTATTTAGTAATTTACAAAGCTTTTTTTTGCTTAAACGTGACACAAAGCTGGATGAATGGGGCACTCAGAGAGACTCGAAATCACTCGTGAAAGCTTGCAAGTATACCACCCGAAGCGCCCAAATTGCTCTCATTTAATCCAGCATGTATTTTATTTGATATTTCAAATATTCTGGAATCTTCGTGTCTTTATTCTTGTAAATTACACAGTGAATGTTCTATAGGACGAATTTGTTGGTTCCAAAGCATTCAAATTATTTTCAATAATTTTGAAACCTATGGAGTTTAGTGGAAAGAGTAACACCATTGTTTTGCTAAATGATGTCGCAGTTTTGTAATGATAAAGAAGTAAACATGGTCTTCTAAGATGTTGAAGTAAGTGGTACACGATAAATTACCTTCCATGTGAAAAATAGAACCCAGTATTTTCAAACAAAACGTTTTCCAACTAATCCACTACTTCCACTAACTTGTTGCTTTCCTACAATGCATCCTAGTGCCATAGTTTTTTTCAAGATATCGACGCATACGTAACCTCTCGTCCACTTTATTCAGGATAAAGTGGGTCTCCTCAGACCAAGCAACAATGCTGCGAGCAATCTTGAACAAGTCCTGGCGGCAACACCCCACAAGACACCAACTGTACGGCCACCTGCCTCCTATCACGAAAACTATTCAAGTTAGATGAACCAGACATGCAGGACACTGCTGGAGAAGCAGGGACGAACTCATAAGTGATGTCCTCTTATGGACCCCCACACATGGCCGTGCAAAAGCAGGACGACCAGCACGAACATACATTCAACAACTATGTGAGGATACGGGATGTTGTCCTGAAGACCTGCCTTGGGCAATGAACGATAGGGAAAAGTGGCGAGAGAGGGTCAGGGATATCCGTGCTACCAGCACGACTTGATGATGATGATGATAGTCACAACGCTCGCATATACATTGAATGAATTTTCAGCAATGGATATTGATTGAAATTGGTATTCTGATTGGATTGCAAAGCTTTATACACAAAAAAGTCAATGTACTATATATCGTACCACATTTCTTTATTTCCCTGGTGGGGAGTCCTCATGGTCTAATGGCTAATGTTCTGGACTGTGGCTTTGTAGTAAGCGTGTTCGAGTTCCATTCACGCTATTACGTTCACTTTCGAACTAATACCCTTGGGAATATACGAGGGCCCCTCAAAAAGTTATAAAAATCACCCGATTTTTAGATTTGTCACATACTTCTCGCATTTGTATCGGTATAACCTAACATAGAAATTAAAAACAGAAAGCTGAATTAGTTTTTCTAGTTTTATAAGAAGTGGTAGTGCGTTGCTATAACAAAATTGTTCAGCTACAGCTCTTTTTTGTAGGTGAAGCTTAGAACTTTTTGAACGACACACACACACACACACACATCATCATCATCATCATGTCGCACCGCCAGCGCGGATATCCCTGACCCTCTCTCGCCATTTCTCCCTATCATTCATCGCCTCCGGCAGGTCTTCAGGGTTACATCCTGTGTCCTTGGCGACCTTAGTCGAGGGTGACCCAAAGGCCCCCTTTTCGATAGCTACTACACCGAGGTGTAGGGGAGGGCGCTACTCCTTTTTTCTGGACTGCTTCACTTTACCCTTGACCCCTGCCTTATATTACTGAGTTTTAAGCAAGGAGGCATTTTTTGAGTCTTTGGTACGACTCGACCTGGGATTGTACCCAGGTCACCCGGGCTATTGGCGAACATTTTAACCATCATGCTAATGTGTTATATATATATATATATATATATATATATATATATAATGAAGTATTAAATTAAAAGCTTTCCTCATTTATTCAAGTTATAAAAAATATTGCCTTGTAAAAAAACGAAGTCTGCGATATTAAAAAAGTGTTCCACAAGGCTTTTGTTGACATACTGAATATTTTAATCTTTAAGAATCCTGAATTCTTTCTACAAATAGTAAAAGAATGAAATTTCCCCTTTTGTTACTTGATTGAGAATTATGTCATTAAAAATGCATTCAAATTTATTGCATATGAAGAAATTTTTATTTTGTTTCCAAAAATGCAATATTACTTTCCAAATGATCAAATATTTTTACCAGAAGTTTCTTAAGTCTTTCCCTTTGCCGACCAAAACATATTTGTCATCGATCAGTTAAATAGAAAGCACATTGTTTCCGCTGGTTGGGGAAAAACAACATATTTTCCATATCTATCTTCAACACCCCTGATTTAGTTAACTTTTAAACACTTGAAAGTGGTAAATTCAGCATATTTCTTATATAATATCTTTGTTAGTGTCAGTTAAAGTTTTTGAATGTTTAATGTTAGACCTCGATGTGAAAAACTATTTTCATTTCAGAAATCATATTTCCTGTTATATATAATGAACAATTTTTCCTGAAGCTAGAAAATTACCTTCAGTATTTTACCGTGAATGCAATTTTTCACTGTAATTCAACTAATTGAATTGACTGATATCCTTGAAGACCTCGAAAAGAATCATGTGTATATTACATGGCACAAGAAGATCATATCGTGTCAATCTTCCGATTCTTATATGCCTGCCTTAGAGAATACGATCTTGAAATCATCTTTTTTAAAACCTATATTCGAACACTAAAAACTATTTCCAAAAGGAAATGCACACTTATTTCATAGCCCAGTTGGCTGGGGCTGTAGAATACGCCAACTGCATCTCTGCAGTGGGGTAAGACCCTCTATCCAACAAGTGTTCTGGATATGACACTAAACAATCTGATGGTGAGGCTCCAGTAATTCTGGAGTTTTGAGGGATGTTGAGTACTCCTTCATTGCCATTGCTCCTCGGTACATTTTGGCTCGGAACGGTAGCATCTGGAAGGTTCCTATAGATGGGTCAAATAGAACTGTTTGACATTTAAACTGAGTTCAAACAAAATACTTAAGCTAAATTGAATTGTTAGGGGGTGTCCTCGTGGTGTAATGGTTAAAGCGATGGACTGCGGAATCGTAGTAAGCAAGTTCGTACTCCAGTCGCGCTATTACGTTCACTTTCGGGCAAATACCCTTGGGAAATGTATGAACCCCCTTATCCTCCCAGCTATGGGTTGAATAGTACCACTGTTCTTCTAGGAGAATGGCTTAGGCATTAAATCACCTACCAAGGTTGATATGCCATTAAACAAAGAAACCAAACCTTGAATTGTTAGAAATATAACTGTTTGATCATTTAACTGCGTATAAACAGGTGACTGATTGTAAGTGATACATAGCAATACTTGGAACCATTTAATTTTGTTGACTTTAGATAAATTGAATTGTTAGAAATAGAAATGTTTGATCATTTTGCTGTGTATCAACAAGATGTGTTTACAAATCATATATTCAATATATATTTGTAAACATAGGATTTGGGATTAAATAACCAACAATGATTGATATGCCATAAAACCGAACCGAACCGAACCAAACCCTTATTTAAAACACAAAGAAGTTTCTGGTTTATACGGATAAACTTAGTTGGATATGGAACGAGGTTAAAAAGAGAGAACTTGATGTTTGGATATTGTGTTATGATCATTTTCTAAATTGTCAGGACTTTTATCTCTTGAAAATCAGCTTTCAAAGTATTGGATTTTATTGGAATCTGAAGTTTATATCGTCTAGTTCCACAGGGAATAAGTTTTGCTCAATATTCTGGTAAACTTATAGAATTATCTTGTCTAATTTTAGCAATAAAAGAGATAATTTGAAGATAATGGTAATTTATAAGCCAAGTTCAAAGATAGGACAAAATTTCATTCATTTGTTAACCATGTCAGGGAACGCCATTGATTTTTTTTAATGGGATCACACGCACTGGCAAAATAAATACTGTTTCTTTGATCAAGTAACTCTATCTTGCTGTTGCTTCAAGTTTTTCGCAATCATTGCTAACTCCGGCATATATTCTAGGGGAAGTATCTGAACGCCCCGTGAAAAATTATAAATTTGTAATGGAGTATAATCGAAAATTAATTTATAATGGATTATAATAGAAAATTAATTATCCTGTTTTGAAATGTTTGGGTTATTTTCTGAGATAACTGAGTACTTCACACAGCTATTTGTATAAAGTGTCACGGTGTGGTTAGCGGGATATTGGGAAAGTGACAAAAATAAGCATTGTTTCTCTAGAATACGATAGTCGACTGAAAAGTTCATAGGCTGACCAAAATACTCTCATGAAATGTGATCAAATGAGGGTTTTTTTTCGACATAGTCCCCCTTTGCTGTCTGCACACTTTTTCCATTGATATTATAGAGCTTGGTCAAAAAGTCATCAACTGCAGATAAGATGTCATTATTTAAACTTTTCAGCCAATGAACTTTTTAATTCTTAATTCTTTATTTGTTTTATGCATACATATGCATTTACAAATTCATTGAATAAATTGATTCATTCATAAAATGTTATTTTGTAGGAAAAATGTAAAAAAATGTAATTTTTAGTCCAGGTTCCGGGAGACCAGGGTTCAATCCCAGGTTGAGTCATACCAAAGACTCAAAAAATGATACTTGATGCCTCCTTGCTTAACACTCAGCATTATAAGGTACGGATCGAGGGTAGAGTGGAGCAATTCCGTGAAAGGAGTAGGGCTCTTTCCTACACATTGGTGTAGTAGCTATCGAAAAGGGAGACTCGGGGTCACACTCGACTACGGTCACCGAATTTACTTTTTTAAAAGCGTGGTAGGGTAACTCAAGTGTTACCAAAACTTTTCTCGTTCCCCAATGATACCCGCATCGGAAAAATAAAGTCTAAAATATCTTTGGGTTAGGGTTACTCTTATCCTGCTTTCAACCTGAAATACCTTACTTTATCTAATTTTGTGAATCTTTATTAAATATGTTTGAGCGTTGGGATATTTACTTATCAGTAGAAACAGGTTCCTGGAGAAATATTTGAGTTGTACTCGTGTCACTGTAGTAGGTTTAACACTGTAGTATATTATGTGTCAGTAACCACCACACTTCACTTGTTGCTACTGATTATGAGGGACCCCAATTCTTTCTCCCCATCACCCATATCAAAGTATAGAAACTAAGAATCAAACCCCAAGGGTTTAATTATTTCCCTCCGAATCGACAAGATTAAATGAAGTGTTTAGACTATAATCATTCAAACTAAGTAATAGCGACATACGTTTTTGCCCTATCTCTCTTTTATTCTTGACATAAATCAGTTCTTCTTACCCATTCTACTTAATAAATTGCTATCTACAATACCACTAATTGTTGGCTGTGCAAATAGATAGTTCGTCATTAAGTACGTGGTGGTGGGTGACCACACCCTAAAATGAACACATGGGGATCAGTTATTGAGTTACCTAACAAAAGTACTTTTCTACACAGATACACAAACGTTTCTCTCCCACAGTGTCTTTTATCATTAATAGAATCAATTACTCAATATTTAAAGATGACTTATTGGTTGCCGGGAGGAATTTTTTTTTCACTGAGGCAAAAAGAAAATTTGGTTTTAATTCTTCAAGTGACCACAAATAGATTCCTAATTAGACCTGTAGGAGAACAAACAGAACGAATAACGATCACTACATACAATGGTTTTTCTACTAAGTGATCATTCATTTTAGGAAGTAAAAAGCTTAGAAATTAAGCGTTGGGGCTTAATTACCTGAACTCATAACAATAGAGTGTATGTGGAAAGAGAGAGAGAGAGAGAGAGAGAGAGAGAGAGAGAGAGAGAGAGAGAGAGAGAAGTCTGGTGTTAACCTTGTTCCGTGAAAGTAATACACTACCTTAATAATATATCTGAGCTCTTTTTTTCCTCGAAGAAACAGAAAACACCCTAAGCGGTAATTTTTAAATTATACTCATCACACTTTGATTTTAGAAAAGCTGGCTCAAACTGAAGAAAAACAGCAATAATCAACATCGAATTCTCTCTTAATTCAATTCTCTTAATTACGAGCATTCTTAACCGAGTTATGTATCAGACTTATCTCTTTGGTTGTAACTATTATGTACGTCGGTAAGACATACGTCTTTGGTAGTAACTATTATCCACGTCGTTAAGACATACGTCTTTGGTTGTAACCATTATTTTCGTCGTTAAATTTACTCATTCCTTAAACAATTAACCCACGTGTTTTACGATATTTGCTAAGCTAACCTTTATCTGCTCCTAATATTACAGGGATCGAACTCACTACAATAAAGGATTTGTTTGTGAGATAAGTTTGCTTCTTATTACTATAAACATTCCTTAGCTTACTGCGTATGATCTCTAAATAACATTAGAGATCATACGCAGTAAGAATCAAATTCATTACTGTTGTGAATTAATTCATATGGTTATACTTAATAATTTAACACCGATCTGGCTCAAGGCCATAAACTTAGAATCCTCTGTAAGAATGAGATTTACGGCAATAATGAATTAGTCTGTGAAACTCATTTGCAAAGTGTCATGTTACGGTAAGCGCTCTTTACTTCATATGTACTGATAATAACCAATTGCAATATAATAGACAGTAAGACTCGCCTACGAACCATTTCGAATTTCATTTGCGCTATTATATTCACTATCGGACTAATGCCTCAAGGAAACGTAAGAACCCCCTTATTCCCCCCTCCCCAGCTATTGGTTAAATAGTACCACGGCTATTCTTCTACAAGTATGACTTCGGCATTACATAACCCACAAAGGTTGTGATTTAAGATATATATGATTCAAGATTAAAAAATGTGACAATTACAAAGAAAGAATACCGTGATTACAGTAAAAATAATATTTGTAATGAGTAAAAATATCAAAACTTAGTGAAGGCACTATGATAATCGAATTATATATAAATAATTGGGAAGTATTTGACTGTTTAACCGTCATCGATAAACACATTGTTTGATTTAGTATACATACGAATTAGATTCAAATTGATAGATTGATGGATAGATTGATTTTAAAGGAATGTCAACACGTCTAGGGATATTTTATGCCAAGAGATTAGAAAATCGCGTTCATTGTACATTTATATTTACATTTTTTGTATAGTTATTTTTCAAGACCGGTTCATTGGTCTAGTGGGTAGAGTGTTCGCCAATGGTCCGGGAGACCTGGGTTCAATTCCAGGTAGCGTCATACTAAAGACTTTATCAAGGGTAAAGTGGAACAATCCAGGGAAAGGAGTAGCGCCCTCCCTTACACCTCAGTGTTGTAGCTATTGAAAAGGGAGCCTTCTGATCGCCTTCGACTACGGTCGCCAAATTTACTTTATTTCATCTTGAGATTTTTTTGCACACGGTCCTATCCAGTATGAATAATTTTGCACACGGTCCTATCCAATATGAATAATTTTGCACATGGTCCTATCTAATATGAATAATTTTTAAACAAACCTATTTGACCCATAGATGGGATCCTAACAAGTATTACCTCTCCAGGTCAGAGTGAACTTAGGAGAAATAGCAATAAAGAAGTACTCCACTCTTCCCAAAGCTCCAGAACCGGAGCCTCACCATAAGGTGCAGTTTAGAGTTGTAAATAGGACTCCCCCTTTTGGGAGTTCTTACCACGCCACAGGGAATACTGTAAGTTTAATCTAAGCCTTACCGACAGGGCAATTAACAAATTCAGAAGGAGATTTTTACGTAAAAATGTTGAAGGTTTTCGTCGAGATGGAATTTAAAGCAAAAAACAAGATTCATTGGTAGGTATACTGCAGCAAGATATAAATAATAGAATACAATTTAAATTTCCATACTTTAAAATAAAGAATTAACAAGTTATTTGTTTTATTAGATTAATTTACGTTTAATTAGATTTGACAAATTTAACTTATCGGCGGATTTTCAAGCTGGTTTGATTTCTTTTTTGATGCCATATCAACCTTCGTGGATAATTTAATGCCAAAGCCATCTTTATAGAACAACAGTAGTGATACTATTTAACCCATAGCTTAGGGATATGTGGGTTCGTGTCTTTTCCATGGGGATCAGTCTTGAAAATGAGCGTAATAGTATGGAAATTTACTAAGCTTTTTGCTTAGATGTGGCACAGGGCCATATGAAAGGGGCACCCAATGAGACTCGAACTCACTCGTGTAGGTTTGTGAGCGTAATAGTAGGATAGGAATTCGAACACGCTTACAACGATATCGCAGACCAGCAGGTTAACCATTACGCCACAGAGACTCTAGAGGTGTAAAATAATTACATAGAATTATTGTTTAGTTCAGACCAACGACTAGGACAAAATCATATATATATATATATATATATATATATATATATATATATATTGTCTTAAATCTCATTCATCAAGGAATCGTTTTTTTTCTGTCAATATTGTCAGCAGTCATCTAAAGCTTGACATCTTACTCGTTTTAAAAGGGACCTTATAAATGTTATCAATAACCATGCATTCTAATACGTAACAAATACGACGATTTGGTGAAAAAAGGGTACATTTTATTGTAATTTACTTAGCTTAGTAAGAAGGAAAATATTATTGGGAACACTTTCCTCGTAGTGAGTGCCTGCCTACGTGTGTTGAAAATCAGCATTTGAAATTCTACCTTTAAACTTGGCTGGAATACTGATCACTAACTACTTTATCCAATAAGCAAGTCAAAAGTCTTAGTGGGTAGGGTGTTCGCCAATAGCCCGGATGACCGGGGCTCAATCACGAGTTGAGTCATACCAAAGATTCCTCCCCCTCAAAAAATAGTACTTGATGCCTCCTTGCTTAACACTCAGCATTATAAGGTACAGATCAAAGGTAAAGTGGAGCAATCCAGTGAAAGGAGTTGCGCCTTCTCCTACACCTTGGTGTAGTAGCTATTGAAAAGGGAGCGTTCGGGTCGCCCGCGACTACGGTCGCCAAATTTACTTACTTTACTTAATATATACAATATTATTGTCGTCAGCATTATCAGTCTTCTCACGATTACTTCCACCTCCATTATAAGTTCTGGCATCATTATCATAAGCAGTGATAATCTTTTCAAATCTGAAATTAGGTTTGGTTTCTTTGTTTAATGGTATTCGTGGGTTATTTCATCCCAATCCTAATAGAAGAACAGTAGTGGAACCATCTAACCCATATCCGTGGGATAAGAGGGTTCATGCCTTTTCCAAAAGTATTTGTCCAAAAGTGAACGTAATTGCCCAATTGATGTTCGACCTTGCTTACTTTTTTAAAAGCGTGGTATGGGTAAATCGAGTGTTTACCAAAACTTTTCTCGTTCCCCAATGATACCCACATCGGAAAAATAAAGTATAGAATATCTTCGGCTTATGACTACTCTTACTCTGCTTTTAACCTGAACTACTAAGCTTTATTTAATTTTGTGAATCTTTATTAAATATCTTTGAGTGATAGAATATTTACTTATCTGTAGAAACAAGTTCCTGGAGAAATATTTGAGTTGTACTAGTGTCACAAAAGTGTTTGTCCAGAAGTGAACGTTATCACCCAATTGGTATTCGAACTCGCTTACTGTGATATCTCAGTCAGGCACGTTAGCCACTACGCGATGGAGGCTACCTCAGTGAAAGTATTATATCATAAGAAAATTTGAATTGATCTAAAAAAAAAAAACTCAACAAAAACCCCGTTTACGATATATATTTACTGTTAATCTAAAAAAAGAACAAAAAAAAACAAAAACATTAGCAACTATATAAGCACGCGCCTACGTTGTTTTCTTTATAACAATACTAATAATCATAATATCTCTGTCAGACGGAAGGTCGGAGTACTAAGTATTAATTATACCTGAAATGCGTCGTAAGTTGGGAGATTCACTATTCAATAAATTACCAGCGATAATAACCATGTTACTGAGACATGTTATCTCAAGGTTATTTATTTATTCATTTATTCATTTCAAATGTTTAAAAGATTTTACGTTTGTTGACGTCTGCGTTCTCTCATCACGTGACTCTTCTTCGAAAATGATAACTCCTTCCCCTCATAATTACTGAGTCGCAAAATGAAAAGGAAGAAAAGACTCAACGGGACATTGCAGCAATTATTAAGAATAAATATATAAGTCAATCATTTTGTCTTTTACTTTTGATACGTAATTTAACATTTGGCAGAAAATATGACTTTCTTATTAGCAAATTAACTGAGCCACCGATCTCTATATGCTTGACGAACGGCTATTGATATTTGCTATACTCTGATTGTTAGAACTTCTAGCTGAATGAAGATATGTGTTGCGCCATTCTTCTAAGTTTGGAAAGACTTGTCTACGTGAATCAGCTGTTGAATCTGACTTAACCCTCTATTCTGAACATCGATCACAAGCAGGAGTGAAAAAAACGCACCAATCTCAGTTAGAAGCAGCAGGCCCTGATTTATAAGCGTCCGTTTAACTAAGTACGATACTGTTTCAAAAAGAGAGAAATGTGGAATAGGAAAACCATATTGCACCAATCGTTCAAGTTGGAAGGGCCTATATGTTGAGAAAATCAGATTTTGAAATCGTGATTTTTGTTGCGGTTGTTGCTGTTGTTTGCGCTTGAACAACGAAATCAGATATCCATGTACAGCCATAAAGCAGGTGCTGTTATTCTGTACATTTTGTTTACAATTTAGTAATGATGTGTTGGACTCTACTTAAACATAGAGGTATTTTCTTCACCTGTTTATATATCACCTGTTTACGTAGCCCATGATATGAAAGGTAGATAAAAAGATTAAAAAAAGAAAGAAACAAACAAACAAACAAAAAAGAAACAAAAATTCTTCGAAATTGCTTTCACTTTAAGGGTTATGTTTACAGTGACACAGCAAATTCTGTTGCTTAAGAAAAAAGGAAATCACGATTTCTCCATAAGCGTTTAACGTATTTCTATTAACTTAACTTTTCTATAACGCAAAATTTAACTTTTGTCATTTTCGGCACTGACGCATTTAATACGTAATGGATGAGAAAGATTGCTTTTTTTTCCCCAAGTTTTTTGACAAAGTATTTTCACTATTATTATATCACTGATTTTACTCGATCTTATTATCGTGGCTACTTATATTTCAAAATCAGATCCAGAGCAGAGTAATGCGAGTTCAAACTTACTGTACAACTCCAGTCACGTTATTTAGTTCACTTTCGGAAAGCAGGGGTTCTCGAAACCCCTTATCTCCCCAGTTAGGTATTAAATAGTATCACTGCTGTTCTTCTACAAAGATTGCTTAGGTATTAAATAACCTTCAAAGGTTGATATTCCATAAAAAACCCCGAAACAAACAAAACAAAAAACAAACAAAACTAGAAAGTAACTATAAGACGGAGTAAAACTAACAAAAAAAGTAACAATAGCTAAAACGCTTTATCTAAAAATACTTATTCACTATGAAATAATGAATCCATCGAATCAAATTAACTCATTATAATCTTTGTCATTCCTTAGACGACTGCCGTCTTAGTAGCCGTCCAGAAATGTTAAAGAGAACACTTTATTTGATACACTTTCTTCTTATTTCTCTACTTGTGACGTGCTGTTTTTTTCCTAGGAAATTTTAAAACTTATTGTTTTAATTTTATTCAGGCAATTACAGATGTCATAGAATTTTAAAATGATTTCTTTCCAAACCTTGGAAACCTTCATTATATTAAATCTGACAGTCTAACTAAAGCATTTTCTTACATCACCGATTTGAACAGATATATTTTTATGCTTTTTTTAAAAAAAAAAGTATCTGTTTTATCTTTCTCGTAGTGAAGATAGTATCGCCTAAAAATAATCGTCCTGCTCATCTTCATCTTAATCTTCATCTTCGAAACTGTGCCTCAATTTTGACAGTGACTCAGTGTTTGTTCGTGTATTCTCTTATGAAGGTTTTGAACTCACTATTACCGACAGTTTCTTATGATATTTGGTAGCGCTTCAACCCACAAGCCTATGTTAAGATAGCATTATATTTTACTCTTTAACATCAAGAAAAGAATGAAAACAAGATACTCTCTTGAATTAAAAAAAAAACGTTTGAAATTTCTGGAAGTTTACTGAACGTAAAAGACAATTTAAAAGAATCGGAAAATGATGAAAAGTAAAAACTGAGATAAAAACAATATAGAAAAGAAGGATGAGTGAAAAATATCGTTGTATAATACTAACAACACATTGTCTCAATTATCAGACTAGAATATGATTATTTGTGTGTAATATTTAACAATTTAATCAATCTATAGTTATATATATTCACTCTCGATAATTACTTTTCAGAATCTTTGAATATGCACCGATAACTCTGTGTTATTTTACAATGTCTTGTGAACTTAGTTCCTTATTCAGTGGGATAT